>OX104069.1:69500787-69530213 GCA_944474145.2 Dicrocoelium dendriticum | reverse complement strand
ACAGGAATCGGGATAAAGGCGCACTTGTCACGGTTTAGCGGGATTGCCGACTAAATGGACCCGCTTAACCACTGGTCAAAGTTAACCGGCAGTCTGTCGTTGTCCTCGGGGCAAGTTGCAGACCACATCTTTAGGTCCTGGGAGCATACCGGAGGGTGCGTTTGTATTGCCGCTGGAAGGTTGTTTATGTACATGGTAAAGTGCTCCGGCTCCAGGAGGGAGCATTGCGTAACCACCAGTCTCAAGCACAGTGACGAAAAGAGTTCCCTGCACCTTCGCATCAATGTTTGTTGCCCCGGGATGTTCGTGTACACAAACTCACTGACGTATGAGCATAAGCCGTTGATAAGGGACATGGGCAAATGTCATGTCGATGCTAATGAAGGGTACTTCAAAGCATTTCCTTTTGTCCGTCGCTGTAACCCATGTTTCTCGGGTAGCTTGCAGGTTAGTGATGTCCGAGCGTGCACTGCGGGGTGCATCTCCTGCTTGGTACACTGCGCATACTCCTTCCCAATGACTGTGGAGAGAACGTTTGATTATTCCCCAAAGGTTTCGCAGAAAACGGACGTCACGCATATCAGGTGGTCGTTTTCTAGGGTGTATCGGATGTATACGTTTGCATTAATGCGGTACTGCTCCTACCTTCCAAGCGCTGAGTGAGACGCCGTCTGCAATTGAATGCTGCATTATTTGGTAGATGTGGTCGGCGATGTAATCGGCCTAAAGGTGGAGTAATGTTACGGGCAGACAAACAGCGCCCGGTGCTGAGTGAGGGTTCTACTCAAGCGTTACTTGCATGAGGATTTCTAACTTAGGTTCTACTAGATCCCGGGTTGGGGTGCACGTAAGCGCATATTTTTTGAGCAACTGTAACTCCACGGCGTTCACAGCTGACTACTGCAAGGCATTAATTTGGCGTAAACGTCTTCTTGAAGCGGTACAGTACTTTCTCCAGGGGCAGATCGGAAGGGTTACCAACCGCCCGGCTGTTTTACCCTGCCTGGTGTTTCAAAAACAAGCCCCGTGCGTGTTCTCGACAAACCACCGGGCCATGTTCACATTAAGATGATGCAACCGTACCTGTGTTTTCTTGTATACGTACCGCAGTTTGTCTTGCGTTCATTGAGCACCGCAGTTCCAGTTCGATGCAGTGGGTTCCTTTGTATAATGCAGAGGGTTTGTACATCAGGACACCATTCTCCGTTACGGACGTCATCATGGTCAGCAGCACGTTCCATGCTTCCTCCACACTGAGCGACCGTGGGATACCGCAAATATAGCCAAGGCTGAACATGAACAATAAATTACTCTGGAGTGTTCCACTATAGCACAGGTAAATTATCCCTGCATTCCGTGGGAACAGCTATCTCCACAAGTGTTTGCAATGTTGCGCATCTGTGGATAGATGGGGAGGCCTTTGTTATCCTCGAGGTACAAAGATGTTCAGCTTTGGGTGTATGCGTGCCGCTGAAATATCATCCCCGCATAGTGAATATGGGCTCCCTACTTGAAAGCCCTAGACGAAAACACGCGTGCTCTTCAGCAACTTCACACCGTTACTTCCCTTACGTCATCAAGGTTTTCACGTAATTCACTGCTATGCACCCACCTAACTCCCTATTCCATTCCTCAACCGGTTAATGTGCCGTCTAGGTGTCCGCTGCAATCAGTGATGCCATGCTGTTGTTGTAAACCATGTTAATTTAGCTTATCCATATATCCGCTGCCTTCCACAACTACAACGACGTTGCAGCGATGTTGTACCGTATGTGCTGTTGCAAGCAATGAACATCCATTTGCAATACCACATCGTGCATCTTTCTATTGCAGGCACCTTTTGAAGCAGTTCCGCGGAAACGTACTGGCACCTAGTTAAAGGATCCAAAAACCATTTCTCAGCGTTCTCGCTTCGTGAGTAACGAGCCGTTAACAAGCTCACCCGCGAGGTCGGGAATATTTTGGACTGGTTTAAACATCATATGCGACCAGTGCATCCACTTTTCGTGGTGCGGTTTACAAACCATGGCATTCTCCTGTTATGAAGCATTACGTCACCGTGTTCCTATGATGCAGTGACGCTTGCGTTACACGCCTGGCGGAGTATCATTCCCATTTACCAGAGTGGCGCCATCAACCGCAATGGAACACCTTGCAATACTACAGGTTAGTAACTTCTTGTGAACGTAGGATTGCTACTTGTTGCGTGGATTCGTTCCACCATACAATGTTTGCGTTTACCACCATTATACCCTGATATGCGTAAGGTTATTTGCACCGACTCAATTCAGCGTACATATTTCGCTGTACTTTACGTCATGTTTCCTTGTACGTTTACCTGCATAACCCTTACACTTGCCATGTCATTGTGCATATTGTTGCAACAGTCATGAGGCCATATGTGAGCCATAATTCATTGCTACAAATATTGCATTGACGTGCCTCCTGAGCTTACATCCACATGCACCGTTCCTAAGTGCTCGTTGTTACTGGGTTCAAGGGGCTTCACACATTCACTCATTCGGCGTGCATATTTCGTGTTCCGTATGCATGCCCGTTTTCCATGCCTTGCCATTTATCGTTCGCATGGCTATCTGTAAGGGCAAGTACGGCGCCAATAGTTGCATTAGTCAGCATGGAACCAATGTAGTTCATTATAACCTTCGCCACCACGCCATCTAGGCAAAGTGGGGTCATTTTAGAGCCAGCAATCCACGTCAATTTCGGTTTGTTACTTGCTTCCGTAGTACCTTCAGTCCTCCAGAACACATGTACATAGGCTTCTGAAGTAGTATCGCAATCCACCTCCCCATTTCTCATGTTTATCGGATGCCAACCGGTAACGATCTTGCTTACTTACAGGCCTACGGCATTCTCTACAAAGCCATATTGCCCCTAGATATAGCGAAGGGGGCCACTCAACCGACAACACTCAACCTGAGTGCAAACCTTTTCCTAAAAGGACATCATCACACGGACGATAATGCTAGCAAGTTGCATAATGTCATTGTGTATGGGATCCTATTACCGGAAGCAACAATCACCCATCTAATATGCACTCTGTACGAATATATATATATATTTCTTGCTAGAGGGGACGGGTTACATGGCCCTCATGTCCGCCTTGGGCTTCAAGATTGGTTCCATGCACTCAGCTTGGAGCGGATCACAGTCCAGCCTCCGCATTGCTTGCGCCTTCATCCCCTAATACAGCGTGCTTGTGTTCGCATTTGAAAGAGTGTGCGCTGGCTCTATTGATGAAATGGAGCACTCATCGACATGCCTCCCGGACTTATGCATTTGGGTTTGCGCTGCATATGGTGTGTGTGGTTGTAGCTGCGGTTGGTGCAGCGCAACCCACCCATGGTTCGTCCGTAGGCACAAAATTCCTGTGGCTGCCTGCTGTGACAGGCGATTTTTTAACGGCTACCGCAAACCAAATATAGTTGCATGCGTGCCGCATTGCAAAACACCGTCGTACTACGCCTGAGGTACGCCCATGGAGCCCTTCAGTTTTAGTGTGTCTATTTCTACGCTGGTAACGTATACATTTCCCTGCTTGTTTTCACAAGGAATTTCTTACGGGTGACTCGATCCTCAAAACGTTTCTGTCGGTTACATATATCCCTTATCGCCGCAGTTAAGTACGCAGCGACATCGGCAACCGGTTGTGGAATTGCATGCTACGCAACCTACCACTCGTTACCTGCCTAAAACAGCTGCCTCGCTGTTTCCCAAGTTCATTATAGGACAGAAGAGAGCAGCAGTTACTAGATGTATTCTTCCTGTGATCTCGCCATCGGGGTGATCACAGATTCTGTGATCATACTGCCTTGTAAGGCATATACGTGAAGGGAATGTGCAGCACACATTAACGAGCACATATCACTGCTTTATTGAATATGCCATTTGTGCAGCATTACATCTGCTAGCGGTATCGGGAGCCTTCCCTTCCATATAACACTAGCTGTCTCTACCTATTGCTGAGGATCACACTTCAGACGATATCTATGGCTACCATTGCAGTGGACGGTTAAATGTTAACTAACCAACGGCAAGGATATTGATTGGTTCCAGTTGTACGTGAGATCTACAACAGTAGTGGAATATGGCGGTCCTTCTTGTATTAAATCCATATTCCAGCACGTTTGCAGTGTTACCCCTTATGACAGGATATCATTTCTCCGGCCAGTTGGTGGCAATCCGTACACCAGAGTGTGTGCGTATGAACATATCATCATGACTCCACTACGGGGACATTATGGGTTAAATAATCCACGACGCGTGGAACCCAAGGCGCAAATGATTACATACCCTCTATCAGGCAGAACGACAGCAACGCCCGCGAATCGACATGCGCTTATTTCTCACTGGAGACTAACGATTCCCTGCGCAATAGATTGCGCTTTCGTTGTGCAGCTTTTTATACCACTCCGGTGGCAGGTCTCTGAAATAACCAAACAACTTCCATGTCGCAGCGTGCATTCCAGACGTGACTCGCCACTGAATAAAGTCACTGCCCACTGTTACACACTGAAATACCGACTAGTCAATATCCAATATTTTACTGTCACGTATAACAAAGATACCCTCGGCATTCCTTTACTGTCCCCACTTCACTTACCGTGCTTTTTTATTTACTTTACGCACCCCTGAAACCGTTTTATTGGCACTCAAAGGATGGCTTTGCTCCTCATGAGTGCTTCGAATGTTGTTGCAAATTGTACAATTTTTAGCCACAGCCAAATACATGCCACGTAACGTACCTGTTGTGTCACATAATTGATTGTACATTTTGATCATACCTGAGGTGGTATAGCTTGATGAATTCGAGATTAAAATATTTATTTATCTTTTTCTTCATTATTGTGGTTCACGGTACCCCATTTATTGTCCAACGAAGCACTACTTGCGCCAGCAAGTGATCCCTACATCATGACCATATGACAGGCCCTTTGTGAGGTCGCATCCCATACAAAGTTTTATTTCGTCGCATTTGTGAGATGGCATATCACACGAACTTTTATTCCGTTGCGCCATCTTCGGAAAAGAAGGTTTTATCATCATGTTCACGTGTAATTAAATCCGAGTTCAACACAACACAACTACCACAGTATTATCGAGATTGCCTTGGATACCACATCCTCACATCGTGTAATTAAGTCTCGCTTGACCTTCATCATAAACGAGGTCAATAGAGCAAAACGGTTTCAGTCTTATCGAGATTGTCTTGGATACCACATTCTCACAGTTTGTATTTAAATTCCTGTCGACCTACATTCACACATCGTACCACTAACGGCCCACATGTTTGAGCGCCAGAACGAAGCATTATATAAACAGTATAGTACATCGACAACAACAACTCTGGACCGACTACCGTGTTGCTCCCGTACAACGAACGCCAGACGACCATTCCGACTAGTGCATCGAAAACCGTCACGAGAAGCGCTACGCCCACGACGACAAGACATTCGTCACACGACCGGACTGGCCGAGACCTGTAATTCCCCACGAACAGGATTTGTGCTCTGAGATAAGTCACCACTTTCCCTTTACTTTATTTTTGAGTGACACTATTAAATACTGTTTCGTACATTGTATTCTTAGGGCCGGCCTCTCCCTTTTATATATTTACAGTACTGATACACACCG
The DNA here is from genome assembly GCA_944474145.2 of Dicrocoelium dendriticum. Lineage (NCBI taxonomy): Eukaryota > Metazoa > Platyhelminthes > Trematoda > Plagiorchiida > Dicrocoeliidae > Dicrocoelium > Dicrocoelium dendriticum. Next base: position 69,524,558 of record OX104069.1, on the reverse strand, counting down.
AACAGGCCTCAATACTTATACTTCATTTTTGTTAGTGCACACCTGATATTTTCAATCCGCCAGTTAGTGGAGTAGAAACCGACTACGGCACTAACATTTTCATTCGCTCACAGTGGACCCGTCCAGCAAAGAACGTTGTCAGTGTTGGTCTAGTCTGTGACGACAACAATGAAAAATCTGTGGGAGTTGCGTGCATTCGATAAACGTACCCACAATATCCACAAATATCCAGTGATCAAGTTACTTCATATACAAACAAATGAGTATAAAACTCAGCTGACTTTCTTATGTATGCCTACGTCTTCGTTTCAAATGAAAAGCATCCGATATGTAGTTCAGCGTCCCCAAGTCTGCAATTCATGACCTAATGCCATAAATACAACACAAGCTTTAAGAGAAAATTCTTTGCGGCCGTTTACAAATTTTACGAACACCTGGTTGAACACATATACTTTTGCATCACACGGTACATATATATAGGTATAAATACGTGCACCTATTTATACGTACATATATATGTATACATACACACGTATACATACATATATATTGACTTGCTTATCAAGAAGTCACATGCGTATGTTAAACAATTGGACAGTAATCACTGGTATGTAGTCATGCCTTGCTGATCATTGACGGATGCCCACCGCATTAACAAGGCGTGTTGCGTGTGTACGTTTATCGCATGGAACATTCCACTTCCTTCTTAACCCATTAATGTATGCATTAACCATTCTATCTATTATCCGATGCGGTCTTGATTCAGCTTACAGTTCTGTATGCAATCATATACGTGTATATATAGGCATTTATTTATGTATGTAATGTAATGTAATGCAATGTAGGTATGAATGTATCCATATATATGTACATGTATGCATTCAAATATATATATGTACAAAGACATATACACATATAGCATATTAAGGCAGATGCATATATATATATATATCATATAATCAGGCACATGGGTACTCCTTTTTGTATCCAGTTACCCTACTTGTCTGCGCATATGAAGACGTGAAAATTATTCCTTTTTGGGTAGTACCTTTCAACAACCTAGACACAACAGCACAGCTTACGCAGTTGTAACGATTCCCGTTTACTAACGCCATTAACAAATGGAAAACAGTGCACGGGCATATTCCATTTTGCCTTCATTTACACACCAATGCAGTAATATGACATGTCTGTCAATCGCAGTTTGCTTTCGCTTTTGGACATCTTCTGTAAGCCATCAACTTTGCGCATAGTGCTGCATTTGTCATAGCAGTTATTCATTTTGGATTTCACCACAATTATGAACTTACCTTTACTTCCAGTTTTCTTCAAAAAATAATCCGTAACTTGCACACTGCTTCATTATTTATATGGGCTCATTATGAATACTTCAGTTACCTACGCTGCTTTACAATGTTCCATTTAATGCCTTCCGTGTAGATTAGTTGTGCAAAATATATGCAGTGTGGATTGCTCAACTTTGTACCTTCTGCATTGCTAACCGTAAATTCTTATTATTATAGGTCGTCACTTTACGCCTCAACACATTCAACCTTACGAAGCCTTCCCTAAACTACAAAAATGTTATACTTGTTGAACGCGTTGTGCGCACATTCGCATCTATTGATTTTCCGCTAGTTTATTGGCCTTCCTTATTTCACCACCTTTGCCTCAGACACCTGCTGACGCGTCACCTACCATGAAAAATCAATAAACGATTCCTAATAATTTATGTAAGTCAGCTATATCGCTCAGAAGGCAAATTATTTCCTCCATAATGCCGATGTACTAGAAGGCACAAAAGATATTTATATTTAACCGTCATTGTGCAATCAAACGGTCCCCGATTGCATCATACACCTTTCTTATTTACGCTCATTATTTGCCCATATATAACCACTCATTAAAACCAAAGCTTATGCCATTCCAAAAACACAAAATAGTTTTAATTAAGCATTATTTTTTCATACATTGCTCACATGATGGCATAACAGTTGTTTAACTTTGCATATCCTTGACAATGATGTACCCAGGTTTCGCGGCCAGCAACTTAATTTCGCGTGTCATATTGCTTCAACCTTCCTAGGGCAGTCGGGCATTGAAATGGGAACGACCGCCAAGCGAAATTGGGGATGCGCAAGTCTAGCGTTCGAACTCAGCAATCAGTTCAACAAAGCATATCGGTCGCCTAGGTGTACAATGCAATACGTTTAGGTAGAATTTTACACAGGCGAACCGCGAAATCCAGACTGCTACAAGTGTCAGTATCAATGTGTAACAGAAAAGTGACCCTTATTTTAATCGCATGTACAACTTGAAGACCGAGAATAGACGGGCTTTGAAGAACGCCAACAAATTTATACTCGACAGCGTCGGAATGCTTATATAAAACAGGTAAAGTACAACCTGTCACCGGAGGCGTGTCTAGTCATACCATAAATAGAGAGGAATGTAAAGTCAACCTGTACGTCAGGGTATAGATAATTGGGAATCGTTATAGCAATGTGCGACTTCACACTACAAAAGCACCAAACAAAGCTAAAAATGTAAAGTTTACCCATGTTCACAACTCTTGATTTTCTGCCGACTTATCGGCCTTTATTGCTTCAAGACTTTTGCCCAAGTATAACACGCAAACATAAGCTACCATGTAACCTTGCAAAACGGTTCTTAATAAATTATAGCGTCCAGATATAGCACAGCGAACAACAATTCTTTCCTTTATAAATTAGGTGTACTACCTAACACCAAGGAAGTTTAAATTAAACCGCCATTGTGCAATAAAGCAGTGTCCATTTCCTAGTGACCGGGACTCTCACAGCTGAGTTTTGCCAAGCGGCGGTTTTGGTTCGGTAGCTATGATAGGCTAACTGGAGATGTTGTCATTAGGTAGCGGGTTGTATATATATATATATATATATATATATATTGCCTCATACTAAGGCTGAGGTTGCATTCTTAATGTTTCTCCACTGCAGTTGGGCTAAACCAACGTACACTTAAACCGTGTCTTGTTGAGCTGGATAAATTTCATTCCACTTCATTTGGTTTGTTCTGCCTACCTGAATAATCTTCTATTAACTGGCCGCGTTGCTTACGCTGGTTGCGCGTACCTTCGATACCTTTGTTGCGTTTGTAGCCTTTTTAACTTGTGGACATTTTTCTCTATCGCGGATGCGTTGCTGACCAACTTACTTCATATACTAATTTAACGAAGTGTTGTGCCACCGTATCTGTATCCATTATTCGATTTATGTTATTTCATCTTGCCGTTGCTTGAAATTCCCGGTGTGGCTGCGCTTGGTGTGCAAGTTGACAATGCGCCTACCTGTCTATTACCCACTACCTGGTCGATACTGGCTCTACGAGACAGTTGGTCGTTGCTAGAGGGGACGGGGTGCACGGTCGTTGTGCCCGTGCTAGGCTCGAAGAGTGGTCCCATGCACTGAGTGTGGAGCGGGTTACGGTCCAGCCACCGGTTTGTGTGCGCTTGCTTGCGCAAATACAGCGCGCTTGTGTTTGCCTGTGAAGGAGTGTAGGCCGGCTGCGTTGATGAATCCTCGCTCACATCCACACTTCTCCTGGGCTTATTCCTTCGGGTTTACTCTGGATATGGGGTGTGTAGTTGGAGCTGCGAGTGGTGAAGCGCAGGCCAACCTTGGTCCCTCTGTAGGTGCAGGCGTCCTGTGGTTGGCCACGGTGACAGGCAAATTCAAGAACCGGATGCCGCCAACCGTATATATATCGTACACACATGTGTAGTCGGTAAATATTTTGTATTGAAGAAGCTAAATGTGGTTATCCTATTTGGGTTGTGGTAAACTACAGAAGTATTGGAAATCACGGCGCCACATTTGTAACTGTCATGATAGTGAAAGAGTCTGATAATTTTTGCATGTTGGTGCTTACGTGTTACCGGAAATTTGTGAAGGTTGAATGAGACATTAAGGAATTGGCAATTTGCCACTGCCACAGCTTTTTACAAGCATACGTCTGTGACCCGGCAGCAGTATGCACGGTAAACCGGGAAGCAGTTGCTAGAGAAGTACCCGTAACAGTACGTGCGGCATCGTTGTGTTCATGGCAGGCGCAGCGAATTGAAATTTCGTAACATCTAGATCTGGGAGGTTTCGCCTACAAATTCGGCTTTGAAGCTTATTCTAAAGAGACTGAGTGTGAAATCTTTACACTGCTCCATCATCTTTTCCACGCTATCATCAAGACAGATTTCATAGTCGGACGGTCCTGATGCGCAGTCCTAGACGCTATCCAGTTAACGCATGCCTATTGTGTGCCGGTTCTCATTTAACAAATTTGGATTTACCTAGTAGTAGAACAATGTTGTAGAACAAACCGTTAAAAAAACGATTATTTTATCACCGCATGAGTTAAAAGGGTCAAGCATTGAATACTTTATCTGAATCTGAACTGTCGCTAATCATCGCGTCAAAAATATTGCTGGCATCTTGATTCCGGCGAAATTTCGTGCTAATGAACTCAGTCTCGCATTGATTAGGAACACATGTAGCTCAGGTTTGTAGGAACGTTTTGATACGCTCTCCCAGCTGAAAAATTTTTGTCAAACTTTTCACCACTTCCCTCAGTGGCATCTTCAGTGTAAAGCTCCGTAGAGGAAAATCTTACGGAAAGTGTCGTTGGGATGCAGCGCTTGAAATTATTCTCGTCGATCTATGACCCGTGATCAATGTTCGTTCGATACTTGGCCGTCCAGTTTCACGCTTTCTCAGTTGTAGGTACAGGGATCGAGGTCAATGCGGAGGTTCAGGGAATTCTCCGTAGAGAAGCATGCCTCGAGGAATTCTCTTTGTTTTCTCGTCTCTCCATGCGCCAGCATTTCTGTTTTGTCCCAGTTAACATTGTGTCCCTCCTCACCAAGATGCGCTGAGATCTGTGACGATACATAATGATATCGACAGGCACGCTTGTGCTCTTTTATTCTTGTGGATAGTTTTCTCCCCGTTTGACCTACATAGTCTTTGTCACAGTTCTCGCATTTTATCCTGTAGATGACATTTTGGTATTCTTGTGCCTCCAGTCTTTCTTTAGGTCTAGCTAATATTCTTTTCAAATTCGCAGTTGGTATGTGAGCTATCGTCAGGTTGTGCGGTTTAAGGAGTCTGGCTGTCTTTTTCAATATGCTTTTGATGTACGGCAAAGCGATGTGCTTCGTCGTCGTGAGTGCAGGTGTGGTAGTTGTGCTCCTTCGCTTTAGTTGTCTTCGGATGAAACTGCGTGGGTAGCCGTTACGCATGAAAGACATAAACAGACGTTCATCTTCCTTACGTTTTGCCGCTGCAGCATTGCAATGCGATTCTATCCTACGAAACAGTGTCCGTATACAGCTTATTTTGTGACACTTAGGGTGATTGCTGTTAAAGTTTAGGATTTGGTCGGTGTGTGTTGCTTTTCAGTAAACTGATGTCGGTAATTCGCCTTCTACCGTTCTGGTGACCAGCACGACCAAGAAGGCTAGTTGGTTTTTCAAATCTTCTTCTATGGTGAAACGAATGCCCTCCATTGCATTGTTAAGTAGGTCTTGTGCGGTCTGTAGCTGGTTGCGTTTGAGAACCACAAACGTATCGTCAACGTATTGCACCCTTAATTTCGGACTAAGGACTGGGAGTATATCCTCTTCCAACCTATGCATGACGACTTCTGCAATGAGTCCAGATATGGGGGATCCCATTGGGGCTCCTCTAACTTGCTCGTAGAACACTCCGTTGAGTTTGAAGTAAGTAGTAAGACACAAGTCGAGGAGCTTGCGTATGCTTTCAGTTGTTGGCTTCCCAGTCGTTTGTCGTCCATTATTCAGACGTTCTTTGATATTTTCTTTCGCTATCTGTAAGTTGATGGAGGTGAAAAGTGCGGTGACGTCAAAGGATACCATCACTTCTTCGTGGTCTATCTTTATGCATTTGAGCTTTTCCAAAAACAGATGTGCATTATTGATGGAGTATTGCGATCCGCTGGTCAGATGTTTGAGGCCCTTCCATAATTCTTTAGCCAAGTTGTAAGTTGTTGTACCTGGGAGGGATACTATTGGTCGTAGCGGCGCACCCTCTTTGTGTACTTTAGGAAACCCGTAAAACTGTGCGATTTTTGGATTACGAGCCTTCATTCTATCATACTCTTCCTTTGTGAGTTGACTTAATTCTTGACATTTCTTAAGTGTCCTGTGCACTTTAATTGTCAACCCTACTTTGGATCGTTCTCCATACGTCGATAGGTCCTTGTGTCGGCTTGAAGGTGACTTTCCTTTTCAATATAATCCGTTTTGACGGAATCACGGGGATGCTGGTCCTTAGCAATCCACAAATCCTCATTTATTAAAATGAAGCAAGGGAGGCAGAATCTGAGGAAAGAATCCTTTTTGGCAATTCTTCTCAGACGCAAACATTACATGATGAGGAAACTTGCTAAATGTGCCGGATTGGGCTGCTTATTGAACAGAACGTTTTATTCCACAGGTACAAATCAATAAATCACGGGTCACTGGGAGTGGCAAGTATGTATAGGGGAAATCATAGCCGAAGGTGTAGGCCACGGTAGGAGCAAAGCACGTGTATACATTTTGTACGCACACTTCTGGCTTGAGATGGCGGATGTAGATAGCTTCCGCAATAGACAAAAGATGTATCTGGAATCCGCGCGTGAAACGTTCAAGAACAGTATAAATGACTTTGAAATCGTTTTCCGTCCCTGCATGACTGCACTCTAGAAGGTGGGATAAGATGGAACTGTTGCTGGACCTCGCTTCGCCTTTGTAAAACCACTTTGGGATGTGTTCGCGAATTCTATGAGATAAGCGCCTCGTGGTACGACCCACGTATCATGCCCCACAGGAGCACGAGTAAAGATAAACCAGCATTGATCAAGTCACCGGAGGCAGCCTGTCTTTCAAAGGTTTTACGAATAAAGGCTTGTTGTAACATACTATACGTAGGCGAGCCGCGAAGTAGGTCTTTTCAACAGCGTCTCTCAGGCGTTTGGACAGGGCATCAGCTGTACTGTCGCCTTTGAAAGGAATATGCACAAGTAGTTCCTTTTTGAGTACGTTCATCCTCGGTGGTTTTATCTTGCGTTCTTTCAAATGTTTGAGGATGAATTTATCTGGATACCCATTCTCTCCTAGCGCGTCGCCGATTCTGTGCAATTCCTTTGTGATTGTGTCCGGGGTGCAAATTCTATGTGCCCGGCACGAAAGAGTGCGGACTAGGTTTCGGTTGTACTGTATGGGTACCGCACTATTTAAGTTGATGAACTGTCCAGTCCAAGTTGGTTTTCTATACACCCCTCAGCTGCATGGTCCATCGACGTTTTTGATGATACCAACATCCAGAAACGGTAGTCTGTTTCTGGATTCGTGCTCACATGTGAAATGTAGATTCTGATGCGCATCATTAAAAGCATCCAAAAGTTTCATAGTCTGCGCTTTTGATTTGCAGAGTATAAATGTATCGTCTACATAACGTATATACATCTCAGACTTCGTTGATGTGCGTTCTTGATACGTTATGCTCCAACTTTGCCATAAAGACATCTGCTAGTAAGGGTCCAAATGGTGAGCCCATGGCAACTCCATCAATTTGACGATGCATCTCCCCGTTGAAGATGAATTGCACGTTTAAAGTGCATCCGAGTAACAATTCCCTCAGGATTTTTTCAGGAGGTTTATAGGTACATGCATTTGCCGTACTAGTTTGAGTCTGATGAGAATTGCCGAAAAGAATTCTTTACTCAGATTCTGCCTCCCATGATTCATTTTAATAATCAGTTTTGTCCATTATGACAGTCATACGTTCCTTGTCCGCAGGCATGATTACGATGGTTTCGTCGGCCTTCAAGGATTTCAGGGCACTCTTCTATTGTTGTGAAAATGATTTGAGTTGCTTGTTGCGTGCTAGAATCAGAACAACGACATGTCTTATTTGTGTTTTGGTTTCTTCGTTAAGTCCATTAAATTGTAAGGAATTTTTGAATCCTGCTAGGAACTCCAGGGTTCCAGCATCCTTGAAGTTGTAGTTAAGTCCCTTGATGAGGATTGTCGTTCAACGTCTTCGAGCTTCCGTTTGGACAGGTTCCTGACCCAACCAGCGTCGACATCTGCGCACTTCAAGCTGGACAATTTGGACAACTTTTCTCGTAGGGCGGCTTGCTTTTTGCTTTTGCAATTGTTGTTTTTTGCTCAGTCGCTAAGTCTAACTCTTCCGTTATTTGTTGGCCGACTGTTTTTAGCATGTAGTTCGGTGTTCCTTAAGGCATCTTTCATATTTCTCGATCCGATTGTGTGCATCTGTGATCATCATCTTCACCATACGTTTTCCAACCTGCCTTACTCCGCTCGGAGAACGAAGCAAAACGTTAACTACCAACCTGAGCTACAGGTATTCCGAATCATTGCAAATAATCTTGGGCGCTCGACGCTCCGATCTACACGCCGTTGGGAATACTTTGCTTGCCGGAAAGCCTTCACACAAGAACAGTTATTCTTCCTCCACGAATGCCTCCGAAATGACATTCTCCACAGATGTGTAAGCTACAAGCCTCCGATAAACCATCCGCAAGCGTAGGCAGTTGCAAGGAAGTGTGTAAAACGTATAGTGAAGATGATGATCACAGATGCACGCAATCGGATCGAGAAATACGAAAAATGCCTTAAGAAACACCGAACTACATGCTAAAAACAGTCGGCCAACAAATGACGGAACAGTTAGACTTAGTGACTGAGCAAAAAGCAACAATTGCAAAAACAAAACCAAGCCGTCCTACGAGAAAAGTTGTCCAAATTGTCCAGCTTGAAGTGCGCAGATGTCAACGATGGTTGGGTCAGGAACCTGTCCAAACAGAATCTCGAAGACGTTGGACAACAGATACTCATCAAGGGACTTAACTACAACTTCAAGGCTGCTGGAACCCTGGAGTTCCTAGCAGGATTCAAAAATTCCTTACAATTTAATGGACTTAACGAAGAAACCAAAACACAAATAAGACATGTCGTGGTTCCGATTCTAGCACGCAACAAGCAACACAAATCATTTTCACAACAAGAGAAGAGTGCCCTAAAATCCTTGAAGGCCGACGAAACCATCGTAATCATGCCTGCGGACAAGGGACGTATGACTGTCCTAATGGACAAAACTGATTATTAAAATGAATCATGGGAGGCAGAATCTGAGTAAAGAATTCTTTTCGGCAATTCTCATCAGACTCAAACTAGTACGGCAAATGCATGTACCTATAAATATCCCGAAAACCTTCTGAAGGAATGGTTACTCAGATGCACTTTAAACGTGCAATTCACCTTCAACGGGGCGATGTATCGTCAAATTGATGGAGTTGCCATGGGCTCACCATAGTACCCTTTCTAGCAGATGTTTTTATGGCAAAATTGGAGCTTAATGTATTAGGAACGCACAAAAACGAAGTCGAGATGTATATACGTTATGTAGACGATACATTTATACTCCGCAAATCGAAAGCGCAGATTGTGAAACTGTTGGAAGCTTTTAATGATGCGCATCAGAATCTACATTTCACATGTGAGCACGAATCCAGAAACCGACTATCGTTCCTGGATGTTGATATCATCAGAAACGCCGATGGATCATGCAGCAGAGGGCTGTATAGAAAACCAACTTGGACTGGACAGTACATCAACTTCTATAGTGCGGTACCCATACAGTACAAACGTAACCTAGTCCGCACTCTTGCATTCCGAGCACATAGAATCTGCACCCCGGACACAATCATCAAAGAATTGCAGAGAATCGGCGACGCGCTAAGAGAGAATGGGTATCCAGATAAATTCATCCTCAAACATTTGAAAGAACGCAAGATAAAACCACCGAGGATGAACGTACCCAAAAAAGAACTAATTGTGCATATTCCTTTCAAAGGCGACAGTGCGGCTGATGCCCTGTCCAAACGCCTGAGAGACGCTGTTGAAAAGACCTACTTCGCGGCTCGCCTACGTATAGTATTTTACAACAAGCCTTTATTCGCAAAACCTTTGAAAGACAGGCTGCCTCTGGTGACTCGATCAATGCTTGTTTATCTTTACTCGTGCTCCTGTGGGGCACGATACGTGGGTCGTACCACGAGACGCCTATCTCATAGGATTCGCGAACACATCCCAAAGTGGTTTTACAAAGGCGAAGCGAGGTCCAGCAACAGTTCCATCTTATCTCACCTTCTAGAGTGCAGTCATGCAGGGACGGAAAATGATTTTAGAGTCATCTATACTGTTCCTGAACGTTTCACGCGCGGATTCCGGACGCATCTTCTGTCTATTGCGGAAGCTATCTACATCCGCCACCTCAAGCCAGAATTGTGTGTACAAAAACAGTTTGTACGTCCTTTGCTTCTACCGTGGCCTACAACTTCGGCTATGATTTCCCCTGTACATACTTGCCACTTCCAATGACCCCGTGATTTATTGATTTGTACCCGTGAAATTAAACATTTTGTTCAATACGCAGCCCAATCCGGCACATTTAGCACTTTTTCCTCATCATGTAATGTTTGAGTCTGATGAGAATTACCGAAAAGAATTCTTTACTCAGATTCTGCCTCGCTTGATTCATTCTAATAAATGGGAATTTTTGGATTGCTGAGTATATTGAAAAGGAAAGTCACCTTCAAGCCGACACAACAACCTATCGACTTATGGAGAACGAACCAACAGTAGGGTTGATAAATAAAGTGAACAAGACACTTAAGAAATTTCGAGAATTAAGTCGACTCACAAATGAAGAGTATGATAGAATGAAGGCTCGTGATCCAAAAATCGCACAGTTTTACGGGCTTCCTAAAGTACACAAAGAGGGTGCGCCGCTACGACCAATAGTATCCCTCCCAGGTACAACAACTTACAACTTGGCTAAAGAATTATGGAAGGGCCTCAAACATTTGACCAGCGGATCGCAATACTCCATCAAGAATGCACATCAGTTTTTGGAAAAGCGCAAATGCATAAAGATAGACCACAAAGAATTGCTGGTATCCTTTGACGTCACCGCACTTTTAACCTCCATCAACTTACAGATAGCGAAAGAAAATATCAAAGAACGTCTGAATGATGGACGGCAAACGACTGGGAAGCTAACAACTGAAAGCATACGCAAGCTCCTCGACTTGTGTCTTACTACTTACTTCAAATTCCACGGAGTGTTCTACGAGCAAGTTAGAGGAGCCCCAATGGGATCCCCTATATCTGGACTCATTGCAGAAGTCGTCATGCAGAGGTTGGAAGAGGATATACTCCCAGTCCTTAGTCCGAAATTATGGGTGCAATACGTTGACGATACGTTTGTGATTCTCAAACGCAACCAGCTACAGACCGCACAAGACCTACTTAACAATGCAATGGAAGGCATTCGTTTCACCATAGAAGAAGATTTGGAAAACCAACTACCCATCTTGGACGTGCTGGTCACCAGAACGGTAGAAGGCGAATTACCGACATCAGTTTACAGAACAGCAACACACACCGAGCAACTCCTAAACTTTAACAGCAAGCACCCTAAGTGTCACAAAATAAGCTGTATACAGGACCCTGTTTCGTAGGATAGAATCGCATTGCAATACTGCAGAGGCAAAACGTAAGGAAGAAGAACGTCTGTTTATGTCTTTCACGCGTAACGGCTACCCACGCAGTTTCATCCGAAGACAACTAAAGCGAAGGAGCACAACTACCACACCTGCACCCACGACGACGAAACACATCGCTTTGCCGTAGATCAAAAGCATACTGGAAGAGACAGCCAGACTCTTCAAACCGCACAACCTGACGGTGGCTCCCATTCCAACTGCGAATTTGAAAAGGATATTATCTAGACATAAAGAAAGACTGGAAGCACAAGAACACCAAAAACGTCATCTACAGGAAAAATGCGAGAACTGTGACAAAGACTATGTAGGTCAAACGGGGAGAAAACTATCCACAAGAGTAAAAGAGCACAAGCGTGCCTGTCGATATCATTATGTATCGTCACAGATCTCAGCGTATCTCGATGAGGAAGGACACAATGTTAACTGGGACAAAACAGAAATGCTGGCGCACGGAGGGACGAGAAAAGGAAGAGAATTCCTCGAGGCATGGTTCTCTACGGAGAATTCCCTGAACCTCCGCATTGAACTTGATTCCGTGTACCTACAGCTAAGAAAGCGTGAAACTGGACGGCCAAGTATCGAACGAAGATTGGTCACGGGACATAGATCGACGAGACTAATTTCAAGCGCTACTTCCCAACGACACTTTCCGTGAGATTTTCCTCTACGGAGCTGTACACTGAAGATGCCACTGAGGGAAGTGGTGAAAAGTTTGACATAAATTTTTAGCTGGGAGAACGAATCAAAACGCTCCTACAAACCTGAGCTATAGGTGTTCCCAATCAATTCGAGACTGAATTTATCCGCACGAAATTTCGCCGGAATCAAGGTGTCAGCGTTATTTTTGTTGCGATGATCAGCGACAGTTCAGATTCAGATAAAGTAGGCACTTCTTGACCATTTTAACTCATGCGTTGATAAAATAATCGTTTCTTCAACGGTTTGTTCAACGACATTGGTTTACTACTAGGCAACTACAGTACATTCAAATTTGCCAAATGAGAACCGGCATACAATAGGCATGCGTTAACTGGGTAGCGTCTAGGACTGCGCATCAGGACCGTCCGACTAAGAAATCTGTCTTGATGTTAGCGAGGAAAAGATGATAGAGCAGTGCAAAGATTTCACACTCAGTCTCTTTAGAATAAGCTTCAAAGCCGAAGTTGTAGGCGAAACCTCCCAGATCTAGATGTTTCGAAATTTCAAACCGCTACGCCTGCCATGAACTCAACGATACCGCACGGACTGTTACGGGTACTTCTCTGGCAACTGCTTCCCAGTTTACCGTGCATACTACTGCCAAGTCACAGACGTATGCTTGTAAAAAGCTGTGGCAGTGGCACATTGCCAATTCCTTAATGTCTCATTCAACCTTCTCAAATTTCCGATAACACGGAAGCACCAACATGCAAAATTTATCAGACTCATTCACTATCATGACAGTTACAAATGTGGCGCCGTGATTTCCAATACTTCTGTAGTTTACCACAACACAACTAGGATAACCACATTTAGCTTCTTCAATACAAAATATATACCGACTACACTTGTGCGTACGATATATATATACGGTTGGCGGCATCCGGTTCTTGAATTTGTCTGTCACCGTGGCCAACCACAGGACGCCTGCACCTACAGAGGGACCAAGTTTGGCCTGCGCTTCACCACTCACAGCTCCAACCACACACCCCATATCCAGAGTAAAACCGAAGGAATAAGACCAGGAGACGTGTGGATGTGAGCCAAGATTCATCAACGCAGCCGGCCCAAACTCCTTCACAGGCAAACACAAGCGCGCTGTATTTGTGCAAGCAAGCGCACACAAACCGGTGGCTGGACCGTAACCCGCTCCACACTGAGTGCATGGGACCACTCTTCGAGCCTAGCACGGGCACAACGACCGTGCACCCCGTCCCCTCTAGCAACGACCAACTGTCTCGTAGAGCCAGTATCGACGAGGTAGTGGGTAATAGACAGGTAGGCACATTGTCAGCTTGCACATCAAGGGCAGCCACACCGGGGATTTCAAGTAACAGCCAATCACTTGAAACAGCAAGATGAAATAACATAAATCGAATAATGGATACAGATACGGTGGCACAACGCTTCGTTAAATTAGTATTTGAAGTAAGTTGGTCAGTAACGCATCAGCGATAGAGAAAAATGTCCACAAGTTAAAAAGGCTACAAACGCAACAAAGATACCGAAGGTACGCGCAATAAGCGTAAGCAACGCGGCCAGTTAATAGAAGATTATTCAGGTAAACAGAACAAACCAAATGAAGTGGAATGAAATTTCTCCAGCTCAACAAGACACGGTTTAAGTGTACGTTGGTTTAGCCCAACTGCAGTGGAGAAACATTAAGATTGCAACCTCAGCCTCAGTATGAGGAATATATGTATATATATGTATATATATATATACAACCCGCTACCTAATGACAACATCTCCAGTTAGCATATCATAGCTACCGAACCAAAACCGCCGCTTGGCAAAACTTAGCTGTGAGAGTCCCGGTCACTAGAAAATGGACACCGCTTTATTGCACAATGGCGGTTTAATTTAAACTTCGTTGGTGTTAGGTAGTACACCTAATTTATAGAGGAAAGAATTGTTGTTCGCTGTGCTATATCTGGACGCTATAATTTATTAAGAACCGTTTTGCAGGGTTACGTGGTACATTATGTTTACGTGTTATACTTGGGCAAAAGTCTTGAAGTAATAAAGGCCGATAAGTCGGCAGAAAATCAAGAGTTGTGAACATGGGTAAACTTTACATTTTTAGCTTTGTTTGGTGCTTTGGTAGTGTGAAGTCGCACATTGCTATAACGATTCCCAATTATCTATACCCTGACGTACAGTTTGACTTTACATTCATCTCTATTTATGGTATGACTAGACACGCTTCCGGTGACAGGTTGTACTTTACCTGTTTTATATAAGCATTCCGACGCTGTCGAGTATAAATTTGTTGGCGTTCTTCAAGGCCCGTCTATTCTCGGTCTTCAATTTGTACATGCGATTAAAATAAGGGTCACTTTTCTGTTACACATTGATACTGACACTTGTAGCAGTCTGAATTTCGCGGTGCGCCTGTGTAAAATTCTACCTAAACGTATTTCATTGTACACCTAGGCGACCGATATGCTTTGTTGAACTGATTGCTGAGTTCGAACGCCAGACTTGCGCATCCCCAATTTCGCTTGGCGGTCGTTCCCATTTCAATGCCCGACTGCCCTAGGAAGGTTGAAGCAAAATGACGCGCGAAATTCAGTTGCTGGTCGCGGAACTTGGGTACATCATTGTCGAAGATATGTAAAGGTAAACAACTGTTATGCCATCATGTGAACAACTTGTGAAAAATAATGCTTAATTAAAACTATTTTGTGTTTTTGGAATGGCATAAGCTTTGATTTTAATGAGTGGTTATATATGGGCAAATAATGAGCGTAAATAAGAAAGGTGTATGATGCAATCGGGGACCGTTTGATTGCACAATGGCGGTTAAATTACTTTGGTGCCTTCTAGTACATCGGCATTATGGAGTAAATAATTTGCCTTCTGAGCGATATAGCTAACTTACATAAATTATTAGGAATTGTTTATTGAGGTTTCATGGTAGGTGATTCGTCAGCAGGTGTCTGAGGCAAAGGTGGTGAAATAAGGAAGGCCAATAAACTGGCGGAAAATCAATAGATGCGAATGTGTGCAAAATGCGTTCAACAAGTATAGCATTTTTGTAGTTTAGGGAAGGCTTCGTAAGGTTGAATGTGTTGAGGCGTAAAGTGACGACCTATATATAATAAGAATTTACGGTTAGCAATTCAGAAGGTACAAACTTGAGCAATCCACACTACATATATTTTGCACAACTAATCTACACGGAAGGCATTAAATGGAACATTTTAAAGCAACGTAGGTAACTGAAGCATTCATAATGAGCCTATATAAATAATGAAGCAGTGTGCAACTTACGGATTATGTTTTGAAGAAAACTGGTAGTACAGGTAATTTCATAATTGTGGTGAAATCCAAAAGGAATAACTGCTATGACAAAGGCAGCACTATGCGCAACGTTGATGGCTTACAGCAGAAGCTGTCCAAAAGCGATAGCAAACTGCGATTAACAGACATGTCATATTACTGCATTGGTGTGTAAATGAAGGCAAAATGGAAAATGCCCGTGCACTGTTTTCCATTTGTTAATGGTGTTAGTGAACGGGGATCGTTACAACTGCGTAAGCTGTGCTGTTGTGTCTAGGTTGTTGAAAGGTGCTACCCACAAAGGAATAATTTTCACGTCTTCATATGCGCAGACAAGTAGGGCAACTGGATACAAAAAGGAGTACCCATGTGCCTGATTATATGATATATATATATATATGCATCTGCCTTAATATGCTATATGTGTATATGACTTTGTACATATAAATATTTGACTGCATACATGTACATTTATATGGATACATTCATACATACATTCCTACATTGCATTACATTACATTACATACATAAATACGTGCCTATATATACACGTATATGATTGCATACAGCGTTGTTAGCTGAATCAAGACCGCATCGGATAATCGATAGAATGGTTACTGCATACATTAACGGGTTAAGAAGGAAGTGGAATGTTCCATGCGATAAACGTACACACGCAACACGCCTTGTTAATGCGGTAGGCAGCCGTCAATGATCAGCAAGGCATGACTACATACCAGTGATTACTGTCCAATTGTTTAACATAAGCATGTGACTTCTTGATAAGCAAGTCAATATATATATATGTATGTATACGTGTGTATGTATACATATATATGTACGTATAAATAGGTGCACATATTTATACCTATATATATGTACCGTGTGATGCAAAAGTATATGTGTTCAACCAGGTGTTCTTAAAATTTGTAAACGGCCGCAAGGAATTTTCTCTTAAAGCTTGTGTTGTATTTATGGCATTAGGTCATGAATTGCAGACTTGGGGACGCTGAACTACGTATCGGATGCATTTCATTTAAAATGAAGACGTAGGTATACATAAGAAAGTCAGCTGAGTTTTATACTCATATGTTTGTATATGAAGTAACTTGATCACTGGATATTTGTGGATATTGTGGGTACGTTTATCGAATGCACGCAAATCCCACAGATTTTTCACCGTTGTCGTCACAGACTAGACCAACATTGACTACGTTCTTTGCTGGACGGGTCCACTGTGAGCGAATGAAGGTGTTAGTGCCGTAGTCGGTTACTACTCGACTAGTTGGCGGATTGAAAATATCAGGTGTGCACTAACAAAAATGAAGTATAAGTATTGAGGCCTGTTTGGGGTGTATCAGTACTGTAAAAATATAAAAAGGAGAGGCCGGCCCTAAGAATACAATGTACGAAACAGAATTTAATAGTGTCACTCAAAAATAAAGTAATGGGAAAGTGGTGACTTATATCAGAGCACAAATCCTGTTCGTGGGGAATTACAGGTCGCGGCCAGTCCGGTCATGTGACGAATGTCTTGTCGTCGTGGGCGTAGCGCTTCTCCTGACGGTTGTCGATGCACTAGTCGGAATGGTCGTGTGGCGTTCGTTGTACCGGAGTAACACTGTAGTCGGTCCGGAGTTGGTGTTGTCGATGTACTATACTGTGTATAAAATGCTTCGTTCTGGCGCTCAAACATGTGGGCCGTTAGTGGTACGATGTGTGAATGTAGGTCAACAGGAATTTAAATACAAACTGTGAGAATGTGGTATCCAAGGCAATCTCGATAAGACTGAAACCGTTTTGCTCTATTGACCTCGTTTATGATGTAGGTCAAGCGAGACTTAATTACACGATGTGAGGATGTGGTATCCAAGGCAATCTCGATAATACTGTGGTAGTTTTGTTATGTTGACCTCGGATTTAATTACACGTGCACATGATGATAAAACCTTCCGTTCCGAAGATGGCGCAACGGGATAAAAGTTCATGTGGAATGCCATCTCACAAATGCGACGAAATAAAACTTCATATGGGATGCGATCTCACAAAGGTCCTGTCATATGGTCATGATGTAGGGATCACTTGCTGGCGCAATAAGTGCTTCGTTGGACAATAAATGGGGCACCGCGAACCATAATAATGAATAAAAAGATAAATAAATATTTTAATCTCGAATTCATCAAGCTATACCATTTCAGGTATGATCATAATGTACAATTAATTATGTGACACAACAGATACGTTACAAGGCATGGATTTGGCTATGGCTAAAAATTGTACAAGTTGCAGCAACATTCGAAGCACGCATGAGGAGCAAAGCCATCCTTTGAGTGCCAATAAAATGGTTTCAGGAGTGCGTAAAGTAAATAAAAAGCACGGTAAGTGAAGTGGGGACAGTAAAGGAATGCCGAGAGCATCTTTGTTATACGGGACAGTAAAATATTGGATAATGACTAGTCGGTATTTCAGTGTGTAACAGTGGGAAGTGACTTTATTCAGTGGCGCGTCACGTCTGGAATGCAAGCTGCGACATGGAAGTTGTTTGGTCATTTCAGTGACCTGCCACCAGAGTGGTATAAAAAGCTGCACAACGAAATCGCAATCTATTGCGCAGGGAATCGTTAGTCTCCGGTGAGAACTAAGCGCATGTCGATTCGCCGGCGTTGCTATCGTTCTGTCTGATAGAGGGTATGTAATCATTTGCGCCTTGGGTTCCACGCGTCGTGGAGTAGTTAACCCATAATGTCCCAGTAGTGGAGTCATGATGATATGGTCATACGCACACACTCTGGTGTACGGATTACCACAAACTGGCCGGAGAAATGATATCCTGTCATGAGGGGTAACACTGCGAACGTGCTGGAATATGGATTTAATATAAGAAGGACCGCCATATTCCACTACTGTTGTAGATCTCACGTACAACTGGAACCAAGCACTATCCTTGCCGTTGGTTAGTTAACATTTAACCGTCCACTGCAATGGTAGCCATAGATATCGTCTGAAGTGTGATCCTCAGCAATAGGTAGAGACAGCTAGTGTTATATGGAAGGGAAGGCTCCCGATACCGCTACCAGATGGAATGCTGCACCAATGGCATATTCAATAAAGCAAGGATATGTGCTCGTTAATGTGTGCTACACATTCCCTTCACGTATATGCCTTATAAGGCAGTAGTACCATAAAATCGGTGATCACCGCTATGACGAAATCACAGGAAGAATACATCTAGTAACTGCTGCTCTCTTCTGTCCTATAATGAACTTGGAAAACAGCGAGGCAACTGTTTTAGGCAGGTTAAAAGTGGTAGGTTGCGTAGCACGAAATTCCACAACCGGTTGCCAATGTCGCTGCGTACTTAACTGCGGCGACAAGGTATATATGTAACCGACAGATACGTTTTGAGGATCGAGTCACCCGTAAGAAATTCCTTGTGAAAACAAGCAGGGAAATGTATACGTTACCAGCGTAGAAATAGACACACTAAAACTGAAGGGCTGCATGGGCGTACCTCAGGCGTAGTACGACGGTGTTTTGCAATGCGGCACGCATGCAAACTATATACGGTTTGCGGTAGCCGTTTAAAAAATCGCCTGTCACAGCATGCAGCCACAGGAATTTTGTGCCAACGAACGAACCATGGGTGGGTTGCGCTGCACCACCCGCAGCTACAACCACACACACCATATGCAGCGCAAACCCAAATGCATAAGTCCGGGAGGCATGTCGATGAGTGCCCGACTTCATCAATAGAGCCAGCGCACCCTCTTTCAAATGCGAACACAAGCACACTGTATTAGGGGATGGAGGCGCAAGCAATGCGGAGGCTGGACCGTGGTCCGCTCCAAGCTGAGTGCATGGAACCAACCTTGGAGCCCAAGGCGGACATGAGGGCCATGTAACCCGTCCGCTCTAGCAAGAAATATAAATATATATATATCCGTACAGAGTGCATATTAGATGGGTGATTATTGCTTCCAGTAATAGGATACCATATACAATGACATTATGCAACTTGCTAGCATTATCGCCCGTGTGATAATGTCCTTTTAGGAAAAAGTTTGCACTCAGGTTGAGTGTTGTCGGTTGAGTGGCCCCTCCGCTATATCTAGGGGCAATGTGGCTTTGTAGAGAATGCCGTAGGCTTGTAAGTAAGCAAGATCGTTACCGTTTGGCATCCGATAAACATGGGAAATGGGGAGGTGGATTGCGATACTACTTCGGAAGCCTATGTACATGTGTTCTGGAGGACTGAAGGTACTACGGAAGCAAGTAACAAACCGAAATTGACGTGAATTGCTGGCGCTAAAATGACCCCACTTTGCCTAGATGGCGTGGTGGCGAAGGTTATAATGGACTACATTGGTTCCATGCTGACTAATGCAACTATTGGCGCCGTAATTGCCCTGACAGATAGCCATGCGAACGGTAAATGACAAGGCATGGAAAACGGGCATGTATACAGAACACGAAATATGCACGCCGAATGAGTGAATGTGTGAAGCCCCTTGAACCCAGTAACAACGAGCACTTAGGAACGGTGCATGTGGATGTAAGCTCAGGAGGCACGTCAATGCAATATTTGTAGCAATGAATTATGGCTCACATATGGCCTCATGACTGTTGCAACAATATGCACAATGACATGGCGGGTGTAAGGGTTATGCAGGTTAACGTACAAGGAAAAATGACGTAAAGTACAGCAAAATATGTACGCTGCATTGAGTCGGTGCAAATAACCTTACGCATATCAGGGTATAATGGTGGTAAACGCAAACATTGTATGGTGGAACTAATCCACGCAACAAGTAGCAATCCTCCGTTTACAAGTAGTTACTAACCTGTAGTATTGCAAGGTGTTTCATTGCGGTTGACGGCGCGACTCGGGTAAATGGGAATAATACTCCGCCAGGCGTGTAAAGCAAGCGTCACTGCATCATAGAAACACAGTGACGTAATGCTGCATAACGAGAGAATGCCATGGTTGGTAAACCACACCACGAAAAGTGGATGCACCGGTCGCATATGATGTTTAAACCAGTCCAATATATTCCCGACCTCGCGAGTGAGCTTTTTAAAGGCTCGTTACTCACGAAGCGAGAACGCTGAGAAATGGTTTTTGGATCCTTTAACTAGGTGCCAGTACGTTTGCGCGGAACTGCTTCAAAAGGTGCCTGCAATAGAGAGATGCACGATGTGTTATTGCAAATGGATGTTCATTACTTGCAACAGCACATACGGTACAACACCGCTGAAACGTCGTTGTAGTTGTGGAAGGCAGCGGATATATGGATAAGCTAAATTAACATGGTTTACAACAAAAGCATGGCATCACCGATTGCAGCGGACACCTAGACGGCACATAAACCGGATGAGGAATGGAATAGGGAGTTAGGTGGGTGCATGGCAGTGAATTACGTGAAAACCTTGATGCCGTAAGGGAAGTAACGGTGTGAAGTTGCTGAAGAGCACGCGTGTTTTCGTCTAGGACCTTCAAGTAGGGAGCCCATATTCACTATGCGGTGATGGTATTTCAGCGGCACGCATACACCCAACGCTGAACATCGTTGTACCTCGAGGATAACAAAGGCCTCCCCATCTATCCACTGATGCACAACATTGCAAACACTTGTGGGGGTAGCTGTTCCCACGGAATGCAGGGATAGTTTACCTGCGCTATAGTGCAACACTCCAGAGTAATTTATTTTTCATGGTCAGCCTTGGCTATATTTGCGGTATCCCACGGTCGCTCAGTGTGGAGGAAGCATGGAACGTGCTGCTGACCATGATGACGTCCGTAACGGAGAATGGCGTCCTGATGTACAAACCCTCTGCATTATACCAAGGAACTCACTGCATCGAACTGTAACTGCGGTGCTCAATGAACGCAAGACAAACTGCAGTACGTATACAAGAAAACACAGGTACGGTTGCATCATCTTAATATGAACATGGCCCGGTGGTGTGTCGAGAACAAGCACGGGGCTTGTTTTTGAAACACCAGGCGGGGTAAAGCAGCCGGGCGGTTGGTAACCCCTTCCGAACTGCCCCTGGAGAAAGCACTGTACCGCTTCACGAAGACTCTTACGCCAAATTAAAGCCTTGCAGTAGTCAGCTGTGAACGCCGTGGAGTTACAGTTGCTCAAAAAATATGCGCTTACGTGCACCCCAACCCCGGATCTAGTAGAACCTAAGTTAGAAATCCTCATGCAAGTAACGCTTGAGTAGAACCCTCACTCAGCACCGGGCGCTGTTTGGCTGCACGCAACATTACTCCACCTTTAGGCTGATTACATCGCCGACCACATCTACCAAATAATGCAGCTTTCAATTGCAGACGGCGTCTCACTCAGCGCTTGGAAGGTAGGAGCAGTACCGCATTAATGCAAACGTATACATTCGATACACCCTAGAAAACGACCACCCGATATGCGTGACGTCCGTTTTCTGCGAAACCTTTGGGGAATAATCAAACGTTCTCTCCACAGTCATTGGGAAGGAGTATGCGCAGTGTACCAAGCAGGGGATGCACTCCGCAGTGCACGCTCGGACATCACTAACCTGCATGCTACCCGAGAAACATGGGTTACAGCTACGGACAAAAGGAAATGCTTTGAAGTACCCTTCATTAGCATCGACATGGCATTTGCCCACGTCTCTTATCAACGGCTTATGCTCATACGTCAGTGAGTTTGTGTACACGAACATCCCGGGGCAACAAACATTGATGCGAACGTGCAGGGAACTCTTTTCGTCACTGTGCTTGAGACGGGTGGTTACGCGATGCTATGTCCTGGAGCCGGAACACTTTACCATGTACATAAACAACGTTCCAGCGGCAATACAAACGCACCCTCCGGTATGCTCCCAAGACCTAAAGATGTGGTCTGCAACTTGCCCAGGGGACAAAGACAGACTACCAGTTTCCTATAACAAGTGGGTAAGCGGGTCCATTTAGTCGGCAAACCCGATAAACCGTGACAAGTGCGCCTTTATCCCGATTCATGTCCTCGGTCCTTTCAATGCGTATCATGTTGGAGGTTACCTCATAATGTATGTCACACATGAGAAAGCCCTGGGAGCGATCTTTTCGCAGGATCTCAACGCATGACTTCACCCGCGGAAGAAGTCACCGGCAACCAATTGAATGCTTCGGGTTGCGCATACATCGTTCTATTGAAGTTACGACGATACTTGTAAACCGCTCACCTTCACATGCACGTACGATCCCGCAAAAGATAGAGCCGCTTACACCTAAGGAAATTTAACATGATGTCCTACGGAAGTGCGGAGGCGAAGTTCAAACTCTTTATCGCAGCTATCGGATCATCACTACCCAGCTAGATTTATTACTGGAACCCGTTCCGCATGACATATCGCCGTTGTACCGGAGAGCTGCACAGAAAACGAGCAATTACTTCCTTTGGTCCCTGCACCACTATTGCAGCGAATGATCGACGTGATGCTTAGCTAGCATACCAAGACGAAAAGGACCCAAAACCCACGCTAAGAACATCAATAAACAGGAAGCAAATTCGAAGCACAGAAACACTGGAGAATTATCTTGGTAATAATGCCTAAACTGAGGAATACAAAGGCAGGAAATAAAACTGTACAATCAGTGCGCCGGGGTTCACATCCTTGCAACCGTCACGTGTCAGGAATGGGGAAGTGCAATATCAGAAGGCTGCACCGAACGCGTGATCAATCAACCAAGGCCTAAGCGCACCGCATACGACTGAATTATACAAGAACAAAACTCACCCAAGCGGGCAGGACACAAATTAAACACGCACTACGAGGAACAAGAAAAACCGTTTCGTTCATGTTTGCAGGTTGCGTATTCCCTGCTCTGGCACGTTTATTCACAGTTTTGTACACTGCATAAGTAACCGTCGGGATGCATCGACGTACAGCGGGTGCGTTTCGGTCGACAGTTTCGGGGGTTCCATCACCCTAGGCGACAGCGACTGCTTCATTTCTGTTGCGCTGGGGCGGTGACGTTGTGGTATGGCGTCAGCCTGGTCGAGGTTATCAGGAAGGCAGCTTCCAACTGACACCAAGCCCCGCCTACGTAGTAACGTATTCAGGCTGCTTCGGTATAACTGCTTCGCCTGAAGGAAAGCCATTGTACCCAGACTGAGCATGCAACGGTT
>OX104069.1:69452241-69500648 GCA_944474145.2 Dicrocoelium dendriticum | reverse complement strand
ACACACAGACTGTGAGTTTAGGTGTCTTTCCTACGAGGTTGAATACGCTGATGGCGAGCAACTCTGCAGCTCACACATGGTAATACATAATGGGAGTAAGAGGTTGAGATCTACACGCAAACAGCTTAAGGTTTAAGAATGAGGTTCCTGAAGAATATCAACAAGTCTTTTGCACTCTCCAACTTAATATACGATACAAGATATCAGCTCTTTCAGTTGAAGCAAATACAACTTTAAGATATAAGGTAGTGCTTATTGATTGCTTATACGTTTGACGCTACAAAGTATTCGGCAGCTTGTTAAGATTTGAGCAACCTTACATGGCTTAGACTCAAACTCAACTCACTTTATTCATGCGAGCTGTCTGTGTACCTGATCTAGCCTCCACATCAGTGCGATGTTAATCTGTTTGCCACACAGTTGCGGCTAGTCCTTCCGTGGCTTATGCAATCAGTTTGGTTTATATTTTTCAAGACGGGTACAGCCCAACCTGATGACAGGAAGGCTTCTAACTGGATAAGACTGTGTGAGATTCATATGAGTTAAAGGCTCCTTGATACTTTGGAAATTAATGCCTAAAGGTAACTTTTTTGATAGTTATTAAGCATTCATAACCTAGGAGTGCTGTGGATTCCTAATGGAACCCTTTTGTTGAGGAAAACCGTTAAAGTTGGTATCTGCAGAGCCCAGCCTAGCTTAACGAACAAATTAAAGTTGGCAGCGGGGGATTGCGTTTTACAGTTTTAAAGAAGCCCATTAAATAGTCAAAAGGCAGTGCTAGCAAATACATGTTTTCGACAATTGTTCTTCAGGCTAGTACAATTAGGTACCACTGCAGCCATGGCAATTTGGCCGCGTGAGCCAACTCTTTGCATTCAGAAGCAAAGCATTCAGGCCTTACTACTACCCTGATCCGATCGACCTGTGATCATTACACATTTGGATCGCATGCAAGCCAAAACAAGAACCAGATCAATATGGATGATTAACCTTGGTTTTACCCCATTTTTACTAACCTTAATAGTCTGTCTGATTGAGTTGATTGGTATATAATTGTACTAGCCTTAACAAATGTTGTCGAAAACATATGTTTGCTAACAATGCCATTTGGCAGTGAGTTGATGCATCACCTGCTGTAAACAAGGTTCTCTGTTGTTTTTAATCAATGAATTGCAATTAAAGTAGAAGCTCCCGGAAGCTTCTTACCTTAGTCGCCTGCTCTGTCTAACCAACCTGTTGTTTCCATCACATAGGAGCTACTTGAGTTCGACTTTATTACTATTGTGCACTAAAAGGTAACCTGCATCGGTAGAAATCGTCAGATGACTTTAGAGTATATATAAACCTAGCGCAGTGACACAGTGGTTGACTGCATTTCTATGGAGGCCAGCGCATATAGCCGCAAACCTGTTTATGGCACTGCGAATGCGTGTTCGTTTTACCTTAATGTATGAGTGTGTGGAATTCTTGAGTTTGAGTTTCTACATATCACAAAAGGCCAGCCTACAAAGCGGCTTGGATCCAAGAATGTCTATGAAATACTCGGAGACAAAGTAGTACGCAACATCCATAAAACTTCGCAATTTGCCGGTGCCATTGCTCTATAGAAATCGTCCGTCAGTAAGTGAGCAAGAGACGGCAATGGCACCCTGATGCACAAAAAGCAACATTATTTGTCTCTGACAAACGGGTGTGGACACAGTGAAAGCAACAAGTTGGAATTACAATTTGTGGTAAAAAGGATCTATGGTTAAATGGATGACCAGCAACTTGTTTATACGTGCGACAATTAGCTTCTATCAGTTACTGGTAAGTAGCAGGATTTTGGTTGTCAGTTAAAGACGCTTGTATGAAAGCACTTAGGGTAGAGCTGTACAACTTACCAACGGTTGTAAGTCGTTTAGGATTGTCACCTCTGAGATGTTAGTGTTTATGGACATTGGGTTTGTAGAATAACGGCTTGCTACTGAAGCTAGACTGTCAATAGTCGCTTATACGACGACGACAGCAACAAAAGAATGGATAAGTAGACGTAAGTAATTAGACTTTATTTAAGGGAAATTTGTAAGGATCTGTTTAAGCAACTCGTATTTTCACATGCAGCAGTGCTAGGGATTGCCGGGTGCATCGAGACGTCTGGTCTGTTTGGAGGGATTCGGTTAGGAATAATTTAAATTTGCCGGGAACTTGCATTGAGGTGACTCGAAGCTTGAGTCAAAGACACAATAAGTAATAAACTTGTCAAGGTCAGTGTCTATTTAATCCCACTGGTCGGTGGTGGTTTGTATAAGGCGTCTGTCTTGTGATCCACAGGTTGCCGGTTCGAAGCTGCGTGGATGGGATGAACTTGCAGTATTCCTAGCCCACGCACGACTGACAGGAGTCGCGTGCAGCCAGGCGTTGTTACAATGTCCTGGCACAATGCTGACGCCTCTTCTACGTGTGATGCACCAGCAAAATGAACACGGCTACGGTAAATGCAGACAACTCCCAAACCGCGGTTGACTTAGTTGTTGAGATATTGGAGCGCCTTCACGGCCTTAGTGTGCTAAAATGGCATGTACATCAACTCGATTAAGTCAAACAGCGTTGTCACGACTCTTTGGATACGAGGATCCGTTTGAATGTACGAAACAGCCTGACCTAGTATAAACAATTTTGCCTGCCAGACTGGCAGTAGATTCCACCATGCACGGGACCAAATATCAAATTTTGGGTTATGGGGTTATTTGAACCGCAAACATCCCTGGCGTGCCATTCGTTGACTACATTCTTCGGGACAAGGTAGTAAAACTACGATCATGAGCAGTTTTACGGGTTAGAATTACCAGCCTAGAGCATGTATTTACAACTGTCTTATTCAGCGCATTGCTTGCACGGGGATGCGTTTCAGTCGGTTAATAACTGGTTAACTAAGCAAGAATAGGTGACTAACTATCTCTTCTGTAACTGGAGAAAGTCTAGCAGCTAGTGGTATCAGTCACAAAAGCTGAAACTCAGACGCGTGCAACTCTAGTTTACCATAGCGGTATTCAAACCGTACATGGATGAAGGAACACCTGGCGCCGTCATCCAAGCGCTTTTTGTGACGCGCATCAAGAAACAACATGAGTTACTGAGCAAAGGTTATATCAGTTATTGTAAACGACGAGGGCTAGACTGTACAAATTCAAGGAAACTCGGGTGGAGGCTATGACTGCAGTCTGTGCTATGTTAACTGCGCGTATCAGCCGGTGGACATTTGGTCGCAGGGGTCATAAGCGAGTTGAACATGTTTATCGTGTTGACAAGGAAGCCACAAAGTACCTGTCCTACATGCAGGCAGAATTTTTTGATCAACTATTTAATTTTAACTGTTTTTCTTTGCAACCATTTGCTTTGACTGTGCCCACTTTGCCACGAAGCACCCCCAGGGAAACTGGTAACGTTTGACCTTATCCCATAGGGAGAGTGATACAAACCTGGTTTAGGAATGGGATTAGCAAATTTGATTGGTGATCGCGTTTGGGAAATCTTTCAGTTGCACTGAGTTGAGCTCATGCATTATAGGCCCGGAGGGGTATTGGTGTAGCACCCCGATGGTTAAGCCTTTATACGAAAAATTTTACATTAAATTTTATTACTGATCTACGGTAGGATATTCGTTCTTGTTTTACTTCTTCCTACCCTCCGTCCATATCACCTCGCACTCATCTGTTCAGTAAGTTACTGTATTGATGTTTGCTGCTGTCTTGCTTCATCAGTCAACACCTTCTTGTTGCCCCTCGAATGTATAGCACTTTGTTTGACTTCATCTACTGACATCCATGCTGGATTACGCGCCCCGTCTCTGAGTTCTATGTACCAGCCCTTCAGTACATGCAGCGAATCAAGCTACAAGCAGCGGCGGTACCAGGTACTTCACCGCGGCTAGCTGGCTAAGGAGTGCCACAATTTCACCACCTTGGTAGTTGCATTTACTCGGTTCGCGGTGATTATGATACAAATGATTTTCACAACCTACTGCGGTAAACATTCTAATGGACGACTTCAGGGTACACTAAACTTTGAATGAGTCACTTTAATACATGAATCGTTTAAGTACATGGAGTTTGTAGTTCATTGTATCTCGCGGAACTTCCCTGATTACTCGTGATCTTCCAGTCCGATCGCTATTAATCATTCTAACGGTTAACGGTAGATGGACTTATAGGACTAATGCATCTGCTCAAGTATTACATGCGAGTTCTGCGCAGCAAAAATGAAATGTTTGCAAGAAGATAATAAATGTGGTAAAGTGAGACAAGAAACATATAAATGTACTTGGAAAATCGAGAAAATAGGACGGACTTACCCAAAACTACAAGCGACGGAAATTACCCAAATTCGCGTTTGCGAATCAAGGTCGCCAATTTAGAGGAATAGTAAGTAGTCCGACACGGGCACGTACTCGAGCGCGGATATCTAAAAGTAAAGGAAGTCGAACACAGCGGATTATATTCTTGGGGTTGCTAGAAGATGTGGACTGATGAAGAGAGATGGGAGCGAACCTCAACACAGTAAATCACTGAGCAGAAGAGTGTGAGTGGGTGCAGACGGAAGGTGGGGTGCAGTCACGCAAGAACGAATATTGTGCAATCAATCAGTAATAATCTTGTACGTAAAACACAGTGCCATCTGTTGTGACGCTGTAGTCTGTATTTCTTTTAAAACTGTTTATCGCATCAGGTTATGCTTGCTTCACTATAGAGCGTCCAATAGAATGTCTCTTCAAGTGTTACCATATTTCGGAAGGTTGACTACATCAACCTTGGCGAAGCAAGGTGCTTCTGTTTTCAATATGCTTTTGCGGAATGGCAAATCAGATATTGGAACTGAGATCCATGAATAATAAGCAGCCAGATGTAACTAAGCTACGCCACCAGGCGTCTTAGGTTATACTCTACACTCGAGCACGTTATACAAACAAAATCCAGGAGTATTGAGCTTTTAACTGATTCACTGATCTGCGTCATTCTCTTGAAGACCCTTCGGTAACAATGGGTGGTTGTAACAGTTTTGTTGGCAGGTAAACAGGTTTGAGCATGCTAGGTATCGCAGTTAGCTACAAAAGTCACTCAAGTCGACGACGAACGTGTCATAAAAACAAACATTATGGGAAAGATGACTAAAAATAGTGCCGCTAAAAATTCGAAATTCACCACTATGGATAGGCGCTCACCAGTTGATACTTGCAGCAAATACCTGTCCTTTCGCAGGCCTTCGACCGTGGGTCCATATCAAATACAACTTAAAATTCCAATGGGATAGGAACCAACGGAAATTCCCATGGTCGTTCCATCACGTATGCGCCGTTGATCCACGTTAGAATGTGGTGGTAAGGTCGGCCAGTTGTGGGATTCCAATCAGCAAGTACAAATCAAGCCATGATCAACCAAACAGAACCCACGTGCTCTGCACTAGCAGTCCCCGCTGGGCCGGCCGCGTAAAATAAAAAATGGAATAGAAAGCGGAAAGGTGCGAAAGAGACAATGTAGAGGAAGTTGGTAAGAGTGAATAAAAAGCAGGATAGCTGGGGAGCAAACAGAAACTAAATTAAAGGAAGAAGAGAAAGATTTGACGCTGCAAGTTGAGGGCGTCGTGGCGACGTTTAGACTCTGTCACCGTGGATGACAAGGCTACATCCTCAGGTAGCGCGGTTCCAAGCAGCTATCACTCGGCGTGATAAACGAGTGTCAGCCCGAACCCGATCCGATCTGAGTTTGTGCACCTTCATCTGATGCCCGCTGATCATAGGTAACTGCGTTGGATGAAAAAACCAAGGAAGGTCTGGACCTACCTGCCCTGTCAGTATACGATAAGTGAGAATCAGGTCGCCACGAAGACGACGATAAGGTAATGAAAACATCTTTAGCTTGAGTAGCCTGTCAGGATAGGACAGGTGCCGCAACCCCTGCACCATTTTGGCTCCACTTCTTAAGACTCGCTCTACCACCATCCTGTCACAAGTCAGGCAAGGAGAACAAGGCTAGACGCAATACTCGGTGCGGTCTAACAAAGGCCGTAAACAATCTAACGAACATTACTCCCGATGGGATCCTAGATGGTCTACGGATCATCCAGAGGATTCGAAAACCCCTGCAAGAAGCTTTCTTCCCGTTTTCGCTGGATTTAAAGTCCAGAGACAAAGTGACCACTTAGTCAATTTGTTGGGATACGTGAGGAATTTCATTATCGCCAAGCTTGTAGTGCATTGTCGGACCTCTTGATTCTATGCGCAAAACTGAACATTTGCTGTAGTTTATTGGCATCTGCCACAGGACGGACTAATCCAGGAGTCTGTCAAGAGCCTGTTGCAGAACTTGTGAGCCATTGGGGTCGCTCACGGTGCACCAGCGTCGTCGGCGAACATGAGAGTAGGCTGTCCAGCACTCCTTGCAGTTCATTTACGTACAAAACAAAAAGCAGTGGAGCAAGAACTGATCCCTGCAGGACACCTCTCAGAGCTATCTGTCGGAAAGAAAGGCTGGAGCCCACCCGAACACACATCTCAAGCCCTTCGAGAAATGCGGATAGCCATCGAAGCGCGTGCACGGAAACTCCATAAAAACAGAGCTTAAGGGAAAGACGAGTATGCGAGATAGAGTCAAAGGCTTTGGAGAAATCAATGAATAACACATTCACTGATTGACGCTGATCAACAGACCCGGCCCAACTTTCCCGAGCAACCATCATGTTGGTCAAGTAGGAGTATCCTTTGCGAAAACCATGTTGAGAAGGTCTGAGAAGGCCAAACATCCTTAAATGATTTTCGTGAGCATCCCTCACCAGATTTTCTAGCAACTTAACCAGTACACAGGTTAGACTGACAGGCATGTGGTTTCCAGAAAGATACTTATCACCCTTTTTAAAGTTGGGGCAAACTACAGCTTCCTTTCAGTCGGTAGGTAAGGTGCAACTGGTAAGAATGGATTGGTGAGAATGGACTTTAACAAATGTATTACATTGTAGGAAGCTAGCTCGAGGCACACAAGCAGTGATGCGCGGAAAGACGTACATCACTGCATAGCGGCCTGATTAAGTCAACCAGTTTCATTACGACTGTGTGTATGCCTGGATCCTGTTGAATGTACGAGCCAACTTGAATTAGGTATACACATTTTGGCCTACCAGACTGGCAGTAGCTTCTACCATTTCACGATCACAAACGAACAATTGACAAACGTTTGACTGTAAGACTGGGATGATAAGCAATGATAGGTAACAAAAGGGGTGCATTTTACGTGCAGTGGAATGCGTGTACGATGCATAACCACGAGCATTTTATGCAACAGCCAGAGCTAAACAACGCATTGCATTACTATTCAAAAATCTTACTCTACGAGATTCAATTTGCTCAATGTATGAATCATTCGCTCGCCCTTTACTTGAATATTGCTCAATGGTGTATAGCAATTCCAGGAAGCATGATCGTATCGCCATAGAAAAGGTACAAAGAGCGTTTACAAAGCGCCTTATTGGTACGAGCTTAGTGTTACCCTATTCTGAGCGATGCGACTTACTTAAGCTTGACCCAATATGGCTTCGACGCCTAAAAGTAAACTTAGCACTTTTTTTCAATATCCTGCACAAAAATGCCCACGCCCCTAGCATTGATCTATCACTCATGAAATCAAATGGATACAATACACGCAATAGAGAACATTCTGTGATGGTAAGAAGGTCAAAGACAAACATATCAGCAAACTTTTTCCTAAATCGGTACTCCCGTATTTGGAACAAATTGCCGACCGATATTCGTACTAGCACATCTGAGTATAACTTTCGTAGGAAGCTTGACGAATATCTTACAGTCAGCAATGTGATTATGCTCCTGCGCTGCCCTACAACTATTCAACAAACGTATGAACAAGGTCCAGACAACATATAACTGAAAGTTGCAAATGACTGTATCAGTCAGATCAACAAACACCCGTTGATTCCCTGCTTACCCTTCTCTTTTATTGCCCACTCCTGATCTGCCTGCCCGAAAGCTCACCACTGATTAGTGGCTCCACTGATACATCGATGGGTTGGAGGTCCAGGCTTCTGTTATCCTCTTCATCCCATCTTGGCTCACTATACTTCCCCTTGATTTTACTTGGCTCCACTGCAACCATGTGTCAGTTGAATCACTGGCAACTTGGTTAGCTGGACTCCCAAATCCGGTTAACTATCTCTCCAATCGTAACTTCACTTCCGTTTCACCCGCTGGCACACCTACCATTCGTTTGTGAAAGCACTGACGCTTTGGTAGGTAAAGCACCCGGATCCTTTCTTTACATCTTCAACCCACCTTGCTCCCCAACACTTAGCTTCGGTTTTCACTTGACCATAGCTTGCTGGTGAATCAACCGACATATTGTCAACATCGATATGTTTGCCACTCAGGACTACTGTAACCTCGTAAACATATCACTGGCGTTCTGTTGGACCAATTCCCTGAATAATCAAACTCCTAGCGCAGTTAGCCAAACTACTAAAGGTTCGGCATTCTTGTTCACAGCCCATAACCCACACATCTTAAGTAATCCGAAATCCGTATTGCGCCTCCTAATTGTAAACAACATCTGCAATACAATAATAAGGTAGTTGCTTAAATATTTCCCTTTTTCACTGTGCAGTAATGTGGACTTATTTTTCCCTGTTACCCAGACCCATACTGCTGTTCCTTATGCTGAGTCCAAAAATTTGGTTGCGAGACCCCACACTATATTACTCTCGATTCCACACATGTACATAATTCCATAGGAAGTTTTCGGCCTCCAACGCACTAATACCTACTAATACTTGCTATTTCCCTTCTATTTACGTTGATCCGGACCACAACTCGTTCAGCGGTACGATGAGATACTTGCTACCGAAGAAAATTGGATCTGCATAAGAATAAATAACAACTTGTATCCAATCCCACTCAATACGAATCACCTCGCATCCGATAAACAATTTCAGTTTCAGAGAAAACTTGTACATAATGATCGGTCCAGGGTCTCTGGAACGTGTCTCACCTTTCTAAAAAAGATACCTATTATTATTATTATTATTACCTCAGTTAGTCGCAGGTTGCTCGGTGAGAGCAACTGATCAGGAAGCCTTTACATCGCCAACCTCTTTACTTAAAAGAATGAATGCCGACACAAAGCCGCAACAGCAATAAAGATCTATCTTGAAAGTGGGCTTAGGCACCAGAATGACAAACAGGAAGTTGGTGAACTAGGGAAGCGCTTCAGAGTTGATCTACTTTTTGCAAAACTGTCCCCATTACTCACTTTTTTCTCAAGGACTACTGAATAACTATGCATAGGTTCGCATCTTAGTTAAAATGAACGTTTTTGACAAGGTATTCATAGGAAACAGCTAGATGTCGTTTGTAACACTTCGAGTTGCTAAGGAACTGTGCGAGCAAAATGAACTCTGCGCTTTATAATGCAGTACACTTTTTATTCCCTTCCGAGCAAAGCCAACTAACCAAGGTGTGTTAACACAGCTACTCTTACCTAAATTCATGAATGTCGCCTACAGCGCAATGCTTAAGATCCTTGGTTGGTGACGTTCGTGGATAGCAACTAGCGAGTACGTCGGGAAGATGGAGAGACTCTAATGACCATAAAGTTCTTACTACTCGTGTGGCTATTTAGAGCTATGTCACAGCAGATATAGTGTACGAAGTTATGCTCTGAAAAAACATACGTAACCTTAATCCGTGCAAGGTTTATCATCCTCTCAGTGTATCTAGGAAAAGTCGGTGGTGTAATGAGATTTGCCAGGACGCATTCATAGTCCCAAGCAAATCATGTTTTTAGTCCCAGCCAGATATTGTGAAGCAGCAGAATAAAATACATGAAATTCTGTGCCCGCCTTGACAGTCTACGTATTTCGCTTTAATGTGATGTAGAACAAGTAAAACATGCTACTGCAAAGTACTGGACGGCTCTCCGCTTTTGTTAGGCAGCGCAGTAATGAACAAACAAGAGCGAATATATCCCGGTTAAAATATATCCGAACGTACGACGTTGGATGTATCGCAACCACGGGCCTACTTATACCAAGAGTGACTAAAATGAACAAAGGACTATTTTTACTAACAAGAATAATACGACGGGTTCGGTGTACGTTTTGTCAACTGTGACTGCTTCCAAAAATTTTATGATGCGTTGCAAGTGGTTACGGTCGACCAGCATGCTCTTATTTAAACCCTTGTAAGCATCCGAATCAAATACATGCATTTGCTTCTTCTTTAGGTTGATGGAGTCTGTTTCCCCGGTATTACTCCAACGACTGCTACAGGCTCAACCCAATTGTCAGCGAGCGCAGATAGTCCGGTTGTCCCAGCCTACTCTGAGGAATTAAATCTCATTTATCCAGCGGTGCGTTCCAGTACATTAACACTGTTTGCAGCTAGATATTCTCCCACTGACCATAGATGCCGTTTGAATAGCTCTGAGCAAAGGTTGCTTTTCTATCACAGTTATAGTCTAAGGGAGTAATAATGGTTGCTGGTATACCAAAATGTTGATTATAAAGTGCATGCATCCATTCTTCATGATCCCAAGAACAATTCTCTGTTTGCCATCGAGATGGCGGGTATTCGCCAGTTGCTCTAATTTTATGATACACATGAATGTAAAGTAGTAATGGTAATACTTATTTGATCTATTTAGCAAGCGACTGCGTCCTTAAGGGTTACAGGTCAGTAGCTAATAACGTTCGTCATAGTGTACATAGACATTGATTAAAAGAAGCCGAGTTGTACACCGCTACTCAGTAATGTCTATATTCAAGAGTTTGATAAGTCGTTTTGACATCTCTCGACGACACGGTTTTCAGATTCCCCTCCTGTTCATGCGGTTTGAAATCAGCGTACTGTTCCTGGTTAGTAAGAGAAAACTGATTCGCTTTCCGATTCTTTTCTTTTACCACTGGTGCGCTTCAGTGGACGCAGGTGAGAGTGTTAATACGGATGGAAAGAAGTGCACGCACCGGAGAGGTTTCGGTGTTTTTCTATTCCGACGACGATACCCAACGATCCGTTGCGCCCTTGTTTGAACTCAAAAGATAAGGAATACCTGAGCTAAGATGGAACTCGTGGCATAGTAGTTAAGGGCTGACGCCCTGATCACTATGCCTCTAAGATCCGTGAGCAACGCTTGGCACAACAGTATGGAATTCAAAGCTGGATTTGGATTACTCGATTTGTGGTTGAATTGTGACACGCAATCTTTATTGAGACTTTGCAGTGTACTTTGGTCCCTCCGATCACAATAACCGTATCCCAAATAGGGATATTTTGCGTTGCTCCTCCCAACACTGACACCCATAACCGATTTTGTCTTCGTTTGGACTCATCAGATGGAGACAGATTGAGTTGGGTGTGGAATTCGGACATTTGATTGACGGCTGACGCGTTGATCACCAGGTCACTGAGACCTGTAGAAAGCGCTTGTTGTGTCGATTAGGAATTTCAAGTTGTGTTTGGAGTACCCCCATGTGATTAGGTTGCGACACACATCACCACTTAGCTAAAACCGCGAATTCCATCTATATCATGTTATTTGGGTAGGAATTGTGAGCTTTTGGGTGGTAGAAATGAAATAGTTGGAGGAATCCAGTTGCCAGATGATTTTCCGTTTTCCGTAACGAGGTGTTGTTTGTGCACACGAATAGGGAGAGATAATCACAAAAGTCAGGAAATGAGAAAAACGGAAATGTCACATACCGGCTGACTTCCGTGTGGTCAAAATCACTGAGAGATAGGCTCGGTCAAGTGGATGCGAAGAGAAAGAAATGGTTCAATGGAAAAAGCCCTGACCTTAAGCGAATCGGTGTGTGGGCCTGAGAGAGGATGTAGAGGAGTAATGAAGGACTTGGTCAAAGATGAGATTCTGCTGTCTAACACCCTCGCGGACATAGTTCTCCTCGACGCATGGTGTATCTTTGAGCGGAAACGATTGGTGCACAAAATTAAGTAAAGGTGGCATCATGTTTTTCTATACACCAGCGCAAGCGCGTTGTCACCTGATCCCTTTTGTGACATGAACGTGATGCAACAGCATGTAGGTAATCGAGTGCTTCCAATGAGTTACTCGGTATTCTCAGGAAAGAATATCCAGCAGTGAACTGTAGGTGACTTCAGCAAGCATTACTATGGCTTGCCCTGGAAAAACCTTGTGCGCATTCACAGAATTCATTGGTCTTTACTTCTGATATCATATTTGTGCCTGGTAGCAGTAGAATGGCTATATCGCAACGAAACTGTGGCAGCCGATATAATGGGCATCTTTAGACTCCGATTGCTTTACACTTTATGCCCTTTATTGAATGTAGCTGACATATACTGTGTGATTATCTGCTGACACTGCAGAAACCGGTAGCCTTCGACCACTGCTATCGATCCATCGGTAATCCGTCAAGAGATTGAACTGAAGAAAACCGACCGATTGCGATGCCTGGCTGCATCCGGTAAGAACAAAGGTGGGAATTGGAGGGTCTTTTGAAGTACTCACTGTGTGACTAGATTGCGACGCGCAATTTCAATGTTTACCGTGATTCGTATTAAAGCGAACCTTAGCCACAGCGATTAGCAGGATCGTAGCTGGGAACTTTGCCAGTTAGCCAAAGACATATTACTGGCCGACAGCTGCATGCATTACATGTCTCAAGGGACGATCAGGTTGAAAGCACTATCATAGTGAACGAAAAGGCATACGACGACACTAAGGTTGACATTTTTATATTCGACCAGGGACGATGCCTTGGTTTAAACTTCAACGTTGTGCAAAGAAAGAAAAGTGAGGTTGATGCTTGGGAGTGTGTCAGCGGAAAGCTGACGACAACTGAGACATGATGTATGTCGGCAGTGGACTGCGTGGGAAATTCTCGGTGTCTGGTTACTCTTGTTAAGTACTTGTAAGACGTTGAGTTGAAGATAAAATAGAGAGGCTTATGGTCAGTCTTAGCAGTGAAAGCACGACCTTCTACTCTGTGTCGGAAGTGGTGGAGAGCTAGGCAGATGGCAAACAGTTCTCTGCCGAATGTGCTGTAGCGAGATACCACTGACTGGAGGCATTTTGAGGTTGTCATTGCTCACCAACACTTTGTTGGAGAACAGTTCGTAACGCAGCGTCTATATGATCAGTTGTAAGTTAAAGAGGGGAGAACGGTTCAGTAGAACGGTGCTTTATAACGGATAAAAAAGCATAAGCCTAAAATGTCTGATAGGTGTTGCAAATTCGGATACCTCAAAAATATACGAAATAATATGCACATCGGTAAATTGACAGATTAATGGTACTGTTAGGGGGCGTGTGGGATACTAGTTGGTAACAGTGGCACGTAAGAGACGTGTCAAATGCGTGACAATAGAGAACCTGGAGGCAGCTGACCCAAACGTGTATTGTACCGGCTACAAGAATAGGAAACTAATCAGCTAGGGCAAGGAACAGTATAGCACTGGACTTACGAGAGCAGTTTTGTGAAATCGGATGTGCTATCCGTAAAACCAATGGACGTTCCAGTGGTTCAGAAAACAACAAAATCCGACCTTGTAACATACCGAAAGAGTAGCGTGTGTTACCGAATATAAGCCGACGATTTTTAGACACTATTTTGCTTCTATGGCTTATAAAATGACTATAAGAAGTTTCAAAATGCCACATGCAAAATCCACTCATGAATTCACTGCCACTTATCACCACACGCTAATGACGGACGGTATTCCAGAAGGGCATTTGAAGTGTCTATAAATGGACACGTTAGTTTTGTGTCAAGAGTTCTCGGTATACCTCACCTTTGACCTTCGCGACGGATGGCAGCAGCGAATCAATAGCCCTTAAACATTATGTTCTGCCAGGTGATCCACTGCTTTAAAAGTACAACGTCACCCCACATCCTGAGCGTGAACTTCACTCTCACCCACTGCTGTACTGTGGTTCAGATGCATGAGGCCCGACTATGCGAGGCGGCCTGTCTGACACCCTCTCACCTTGTTAGCAGTTGTCTTGTCTGTTTCGTCTGACGTAACACCCAGTTAATTCAGTGTGCGGTGCGGTGAAAGTCTGTTCTGACGACCCCATTCACTGCGATTATAACACATTATGGTCACCACAGCTGACCTCTCTTCCAGACAGAAACAAACTGTTCACCACGTGCGGTCAAACGCCTTCGTGAAAGTACCACTGTCACCTCGGCTTCTCTTGTCACTCCGCGATCTGCCCCACCACCAACGTCTTCGACTTCGGCCGAGCCTCAGGTTCAATTGTACCCACAGGTGGAAGACAGACTCGGAACCTACAAAATGCCGCTTCACTGATCGGTCCGTGAATTTCTCAGAGGCTATCTGTGAACTTCTGAACACCGAGGATCCATGGACCACTCAAAAGCGCAAGGGGCCACGTAATGGAGTTCAGGCGTCCCCTGCTGATAAACAACAACCCAAACAGATAAGCGCCTCTAGTCCTGTTCCCACAGGTTCATCACCGATTTCGCTGAGACGTTATAATCTCATGGTCTTCCACGTACCGGAGTCAAAAGATGAAAACCCTCAGATACGTCATGATCAGGATGTTGTTTCTCCAGGGGCTCATCGATAGACTCTTGGATGTGGGCGAAGACAGTGTGACGATTAAACAAGTAATCCGACTAGGCCAGAAAACTAACCAGTCATGTCGACCTCTGAGAATCACATTTGAAAATCACAATATGCCGCAGCTCATACTGTCTCTTCTGTCAAGGCTGAAAGGCATAAAATTTCACATCCGCCGAGACTTGGAACCCGAAGACAGGGATCGTTTGAAGACTGCGGTCATTGAGCTCAAACGTCGTACTGAAGAAGGTGAGGCTGACTTACAAATTGTAAATTTTCGGGTGATCAAGAAGGGTGTGCGAATCCGTAACAACCGGTTGCTCAACCTCCAGATACTTCCCGCGGTACCT
Organism: Dicrocoelium dendriticum; assembly: GCA_944474145.2. Lineage (NCBI taxonomy): Eukaryota > Metazoa > Platyhelminthes > Trematoda > Plagiorchiida > Dicrocoeliidae > Dicrocoelium > Dicrocoelium dendriticum. The sequence continues at coordinate 69,485,699 of OX104069.1, read as the reverse complement.
CCCAGGACCTCCGTGTGGCATTCGCCAACGTGTGCAGCCTACTGAACAAACGTGACGAACAGTGCCACTTCGCTGTCTCGGAGCGGCCGGACGTTTCAGGACTTGCAGAGACTTGGCTGAACTCTGACATCAAACCCCAAGTAATCGCGTTTTCAGGATACTCTTGTTTCCGATGCGACCGAAAATCAAAGCCTCACGGTGGTGTTCAGTTGTACATAAAATCGTCACTATCTGGTAAACTTACCAGCACCTATTGGAGCGAGGACAATTTATGAGAGCAATTGTGGTGCACAATCTGCCTCAGACGCGTAGAACTAATAGTGGGTGTTATCTGCCGTAACTCATTAAACCGTTGTTGCGACCGGTTGCTACCACATATACAGAAGCACACGTGCCGCCCTCAGTTCTTATTGATGGGGGATCTAAATTTACCTAAAATATTCTGGCCAGACGTTTGGCTTCTTCCCGGTCATGACAATGTTGAGGCTCAATTGGCTAAAATGATTATCGAAATCGGGGCAACGCAACACGTCATCCAATTGACGCGCGTGACTCCGCACTCGGCAGCTTGTCTGGACCTAATGTTTACGAGCTGCAAGCAGAAGCTGAACGAGATCAGAGTCATCGAACCTCTGGCGAACAGTGACCACTGCTCCATTGTGGCAAGCTTAGAACTGTCGTTACCATATTACAATCAACGGAAGCCGACATTCAACTATTGGAAGACGGACTTCAACGGGCTCGTCCAAGCTGCAAGTCAGACTGATTGGACACTATCACAGGATGCGTCACTTGAGGCCTGTTGGTCATTAATGAAGGGGAAGCTTAACGCGCTGTGTACTCGGTTCGTTCCCCTAAAGTATTCAAAAACTGGACCTGTCAAACCGCATTACTTTGATACGGAATATAGACAGTTAGAGCGAAGGCGTCGCAAACTTTGGGATAGATACATCAGCTCGGGTTGTGATAAAGATTACATGGTATATAAGAAACGGTGAAACTTATGTAACGCTGCAAAGACCAAGAAACATCGGCAGTTCGAAGAGGAGCTAGCATTCTCGGCCACAACTACACCCAAAAGAATATTTGCCTACTTGAAACGTCAACTGAAACCTGGGGGCGACCTACCGGTCTTAGAGAGCTTGGACGGACAGACGCTCATACAAAGCGCGGAGCGCGCGGACGCCTTGGCTACGCACTTCCTCACTGTATTTTATAGTAAACAGGCGGCTGTTTCAGTACCGACATAGGTTGCGCCAGTCTTCTCGACAGCCTACAATGTGATGCACTCGAAACGTATGAGCTACTCGTCAATCTCGATGGTGCAAAGCCCCCCGGACCAGACAGACTTCACCCACCAATACTTCAGTCCATATCGAATGCCATCTCACCAGCCCTGACAAACCTATTCAATAAATCACTCTCTGAAGGATCTGTCCCCAAGGACTGGAAATACTCGAGATTGTGACCACTTCCCAAGGGTGGTGATCCGAGTAATATAGAGAACTATAGACCGATGTGTTTGATTTCGATATTGTCCAAAGTTCTCGAGCAGATTGTGAAAAAGTGTCTGCTGTCGTTCTTCGAATCGGTGAACGTATTGACATCAGCGCAACATGGCCTTACGGAAGGGCGATCTTGCATTAGCAACCTGGTGTACGCAAACCACCAGTGGGTACGAACTCTCAACGAACGGAAGGATGTTGACATGGTGTACATCGACTTTAGTAAGGTGTTTGATAGAGTGAACTACGAGGTACTCCTTCATAAACTGAGGACCTACGGAATCGGTAACACTCTATTTCAGTGGTTACACGAGTTTATTGTGGGACGAAAGTTTAGAGTACAGGTCAATGACTACCTGACAGACTGGTTCCAATCGACCAGTGGCATGCCTCAAGGAACTGTACTTGGGCCAGTATTATTTCTTATCCATAGCAACGATCTTCCGCAGCAGCTCCAGTCACCATGCGTCCTGTTTGTGGATAATTTGAAAATATGGAGTGTCATTGAGAACCAGAACGACTACGCTCGCCTCCAGCATGACTTACAGCGACTGTCAACCTGGTCCGCTGAAATGCAACCCTCTTAACGCCAACAAGTCTGAGTTCATCACTATCACCAGACGTCCGGCCACTCGATCATACACCTTGGACGGACAGTTGCTCCATCCCAACACATCTGTCAGACTTAGGAGCGCTATCGCGACATGATATGAGGTCACTAGAACATACAGAGAAATCATACCGTGCGGGACTTCGTATGCTCTGGGCATTACGACGCAGTTTCTCCATATGATCCAAAGAAACCATCCCTCGCCTATTCACCTCGCTCATTAGACCAGTTCTTGAATACGGCGCACCAGATTACCATCCGATAACTCAGTGGGAAAGTGGAAAGCTGGATAAAACACAACAGATCGCAATTAGAATGATACCGAGTCTACAAAAGCTTCCGTATGAAAAACGTTGTGAAAGGCTCGGGCTCTACACACTATCCTAGCTCCGAGTAAGGATTGACCTTAGTATGACCCATCGAGTACTACACTGCGGCCAATAGTTCACCTGCGAGAACCCTGTAATACCCGAGGACACCGTTACAAACTCAGGGTCCTCTGCATGAACAAGGTGTCACATCAGCTTTGTATCGAACGATGAATCGTAAACTTATGGAATACACTACCAGAAGGAGTAATAGAACTCGATTCTGTGAAATGTTTTAAAACATGAATCGACTATTACTTCGGAAACCTGTACTTTTGTTAAACGGTGCATATACAATGCCAAAAGAAGACATCGTATCCCCGGAAATAATGACACCAATAGGAATTCTTAATCGAACAAGGATAAACGATTAACTGACAAAACACTACCGCTGACGATTCGCAAGTACATGTTTTTGATTTTTCATACTTTGATAGAGTTGTACAGAAACCCTTCTACTTGCTCTTGAATACGGTAGTAGTATCAGTATCAATAGTAGAGCAGGTTCCACTTGAACTCAATCAAGTGGGAGCAGGTAGTGATGACATCAAAATCGCAGAACAGCAATTTGCTCTCTTTTGCTTATTTTATACAGGTCGGTTAATATACAGGTACTTACGACTTTGGCCAAATTTGATGTTGCAATGTTATACTGTCGGTCTATCTATGGACGGGTTTATATTCGGTAATATACTGTATGTTTTCGGATGCACTATAGCATAAAGAAATAGGGCTGTGAGACGTAGATGATATCATGCAAAACAGAATAAAAAGTTGCTATGGTTAATGCTTTTTGCAAAGAACTATCGGATTGTGCACCAGTCTGCACAGATTTACGTGCGTCACTCTGGGGTATGATTGCATGGACGCTAGTTAACTTGAATACATTCAGAAGATCCATTCATCTAACAAAGTGTAGGCAGCCCAATGCAATAGTCAATCGTTGTTTCTGAAAGTGGATAAGGAGGAGGCACAGGCAATTGAGTTCGGAAGGACGTTTCATAGTTAACAGACCCGGTAATCTAGACGACGGTATTTTTGACACAGTTTCATGCTACTTCCTTTCAGGTTCGTATTCGGGTTGCGTGACTGGTATAAAATCACGGCATTTCCACGTAGCCGCCGACAGCATTCAATGAACACACTGACTTGCTTCAGCCGTTCCTGGTACAGAATGTTACGTAAACAATTAACGTTATTCGTTGTCCGACGTTGCGTGGTCTTAAGCGCTACGATGTCACGCTTTAAACTAACTTTCTAATCATTGACAACGTACTCGACATGAAGACGCAATTAGGCACTAAGCATAAGAGCGAATATGGATAAGTCCAAACTTCCAAGTGTCTTGTGCAATAGACCACCGTGTCGGTTACGTTCTACTGAAGCGAACTCAGACTATCTGGAAAAGCCGAGGTCGTTCTGCACAATCATGCCGCGGTCACATTCCTGTGAGGTGGTCTTACTGTTACAGAACAACGTGGCAATGAAGCACAATGTTTATTGCCGCGACAGCAGTCAATCAAACCACTCACGCAGACTAGCAGGTATGAGTCATGTTTCTTTCCCACGATGCAACACATGGTCTGGAGTCCGCTCGCGACGCATCGATGTCCCTAGCCCAGGGGTGTCCGAACTTTTTGCAAGGAGGACCACTTTTGTGAGGTAAAAATATGTCGGGCCATATTCAGTCTGACATTAAGATAATAACTAAAATTACACATGTACGAAAGAAATGCAAGCATGCGTTTATTACTTCTTGATGAGGCAGCGGGACAGTTGAAATGTTAACGCGGCCCGCATTTGACCCGCGGGCCGGACTTTGGACATCCCTGACCTAGCCAGTGTGCGACGCCTAATATTACTGCATGTTCACTACGTACCTCCGCTTCCATCCATCCCCTTGTAGTCGGCCAGGGTTCCTTCGATAGCCCGCGAGTTGCTAGGTGATGGCTACCTCTTTCGGCTAACGGTCAGTTCTGGAGGCTCTAATACCGACACGTTCGTTTGATTTATTGTGCTTTCATCGAATGCCTCATATTTTCTTCTCGGTTCAGGCTCACTACCCTTCGCCGCTCGTGGTGCCGTCTCGGCTCGTTCCATTAGGACTGTGTTGCTCTGTCTGGTTTTATGGTTGCGCCTGTTTCTGATTCTACACGCGCCCGTTTTCCTGGTCTTCCTATCATCCGGGTAACCCTTTCGTTCCATCTCCCTACATCCTGATCGCGCCTCCCAAGTCTGCAGACGTAGAACTATCAGTGTCGAGTTTGGACAACGCGGCGCTTGTCCACACTAAATGGCAGTGCGTTCCTCGTCGACCAACTCTAAGCCCAATCGACGTTGCTCTGAAAGATGTCGTGCTAGTCCAATCACTTCATCAAGTGTCAAATGTTGACGTCGTCCGTGAAGGGCAAACATTTTAAGAAGATAAATCTCCCTGTATTGTTACTGAAGGCTATGTGCATTCGACGCCTAAGTACCAAATCCTGAGGTACACGGCACTCCACTTGAACTTGCTTGGACGAAGTTGTTCAAACCTCAAACCGGTTCTTGTCCTCTCGTCGACTGATTCAGTCCAATTGTTGCGTACTATCAGCAAGTTCTTGGTACATGCTGGAGGTTGACCAAACTCGTGTTGCTTCGATGTAATGTTTCCGTAGCTTTCGGAGGTTTCCACTCCCTATATTCCACTCATGAGGAAAAGAGGGTTACGGGCACAGCCACTATGGATAGATACTACAGGCAAGTACATACTCAAGAAACGGTCTAGATGCTGGCCAACCTACCAAGCAACTCCAACAGACAGTACTTACGACAGTTATCGAGAGATAAGAACTAAATATAAGCAACATCTCAGGACTACTCGTTTCCAATACGAGCAGGGTTTAGCGGACTTGGCCGCAACTAATCCCAAGCAGCTTTTGCTTACATTAAAAGTCGCAGCAGGGCAAAACTGTCTACACCAGCGTTATTGCGAGCAGACGGGACCCGTGCGCAAAGTGACTATGACAAGGCTGGTATACTTAGTGACCAGTATACTGGGGACTTTGCTCGGGTGATCTCTAATTTTTCCATTATTATTATCACGTTAGCTGGAGGTTTAAATCATCTCAGCTACTGTGCCGCAATACATAACAGAAAAATAAAAGAAATACAGCAGTTACATGCCAGCTGAGCTACCAGCAACGGATGGGCATCGCTCCGGAAAGCTACCAGCCGGCTACTAGGCAACCAGAAAAATTATTATGTAAAATTAGATTATGTTATGAAATGAGATCGTGGTTGGAGGAGGAGGCTAAAAGGGATGGGGAGGGACAAAGAAACTCACAGCAGGAACGCCACTGAGGTCGGCTCCTAGCCATGTCAGCAAGTGTATCCAGCCAAACGTGTTCATCGTCTATCGGACCCCAACCAGGGAGCCGAGACGCTCCAACCGAAGCAAGCTTCTAAGTGAGGGCCTTCATTCCTTTCGAGCAAGTCATCGCTTGGCCACTTCCCCTCTTCTTCATTCACACCCTGGCGCGCAAACAACGCACCTCGCGGGAGTCGGTGGGCTGGCATGCATAACACGTGGCCCAGCCATCGGAGCCTGGTGCGTGAAATGACGGGGCTGAGCGGTTCAGTTCCTTTTCATGTGCCGTAAACAAGGCGTCGAACACGCTGGTTGCTCACGCGGTGTTCCCACCAGATGTGAACCAAACTGCGAAGGCACCGATGGTAGAACGTAACTAGCTTCTTTAGACCTGATGATCTAAGGGGCCAGGGTTCATAACCGTACAGTAAGGTCGAACGTACCACTGCATTGTACACTCTACCCTACATGGAGAGAGGCGAGCAGCGGTAAATCGAAACCAAAATCGTGACCGTTGACGATTTCACTACTTTTTCAACATTCCCCTACCCCTTGTTCCTTTCCGTCTCACATCGAGCAAGCCTTTCAACACCACCCGCTTTAATGTGGCCACAATTGATCAACGGATTCGCCAGCTGGAGCAGGAGAGCGGACAGGGAAATGGGTCTCACGGTTTCTCAGAAGAGTTTGAAGAACTCCACCAAGAAGCTAATCTGAAGAACGCCTCTCGAGAGGAAGGATCCATGTCGTACAATCGCGAGAAAAATAGGTACAAAAATATCCTACCTTTTGACCGAACTCAGGTCAAGCTCCGAGATGGGGATCCTAAGGAGCTCGGTTCGGATTATATCAATGCAAACTATATTTGTTGGCCCGACAGCTTACTGAATCCTTATCGAACAACAATAGTTCATTGCTCAGCGGCATACTTGGCTGCGATGGTAGCCAGCAACGGTCACCACAACCCGAGTATACCCACTCTGCAACCACTGAGTCCGGCATTGTCGAAACCTCGCCATCCGATGCGGTCACAACTGCTGCTGCTTTTTTCTTCAACGGCAAGCCTCGATACATCGCTACACAAGGTGTGATTTTCTCCACACAAAGCTCCTTCTGGCGCATGGTGTGGCAAGAACGGAGCGCAGTTATTGTTATGATCACAAAAATTGTTGAACATGGACGTAACAAGTGTGTTCGCTATTGGCCCACTGAAGAAGAGGGAGAGCGCGTCTTTCCTTCGTACGGATATACTCTACGAGTCCAGCTTGTCTCGGAGCGTAATTCAGTCAACTACACTCTGAGAGAGCTGCTTTTTACCCGTGAGCCTGCTCACACTTCAGACGGTGCTACTTCCGTTCACAGTGCGTCCGTTTCGGGTGATATCGTCGTACCTGAACAACCGCAGCTATCATCCACTGAGGAACCAGTAGAAGATTTAGACACAATTTTAACTGCCTCAACGAATGGAACGAACGCTCCACACGTTCACTCACCGAGTTTAACGCCTTCCAACGAAAAACTGGGCGAGAAAAGTTTTACTGTATATCATTATCATTTTACCGTGTGGCCGGATCACGGCACACCAAGCGACCCATCTTGTGTGCTGGATTTCATGCACGACATATCCGCGAGACAAGACAGTGTTCGAGATGCTGGACCTATCATTGTACATTGCAGCGCCGGGATTGGGCGCACAGGCACATTCATTGTTATTGACATGCTAATAAACTATATCAAAACAATGGGGCTCAACTGCGACATCGACATTTCCCGAACTATTCAGATGGTACGGGAGCAGCGCTCTGGTATGGTTCAAACGGAGACCCAATATCGATTCATTTACAGAGCCGTTCAGCAATACGTGAACACTATGTCGAAACGAGTGAAGATGGACAACGACCTTCGTCCTACTGGGAGAGATTATACCAATATCAACAGAGCAGCAGATGACGTCGGCACTCTTGCCACCGTTGGTGCGGTTGCTGTTAGTATATTTTCACCGACGTCCCCGATCTCTGTCACTATAGTCTCATCCAGTCCATCGTCCGTCGCCACTCAACCATCTGTTCTAACTGCTTCGTCCACTCTCTCATCGTCTCCGCTATCCTCTGTACCCCCATCTTCCCCGTCGTCACATCGTGGTGTTATCTACACTCACAGCGTTCCACAGAAGAAAAAGGCTTCTCGGCAGCACTCAGGGCAAAGTACTGATTCTAGCCCATCTACACCCGTTTCCATTACCTCGCCTGCTTCGTCCACATTTACTTCCCCTGTATCTTCTGTCCGCACCTCTACTCCTGGGGTCACCAGCTTGTTGCATCGATTAATCGATGCAAATCGAAACCAAAGGCAATTCGAGCTTTTGATATTCGGTTCGTGATCTCATCTCCAATTCCATGGACGTTGATACAAATTCCCAGGTAGCTGAATACATGAAAAACTTTAGTCTGATCTCCAACAAGGCTTAGAGCAGGAGGCGATCCTCGTCAACCTTAGAGGAAAGCTTTGCACTTCGATGGTACAAAGCAAATCCCGAAGTGACGGACAGCCAGTGCTAAACTGTCCAGTGCAGCTTGGCACGACTGAAAGTTGTCACAGATGAGGGCAATACCGTGTGCATGCTCCAAGTCAAGAATTCGTTCTCCTGAGAGTAGCTCCACACCTTCTAAGTCGTGTCCTGTAGAGGCGATTTCCATTACTTCATCAATACCGAAGTTGAAGAGGAAACGTGACAACGGGCATCCTTGTCTCACATCGCTGAACATACTAAAGGGCGACGACAGCTTGCCGTAAGCCCTCACTCTGGCTGTGCTACGCGTGTAGAATGCTCGGATAATATTTACCTGTTTCACAGGTACACATTTCCTGAGTAGACAGTCCCAAAGTGCACGTCTATCCACTGAATCGAATGCACTTTGATATCGAGGAACACGACAACGGTGGGCCGCCAATATGTGTGACGATGCTCCAACAACTGACGTAAAGTGAAAATGTGGTCGATGCAGCCACCACCCCGACGAAACCCGACTTGCTCCTCACGAATCTGGCTTTCCCGAGTGCCAGTCAATCTATGAAGGATGACAGAGGCAAGCAATTTGCAGGTGATGGAGAGCAGACTGAATCCTCTATGGTTGCCGCATTCCGATCGTGAGTCTCCCTTAAAAAATTGGGACTATGACGGAGCGGCTCCAGTCGGTTGGGACAGTTTCCTGCTTCCACAGTTTCAATATTAATTCGTATAAATCATCCAAAAGTACAGAGCCCCCGAATTTGATGAGGGCTGGAGGAAGATCATTTGGTCCCGTGATTTTGTTCAACTTCAACAGTCCGATCTCACGTTCGACTTCTGAGCCAGAGGGTGGATCCAAATAGATAGCCCACGAAGCCAGGTGACCAGTGGCCGGCGAGAAAGCTAACAATTCCGACCGATTAAATTGCTTTTCAAAGTGCTCAGCCCAACGCTTCAAATGTTTTGTGGATTGACTGCCCAACCTCATCACAAATTGTTTCACTAACACCAGGTCTCATACTGCCCGTTTCCCGTACCAGACGGAGTGACTTTCGATGGTTACCAAGGGTAGCGGCCATTTCCATCTCTGATGCACGAAAAGACCACAAGGATTCGCGGTATCACTTCAGGCTAGCACGGAGTTTTACTCGGATCTCTTTGCGAGTTTCATTGTGTTCGCTTCCAGCCGGAATATGCCGGCGAGCATCGATAAGTTCCAGAGACTGCGAAGCGACCCACTGTCCAGGTTGGCGATTGGACTTACCACATGAGGATTTTTCTGCTGCTAGCAAGGTCTGGTGAATATGAGACCAGTGAACTTCAATTGTATCCAGTGAGCGCTTACTCAAATCGCATGCCAGCGTACTTAGATAGGCTTTCAAAACAGCTGGCTTTGTCAGTTGGCTGGTGTCAATGCGCTCACAGCGTCGTCGTGGGCGTCCACCAAAACGCATCCGCATGTCAGCACATACAAGTGCATGGTCGCTGTCCACACATGTGCTCTAAATCGGGCGACATTTCTGGATGCAGCCTCTCTTGTGGTAACTGATTGCAATATGATCTGTTTGCGTCCAAGGCTGGTTCGGGGCTGGTGGGCTCCAAGTCACCCTCCGGCAGGTGCTGTGTCGGAAGTTAGTGCTCGCGGGTATCCTCACACAAATGAAGTAACCGCTCACCGTTAACATTACAGGAGACTACACCGTGCTGACCGCCCAGATGCATTTCATCAATGATCATCATCAATGATCTCTTTACCACAGATTAAATTGGTTTCAAGAGTTCCAGAGGATTCTTGCTTAGCTGAGTTCAACATAACGGAGACTCAGGTCTACGAGCTACTACAAGGCATTTATCCCTCTAAAGCTTCCGGTCCTGATTCAATTCATCAGAAGCTGTTGCATGCATTGGCTGCTGAGCTGAGTGGTCCTCTCACATGCTTGGTTTCACTATCGCTTGACAATTGCGTCTTACCTTAGGAATGGAAGGAGGCAATCATTTGTCCGATTTTTAAGTGGTGACAGCGCCCTGCCCGCGAACTACTGGCCTGTTGGTTTGGACGCAAACAGATCATATTGCAATCAGTTACCACAAGAGAGGCTGCATCCAGAACTGCCGCCCGATTTAGAGCACATGTGTGGACAGCGACCATGCACTTGTATGTGCTGACATGCGGATGCGTTTTGGTGGACGCCCACGACGACGCTGTGAGCGCATTGACACCAGCCAACTGACAAAGCCAGCTGTTTTGAAAGCCTATCTAAGTACGCTGACATGCGATTTGAGTAAGCGCTCACTGGATACAATTGAAGTTCACTGGTCTCATATTCACCAGACCTTGCTAGCAGCAGGAAAATCCTCATGTGGTAAGTCCAATCGCCAACCTGGACAGTGGGTCGCTTCGCAGTCTCTGGAACTTATCGATGCTCGCCGGCATATTCCGGCTGGAAGCGAACACAATGAAACTCGCAAAGAGATCCGAGTAAAACTCCGTGCTAGCCTGAAGAGATACCGCGAATCCTTGTGGTCTTTTCGTGCATCAGAGATGGAAATGGCCGCTACCCTTGGTAACCATCGAAAGTCACTCCGTCTGGTACGGGAAACGGGCAGTATGAGACCTGGTGTTAGTGAAACAATTTGTGATGAGGTTGGGCAGCCTATCCACAAAACATTTGAAGCGTTGGGCTGAGCACTTTGAAAAGCAATTTAATCGGTCGGAATTGTTAGCTTTCTCGCCGGCCACTGGTCACCTGGCTTCGTGGGCTGTCTATTTGGATCCACCCTCTGGCTCAGAAGTCGAACGTGAGATCGGACTGTTGAAGTTGAACAAAACCACGGGACCAAATGATCTTCCTCCAGCCCTCATCAAATTCGGGGGCTCTGCACTTTTGGATGATTTATACGAATTAATATTGAAACTGTGGAAGCAGGAAACTGTCCCAACCGACTGGAGCCGCTCCGTCATAGTCCCAATTTTTTAAGGGAGACTCACGATCGGAATGCGGCAACCATAGAGGATTCAGTCTGCTCTCCATCACCTGCAAATTGCTTGCCTCTGTCATCCTTCATAGATTGACTGGCACTCGGGAAAGCCAGATTCGTGAGGAGCAAGTCGGGTTTCGTCGGGGTGGTGGCTGCATCGACCACATTTTCACTTTACGTCAGTTGTTGGAGCATCGTCACACATATTGGCGGTCCACCGTTGTCGTGTTCCTCGAGATCAAAGTGCATTCGATTCAGTGGATAGACGTGCACTTTGGGACTGTCTACTCAGGAAATGTGTACCTGTGAAACAGGTAAATATTATCCGAGCATTCTACACGCGTAGCACAGCCAGAGTGAGGGCTTACGGCAAGCTGTCGTCGCCCTTTAGTATGTTCAGCGATGTGAGACAAGGATGCCCGTTGTCACGTTTCCTCTTCAACTTCGGTATTGATGAAGTAATGGAAATCGCGTCTACAGGACACGACTTAGAAGGTGTGGAGCTACTCTCAGGAGAACGAATTCTTGACTTGGAGCATGCACACGGTATTGCCCTCATCTGTGACAACTTTCAGTCGTGCCAAGCTGCACTGGACAGTTTAGCACTGGCTGTCCGTCACTTCGGGATTTGCTTCGCAGCCGCGAATCTAAAAGCGTTCCCCTAAGATTGGCCTGGACCGCCTCCTATTCTGTCGTTTGGTGGACACCAGCTACAACTTGTTCCAAAATGCAACTACCTAGGAAGTTGTATCAACGTCCGTGGAATTGGAGATGAGATCACGAACCGAATATCAAAAGCTCGAAGTGCTTTTGTTAGTCTTCGCCACCTATATCGGTGTCGCGACATCCGTCTCTCCATGAAGGGTAGAGTGTACAATGCAGAGGTACGTTCGACCTTACTGTACGGTTATGAACCCTGGCCCCTTAGATCATCAGGTCTAAAGAAGCTAGTTACGTTCTACCATCGGTGCCTTCGCAGTTTGGTACACATCTGGTGGGTACACCGCGTGAGCAACCAGCGTGTTCGACGCCTTGTTTACGGCACATGAAAAGGAACTGAACCGCTCAGCCCCGTCATTTCACGCACGAGGCTCCGATGGCTGAGCCACGTGTTACGCATGCCAGCCCACCGACTCCCGCGAGGTGCGTTGTTTGCTCACTGGGGGTGTGAATGGAAGAAGAGGAGAAGTGGCCAAGCGATGACTTGCTCGAAAGGAATGAAGGCCCTCACTTAGAAGCTTGCCTCGCTTGGAGCGTCAGGGATCCCTGGTTGGGGTCCGATAGACGATGAACACGTTTGGCTAGATACACTTGCTGACATAGCTAGGAGCCGACCTCAGTGGCGTTCGTGCTGTGAGTTTCTTTGTTCCACCCCATCCCTTTTAGCCTCACGCTTCAAGAACGATCTTACTATTTAGCCTTATATATTTTTGCATACTAACTTATTTTCGCCGCTGCATATTAGCCGACTGGTAGCTTTCCTGAACGATGCCCATCCGTTACTGGTTGCTCAGCTGGTTTGCACCTGTTGCATTTTAGCCTTTTTTGTTATGTATTTCGGCGCAGTAGCTGAGGTCTTTCCCACTTCTAGTTAACTTGTTTAATGTATGATGACTCATCAATCAAGGTTCGTATACTGTCGTCGCTGTTAAGCTTGTGAGGCGCCTCTGGTAAGAATTTGAACCTGATATGATTGTCGTTGGTACGGTTCGAGCACGCCTTCGATACCGGCTTGGTACGCTGGCCGATCGAACAGATTTGCGCTGACGTGATGGCGTTAGCTTAGGCCGTGATACGCGCTGGTGTGAAAACGGGTAAATGCTGAGCGTTCGTAACGGACGAGGCTGCGCGCACGGGATGGGTTGACGGTAGACGCGCGCACGAGATGGGGTGACGGTAGACGCGCGCTAGTGTCCTAGACGCGAACGCTTCCCGGCTATCGACGCACACAAAAATCACGTGACCGAACCGACGCCCAATTAACGGCGAGGAGAAAAGAAGACAAGTGGTCCCCTGAATGGTCTTTACGACTAACAGGGAGCGAATCACAGCCAATACTATGGGTCATTAAGTTAGTGAAAATGGCTACCGCGACGGGGTGTTAGTGTGTAAAAGAGCCTTGTCAAGATGTATGCAGTTGTGCCACTTCTCAGCGTGGCTGAAAGCTGCTACGTTTGGGGAAGGAATTGAACTTCGCTTTCCGCAGCCATTACGCCGGAGTTTGTGGCGCGTTTTGGGGGATATTTGACGGGCCCGCAACAGGTTTATCTGCCGCTTTTCCGGAGTCCTAACGGCCACTTTGTCTGTGAAGCTATTCTTGGCATTCGCCCGACCCCACCTTGGATATTGAATCCAGGCTTGTGCACCATGTCTTTTCCGAAACCAAATAGACTTGGAGAGGGTGTTACGAGTAGGCACTCGGTTAGTGCAGGTTCTACGGGGACAGACGTACTTTGAACTCTTGCTTACTTTGGGGATATATTGCATGCACTTCCGAAGGATAAGATGGGATCTGATTCCCACTTATTTTAACGGGTATGATCGGCCCGGACTTGTCAGAGCTATTTAGTCCCGCTAAGTTACCTAATCTCCGTGCTCACGCACTGAAACCGCGTACACTACGGTCTGATAGGATTAAGACGGGAACTCGTCTGTCGCGTAGAGGTATAGATCTTTGGAATTCGCTTCCAGATCATGAAGTTAGGGGTTTTGCGCGCCAGCTCGTTGCTTTTGGTGGCAACACCAAACCTTTCCTTTTTCCTAACTGACACACCTACGATTTTCAGTTCTCTTGTTAGTGACTCAAATACCTTGGTATTCTACTTATGTATTTCTTTCCTCTTTCTCTTCTTTCCTTCTGAGTTGTCTTTTCTCTCTTACTTCACGTAATCGGCCCAGCATGGGCCGGTAGGGCAAGATAAGTGGGCATTACTTGGTTGGACAGTGTGTGATGCGGTCTTTGTTTTGGGTCCATCAGTATTTCAAGGTCTGCCAACTGCTGGTTCAACGATACTCTAGAGACGGAACACTCACGGGATAATCCTGTCGTGCCAGTCCCACTTCAAATTGAACTTGTAACCCATCAGTACGTCTGTGCTGATCGCTTCCACGACTGGCGAACACAAGGAGAAACGTTACTTGGCAGTATTTGGTAAACTCAGATCTACTTCCTCCCTTGTGAATAGGAGTGATAATACCCCGTTTCCACTTTGATTGATCTATGTCCTCATCTTTATAGGACTGAAAGAATCCAGCTAGGGATTCAACCAGGTGCATGGCTGCTACCTATAGTGTTTTTGGGTCCATGTTATCTGCTCCAGGATGACTGTGTGGATGCAACGATAGCAGCAGTTTCAGCACCATTTCTGCAGTGTAGGTGACGCTGAACAAAACTGATGGTGGAGTGATAGAAGTAGGAGCAGTGTTGGCTGCTTGTATCTCTTGGAAATTAGGTGGGTACAGGGCCTATAAGACGTGAGGTTCGGAGTGAACAAGGAAAGTTATGTTGGACAGAACATTTTTGAGCTTGGCGGGAGCCATGTGTGCTGTATCGGAAAAAGCGAAATCAAACTCATTTCAACCAAACGAATCAGTCAATGCTGGAGGACCTGAGCGCAGTGGAGGATATGGCATGGATGTTACTTAACCATACCATAAAATCGACGGAGACGCTTGTATGAAGTGGGGGCTGAGAATTCTTTATTAGCCTGGATCAAGTCTGCAAGGAACTTGATGTCAGAGGACGAGACAAAGAGACTTGGTATTTCTACCGTAGATTTGTCGGTTTCGCAGTTACCCGGGCCAATGGTGACCTCGTGTTGGAATAGTGCTTGAGGATGAGCGAGATTACCTTCGGCTGCTAAATCGGCCACAAGGATTTCGTCGAGCTAAGGGTAGGCAAAGTCTAGGCCACGAGTGATGTCGTGGATGCACCGTCGAAAAGTCTGTGCAGCATTGCATAATCCATATGGCAGTTTCGAAAACTTGCACGAGCGAAGTGGGATAGTGATGACTGTTTAAAACGCAGCCCTATCCTTGACAGGAATCGCTTGATAGGCACGAACAAGATCGATCTTGCTGAAGACCGTATTACCTATTGTTAAGGATACGAGGCCAGCGAATCACGGATCGATCAACCCTTAGATGATTGCACTCAATGAGAGGTAAAATGCTAATATATGTGGGGTTCAATAGCAAACTTCATCTCAGAACTGAACCATTTTTGGGGCCGCACACCTATGAGGCGTGTGGTAATGTCCTATATTTGTGAGATGGGGTACTTGTTGGGGACCGTAAGGCTACTTGGCTTCTGTTAGTCTGCGCAAAGCTTCCAGTCACCAGATTGCTTTGGGACCATCCGCAATGAAGAGAACCGAGCACTGTCTGAAGGACGGATTATTCTCAGTGAAAGCATGTGCCCAAACTGAACTTGATAGCTTCAGCTTTTCGGTGGCAGACTACATGGTCGTGATGAGACGAAAGGATAGTTGGTCCGAATAGGATGCGTCACTACAAATGTCACAAAAGAGCTACGTTCATAGTCTGAACTGACAAGGTAGTTCGTGAAAAAGTCGACATCGTCAGGAGAGATTTGTGGAAATGTCTGAGGGTAAGTATACCGATGCTGAAGAACGGAAATGCGAAAATATTGAACATGTGGTGAAATGTTTTATGGAGACCTTTGTTAAGGTTTAAGGAGCGCTGGCCGTAGGTAAAAATGAATGTATCGTTGACTGTACGAAGGCTAAGCGTTGCCGGCTGAGTCGCCTCCCTAGGTGCGGTAGAGCTAGGCTTACTTCAACCCCAGTATTAACCAGGAGCTCGGTTGCAGGATCGCACTCCTGAACGTAAAGGGGGAGACTACCAGAGATGTGGCTGGTGACTTTATTGGTACGTGCTATTTAGGCGCTGGAATTTTCCACGACTGACTTGAGAAGAAGGCGCAAGATGTAGTACTGAAGCAGCGATGATACGAGCGCATTTTGTTGTATGGTAAGCCCGGACTATGCAGTTATCGGCAGTCCTTCTATCCATGGTGATGCACGTATATCTAGTCTATTAACTGCTACGTCTGACGAAGTAGACAGCTAGGCTAGTACTGAATTAAGTGAATCAAGCACATGTTAAGTGCTGGTTTCCGAGAATATTGGCCACGATTCTATGCCTAAAACATGGTAGTGATCGTGTTCCACGATGCATCCAAGCGTCGTACTTTGACGCTTGCATTTGAATGCGCCGCTAGCCTATCATTTGTACCTAAGATTATTGGGGGTGATTTCAATCTGCCTTCGATTTCATGGCCCGTGGGAACCGCTCCTTTGAAATGCCAAAATCCTATCTCCTGTATCCAAATAAATGGCTGCCCACAAAACGTCTCCCAATCTACAAGAGGTGAAAATACTCTGGATCTCGTTTTTTCATTGGGCATACCTGCAATCAGTGTTAACGATCTTGATGAATTTCCGGGGAGCGATTATCGCGGGATCAAATGCCGCCTAAGACTACGCATGGCCGATGTACAGAACACAATGCATTTTCGTCTGTTCAGTTCCATCAGCTGAAACTCTTTAAAGGACCTGGTTCGTCCGATGAATTGGGATAACTTCTTTCTCTCTTCATGTCCGCAACATGCGACGGACCTGTTTTATCGTATAACTAGCTTCTGCATCGATTCAGCAGTACCACTAAAATGTACCTACCAAACTAAACTTAAATCCGATCTCAAGTTGTGGAAGGCAGCACGAAAGCTTCATAAGATTCGGCAGAAATTCAGCTTAAGTGCTGACTTTGACGCTATTATTATAGCAGTCCAAGCTCGTCGAAGAACAGAGGTCTCGAAATGACAAAACTCATTCTATAAGAGTAGAAAGCTCTGAACTGTCCTGGCAAAACAGCTGAGATAGCTAAACCATTCCGTGCCCGAGGTTCGCGTTGCAGCAACACTTTCAATTTCATCGCAATGCCTGATTGAACATACTACAACGCACAAGTGCTTATTTTGTCAAATCAGTGGTCAATGAATCATCAGACACACCAGCATTTATCATGCCGCACAACAAGGAAAGTCTATGCACAGTGGAATTCACTAAAGCAAAAATCACTGGTCAGGTCTCTCGCTTATGCTCCTCAACGTGCGCAGGCCCTGATGGGATCACCCATGTTTAATAAAAAGCAGTGGTAGTGACTTCTTTCTACTTCTGCTCAACATCTATACTCTCTTCTAACAACGGAGTATACCCTACTCAATGGAAAACTTCTGTCGTTATCCGCGACACAAAAGTGGCGCTGACCACGAGGTTACAAACCTTTGCCCCATCAGTCACACACCTACCGTATCCAGAATAATGGAATGGATAGTGAAAGATGAACTATTTG
Source organism: Dicrocoelium dendriticum (assembly GCA_944474145.2). Classification (NCBI taxonomy): domain Eukaryota; kingdom Metazoa; phylum Platyhelminthes; class Trematoda; order Plagiorchiida; family Dicrocoeliidae; genus Dicrocoelium; species Dicrocoelium dendriticum. Next base: position 69,468,004 of record OX104069.1, on the reverse strand, counting down.
TATTTTTGAACAAGGCTAACATCATCAGCAATTCGCAAAACGGCTTCATGTAAGGTCGATCCAGCGAAACATGCCAGACAGACTTTTTAAACCACAACGGCTGCCATAGACAACGAAAACAGTGTTTTGATCCGGTTCCTGGATATGCAAAAAGCCTTTGAAAGAGTGCCTCACAGAAGGTTGCTGAACAAACTGAAGGCTATAGGCGTTGGAGAACCGATGTTTTCTTAGCTGTCTTCATATCTAATTGGTAGACAGCAGGTGATGCGCATCGGCGACCATTTCTCTAAACCGAAAGCAATCATCTGTAGAGAGATTCAAGGGGGTGTTTTGGTCCTCTTCTTTCTCTAGTATATATTAACGATGCATACCAGAGAATCAGAAATGGTGTTACACTCATCTTTGCTGATGACATTAAAATTGTCTACTCACAACCGTGTGCAAATACCCAGGAAGCAGCACGTCTCATTCAGGATGACCTATCTGCCCTTGCCGTGGACAAGTATAATATTTTGTCGTACAAATGTCAACTACCGCCAGACAGTTTATTACTACAAGGCGCATATATCACGCAATACAGCGTAGTTCGCGACTTGGGCGTGCGATATTCAGTCACTTAACTTTTCTGAACATTGTGACTTTCAACTTTCGAAAACCATGAAGACCAGCGGTTACATCGCCATCATTTTTACCACACGGGATCTCGCATATCGCTTTACAACACAAATGCATTGCGGTGTATGGAATACTGTTCAATGGTACAGTCTATTCTGCGAAATTCCGACCAGAGGGTCCAGAGACGCTTCACGAAAAAGCTATGTGGATATTCCTCAAAGTTGACTTACAGAGAACGATGTGATAAACTTGGATTTGACCCAGTTTGGATTCGGAGAATGAAGCTGAACTTATGTTTTCTTTATGGAAGCATAAACTGTCAAATGCGCAGTATTGATAACGGTGTTCATATATCTTTAAACAGCAGACATCCAATCCGTAACAAAGAGATAAAGGTCATTTTTTCAACAAGAATTAGAGAACGTTTATTTCTAACCCAATACTTAAAGATTTGGAACAAAGTTCCAAGTGATATCAGAAAATGCTATATACTTTGCAATTTTAAGCTTGCGATTAGTAAGAAGTTAACCGTCCAAAACATGATTATTATGTTCGAGACATCACAGTCCCTAGATAACGCTTTCGAAAACGGTATCGATGGTGTCTGGATAAACTTTCGAAACATACACATGACATTTCGGACAACAGTCCCTTTCATTTCATTACATTTTTGCTCGGCCCAAACATCTGTCAGGTGATTGTGAAGAATCCTGGTTCATTGGCAGAAAAGTATAGCGGAACGATTCTGATTACTTTGTGTTACTTAATTTGAAATTGCACCCATGTCTATTTCTGAAGAAGTATTAACGCAAATTCATGGAAAGTTTGTACCATTATTTGAACTCTTCTTTCTAGGGCATAGCTGCTTGCATTGTCTAGGGATATACAATTAATTTTTTTATATGTAAAAGGTGCTCTGTCCCAAATTTCATGTAGAAGTTTCATTTTATCCAAGAGTACATATATGATTGTAATAGCCTTACAAACGGCAGTTATCTGCCGTACCTCGGTACACCGTAAGAACCCCTCATTACCACGTGACTATAGCGCATTGTACGTTGGCTGGGATAAGTAAATAGTATATTTCTCGACAGTGCGAGACAAAGACTGACTACTTTGTCGAAGTATTCTGTGCAACATAATCGGATAGTGAAGAAATTTGCTTGAGTTTCCAACACAGTTCCCAAAGGTGTGTTTGGGGTGTTCCATTATTTAGAAGTAATGAAAGCCGGAGCAGTTGAGGGTAAAAATAAATGCTGATATGGTCAGCAGTTCAAGTAGGGTAATACGACTATTCGCGCAGTCGACTGCACCGATGCAGTACCATCGCTTAGGGCGTCATTCGGTCCTCAAATCTAATTAAACTTAAGGAGTAAAGTTCTTCTGGCATCCCAACTGGTATTCAAGATGCATTAATTAAAGGTTTCCCACTGAGTTTTCTTCCGTTCCTGGCGATAACCATTTAAAATGCCTAACTTTGATTCCCAAACAACTAGAGCAGAGCTGCGCTTCAGCCCTGTTTGAATGTGAAACGTAATGAATTTGAACGAATGTCTGAATCTTTAAATATTGCCAATACGGTCAGTATTTTGAGTCACTATCATGTTAAAGCTTGTTATCTCATCGAAACACACTTAAGCTGGATGAGAAAGCAACCGCGTGACTGCTCGTTTGGCTTTGGCTGCCTACCGAATGTTTGAACGGGGGTGCGTAACCTCGACTGGGCCAACGGTTTTAGTTAAAGTTGACCAGCAATCGGGTTTCTGGGGAGTATTTTTGTTCATCGCCATCAGCCGACAATTCAGATATGTCGACCAGCTATCCGGAAAAGCACCAGACGGCCGTTTCGCCCTATTGGGGCTCATCAGTGGTGCGCATCCTTCGGTCCTCTGCGGAGGATCGGACCCATGACTGCTAGTGGCTCTTGCCAACTAGCCCGCAGCTTATGCAACTGCGCCATGGAGGACGGATTCCACAAAATGCTGTGTGGATTCATAGCTGCCGTAACCGGGAAGTCCTCACGCCGGAAGGCCGACCGCTGTCATCTGTATGGCAGGTGCCTGCATGGCAGTGGAGGATGCGTCGGGTTATATCGCATTTAGCTAACAATTCATGATAGTCGGATGCCGTCCTCCATAGCGCAGTTGCATAAGCTGCGGGCTAGTTGGCAAGATCCACTAGCAATCATGGGTTCGATCCTCCGCAGAGGACCGAAGGATGCGCACCACTGATGAGCCCCAATAGGGCGAAACGGCCGTCTGGTGCTTTTCCGGATAGCTGGTCGACATATCTGAATTGTCGGCTGATGGCGATGAACAAAAATACTCCCCAAAATCCTTCCATTCATAAGGGTTTCTGGGGACTTCATCCGAGTAGTAGAGTTTTCGTTGCTACAGGCTCAATCAGCACTTCACGACCGATGTCGTTCTTGTGCTTCAAAACTCGACAACAAAATTGGAACCGCTGTGTCAATAGTTACTCGCGGAGCACAATAGCCTCGGTTCACAATCCCGATCCGCGCCATCGTTACCAGGAGTACAATTATTTGTCAAAGTATACTACTACTCAAATTTAAGGTAGCCACTGGAATTCCAATAGAAATGAGCGGCTCTGAACTCAGCTTGTTTCTCTGGATAACTAGCACGCTTCAGTCTAAGAACTCATTACACACTCCTTGGCCAGTATATGATTTGGTATGACATGTGTATACCAAACACAAAGCTCTATTGACTCCCATTACGTTATACACCCCAAAGATTTCCCCCTGTTTCCGGTTATCCTCTTGCCTGGGCCTTTAGATGGAGAGAGCTGGGGCCGGGAGTTGAACCAAATATTAATTGTAGTTACTACTGGATTTCATATCCACCAGGATACCACAATGCACTTACAGAGCTTGTCCTAATCATGGTACGATGTACGTCATATAAAAGCGATTGACATCCAGTGACGAGCGATTTGAACACGACCATCTCATTAAGTACCCTTCTTCTGCAAGCCTATCCCAGACTAGGGATGGCATATATCGCCATGCGGGTCTTTGTGAAATTGGACCACGAATTCCGTTCAGAAAGAGAAGTCATTCGTGTTCGCGCACTGCAGCGGAAGCCCCTCGTATGGTTAAGGGATGAGCTGAGAACTCTGCTGTTGAACAATAAAATCACCATGAGCAAACTAAATGTTACTTGAGGCCGAAATACCAAAGAGCTGTGTACCCACTAAAAACCAAAATCCCATCGGCTGCGTGTGAGATACGAGGATTCTGGTAACGTATCCGAATCAATGGTGAATAGTACAAGCAACCTTTTTAACATCTTAGCACACGAACATCTGATGGAAGTTAGTCAAGTTCGTGAAACAAATGACAAGTAATGCGTGTTGTTTAGTAGTAAGACCATTGATAAGGCTGCGATCTGCCAGTACTGCTGACGCGTACGCTGACACCAGTGTTCCTGCACTTACAAACACATGTAATTCGCTCCATTGAATAAGGAAAACCCATTCCTTTTCAGTTGAAATTCATAGTGCTTCACAGGGGGCAACGTTAAATTCGATAACATGTTTGCTAACATGTATCCACTGCCTAGTAGGCAGGCTGTTTAATCAAAGGCTGGGGGTATGGTATCGTAAGTCACCTCTCTACTTCGGCTTAGGCAACCGGGTAGTGTCACGTATTGTGATGAAACCATGGACTGGCATACATTGTGCTAGTCTGGTGCAGTTTGTGCTTTATCACATTATCACACGCCCACTATTCATTCGTTAAAATAACGTTCTACGTCGACATCGATCTATTTCCAATAATGGTTTCACCGAGAATCATAGAGCTCAAAATGTGGCCCTCGTTTAACCCGGAGCCTCATTCCGTCTTGCTTGTTCTAACGTACAGATAAGTGCAGCCTGGGTAACAGTCCTATCAATTGCGTATCCTGGAGTCCGTCGACAATGATGTCTGCCACCTGTCCGAAATTCGATTGCAGAACCAAAGCGCTGTATTTAATCCGACTTCTCACACGGCTTGATAAAATATCACCTATTTCTTTCTGGTGACCCACCAGCAACGTCACCGGATTTGGCAAAGCGGTAGCCCCACTAGTGAACTTGATTACATCTAACTGTCGGCTATGAGTAGTTCATCTTCAGGGCTCATGCAGGATCAGCGGAAGTTGTGAGAAGAGACGCAACTCATTTGTGAACTCAGCGTAACTTATTGGCTCGGTAAAGGGCGATCTTTATAAAACGCTGCATCAACTCTGAAACAAAACTAAAAAGTCGGATATCGTTTCCATGCTGTAAATTTTAATGTGTGAATTGACTGCCTGTTGTCATGCTAGCGTCACCTTTGCGTTTAGCACGTACTCGATGATGACCACTCAGATAGCGGAGATAGAAGTCTCAGATTGTGCGAAGACAATCATCTTTGTCTCTCGAGCACCAATTTCTGATATGAGAGAAGTTTTGCAACTGGGTATCGCTCTATCGCTAACAGAATCGTATTTAAGATTGACCACATTGCAATCATTTTCACTTTGGTCCAAAGTCACTGACCAGGAGCACACGCTGCTCCGTGTAAAAATGTGCGTCTGTTTTGGATGATAATCATAAACCCGACTCGACAGAATTAATGTTAACGGATTAGCTAATTCCTTAGTCCTAGCGGACCAGAAGTCTTCGATGGCGGACGCACTCAGTTGCAATCCGACACAAGAAATTGAGCAACACTGGACTTCTATACAAAAGGCAATGATTACCACAGAGAAATTAAGCTGCTGCCTAGCTCGACTCTATTTAAGGGCTTGGACTTTTGCTCGCTCACTGGAGCTGTTCCACCACCCTAGAAATGTCCCGGCAGAAGCAGGTTAGAATTAACAGCTCCGCTTGGATAACCGGAAACTCAAACAAAGCCCGCGCAATGATCACGAGGTTTGGTAGTATGTGCATACTTTGCTGAAGAACGTTGGCCTGTCTGGAAAGACTCGTAAGCATTTGCAATTCATTCTGTCCACCGAGTACAAAAAGATCGATGTCAGTGTCATCTGCGAGGCCGGTGGACCTCCAATAACCAACCAACAAAGATTCTTTGACCGCTGGGCCGACAAAATTTATCCGCTGTTCAATCGGCCCCAACCCTCAGTCAGTGCGCGCAGTAAATTCAGCTGTGTACCTTAACTCATTTCACTAGATCTACTCCGTGAAGCGGACGTCTGTCGCGTACTTCTACATTTGAAACGATTCAAAGTTGCTGGCTCAAACGGACTTCCACCGAAGCTATTAAAGCACGGTAGCGTAGTAATCATTAACAAACTGCCCTCGTTGTCCTCCAAAGTCCGTCATGAAGTAATGAGCCTTTCTACTGTGACGAATCATTTGTTTCCCCACTCGCAGTTCATGCAATAATCATCGAGAGGGTAGTCGAACATCGGTTCCCTCCAAGCTATTGGAATCCATCTTGCTTTGCAGACTGTCCTTAATTCGTAAATCATACCACCGTGAAGAGCAAGCCTGTACTCTTCTCGGCCGTGGACAAATGGATTAATTCTTTAGGTTCCACAACTCCTTGAACACAGCCATATTTGTATCAGGCCAATTATGTTCGCATTCCTAGACATACGAGCTGCATCCAGTTGGGCTAATAGACCAGCCTTATGGCTTGGCTTACTAAGGGACAGTGTGCGAGAGAAATATACCATCATCCTGCGTGTATTGTAACGCATCTCTTTCAGGGTAAGGTTCTATGATAAGCTTATTTCATCTCTCACTGTCAATCGCGGTGTGCGACGGGGCTATCTTAAATATCCGTTACTTTTAACATTTGCGGTTGAAAATGTATTGTTACGTACACCAGAAGGGTTCCACAATTTTGGCTAACAGCCTCTACCGGGTGAACACTCGACTTACATAGATCATGTCGTTAACACCGCCTTGTTGCTGATCTACGGAGTATGCAACTTATTATAAACCGTTTGACGATCAAAGCATTTAGGTATCTGCTTCACCCCTTCGAATTATAAAATATTGCTCTAGTATTGGCCCACACTTGTCCCTGTGCTCAACCTTGAAGGCGCACAGCTCGAACAGGCAGAGAATTACATTTAGCTAAGGTGCTGTGTTTCTGCTGTTGGCTTTAGCGGGAAATACGTTTCTCGCTGTATCGCCGGAGCCCGGTCGTTATTTGGCACTCAGGCAATTGTGGCGCCGTCGGGACGTCAGCAACTCGATAGGATGATGCGTTTACAGTGCTCCGCTTCCCTTAGTGTTGTAAAGGAGGGAGTCGGCCAATTCGCATAGAAGATATGAGCCGACTTTCCGCTTTCGACAATGGCTGTGTAAAGAGTATCGTCCATATAGCGTGGTAACGCCAAGCTCACAGTGATAAGTTTGGACGTCGCGTCCACAGGAAAACCAAGAAATTGGCTCCGTTGCGCCAGTTGAGTTGGCTCAGTCACGTTCTACGAGTGTCACCTGTGCTTTTGCCGAGCAGCACTGTATTCACTAATGCAATTTTGGGCTGGAGACGACGGCATGTTGAGCAGCCTAGTAGTTGGTGGCAGTGCATGAAAGCATTAGCCTCAGGCCTAGCATCCGTTGGGCCCATGCGTCATCCTGGATGGGGATCAAAGTGACCAGGCTTGCTTGAAGGCATAGCTCGAAGCCGGAATCAGTAGAACTGTGTGCACAATCTCTTGCATCATACGCTCATTGTCTGAAAGATTGAAAGTGAAAAAAGTAGGAACAATGGCATGCTAAAAACATTCAAAAGACGCATCTTTTATTTGGTTTATCATAATCAGATTGCAAGTCATATAGGCCAACCGCCAAGCCAAAAAAGCCACAAACAGTCGTTGCCTTCTCTTGGGACTAGTCAGTGTTGGACATTCCCTCGGTCGCCTTCAGGGGATCGGACACAAGCCTGCTAGTAGCTTGCGGCACTGGCCGGTAACTTACGTTACTAAGCCATGGGGGACGATCGCCTACCATTAAGGATTGAAATCTGACGGTGATATTATACGCATAGATTCACCCCTTCTGGTCAGGGAGTCCTGACCTCTGAGGTCCAATCGTTGTCCTCTGCACAAGCAGGAACTTGCATAGTAGTGAAGAATTGGTTGTGCTATACCGCAGCCGGATTGCAATCCGCGATGGTCAGCGATCTTCACTGCTGGCTAGTATGGTTGGCGACATCCGATACCGGAGTTGCCTGTCAGTGTGGCCTCCATAAGACAGCCACAAGTAAGTATATACTCACCTGTCGCTCTTCTAGAACTTGAATACGTGGACCGCAAGTATCATTTGCCTTAATCTTAGATCTCACCCTGTGAGTATTTTTTGTTTATAAGCTACGCCGAGTCCAGGAACAGAAAATTTACAGTACAGCTTGTGTGGTAGATTTAACGCATTGCGGTTGTTCCGATACATTGTGGACAGGAAAATATGCTTCCGAAGGATTTCACTGGATTACTCGGCAGTAATTGTTACGATAAAAAGTGATTTTTGATTTATTGGGTGGGTGTTGTGGGATGCAGTCAATGGAATCGAACTTCAAATGAAACTTGCCGATTGATCCTTCCCATACTACAGTGGGCACAGAGAAGCATGCAGAATGCAACAGCATAGTTTACCTTCAAATGGCTAGGTTGCTGCTGAACGCCTCAAACAATGGATTTGACTAGTCAACTAAGCGTTGTGCTAATGGGCGCCGAAGCATCCGAATTTGAACTTGGATTCCAGGAACGGAATAGAATACTAAAAAAGATGCTCTGATGAAAATTCCATTTCGGCATGCACTTTTCATAGGGCCACCGAGCGCTTGTATGTGAACGCGGAATTGTTAAGCGACTTAGTACTTAATAAAGCTAGAGCAATCGCAAATCCATTCAGATAAATAATGCTTAGGAAATTATCTAGTCGCAGCTCTCAGCTTGTTCGATCCGTTCTGACGCCCTTTCATTATGACACAGCAATATTCACCCATCTGTGCTCGAATTCGCAGAAGGATGCAATATTGGTCACCTTTGCTTCTTAAGTATACATGTATTTTTAATGTAATACACTTATTTCACGGAGATATAGTTTTATTTCGGACTAGCTCCTGTTCGCCAAGAAAAACAATTATTTTAAGGGCGCTTCATTCGCTTGGCTCGTTGGCTTTTGAATGTCAAATTTCGACAACTTCGTATCACTGTTCTGTTTTTACCTAGCTTTCTTCTGTGTTTTAGAATGTACTCAACTCCGCCAACGCAATTTCGTCCTACTACTTTGAGTCGCAAGCACGAAGCGCAACAGCGTACTGCTCGGTGAGATATAATTTCACGTGTGTTGAGAATTTCAGCTATTTGATTGTAGCCCGGAATAAGTGCTAGTGCGCAAATTCTTACCTATTTAATCTGTAGTAGAAGTGAGAAGAACAGGTTTGCTGGTAGAACAGTATGATCATTCCGAACGTAAATAATGCGTTGTTTTCTTTGCATGTTAACATTTTTCTCTGAGAAACAGCAAATATACCCACCATTCCACTATATTCATTATGTGATTCGTGGCATACAATCTATACGCAGCATCATCTTCGCATTTTTCCCATCCAGGAAGCGGACTGTTAAAAGTACTGGTGTACTGACTGGTTGAGCGTGGACATGCACTTGAGCTGCCGTCAACTTTTTGTCCTCGCAATATCAAGCTCAAATGTTTACCGGCCTTTAACAGACGCGTCGTGGTTGAAACTACCATGACATTACCTAGTGCAATTTGGTACACTAAAATCTTGTATAACAGTTAGGCGGCAGATGTCAGTACATTTACTAATACTATGCCCCGACCTCATGAAGAAAATAAAATGAGCTGACTTCTCGATCACTTCTTGCTGTTTCATTGTGTAAAATGACTTGGTGAAGCTACATGGGCCCATCCTAGTTTATCCTAATCGGATTCAACTATATGATGCATCTAATGCACAGAATCAGTTTTCGTCGAAAAAAGTTTACTTCCCATATTGGTGACGTACAATAACTAATCCAGAACCCGCTGAATATTCCCACAAAATGTTTTCTAAGTCTACATTTTTTGTTGTCGCACGAGCTTCTAATTTCCATCCTGCATCAAAAGTGATCAGTGTTTCGCATTCCTTCATTTCCAGGTAGCATATCGTAACGTAACGGCATGTCAGCTACTCGCCAACTTGTGCACGCTTCAGCTGCAAAGACGATACAGAATCACAGTGCCTTCCAGCAGCACTTGTGCAGAGTTCATTCGGCTAACAAACGTGAGAACACACAAGCGTCCCGGGTTTTTAAACTGGTATGTGCTTTTCCGTTGGATTGCTGAACCTAGGTTCTACCCCCATTATCTTGCTAATGCCTCCGGTCTTGTGGTTGATGGTTGCAACGCATTTAGATACGCCTCCAAATTGTTCGTTTAAACTAGGGTCACGGATATGCCATGGCTGTACTACAACCCGACTAAAGCCTCGACTGCGCTGACAGAGACAACCATCTCCCTGCAATACCGCCCCGGCTCAAATCTTGATGTGCGCCTGGCAACATTCTCCTTGGAGGGTCGCTTTTTGGGGTTTGAAAACGCGGCAGAAAATGGTAGTCTTCAGCTATGTAAAGAAACTCTGGAAAAGATGCGCGCTGCCTTCCAGTTCGGAACTTTCTACAAAACCGAGGTGAGGGCTGATTGGCATTTATAGCTTATGTCATAAAGTGCATGCGTTTATATGACTCTGTCCAAGTTAACTACGATGTCAATTCACTTTTAGCAATACTATTGTAATCTACCATCACGATTTGCCAGTGCTGGGCTATAGGAATAAGCAATCGATCCCTTCACTTTATTACTGGAATATATTGCCACCCAGTATATTTTAGCACATGGTGTCAGCTCCTCAGTTCGTATACACAATTGGTCATTACAGTGCCAATTCCAGCCCAAGGCCCCGTTTAATAGGTGCAACATGAATGTGCTGAGTGTGACCACCACAGTTCTTCATACGGTAACTATCGACAGGAGTACTCCAACCTAAGAAAAAATACAGCAGTAACCCACTGCACGGTACAAATTTTCCCTGATAATACACAAGCTTCGGATTTTACATATCAACAAAATCTGGTTCGAGTATATGAGCACAGCTCTAGTGTTGCCATCTAGATGACAGCAAGTGAGCTTAAAACGAAAGCGGTTGGCAATGTCCCTGGGTCCACTACCGATCATAACACTAAGCATAAGGAGGCCTTTTTGAGTTATACCTCACTCCTGTCCAGTACTACATGCACTTGCGTGCAAGCCTTAAATATTCTCAAGCCATACCACTTCTGTTTCAGTGTGAAATCAAGGCCGATGACCTCTTCAACACAGAAAAATATCCACTGATCTTCTATGATCCTTGTATCCTTTTTGAGGTAGAATTATTTAGAATGCTACACTCGTCAACTACCCCGTATTCACATCACGGCGTTTACTAACCTGGCAATAATCAGGACACTTTTTGCAGCTTCCCTTTACAGTTATAGACAACAACGAGTGAACAATGGACCTAGTGTACTACTGAATTGTCAGTAAACCTAGTCGAAGATCGTAACAAAACCCAGTTAGAATACCACCTGCTTACTGGAGAATAAAATCCTAAAAAACAGCCGGACTCATGTCTGAAGGCTGTGGCGTAATAGACACCTAGTAACAAAAGCTGAGTGAGGTGCGAAAAGAGATTCATCAGAAAATTTTGATGCTTAGAATGAGGCCTATTAAAGTTCCCATCCACTACACATTCAAAAACATATGGACATTACTCGTAGGCACAGCAGTACAGGTGAATCAGTTTCCTGACAGTGCTGACCATCCTATGCCATATGCGAGCTTCCATGTGTTAGGTTGTATGCCAATCAGATGTGGGTTGCAAGAACCATAGCTGCTAGGACAACTGTCTACCCCCGAGCCTTACCTTACCCAAACCAGGAAAACAAAACACACACCTCTTGCAGGCGCTGGGCGAACGCACATACTACACAACCGAATCGAGGCCACTTGTTCTTCTTTGAATGTTTAACCCACAATCTAAGAACACTGCTGCTCGACACTCATTGAAACACATCGGAGTGGATACGCTTTTATCATTCGCTATTATCGGTGCATGTAGGCAATAATCGTCCAAGAATGAAGGATACTCCAGGTCCTCTGGTCTTAGAAGCCACGTCTCTCCGTCTTGTAGCAAATAACTTACTTCAGTGTACAATGATTTATAACAGGCAAAAAGCATTGCTTTACAGGTCCCGTAGGATGACTGGAGTGCTGAGTGTAAAGTGATTGTTTAAAGTGACAGGAAAGAGGGCAGGTTCTGATTTGTTTTGTCTTACCGAGTTAATTACATAAGCATATGCTGGTCTGCGCACCGCACAGTAACGGAGAGGGCTGGTGAGCACATCGTTTGTTTATTCGTCTTTTTATGGAAGCAGACTTTCACGTAATGTAAATGGGATGGATGCGTGCTAGCCTGAAGAGACATCGCGAAGCGTGTGCTCGCATCTTGTATCGGAGATGAAGACAACTGTTGATATGATAAGCCGGCAGCAGGAGACCTGGTGTTAGCGAGACTATATGCGACGAGAGTGGGCAGCCGATCCACAGCTTGTCAAAGTGTTTGGAGTCTCGAGCCGAACACTTTGAGAAACAGTTCAATCAGTCAGAGTTGCCAGTTTCCCCATCGGCGAATGAGCGCCCTACTCCATAGACCGTCACCCTAGATACGCCCTCACCCGCAGAAATCGAAAGTGAGATTAGACGACGAAATTGAACATAACAGCCGGAGCAGATGGACTTTGTCCAGCTCTCTTCGAATTCGGGGACCTGGTCTTTTGGATGATGTACACAAGTTATAAGTGCATCGATTGGAGACGGAGACTATCCCAACAGACTGGAGCTATTCTGTTCTAGTCCCAAGTTTCAACTAAGACTCTCGTTCGAAATGCGGTAGTTTTAGAGGTATCAGCCTGACCCCATTGCCTCTCAGTTGCTTGCGTCAGTCGTCCTCCATAGACAAAGTGGCCCCCGTGAAAGCCAGACGCGTGAGGTGCAGGCTGGGTTTCATCGAAACCAAAGCTGCATTGACCACTTGTCCACATTACATCAATTGTTGAAGCACCGTCGTGTTTATTGGCGACTCACCCTAGTCATGCTAATCGACATCAAAGTGGCTTTCGATGCTATTGATTGCTGTGCCCTCTGGACCGTCCAGTGAGGAAATGTCTCGCCGCTAAATGTATAGATACCATAGGAGGGATTTAAGTGCATAGTTCCGCTAGAGTGACGGTTTACCGTAAACTGTCGCCGTCCACCAACATCTCCAGTGGTATGAAACAAGATAACCGCTGTCACTTTTCCTCTTTAACTTCACTATTGACGATGTCATGGAAATAGCGTCCGCTGGCTACGACCTACAAGGTGTGGAGCTGTTACTTGGTGAGCGCCTACTTAACGTGGAATATGCTGACAACATTGACCTCATCTATGACAACGCCCAAATGTGCTAAGCAAAAGTGGCTGTCAACTGTTTTGGGCTACACTTTGCTCCCTCGAAATACAAAGTGCTTCTCTGAGATTAGCAGCGACGCACCGTTGTACTGAACCTTAGTAGTGGTCAGTTATAAGTCGTTTAGGAATTCACGTAGTGGACAGCTATATAAGCGCCAATGGGATTGAAATTGAGGTCACGAACTGTATAGCGAAAGCTCGAGAGGCTTTTGCCAATCTCCACCACCTGTGGCGCTGGCGTGACATCACTCTTGCCCTGAAGAACAGAGTTTACATTGCAGCCGTCCGTTCAACCCACTTGAACGGTTACAAAACCTGGCTCACTAGATCAGTTGACATAACGAGGCTAGTTACCTTCTACCAGTGCTGGCTTCGAAGCTTACCTCGCGTCTGGTGGGAAAACCACGTGAGCAATGAGCGCGTTTGGCGTCACCTATTTGGTGCAAGAAGAACGAGTGAACCACTCAGCACTGTTATATCACGCACCAGACTCCGATGGCTAGGCCACGGGTTCCGCATGCCAGCACACCGATTACCGCACCGGCCATTGTTTACGCGCCAGGAGTCTGGATGGAAAATGAGGAGAGGCCAAACAATGACTTGGTCAAGAGAAATAAAAACCCTCACTTGGAAGTTAGGGTCAGTCGGTGCATCCCGACTGCCTGGCTGGGGTCCGAAGGACGATAAACACGTTTGGTTGAACACATTAGTTGCCATGACAAGGAACCGATCTCAGTAGCGTTTGTGTTGTGAGTCTCTTTGTTCTTCCCCTAACCTTTAGCTTCCTCTTCCAACAACGATGTCAAGCCAGTGCATAATGTGTTTTTAGGATTATGCTACCATTTTAGCTTACGTAGGCTGTAAACTTTAATCGTATTTTTTATACTGCGAAACATCAGTTGAAGTGTGTTCCTCACCCAGGACTAACATGTACTGATGATGACGATGAAATGGGATAGAGTGTGGTCCAATCGTTTAAAAAAATTAATGTGGGGGCGAAACTCACGTGAGAAGATAGAATGTTCCAGTTTTGGATACGCGGAGAAAATGTTTTGTCAATAAGCAGTCCGACCGTGCTGTGTAGTCAATTGGAGCTGGTGGCCTCTCAGGTTGGTATTGTGGCTGACTTGCAACAGCCCGCTGTTATGTGCTTGGTTCAATCAGCCGCGTCAACAGAAAGAACTCACACCGTCTCAACACACAAACGCTCTATTCCCAAGCTGGGTGTTTAAAATTCGCTTGTCCGCTCGATCAATCGCCTGATCGACCGCATTAAGGCAGGCGATTCCCTTTACCCAAGCTTTAAGTCATCATCACATCTGTTACGATTGAGAGCAGGCCTGATAAGATTGTCACTGCCACGGTTGGAGCACACCTACCGTAACGGTTTGGAACGCTGGCCAATCGAACGGATTTGCGCTGACCTGATGGCGTTAGCTTAGCCCGGGGTACGCGCTGGTGAGATGGAAAATTGAGCTAGCGATCCTAGCCGCACGTATTCGGGTAGACGCTGAGCCCTCGGAACGGACGCACACGAGAGGGAGTTACGGTAGACGCGCGCTAGTGACTTAGACGCGAACACTGCCCGGCTAACGACGCACACAAAATCACGTGACCGACCGACTCCCAACTAACGCGAAGAGGAAGCAAGACAGGTGGTCCCCTGAAGACTCTTCTAAGACCAACAAAGGGCGAATCACAGTCAATGCAAGGGGTCATTAAGTCAGGGAAAATTGCTACCACGACGGGGTGGTAATTCGTAAAAGAATATTGTCAAAAGGTGCGCAGTTGTGCCGCGTCTCGGAGTGGCTGAACACTGCTACGTTGTGGGGAGGAATTGGACCCCGATTTCCACAGTCACCATGCCAGAGTTTCTGGCGCGTTTTTGCGTGGATATTTGACTGGCCTGCAACAACAGCCTTACCTTTTTCTTTTTTAATATGTTGTTGCCATACGTTCCGTATGGTTTTCCGCTGCGTGTACGCTTGATGACTCGGGCTGAGGTTTAGGTACCCTTTTCTGTTGTTGCAGCCGATCCTCACTTTGCGGGGTCCGTCCATTACGTGCTCTCCTAATTTGCACCCGATTCAGTCTAATAATATTGCTCCCTATCCTGGCTTCGTAGCTCCTTTCAACCTTGCGACCCTCAATCACTCCCCTCCGCCAACTTCCTTCCGAATCTGGTATTGTTTGCACCCATACTTCTTCTCCTGTAGCTAAGGGTGGGAGGCATTTCGATCCACGACCGTAGTACTTCTTTTGTTTTAGAAGCCCCTTCCGTAGTCGGTTGTGCACGGAAGCGTCCGGTGCTATCTCGGACTGTAGTAGCATTGTAGCGGGCGGCAGCAGCGTTCTAGTTCTGCAACTGAATAGTCGCTGCACCGATCTCGATAGACAGCGTGTTTCTTCTCCAACAGCATTAGGTAGGGATTCTCGTAAAGCTCCTTTGCTTTGGTAAGTACTTTCTTCGCCTCCTTCACTGCTGACTCAGCCTTCCCATTTGATTGGCGTTGGTATGGGCTCATTAGCTTAAAATCCCACTTCTTGTTAAAAGTACGGAATTCTGCACTACTGAATTGCGGCCCGTTGCCGGAAATCACCACCTCGGGAATTCCATGTTGAGCGAATTGAT
>OX104069.1:69373738-69451742 GCA_944474145.2 Dicrocoelium dendriticum | reverse complement strand
TGGCGACTCACCCTAGTCATGCTAATCGACATCAAAGTGGCTTTCGATGCTATTGATTGCTGTGCCCTCTGGACCGTCCAGTGAGGAAATGTATCGCCGCTAAATGTATAGATACCATAGGGGGGATTTAAGTGCATAGTTCCGCTAGAGTGACGGTTTACCGTAAACTGTCGCCGTCCACCAACATCTCCAGTGGTATGAAACAAGATAACCGCTGTCACTTTTCCTCTTTAACTTCACTATTGACGATGTCATGGAAATAGCGTCCGCTGGCTACGACCTACAAGGTGTGGAGCTGTTACTTGGTGAGCGCCTACTTAACGTGGAATATGCTGACAACATTGACCTCATCTATGACAACGCCCAAATGTGCTAAGCAAAAGTGGCTGTCAACTGTTTTGGGCTACACTTTGCTCCCTCGAAATACAAAGTGCTTCTCTGAGATTAGCAGCGACGCACCGTTGTACTGAACCTTAGTAGTGGTCAGTTATAAGTCGTTTGGGAATGCACGTAGTGGACAGCTATATAAGCGCCAATGGGATTGAAATTGAGGTCACGAACTGTATAGCGAAAGCTCGAGAGGCTTTTGCCAATCTCCACCACCTGTGGCGCTGGCGTGACATCACTCTTGCCCTGAAGAACAGAGTTTACATTGCAGCCGTCCGTTCAACCCACTTGAACGGTTACAAAACCTGGCTCACTAGATCAGTTGACATAACGAGGCTAGTTACCTTCTACCAGTGCTGTCTTCGAAGCTTACCTCGCGTCTGGTGGGAAAACCACGTGAGCAATGAGCGCGTTTGGCGTCACCTATTTGGTGCAAGAAGAACGAGTGAACCACTCAGCACTGTTATATCACGCACCAGACTCCGATGGCTAGGCCACGGGTTCCGCATGCCAGCACACCGATTACCGCACCGGCCATTGTTTACGCGCCAGGAGTCTGGATGGAAAATGAGGAGAGGCCAAACAATGACTTGGTCAAGAGAAATAAAAACCCTCACTTGGAAGTTAGGGTCAGTCGGTGCATCCCGACTGCCTGGCTGGGGTCCGAAGGACGATAAACACGTTTGGTTGAACACATTAGTTGCCATGACAAGGAACCGATCTCAGTAGCGTTTGTGTTGTGAGTCTCTTTGTTCTTCCCCTAACCTTTAGCTTCCTCTTCCAACAACGATGTCAAGCCAGTGCATAATGTGTTTTTAGGATTATGCTACCATTTTAGCTTACGTAGGCTGTAAACTTTAATCGTATTTTTTATACTGCGAAACATCAGTTGAAGTGTGTTCCTCGCCCAGGACTAACATGTACTGATGATGACGATGAAATGGGATAGAGTGTGGTCCAATCGCTTAAAAAAATTAATGTGGGGGCGAAACTCACGTGAGAAGATAGAATGTTCCAGTTTTGGATACGCGGAGAAAATGTTTTGTCAATAAGCAGTCCGACCGTGCTGTGTAGTCAATTGGAGCTGGTGGCCTCTCAGGTTGGTATTGTGGCTGACTTGCAACAGCCCGCTGTTATGTGCTTGGTTCAATCAGCCGCGTCAACAGAAAGAACTCACACCGTCTCAACACACAAACGCTCTATTCCCAAGCTGGGTGTTTAAAATTCGCTTGTCCGCTCGATCAATCGCCTGATCGACCGCATTAAGGCAGGCGATTCCCTTTACCCAAGCTTTAAGTCATCATCACATCTGTTACGATTGAGAGCAGGCCTGATAAGGTTGTCACTGACACGGTTGGAGCACGCCTACGGTAACGGCTTGGAACGCTGGCCAATCGAACGGATTTGCGCTGACCTGACGGCATTAGCTGAGCCCGGGGGTATGCGCTGGTGAGACGGAAACTGAGCTAGCGTGAGAACGATCCTAGCCGCACGTATTCAGGTAGACGCTGAGCCCTCGGAACGGACGCACACGAGAGAGGGTTACGGTAGACGCGCGCTAGTGACTTAGACGCGAACGTTGCCCGGCTATCGAGGCATAAAAAATCACGTGACCGACCGACTCCCAACTAAGGCGAAGAGGAAGCAAGACAGGTGGTCCTCTGAAGGCTCTTTTACGACCAACAAAGGGCGAATCACAGCCAATGCAATGGGGCATTAAGTTATGGAAAATTGCTACCACGACGGGGTAGTAGTTTGTAAAAGAATATTGTCGAAAGGTGCGCAGTTGGGCCGTGTCTCGGAGTGGCTGAACTCTGCTACGTTGTGAGGAGGAAGTGGACCCCGCTTTCCACAGCCATCACTCCGGAGTTTCTGGCGCGTTTTTGCGGGGATATTTGACTGGCCTGCAACAACAGCCTTACCTTTTTCTTTTTTAATATGTTGTTGTCATACCTTCCGTATGGTTTTCCGCTGCGTGTACGCTTGATGACTCGGGCTGAGGTTTAGGTACCCTTTTCTGTTGTTGCAGCCGATCCTCACTTTGCGGGGTCCGTCCATTACGTCCTCTCTTAATTTGCACCCGATTCAGTCTAATAATATTGCTCCCTATCCTGGCTTCTTAGCTCCTTTCAACCTTGGGACCCTCAATCACTCCCCTCCGCCAACGTCCTCCCGAATCTGGTATTGTTTGCACCCATACTTCTTCTCCTATAGCTAAGGGTGGGAGGCATTTCGATCCACGACCGTAGTACTTCTTTTGTTTTAGAAGCCCCTTCCGTAGTCGGTTGTGCACGGAAGCGTCCGGTGCTATCTCGGACTGTAGTAGCATTGTAGCGGGCGGCAGCAGCGTTCCAGTTCTGCTACTGAATAGTCGCTGCACCGATCTCGGTAGACAGCGTGTTTCTTCTCTCCAACAGCATTAGGTAGGGATTCTCGTAAGGCTCCTTTGCTTTGGTAAGTACTTTCTTCGCCTCCTTCACTGCTGACTCAGCCTTCCCATTTGATTGGCGTTGGTATG
Source organism: Dicrocoelium dendriticum (assembly GCA_944474145.2). Classification (NCBI taxonomy): domain Eukaryota; kingdom Metazoa; phylum Platyhelminthes; class Trematoda; order Plagiorchiida; family Dicrocoeliidae; genus Dicrocoelium; species Dicrocoelium dendriticum. The sequence goes on along the minus strand of OX104069.1, from coordinate 69,448,837 downwards.
GGCTCATGAGCTTAAAATCCCACTTCTTGTTAAAAGCACTGAATTCTGCACTACTGAATTGCGGCCCGTTGCCGGAAATCACCACCTCGGGAATTCCATGTTGAGCGAATTGACACAGTAACTTGTTCACTAAGGCCTGCGCGCAGGTTGACGTAAGGGCATCAATCTCGAAATAACTACTGAAATAGTCGACCACAATCAAATAGCTCTTCCCGTTGTGAACGAAACTGTCCAATGCGACCATCTTCCAAGGCCTCTCCGGAACGCCATGAAGCGTCATTGGCTCCTTCAGCTGGCGCACATCGTGCGCCCTGCATGTTAAACAGTTTGATACGTAATCACGTATTTGGCCAGTCATTCCTGGCCAGAACATCAGCTCACGTGCTCTTGCCACGCAATTGTTGATTCCCAAATATTCATAGTGTACCATCTGCAGCATTGAACGTTGCAATACCTTCGGAATTACTATCATGTTGTCCTTGGATGATGAGTTCGTCGCGAAAATGGAAGAAGGGACTTAACACTTTGGGCAATTTTTTCATGTTTTCGGGCCATCCGTCTATTATCGTCTGCCTCAGTAGCCTGCACTGTTCGTCCTCCTCCGTGTACCACGGGAGCTGTTGCAAACGTTCCCTAGTGACCGCGATCAGCTACGTTGCGTGGACGAAATCCGGGTCTTCTTCCACTTGCGGTGTGTCTGACAGGTGCGCCCTTGACAACGTGTCTGCAGTGTACATATGGGATCCTAGTCGGTAGACTATATCCAAGTCATACTTCTGCAGACGAATGAACATCCTTTGCATGCGGTGTGGAGCGACGTTAAGTGGCTTACTAGCGATGGATACAAGTGGCTTGTGGTCAGTGAAGACAGTTGTTTTGCGGCCGAACGTATAATCCTTGAAGCATTCTACGGCGTAAAGCAGCACCAATATTTCCCTTTCAATTTGTGCGTAACGACCTCTGTGAGCGTGCGACTGCGAAAATCGACAGGCTTGCTGCTTTGCATAAGCACAGCTCCAATGCTGTATTGACTATTGTTACACTAAATAGCGAGTGAAAGCGATGGATCAAAGTAGGCAATGACAGGCGCTTTTGTAATTAATTCCTTGATCTTCCTAACACACTTTCTTGTTCAGAGCTCCAGTGCCAAGCTTCATCCATATGGGTCAACTTCCGAATCGGTATCACCACATCGGCCAGTCGTGGAAGGAAACGGCTCAAGTAGTTGACAATTCCGTTTAGCCTGCTAACCGCCTTTGCATCTGTGGGGGACACATCTGGTTTATGGCCATGATTTTTCCGCATCAGGTTTTAACCCAGTTGAACTCAGCACGTGCACATGAAATGCCACCCGTTTTTGCGTAGCTCCACCTTCTTACGAATTAGTTTGATGTTTCTTTCACTACAATGTTGTAGAAACTCGTGAAGGCGACGATCATGTTCCTCTCGAATAGCACCAAATACTAGCACTTCATCTGCTACAAAAAAGAGTCCGCGCAGATTGTCCAATGCTTGCGGTAGCCACTTCTGAAATATCTCACTGATACCTTTAAACCGAAGGGCAAACGAAGCCACCTAAAACCTCCAAAAGGCGTTCCAAATGTAGTCAAATAGCTAGACTCTTCGTCAAGTGCACCGTGCCAGAAGTCTGAAGCGAGGTCGACTTTCTTGAACATTTTTGCCGTTGATAACTCTGCTATCACGTGATCTATTGTCGGTAGGGTATAGTACTCTCTTCTGAGCGTGGCATTGAGGGGTTTAGGGTCGCAACACACATGCAAAGCACCGGATTTCTTAGTGACGATTACAATTTGACTTATCCAATCTGTCGGCTCATCGATCATAACTACGACACCCAAACTGGACAAACGCTTCAGTTCTTCTAATAGTTTTTCTTGCGATACTATGGGCACCTTTCTAGCTGGCAGTGCTACTGGCCTAGCAGATTCGTTTAACGATAAATGAACGCATCCATCGAATTTCTCAATAACCCCATCGATCACGGCAGAATACAAATCAACAATATCTGCAGCAGCCTGCCACGAGTAAACAAAACGATCATGGTTAAATAAAACAAAACCAAGGCGCTGAATGGAATCAATGCCCAAGATGGACATAAGATCTGCTGAGACAACCAGGAACTCAAACTGATGATCCGTTCCGTCCGTAGGGTTGGCAGCGGTCATGATAGGGTTTCCTTTCGGTTGTAATCTAGAGCCGTTTCACATTTTGAGACAACAACGTGCTTCAGTACATTTTACTCCCGCACAATGTCTCAGGGGCAGTATGTTGACGGTGGCTCCCGAATCGAGCTGAAAACGAACTGGAAGTCCTTGGATTAACAGTGTAGCAAAAATGCACTTCTACTCTCCATAATGCTCCATGTTGTTTATCGAGAGTTTTTGTGTGTCGTGTTGACATCCCTTGTCTACCGCACTGAGGTTGGCCGACCTGCAACAATGAGCGAAATGATTTTTCTTTGTACACTTCATACAGATCTTGTACGAAGCTGGGCAACTCTCCTTTCGTCTTGGATGCACCCGCCCACAAAAATGACAACTGGCCTCCTGCCCCTCGGATGGCAAATATAGGGCTTCCTTGGTCTTCGATGCTGTACAAAGGTCTTCTGTAGTGCTCGCGGGCAAATTCTTGAGCTGTCGTGACCTTGTTGTTTCGCTAATGAACATATCCACATACTGATTTAGGGACAGGTTTTTCTGCCTCAGAAGGCGTCGAGTGAGGTCGTCATTTCCTATGCCGATTACGATACGGTCGCGTACTAGAGAGTCTCGCATACAGTTACAGAAGCTGCATCTTCGCGCCAGAGGTTTCAACTTTGTAATGTAGGTCCTGGCTGACTCATCCGGTAGGCGATTGTGACCGAAAAACAGATATCTTTGGTATGTTTCATTTGCTTGACCTTCGCAATAACCTCTAAATTTGCGATATAGAAGCAAATGTTGGTAGCTCAGGTTGTTTAGTTGATTGGCTGATTGTTCGCTGAGCTCGGCAGGTTGACTGCAAACGTTTCGTCACCACTCGAGGTGACATCGTCAGTGCGAGTGTATTTAGCAGTGTGGCGCGTACGAGGCGTCGGTGAGTGTGAGTGATCGATCTCCTAGCCGCTACTCTGAGTTTGGATTGTTCGACGAGCACATGACCATAGAAATCGATCTCTGATTCTCATCTCGTAGTGTACGCGCGTGGGACTCTTCGCTTGTCGTCGTTTGATGCAGTAGTCTAGCGCTCTTTTCCGTTAGATTTCTTCTAGTAATTCGGTGATCTTTCATTCGGTTTGTCCGGACAAACCGGAAGGAAACTATCAACACGGATCAACGAACACAGAATGGCCATACGGAGACACGACCCGCATTCATTAGTTTCCATGCATGAAGACCAAGAAGGCCACCACTTCGATCTAGAGAACGTTAAGATCCTAGCCCGTGGAAATTCGAGGCAAGCTAGAGAATTCTTGGAGGCATGGTATTCTACCGACAGTTCAATAAACCGACATGTTGAAATAGATGCTATATATACGGCATTACGAATGAAAAATCACCGAATTACTAGAAGAAATCTAACGGAAAAGAGCGCTAGACTACTGCATCAAACGACGACAAGCGAAGAGTCCCACGCGCGTACACTACGAGGTGAGAATCAGAGATCGATTTCTATGGTCATGTGCTCGTCGAACAATCCAAACTCAGAGTAGCGGCTAGGAGATCGATCACTCACACTCACCGACGCCTCGTACGCTCCACACTGCTAAATACACTCGCACTGACGATGTCACCTCGAGTGGTGACGAAACGTTTGCAGTCAACCTGCCGAGCTCAGCGAACAATCAGCCAATCAATCTCTAAATTTCTTGATTACCTCTGAAATGTCCAGCTCTTGCTCCTCCGCATCACCGCGATCCAGAGTCTCAAGTACTCGTCTGGCTTTGTCGCCAGTAGCGAGTCTGAACATAGCAAGTTGGTAAGGCATCATATAGGAATCCAACTGAGCCAGCGTGACGAAACCCGTCCACTTCGTTTTCCACATTCTCCAGTTGTCAGGCAGCGTGCTTTCTGTCATTTGTAGAGCAGTCGGCTAACATGTATTGATGATGATGATGATGATGATGATGATGATGATGATGATGACTATGATGATGATGAAATGGAATAGAGTGTGGTCCAATCGTTTCTTAAAAAGCATTAATGTGGAGGCGAAACTTACTTGAGGAGGAAGGGCGTTCCGGTTTTTGGATCCCCGAAGGGAGAAAATGTTTTGTCGATAAGCAATCCGGCCGTGTTGTGCAGTCAATTAGAGTCGGTGACCTCTCAGGTTGGTATTGTGGCTGAATTGCAACAGACCGCGACAGGCGTGGTTGGGATTCGTCAGTATTTGGTATACTATAGTAAGGTCTCCTCGTAGGCACCGGTACTCCCTTATGTATACACGTATGACTTACAGTCTGCATTGGTAGGTGAGGTGAAACAGTCCTTTTACGATTTTCCTCGCACTAAGTTGTGGTGCTTCCAGCGCAGCAACATGGTGTGTGCGTCATGATCGCCAGGCCTGGATCGCGTATTCCACGTGGGGTCTGACGTAAGCATACAGCATTTGTGGAAAGATTGGTGGCTCCAACTTCCCGAACGCCCTTCGTAGGAGGCCAAGCTGCTGACTGGCTTCTCACGATGTAGTCTGTGTGCACCGTCGTTACAACCCGGCGTTGTCATCTTCCAATACCAAGTGTGACAGCGTCATTCTCGATAATCTAGCATTCGCAGCGCGTTAACTAACATTGACAGTCTCGCACCCGTCTCTATCAATGTGGCTGCATGATGTATGAATTGAGCAACTACCACTAGTTACCTGCTTTCAGGGAAAATGAGACTGGCAACAGCCGCAAATCCCGCAGTGGCGCTTCCTGGATTCGCAAAGCCTCATCATCCTAGTTTAACTATGATGTCGTTCACGAAACCGAGCTACTTCATTTACCTTCTCGGTTTCTAGCTGCGACATGCGGATGTCTAGGAATCACTAGATTGTTGGTCCATCCAACATGAACCCTCGTGGAGGTCGAAACCTTGGCACGTTCGCAAATGTGATGTAAACGACTGTATCATGGCTGCTGCGAACAGCCAAAGTAATAAACTGGTTACTTTTGGATGTGTACAGCTCACTGTCCTGTGTGCACAGAACAGAATGATTTCCCGGTGCATCAGCCATCTCATGTTAACTACGACTTCCGCCTTGGTCGAGGATATTCAGTTTGCTGGCTAGTCTAATGCAGAGGAAACGCTAGTTCGGGGGAAAATAGTAGTTAGTACCATTACCGAACAATTTTCTCTGTTGTCTTTGCACGATTTCCCCAACAGATGTTTTGTCCTTATTCATTGGGTAAAATAAGATTTTTCTTCTGCTTTGTCTCCTGGCAACTTGTTGAACAGCCACTTTGGAATATGGTTAAGTTGAATTCATGCGATTCAACTCGACTAGTCAAGGACGTAGTTTATGCACCCATGAAGAGGGAGCATTCATCAAGTTTAGAACTTGATCTTGATTCTCAACATACTTTAGTTTTAGTCCCACGACATAATTCTTCGTGAATGAAAATATTAGCTAGCTACAAGTTGCTGTCCCCATCTAGCAGTAAAGCGCGATGTTTAGTGAGCGCAGCAAAACTCGCGTGTTGGGCCCCAGCAATTTTCCTAGACTGCAAAAGTATTAAACTTTTTAAAACAGTGAGCTATAGCACGGCAAGAGTCAGTTTTAGTACGATAATACTAGAAACAGTTCCAGTTAGCTGCATCATGACCCCATTTTAAGTTGTGTTTCGTAGCATCTTCAAAGATGTGCGACAGTCAGCAATCGATTTTCACAAAGAATGCCCATGCGGATGTTAATTTCCACGTGGTCAGGCGGGGGCCAAGAGCCGTCGTTTGTCAGCTACGTGGCTACCAACTTACCATGTAGGTTAAGTTGAAGATACAACTAAAGTAAGGAGGCAATTGCCTCGTTTAAGCACACACCCAGTTCGCTACCAGAATTTGGAATAATGTCGAAAGGATGTTGCGGGCACCCAAGCAAAGAAAACAACTAGCCAACAGATATGAGTGAATAGTGAGAGCAAGTGTTACAGGTTAGAAGGCTTACAATGTATCAGGTTCCATGTAAGCTCACTCCGGCTTATTCGTAATCGAGTAGGCAGGGTCTGTGTAACAGGTGACAGTTTTTGTTCTCTGGTGCTTATCCAATTCAAAATTTTATTAAGATAGTAGTGAAGGTGAAAGATTTCCACCTGTGAAACGGTTTCACCTTAACAATCGCATATTCCTGGATTACAATTTGCCAAAGCACACAAATTCCTAGACGACCTGCTTGCAACGTGTGCCCGATAGAAGGGAACACCTACGTTCATGGTCATATCCTATAATCTGTTTACTATTCCATTTTATTATTTTAATTTTGTGCGCCATTATCGTTCCATGATAAAATTGCGGCTTGCCATTTAGTAACTCGATCTACCACGGTTTAGGAGCATAAGCTATAGACTAGACCAAATCAATCGGATGCCAACCGGATGTAACAGGCTAACCACTGATTCCAGTCAGCAAAGTTGGTTGGATGCATACAGTCATGGTCGTAATAAGTTCGACATTGATCTACAGTGAGAAAAACTACGGAGCTTCAGCCCAGTTTAGTCAATCAATTCATTCGACCGAGCGGAGTCAATGGGAAAGAAAGACAAGCACCACTTACACTTCTGTGGAATGCAGCTAATTACTGTTCCGGTAGGTGACAGCTAGGCTGTTTAATAAATCGGGACAGTGCTGAGTTTTGGAGTATCCATCACAGGTTTGAACTGTGAAATGCAACTGTTATCGTAACCGTAGCTTTGCATGGAGTAGATGTCACTCATTCCGAATAATGAAAGTGTGTATGAAGTGGAGACCCCCGGTGTTAGTTCCTTCCAATGCGGCAGTTCGCGATCAGCTTAGAAACAGTTCGGATTCAGACGGCAGAGTTGCGGAGCTCCGTCTATATCCACGCGATGAACCATAACAAGGACAAAACAGATCGTGAATTTTGGTGTGACACGCTAGTAACACCGAAGTGGGTCGATATTATGCAACGAGTAGCTTGTGTCTAACCACTACCAGATGATTGTTCCGTACTAGAACCCAACTCGGAGTTGATGCTCACGATGACTGCACGAAATGCGAGGCCGCTGTAGAGACGTTGCTTTTATGCAGTAAATAAACAAATATGTTAGTTTCTCCCTCTAACAAGCGATCGCGCCCATAAAAGGGTACAAATCCAATATTAACGTGATATACATCTTCATCCATGTGGACATTCAATGGAAAGGTTGAACCACTGCAGTCAATAATATATGTATTCAACAATCCGATAAGTCATCTTTCGGCATCCTTCGACGGCAGATTTAGTTTCCACGTCAATTTGTGTGGTTGAAAAACAGGGTCACCCTCCGAATCAGGGCGAGGAATTTGATTTAGCCCCCACCCTAATTTGTTCTGTCCTCACCTAAGACCGCATGGTACTCTCTAGTGGATGTAACTAATCGTGTTAATAATAATGGTGGAGAAAATACCTATTATTAAGTAGCTAAAACCGCGCAGATTGAATAGAACACTTAAACCGGAGAAAACCTATTTGTCTATGGGTTGGAAGTGTAATCTATTCAGGAGGTAGAAACGAATGAGTCTGTGGGAACCATTTGCCTTGGATTTCTCGTGTTAAGTATCTACATGCTGTGTATGCAAACGAAGATGCACGAATAATAGCGTTAGAAGGCATAATTAGTAACTCAATTTGCTTCACATTTTACTCCCATGTAGACATGGCAGTATGAAAAGCTAAGTGTTGCCTGTTATTCCAATTGGATTGCAACCCAACTGCTTAGCTCAACGGACAACTCAATTACTGGTCAGTATCGTTGTTAGGCGTAGTTGATGACTGTGTACTGCTGAACACGATGATATGGGTCCCTGCATTGCGGCCGGCCGGTCCGCCATGTCAATTCAAATGCTACCTTTATAATGTGGATATCAGTGTAGTACCCAATTATTTTTCAACGTGTAGAATAGCGCAGAAAATTAGTGTGACATCAGGATGATGTCAGTATACTCAAGGTGACTTATAAGAAACTATCTACTGAATGTCCGTCAACTTACTAGGACCGGAAATCCTTGAAGTGACAACCAAAGCATATGCTTTTAATTTCGCATATTTTCCTGCTTTATCTTCTGAACCTAATTAAAATCCTTAGGTATTAAGTGTCCGATAAGAAAATCGCTTCCACTGCTTCTCACTAAACTAGTTGGCCGGTGGAGCGGACTCATTGATTTAGGTTTTACCACACAGATCTGTTAACAGATTGTCTTCTGTTTTATGAAAGTATTTAGAAAATCTGTTGGAAAGTTGCTTGGTCACAATTCTGTCACCGTTTTTGTCTCGCGAACGAGTGGTTTCTGATTATGTGACTCAAGACATCGTAGTACAGTCTTTTCAGTGTTATCAATATTCTGGGCATGAAGGGAGGGCTTGTAGTACAATTAAACACAGTGCACCCAGTCCTTAACATATGAACCGGCGCAGATCTGTACTTTTACGACAACAGAACGCATTCGCCACAAATGATGCCAATCCCCATATTGAACAGAGCACTTATAAATAGTGCGGGGGAGCTGGTGAACATGCGCACCGTGGACAACGCGCCTTGGTTACGTGGCTCCGCCTCAGCCGTCTCAATCGAAGCTAGTATACAGGAAAAGTGGGAGCTAACTCGACGTCTGTTCTTGGTGGACAATGTGGTAGGCCGGACCGGTGTGGATGTTATCCGTAAGTATCACTACATGCCTTTTTCCATTATTTTGCGACTGAAATGCATGTCCTATTTGAGTCGGATACTTCTATTGACTGAATAAGAAGGGAGCGCTCTCAAATGCTCCGTTTATGAACATGACGACTGTCAGTTTTTGACAACCGTTGTCTGCGAAGGATCGCTTGTGTGTGCTGGCAACATCACATAAGTAATAGGTTTTGTGAACGAGTACTTGGAGCGAACAGCCCCAGCCTTCAAAATGTTATTCTCCGACACCGCAGGCGTGGGCTCAGCCACTTACTACGGTTGAAATGTTAACACCTTCCCCGGCGAGCGTTGATTGCACTTCCCGAATCTGACTGGAAAATGTATCGCTGTGGACAACCAATGACGTGGAAAAGGAGCATGAAGAAAGCAGCCTCAGGTTTGGTTTTGGTCGGGTCACATGACTCGGAAACCCTGTGGTTGTAAACGTTTGATGTGCTGGCACGTGACAAACATCAGTGTCGGCATTGTTGTTGTGCCCTTTTATCTGATGCTTAATGTCAATCTCTCTTTCTCTTCTCTCTCTCTCTCCCTCTCTCTCTCTCTCTATATATATATATATATATATATATATATATATATATATATATATATATGCACGAATTCGATCTGAAGGCGAACATTCGGTAGTTCAGCTTCAACCTCGATTCCAAACGATCAGTGATATACCAGCTCAGTGGAATGACTGCAGTGTTGCGGTGTTACTCAATCAGCATTATATATAAATAAATAAATATATATATATATTTGTATATAATGCTGATTGAGTAACACCGCAACACTGCAGTCATTCCACTGAGCTGGTATATCACTGATCGTTTGGAATCGAGGTTGAAGCTGAACTACCGAATGTTCGCCTTCAGATCGAATTCGTGCAAAGACGATCACTTGTGCAGTCCAATAGATCAGCGACTAACCTATCAACTGTGGTGGATAAGTGGGAAGTTGCTGCAAGTTAACACATTGTTTCTGTCTAATACAGCACTCCTCAGGAATTCGTGGTATTCGGTCCCCCAAGAACCCACGTCCCCTTTGCACAGGAGTGGTGCCAAAATACTTAGTGAATACCGAATATAGTTTCGATTGTCACAGGCTTATTTTGCAGCAAATCTTAATTGTTTTAACTAGACAGAGAGCTGTGTCGCGAATAGGTACACTTTTTGTGCTATTCACTCTGCTCGATCACTCTGCTCTCTGTTATGGCTCTTAAAAAGAAGAATTGAGTTTGGTGCAAGATACTTGGATCTCGTAGTGGTCTGGCTAAGGCATCGCTCACTAACTTGTCAGGTACCGTAGACAGCACTTGGTTTAGCGGCAATGAACTAACTTTGACTTGTAATGAAACCAGTGTCGGACAACTCGTCGTGCTGGAGTTGCGACACCGTGCTTCGAAAGGATTTAGTATGGTATAGTAGCCAAACTCCATTAACAGAATCGTGCGTAAAACCGAATTCCAATCACTGTCACTAGCGTCACTGACGTAGAATCCTGAGAACAAGAGACGCTGGGTTCAAACCACGATTTGGTTACGCAAGTCTTAAGAATTGTTGGGAGTGAGAAACTCGAATAAGAACAATGGAACAATGGTTTTAAACGCGTGAAAAATACTAAAGTTTAACAGGTCCGGTAAGATGACCATGGTGAAGATTGCAAATATGGAAACATTATGAATAAAAGTATGTTTACACGGGTGGACTCACCGCTGCATAAGTATTATAAAGTGTAAATCCACTGTAAGTCCATAAGGAATGACGACAAATAGGACGTTGGTAAAATCGTGCCTCCCCCTGTTGAACACATGCAGGAGGTGAATAAAGTGTAACGTACTACGGGAGTTGACCGCCAGTTGCTCGTGTTTAGCCATACGCACTGGGTTACGTGAGATGGTGCAGAGAAATGCGTGCGCGATCAACTCAGGTTCATACACTCGTTGTTTCACCTTATTTGTGACTTTACACTGCTTTAAATTCACGCTAACTACACACGTGCCTTCAGGCGTGTTACGAATGAAAGGTTATTATGGGTTGCTGTCAGCGAAAAGTCTAGTAGAGAAAACTATGCATATGGGTAGAACTATTTAGTTAAATTTACCAGCAGTTTCTCTATTGACAAGGTCATGGTTTTTAAAAAGTATGCCATGACAGTGAGACCAAGCATACTGTAGCATAACGACTGCGCAATGAATATTTATCGACGCGACAACAGTCCACCACAGGGGTCAACGACACTTTTTTCCATGCGGGGCGGATAAGTGACAACATGTAATGCGCGGCCGCATGATCATTCTGAACAATGTTAACAAGTTGGAAGGAGAACTCAGAGCAGTAGAAACAGAAAAAGGAGACATTCAGTATCCACTTTTCTTAGTAGCTATAATAAATGGTGAAATAAAAAAGATCTGAACAAAAAATGAAACAGAATTGCAAACAACAAAACGTTCATGGAATAATCAGAAAAGCAAAGTGTTTGTTGTCCTTTGTGGGGCAACAGCTCAATATATGTACACCTATACTTCACAGATACCTTCTTTAACGGAAAAATTCACGTAATAAAGATTGCGGTTATACATGGTTGGCGGCATCCGGTTTCGCACTTGTCTGTCACTGTGGCCAGCCACAGGACGCCTGCGCCTACACAGGGACCATGGATGGCTTGCGCTGTACCACCCACAGCTCCATCCACATACCCCATATCCAGTGTAAACCCGAAGGAATAAGACCGGAAGGCATGTGGATGGGTGCCACGTTTCATTAACGGAGCCGACCCACAATCCTTCACAGGCAAACACAAGCACGTTGTATTTGGGAATCAAGCGCTGTGCACTGAGTGCATGTAACCACTATTCGAGCCTAGCACAGCCACAAGAACCGTGCACCCCGTCCCCTCCAGCAACGACCAACTGTCTCCAGGAGCCAGTTTGAATGAGATATTGGATAATAGACTGGTAGGCTCCTCGTCAACATGTACATCAAGTGCAGCCATCACAGGGATATCAAACAACAGCCAATCACTTGAAACGACAAAATGAAATAAAATAAATCCGATAATACATACCGATAAGGCAGCTTAACACTTCACCAAATGGGCGTATCAAATGAATTGTTCACAAACGAATCCGCGCTAAGTTAAAGAGGTCAGAAGATATATTTTTAAAAAATGTTTCAAACCGAAAGTGTTATCGAAATTAACTACAATTAGCTTCAGGGACGTGTGCAAGTTTATGGAACATAGTGCAGTTAGACATCAAGATAAGAAAGATAAGCATTAGGACAATATTGCAAACCCACCACCTGAAATAAAGACTTAACATGCAAGCAAGCGGTTAGTAAATCGAATGCAGCGTGCCTACAATTGCTGCGCCGGTTCTGCCTACGTTCTCTGCAGGACCTGTCGTCGCCTCGGTAGTGGTCCCGAGTGACCTCGCTTATGGCTCACTAGGTCTGTCTGACTCAGGCACTCGCGACCGCATGTCCTACAGCACCATGCACTCGATGTCAATGAAGTACACCCCATCGGTGCTTGCCACTTCCGCATTTGCCGCTTCTTCTTTGCATGTATGAGGTCTTTCTCCCGCACTTCGGCAACTACATTCGTGATAAGATCGCGCCATGCACACCGATCAACCGTCTTCGATTCCCATGATATGAAATCAAGATTAGAAGGTGAGGCTCACCTCGCTCATGTCCTGGTAACGTAACTTTGCTTTCCCCACATGCCGCTTCCCAATACTCAGCTGACCAGATAATAGTTGTTTTGGTATCCGCGTCGAATCCATACGGCTTACATAACCGAGCCATTTCATAGCTCTCAGCAAAAACGTGCAGTCCAGTACATACATTCCACTTCGACGCAACACCTCCTTGTCCGCAACTCTGTCGCCCCAAACGCTGCGCAAATCCGTCACAAACACAGTGGATGGAACCGCTCGAGATATCGTACATACTGCCGGTATATCGTGCACGTTTCACTGTCGTATAGAAGAACGTACAGCACCATGAAGTTGTACACCATCAGCTTCGTGCCAATGGTAATCTGATGGTTGTTCCACACTCGGTACTCTAACTTCCCAAATACCGCCACTGCCTTCGAGACGCGGCTACGAAGCTCACTGTGTAGCTGCTGGTTAGTCGATATCACATTCCCAAGCGGGAGGTGGTTTCCAATACTTCAGCACCAATGCTGCTTTTCGGTACCATTGTAGAATACACCTCGGTGAAGGCTGAAAGAGACAAACAGTTTTACTAGTGTTGATAGTGAGCCCGATTTTGGCCGCTGTCGAATCCAGAGCACTAGTCATGTGCTGCAACTCATCCGCGCTGTGTGTAAGCAACGCTCACTCGCCAGCAACCAGTAACATACGGATAGTTGTCTCACAGACTAGGGTTCTCACACCGAAATGATGGATTTTCAGCAACCCATCATCAATACCGTGCTCCACACGAACACCGTAAGCACAAGCCGCATCAAAATCACAGGACATCATTGCATGAGGATATATATTAAACAGGGCAGGAGTTAAGACACTACCTTGCTTCACACCAGAAATAAATGCAAAGTCGATTAACAATGAACAATGAATTTATACGGGTTAAGAAGCGTTGATTTACAAGTCCCGTTGGATAGTTGGTGGGGATATCAACATAACATCCGTGGTCTCTCCACTCAGCTGCACCCACGCTCGCATACCGTTGTGCAGATATTCAATTAAACTTACAAACTTACGCGGGCAACCAAACTTACCCAACACCAGCCACAATGCCTCGCGGTTCACCGTATCAAATGCCTTGGTGAAATCAACAAAAAGCGAGTACAATGGCTGGTGTCGTTCTCTGCACTTCTCTTGCAACTGACGAGCCGCAAACACCGTATCTATAGTGCTGCGACCCCAGCGGAATCCACACTGCTCCTCCGCCACGTTAGGTTCCACAACCTGACTGACGAGACGGTTGCGCAGGAATCGGGCAATCACATTGCCCACAAAATTCAGCAAGTTGATGCCACGATAATTCGTGCAACATTGCGTACTCCCTTTGCCCCTGTACAGTGGTAGCACAAGGGCATCCTTCAGCTAAGGAGCCACCTCCTCCTCAATCCACACGCGTTGCACCAATTGGTGCAGCGCACTTAGCAACGCGGGTTCGCCGTGTTTCAATACTTCAGGCGGGATCCCGTCGGCTCCGTCACATTTGCCGGTACTAACACTATGAATCCATAAAATTTGCACTTACAGCAAACTTGCAATGCGTTCTAAATCGACAACCAACCTGGTTTACAAGTGATACATTTACAAATTATAGGCGCATTAAGACGCAGCGTTTCATTTGACACATGCATCATGAGAGCTGACCAAACAAACTTTGAGGCGTACGTTGTAGTAGAGCGAAAGCTGGAAAGCCACCAAAACGGGCTAGAACAGAAACAGACGCAAGCATCATGAACGAGATCGGACAACGGGACGTAAACCCTACAAACGAGCGCAGAGCGGATCGCGAGCGTCGAACGGTAGCGGACTTGAACCAGCGAGAATAAAGGAGGTATTGGTCGGAAGTTTAATAGCTCAGACAGAAAAGCCTTTGCCGGTGAATCCAGGAGGGACCGCAAGCAGAGCAGTGCAACCGCGATCAAGCAAATCAAAGGTTTTAGAAAAATTCTAGGCTTGTCAGGATGTGACCTACGGAATCCAGGGTACTGGATTAAACAGGAAAAATCCACCACGTTGGGGCGAAACGACACGTGAATGTGGCAAGCAGTCATTTCCAATGGCGCATTGTTGGACGAAAACTTGGTCGATACATGTGCGCGTGCTTGACATCTTGTTTAACCGTAGTCGCGTGCAATAAGGATTGTGCTTTCTTGCTGCTATATGTGAGAGGTTGACGAAAACACGGTATGTTGCTCGGATCAATGTGTTTCCTATATAATCACTTACCTCAACGGTCGAACGAACGGTCACTGAAAGTATAGAGTCATGTGATAGCCATGAACTGTCCCACGCTAGTGTTCAAACAATGCAATGAAGCAGACAACACGGTATACAGTGTCAAATGTAAGTTGTGTAACATCTCGTGTCCCATAAGCCTAATCAAGCAAATCCGGGTACTGTCGGTGGGCTGGATGAACTGACGACGTGGGCCGGATCCGGTGCTCTGGCTGTAGTTTGGTGACCCATAGTCTACCAAGTCATTCGCACAGGCACATATGTTTGAATCAGACTTCCTTCACATGACACACCACACCAAGAATTCGCTAGTGACCGACCACCTTAGACGCCTTCGCCGCCTGTGCCGTAGTATAATACCCAGCGCAATGAGGCTGCACCTTACCGTAGTGCGATGGTTTGCGTGCCTAAGAGATCCATTGAGCTATGTTGGCTTGTGCGTTTTTGCATCTTCAGAGCCACATATACTACTGAATACTGTATTATAGAGCAAGTAGAAATGAATTCTGTACAACTCTTTCGAAATATGGTGAAAAACGCTATAAAAATTGTCAGCTGTGAATATCGTTATTGTCCTCATGTAACCTTTAAAATATCTGACTCACGGTATTGCAGGACTCACAAATGTGAGATGTCATCGTATGTGTGCAATCGATCTCTGAATCGAATAGTGGCAAAATATAAATCTAACAACGTTTTGAACTGCTGCACAGATGTTGCCTCCATCATATGTTCAGGCAAACGGTTCCAAATATTTACCATTCTCCGTTCGAAGCACAGTGGGTGGGGAACATGCTTCACATCCGGCTCGATAAGTTTGTATCTGTGTCCGCTTATACTGCATGCCCCTCGTAAGTGCAGCACTGACCTCAGCATGAGGAAGTCACCGAGATGTAGAATACGGTAGGTCATAATGAGGTCGACTAGCACCCGATGGTAGCACAAGGTGTAGTCCTAGTTCCTCGCACCGGTCTTCATACCACAAGCCATGTAAACTCGGGATGAGCCTGGTAGCAATGTGTTGGACCCGTTTGATCTTTTGTGTCTCGCCTCGGGTAATCGGAAAGCAGGCAGGCGAACCGTACTCTAGCATTGGTCTAATAATGGAAGAGAAGAGGCGAGTGGCAACCTCTTCAGACCATGTGCCGAAGCTACGTTTGAGCGCCCAAAGCATGCGCAGTCCGTTACGATATAGTCTGTTCGTGTTGTCCACGGACTTCAAATCGTAGCGCGAGAGTACACCTAGTTCCTTCACGGAGGGTGTGGGATTTAGCGGTTGGCCGTCAAGGGTGTAGGTTCGGCCGTCACCACCCCCAGACTCATACATACAGACTTGGCTGGGTTGACCGGAAGATGAACTTCTGAAGACCAAGTGGATAGGTGGTTGTGGTCTTGCTGAAATAGGCCACGGTCGTCGCGAGCATCTGTTTCTCTCCAAATCTTTATGTCGTCTGCAAACAAGGCACACGGCAACCGGAGAAGCTGAGGTAGATCGTTGATGTGGATCAGGAACGGAGTGGGCCCCAGCACGGTGTCGTGAGGCACGCCACTTGTAGAGGGATACCAGACAGTTAGATGGTCGTCAACCTGTACCCTCCACTTTCGTCCAACAAGAAAGTCGTGTATCAACTGGTGAAAATGAGCCATCGATACCACACATCCCGAATTTGTGAAGGAGAACCTCATGGCTGACCTTGTCGAACACTTCACTGCAATCGATGAATATCACGTCGACAGACTTCCTCTTGGTTATTGCGTTCAACCACTCACGCCATGTCACATGCAAGTTTGTAATGCATGAGCGGCCCTGCAAAAAACCGTGGTGTGCGGGCGTCAGGACCTCGTTTGACTGTAGCAACTGCAGCAATCACCTGTTCACGATTTATTTCAGCAACCTATGTCAAAATAGGTGTCAGACAAACTGGCCTGTAGTTGTCTACTTTGCTAGAGTCGCCGCCTTTCGGAATAGGCTTCACTATCGAACATTTCCAGTCAATCGGCAACGAACCTTCGGACAGCGACCTGTTGAAAAGGTCAGTCACGACAGAGGAGATGATGGTCAAAAGTGACTTGATAATAAGTGGGTGAAGCTCATCAGGTCCGGCAGATTTGATGCTGTCTAGGTTGGCGAGTAGTTGACATAGCTCTTCAAAGCCGCAATCTAGACTCTCGGGTTCGGTAAAAGCGGTATACGTCGAAATCGGAACAGACACCTGGTCATTTGCAAATACACAAGTGAAGTGCGCCGCCAACGTGGACGCAAGCTCAGTGCTGGGGGTTAGGGACTGTCCATTCGGGCCATCCAGCATTGGCCCATCACCTGCCGGCTTCAGGTGTCGCTTCAGGTAAGCAAAGATTCTCTTTGAGGCGATCTTGGCGACGATTGCGAGCTGCTCTTCGAAATGTCGGCGCTTATTCGTTTTTGCACTGTTGCAGAGGTTCCGCTGAATTGTATACCCTTCGTAATCGTTGACAGAGCCAGAGATAAGGGATCTGTCCCACAGCCTGCGCCGCCCCCGAGGCAGATTTCCATACTGCTTATCAAACCAATGAGGCTTAATCGGTCCAACTTTCACACATTACAAGTGCACAAATTGGAACACGATGACGTCAACTTCTCTTTTACAGATATCTAACAGTCTTCCACAGATGCAGATTGCGACAGAGATCAATGTAGTTAGCTCGCGACCCGAGCTAGATCATCGAAGTTCGTTTTCCAGTAGTCGTAAGTTGGTTCCAGTGGACGTGAATACGACAAAGGCAATTCTATACCAGCTAGGAGCACTGAGTGGTCGCTTGTAGCCAGAGGCTCCAGGATCCGAACGTCACGCACTCGTTGTTCGTAGCTTGTTAATATCAGGTCGAAACAGCACAGGGTTGAGCGTGTTGTTATGTGTGTTGGCTAGCAAATGTGTTGCGATGCACCAGTTTGAAGTACCAAATCCACGAACTTCGCTTCAACCTCACTATGTCCAGGCATCAAATGCCATCGTATTCGAGGATAGTTAAAATCGCATATAAGTAGAAAGTGTGGACGACTCATGTGGGTTCGAAGATGGGGCATCCAATCTAAACAACGACTCAGGAGGCTGCGATAAATCGCGTTCACAAGTAGTTCTCCGCGCCTGAGGCGGATGGAGCCCCACAGTAGCTCACATAAACCAACGTCACTTCGGCAGGTGCTCACAAGTCTCCCACGCAGGGAATAACGGATGTAAAGCAAGACACCACCGCGGGCATTCGTTAGTCTATCGCATCAGAAGCACGAGTAACCGTTGAGTCCAAGTTCCTGGGTGTATAACTCTGAATGCAGAAATGTCCCTGCGAGTCCCACTACGTCTGGCCGCTCAGACGCAACAAAACAACAAACCTCATCGCGCTTGTTCATAACACTGCAGACGTTTGTGAAGGCTACTCGCAGGCCGCAGCAGGAGCCGCCGGGCGTGCTTGAAGTGTGAGAAGCTTGTTTATCCTGATTCGTAGATTCTTGGAAACCACCCGAAAATTTACGATACGAAGATTTGTTTCTCCCTCACCAGTAGGTCTTTTCGGCTCAATGATGGCAGACTTGAGCCGCTCCTCGTCTACTGGGTCCAGGTCTGGACGAACATGGATCTTCAAACCTGTTAGCCTACTTAGGCGGGACATGATCAGTTTTGGACTGGATTGGTTCATAAAAGTGATTCTATTAGACCGATTTTGTTGATCACCTTGCTTTTCAAGACGGGTAATTTGCCTCACTTTAACCGAGTCCTCATCAACGTCGAAAAGTCTGTCAATTAGACTCTGTAAAAACTCGACATCGTGATCGTAGCGCACTTGGAGTGATGGATCACTGGACTTCGGAGCGTGGAAGATCACGAGGTTATAATGCCTCTGGTTGGACGAGGTTGACCTTGCAGGGCGAAGTATATTACCAGCCTCAAGTGGTTTGGCTAACTGTTGACTTACAGAAGTTAAACGCCCAACATCCCTTCGTAATTTCGTTCTCTGTTCTTTTCACTGGTCTTCAGCACTCAGACTTTCACCTACTGAGACATCAGTACCCGTTGGACACAACAAAGGTAAACAATTTATGCCAGGTGAAACTGGGCTTCTCACAACGGTTGGACTTCGTGCCGGTGAGTTTGCACGGGTAGAGGAGGAAGACTGAGCTGAAACCTGAAGGCTCTTCAGGCTAGGTTGTTGGGCCAAACACACGCAGCTGTTCGCAACGGAATGATGAAGCCTACACGCCAGCTTAACTCTTCCTGGCTGTATCTTGTTTTGGCAATTTTCACATAGAGTTTGAACGAAATCGTTCTGGATTTCACGAAGACGATGAAAATGATCAACTGATAAGCCAACACATGAAATGTGGCATTTAACTTGGCACAAAACACACATGAAGGCATTTGCACTGTATGCGATTGTCTTGGAACAAGTACCACAGGGTGACTCCTTCGGTATTGCGAATAATCAAAAACATGATGACGGCCAATTGCCGGAGAAAATGGCGATAACGAGAACACCGAAACAACGCGATGAAAACACAAGTAGTTCTGGTCGAAAAATGCAGAATAAGAACTAAAACAGAATTGTATCTAAATTTCCACGAAATACTTTCAATGAACGAAGCAATGCAACACAAAGTGATCTTGTCAACACAGCCAAAAATAACCGACCGGAGGCCGCTATCCGCAGTCGACGTGTAGATGCCAAACTCAGTCTGCTGGCCCTTCAGGTTGAGGGTTGGAATGAAGGTGGCTGCTTACTCCATAAACGGGTTCTGTATAGTCCAGTGCTAAAGCCCCGCTGCCTTGCGGTAACGTTTTTGAACCAAGTGCTTTGGTTGAGAACCCTATTCGTTCTCCCGTTTATGCCTAGACAACATGACAGTATCCTGCCCACGTAACACACAATGACTTTTCTGCTAACTATTTCTTGATGCCATGGCCGTTGCAGAGGATAATAGACGTTGCCTTATCTACTGAATCGAGCAGGGTGGATAGGGGTTTGAATGCTAATGCTCACGCCTTCCCGCCTTCTTATTCCGCCTCGTAGGCATTTTAATCCTTTGCGTCCCGTTCCAACTTCACTTTTATCCACTCCCCCGTTTTCAATCCCCCGATTCTTGGCTATCCCTCAACATGCTTTGATAGGCTTTTATCTTCCAGTTTCAACTCACCTGCAAACGCTGAGCGTCACTCCTGTCCTGCCGACAGGCCCATGTCCAACCAAGCGTTCCACCCCAGTTCATCGTCTTCCATTTGGAGCCATTGATCCTTCTTCAGATTGGCATGCGTCAATGTACGCACATTGCTACAGCTCGATCAACAGGCAGCACTTGTCCGAACATTTGATACCCTCTCGATCGATAACTGCTGCTTATCGGTGACCAGCCTGCAAGACGAGCTCTGTGCTCACTCTGCGATTCCCTTCAGGTGACACCAGCAGCATTTTCTCATTGCGCATATCCGGTGACGATGCAGTTTTGAACACCGGCCAAGCTGTTATTGTCATTGTCCTGAGTCCCTGGGTTGAAGCTGTTCTGATCGATTGGCTCGCAATCATTAGCAGGATGTGTGCGGTCCGCTTGGCTGGCTCGTTCAAAGCTTCGAAGTCGCGCCGGACTAACAGGTGTCTATTCGTCATTGCTGCACACGCGCCGACAAACCCTAGCCATGATTCGTTAAAAGATAACTTCTACCGCCAACTGACCGAGGCGTTTCGCCACAGAAGAAGCACGGACATTGTCGTGCTGTCGGGCGATCTGAACGCTCAAGTTGGAAAATTTGCCATTGATGAACCACATCTGGGCGGCCAACACGGTGTAAACCCCCGTAATGCTAACGGTGAGCGGTTACTTCATTTGTGTGAAGATGCTCGCTTATTTCTTGCGAGCACTAATTTCCGACACAGCACTCGCCGGAGGGTGACTTGTCGCTCACCAGCCTCGAACCAACTATGGACGCAAATCGATCACACTACGATAAGTTACCGATGGAGCGGCTGTGTCCAGAACTGTCACTCGATTTGTAGCACATGTATGGACACCGACCATGCACTTATATGTTCTGACATGCGGATGCGTTTTGACGGACGCCCACGGCAACCCAGTGAGCGCATTGACACCAGACAACTGGCGAAGCCAGCTGTTTTGTGTGCGTATCGAAATACGCTGACATGCGGGTTGAGTAAACGCTCACTGGAGACAGTTGATGGTCATTAGTCGTATGTTCACCAGATAGTAGCAGCAGGCGAATCCTCATGTAGTAAGTCTAATAGTCAACATAGACATTGGGTCTCCTCACAGTCTCTGGAACATCGATGCTCGCTGGAATATTCCGGCTGGAAGCGAACACATTGAAACGAGCTACGAGCAAGACTCCGTGCTAGCCTGAAGAGAGACCGCGAATGTTGGTGGTCTCTTGATGCATCAGAGAGGTGGCCGCTGCCCTTGGTAAGCATCGAAATTCATTTCGTCTGATACAGGAATAGGACGGCAGGAGGCCTGGTGTTATTGAAACTATACGTGACTAGAGTGGACACTCTCCATAACTTGTCCAAATGTTGGGCTGAACAGTTTGAAAATCAATTTAATCTGCCGGAATTGTCAGTTTCCTCACTGGCCACTGATCGCCCTGTCCCCTGGGCTGTCTCTTTGGATCCGCCCTCTCGCTCAGAATTCGAACATGAGATTGGACTGTTGCAGTTGTAAAAGGCCACGGGACCAGATGAGCTTCATCCAGCCCTCTCCAACTTCAGAGGCCATGTTCTTATTGATGTTTTAAGCGAAGTACTTGTGAAACTATGGGAGCAGGAAATTGTGCCAACTAATTGGAGCCGCTCCGTTGTAGTCCTAATTGTCAAGGAACATTCACTATCGGAATGCGGCAACCATAGTTGAATTAGTTTGATCCTTATCGCCTCCAAATTACTTGCCTCTGTCATCTTTCACAGAATGACTGATACTCGTAAAAGCCATATTCGTGATAAGCAAGCCGGGTTCCGTCAGAGTCGTGGCTGCATCGACCACATCTTTCCTTTGCGTCAGTTATTGGAGCACCGTCACATATTTCAGCGGCCCATCGTAGTCTTGTTCGCCGACATCAAAGGTGCCTTCGATTCGGTTGATTGATGTGGCCTTTGGAACTGTCTACTCAGAAAAGGTGTACCAGAGAAATAGGTAAATATCATCCGAGCATTATACGCGCGTAGCTCGGGCAGAGTGATGGCATACTGCCAGCTGTCGTCGCCCTTCAATATCTCCAGCGGTGTAAGTCAAGGATGCGTATTGTCACCTTTTCTCTTCAACTGCGCTATTGACTAACTCATGGAGATGGCATTCAAAGAACAGGACTTAGAAGGGGTGGAGCTACTCCCAGGAGAACGACTTCTTGACTTGGAGTACGCGGATGATATTGACCTCGCCTTGTGACAGTTCGCAGACGTGCCAAGCTGCAATGGACAGATAAGCACTGGCTGTTAGCCGCTTCGGGCTTTTTGGCGTTTCTGCTGTGAGTTTCTTTGTCCCTACCCATAATCTTTAGCTTCCCCTCCAACCACGATATAATTTTTTGCACAATATAATTTTCCATAATACATTTTTTGTTGCCTAGTAGCCGGCTGGTAGCTTTTCGGAACAATGTCCATCTGTTTCTGGTAGCTCAGCTGGTATGCAGCTGTTGTATTTATTTTCTATTTTTTCTTTCATGTATTGCGGCACAGTAGCTGAGGTGTTTTACAACTCTGGGTAATATATATATATATATATGTATAAATCAACGAACTAAAGGCAGTCTAATAAATAGACATAGAGCCAAACAAATCCAGGGAAATCAGTGGATGACTGCTAGACCCGACGCGTTAATTGAGGACGGTCCTCAAGAAAAACGGAACCTCATTTTTTTCACACAGTATTTTTGACTTTTTTTTTATCGTTGTTAACTGTTCAACCTATTACCATGCGTCGCTGTCCTCCTTCAGTTCTTACACCGTTAAGCAGAAACAAACTAAATGCCTCTGGGGCTACCATCAGACGTCTGACATCCGCTCACCTGGAGACGGCTTGACCTAGACTAGTTGAACTCATGGACGTTTATTATCCTTGGCCTATGACCTTTCTCTGTGTTGATTTGGTTTTGCCCACTGTTGTAAAGCCACTCTTGAGCGTAAGAGGCATCTTGATAAGTTGTTGGCGAACAAGTAAGAAGATGAACCAATTGCTCGTGCTCCCAGTAAGTACGTGCTTACTTTCTCCAACTCACAACAACGTGTTGCAATTAGAAGCATTATCATTTAGATGTGCATATAAAGTTGAGCGGATTGCTCATAAAAGCCCAATTTTAGGACTTTTTCAGTCAGTTTAAGGAGTCTCAAGCAACCAGTCCTGATAAGATTTTATGCTTCATAATCAATTTAACCGATATCGCCCAGTAGGTAAAACGATGCTAGTAGGTAAAAAATGTGCTCTCACGGCTCGACAATTTCAAGCACTACGTCGACAACGGACAGTTTATTTATGTGAAAAAGTCTGTCCTCTTTGCCTAACATATCACAACTTTCGTCTTCTGTTCGCGTTGACTAGAGTTATCTATTTATTTATGACTACGAGCTATGGATGCAGTCATAATAAAAGCAGTTAAAGGCTCCGGAGTTGTGGTCATGATCAAGGCTCAATCTGATCAGCAAATATGCCTCGTATTCAACGATACGAGTAAATTCGTACGACTCAATGAAGTGGGGGATATAACTAATGTTGAAACGCGTATAGTTCGCCACCTTGAATTGTTGCGCCTTCGTCCTATGATAGACGGTGACACATTTAATAGTTTGAAACCGTGTGGTGGCACTACTCCACAGCTATATGGATCAGCGAAGATCCATAAGTGTGAAGTGCTACCCAGCCGGATTCTTTCAATGATGAACACGCCCCAGCATAAACTGGTTCACTGGTTATTGAAGGTGCTTACTCCACTGCGACAATGACACAATCTGTATGTTCTTAAAGACGCCTTTCAACTAATTGTTGGCCTAGATGAAACCAGCTTATCAGACAAAGTCATGTGTTCCCACGAGGTAAAATCTTTATTCACCAATGTCCCACTAAATCAAACATTTGATTACGTGTGTGAGAAGCTAAAAGCTGGCTGTTTCTTACCAATTTCAATTGAATTGCTGAGAGAACCACTGTTATTGTGCACACAGAATGTTACTTTCGTTTTCGAATCGCACTGTGCCCCCAAATCGATGGCGTGGCAATGAGTAGCCCATTAGATCCAGTACTCGCTGAGATTTTCATGATGTTATAAAGAAGCGTTTCGAGAGAAACACTCCATGTACCCTACTACAGACACTATGTTGATTATGTCTTGGCTTGTTGTTCGTCGGAGCAGTAGCTCGTAGTTAGTAGAACGCCTTAACATTGCGAATTAGAACGGATTAACTGGCTGCCATATCTGAACATCCTCCTCAGTTGCAGAGAGGATAGATTAAATAAGTGGTCCGTTTCTCGAAATCAACTTGGTCTGGTCAGTACTTGTACTTCACCAGTTTCACACCGGTGCAGTACCAGCGGACGCTTGTGAAGACCCTAGTCAGTCGTACCAGAGGAACTTGCTCGACCGACATTTCATGTAAATTTAAGTAAAGAAATTAGTAAATGCATATTCTCCATTGTATAGGAAACACCATCGAAGGCCTGATCAATTTGTACAACTGGCAAGTGTCTGACTGTGAGAGCAATACTTGCGTTCATGACTAAATTGGTGTGCTGTCTAATGATGCCACCAATGCGTCGGGGCAGACTGAAATCTAAGAGCATTGTCACGTCAAGTCAAATCAAGAATTCGTTTGTATGCACCCATGAACGGTGAATTTGCAGCTGTAACACACACGCGGTCGAAACGGTAAAGCGAGCAACATTGTAACCTTACAATGTGCTCCCGGCAGTATGCTTCCCTTTAGCAGGTTTTTTGAAGCCAGTCATGAGGTGATAACAGCTTTTGTGGAGATAGCAATACGGCGTCCATCGACCGGTCATCACATAAGGCCAGGCTGTTTTTCTCACTTACTAGCACAGCGACCCACTAACCAGTTAGCAGGAAACCGTTTTGCTGGTTTTTACCTGCGTGAAGGCCGACTACCGATCGATCGGAGCATGACACGTTCAGTGCGGTTAACATTTACTTCTCACAGCCGAACGGATCGGTGTGTTCGGCGATGGTAGGCACACATGTGGCGTCTACGTCCCATCTCACTCCTGCCGGCAAAGCAATTTGCGTCATTAGACGGCAATTCATCGTACCGGTGTACCTCAGCAGCTGAGTGCACGGGTACTAGCTACGGATCAGATTAATCAAACACCCCTGTACATCATAATGTCACAGCTGCACGGATTCCGCTTGAATCGGTCCTGTACTATCGACTTGCTGTTAACCATAGCAGGTTGGGCTGAACTGGTCGATGTTAGAGTCGAAGGTAACGTCGTCTACCTGGACTTCTCTAATGCGTTCGACTACCTATACAATGGAGTTCTCCTTTACAAGATTTGATACTATGCGATCGGTGAACCTATCCTGAGTTGGATTAGGAGATTCCTCATTTAACATCAGCTGCAGTTGAGAGTCAGCAGATTCATGCTAAACCGATAAAATTCTGTGTGTTTTGCCCCAAAGGTCGGTTATTGGGACCGTGTATATTTCTTGTATGCATCATCGATCATGTCAGGGTACTCCAGCCAGTCTTCCTATTATTTGCAAATGACGTCAAAATCTGGTATAACCTCATGACAGTGGATGATCACGCGGCTGTACAGAGACTTCGGGAGAACCTATACGCGGTTATCTGGAAACCTGCTCCAGTTCAATTTGGCGAAATGCAAAGTCGTAAGCATATGCCATCAACTACTCCAAGAATATCGCCTTGGGGATCAGTAATTGCAAGCGCTTCCCAGTATAGCGACTTCGGATCAGTAGCGTAGGATGACTACAGCTGCTAGTAACAGACTAAATAGTTATCGAGAAGAACCATTCGGCTCACTGGAAGGTTCGGGTTATCTAGCTTACCGCGATTGTTGAACGCTTACTTAAGCTTTCATTTGGAACACGCGATACAGACCTGGCGTCCCTGGCACAAAAACGATGTTGATGCGCATGAAGCTCCAAAACGTGGAGCGACCAAAATCCTTAGCAGATTACTTCACCTCCCCTACCAGCGCATTCTGCTTATACGGCAGTGAATATTGATGCCAGCGAGCTAGACCTCATCATCGCTTACCTAATATTGACGAACCCAAATGTGGCTCGTCGAGACTTGTTATAATGGAGCCAAAATACCAAACTGAGAGGTCACCAGCTAGAAATTGCTACGCACTGCAGTCGACGAAATTTCTCTCTTCGGTTGTCCCAAACGTGCAACCTGATTCCAAATCACGTCATCTTGCCCCTAAAGTACAGCTTTTCAAAAGCACCTTGACGACATGCCATCCAATTTGCACTACGTCGCCTAAAACATTTCACTCGTAGGACGAAATAACTTTAAGCAAACTATGTGCTCACTAGCCCTCTCCGTAACGTAGAACTGAGGATACCCAGATCAATGTCCGTATAAATAGATGGGTGTCAATTAAAAACTTTCCCTTTTATACCTTTGGCCATATAATACTCACTCCAGTCATTCTACGGGACTTGTGAAGCAGCCGATTCTTTACACCTTAGAAAACATTGTTCATTGTACTCTCTTTCTTGACACGAATAGCAACTACACTGGTCCGATATGCTTCGAACATCGAACTGATAGTCACAACACGGGGGATCGGATCCGATGGACACATCTATCCGCCTATGCTGGCTGTGGATTACGCTAACCTGTACGCATCTGAAGCATATGGCAAAAATCGGAAAGTGCGGGTAAGCCACAACGTTCCAGTTGAGATGAGTGTTGAAGAACACTCATCTTCAGTGTTTATTCCATATCTTACGATGTACAACGACAGATTGTTGTGACAGACAACCGGGTGGTCTATGGTGACGCCAGATATATTCGCAGGTTCATGCAACACGGTAGTGTTGACGCACTGAGCACTTTTTGGCAAAGGTTACACCAGACTAAGGTGATCTTCTTGTTTGACAAATGTGGAGCTCGAATCAAAAACTGTCTAAGTGCTAACTGGGTTCAACAACAAACCGAACTTTGAAAATAGCGCACCGCGGCTGCTGCGCGCAACTACAGGCAAGTTTAGACAAAAAGCTACCACTTGCCGCGTCTCGCTCTAATCGTTAGTTGTTGAGCCTACATTAGCCGCAGCGCGTTCCCTCTACCGGTTGACGCGCTATCTGAAAAGTTTGGGTACTTTTTCAGCACAGGAGTATAAGTCATTGTAACATGGTTGGTGGGATCCGTTTCCAGATTTACCTTTCACTGGGACTGCGAACAGCCACAGGGCGCATGCGCCTATTGAGGGCCCGTGGGTGGCCTTCGACGCGCCACCAAGAGCTTCTTTCACGTGCCCCATATCCACTGAAGTCCCGAAGAAGCAAGATTGGTAGAAATGTGGTTGGGAGGCACGTTTCACCAACGCATTTGGCTCACGCTTCTGTAACATGCACATTACCCAATTTAACAGTAAATATTAACGTCCCTATAGAGGCAGTAATCGAGGTGGCGGCACTCGACAGATGGAAACCTTGCCAAAATTCACATCAAACGCAAGCACACTGAGGATATCAATCAGCAAGAAAATAAACACAACAGATATGCTCACAGGATAAGATGTCATGCAAGTTTAGTGCAAAGGGCTCATTGTTTGCTTGTCAAGACAACGCAGCCCGTCCAGGCTAAACAGTTTCCACAACCGCGGTTATCGGCTATATTGATGACTTATATGCAAGCACAATTGGGTTACCTCATTTGGGTCCATCAGAATTAGTTAAACAGCAAAATGGTCCATGAATAAGGAAAGGTGAACAGTGTATTCGCAGGTGAAGGTGGAGTGCAGCGAAGGAGGGAAATCACTTCACGCTCACGAACGAGCTGTGGTTGCAGCATCACCAAAAGCTAACCAACCCATCAGATCGATGGAGGTACCTATGATGTATCACAAAGTGACAACAGTCAACAAAAATGTACAGATAGACCCAGAAATCTTGTCCCTTTATACTCTGTTACTCAGGGACCAAGGGACACGCCTTCGAGTGAGAGGACAGTGCGTTAAATTGCAGGTTATCCAATAGGAGACGTTAATCCATCTCCCCGTCAATCCAGATTATCGTGCAAAGTTTAATCGGGGCTTCCACTTCCTGCAATACTTACACTACGCAAAACAACCAGCAATCATCCACATTTATCATCGCCCTTTAAACATCAGGAGGACAGATAGTTCGGTTCATTGGGAAGTGAGGCGTGAGTGAGCCAAGCTGCAACACCAGAAGAGATACTGTGAGCTTATTGGCAATACGTCGTGAAACTAGCAGAAGTCATGTATTAAATTGCGCACCTGATCGTCACTCCTCCGTAGAGCAGTTGGTAGAGCATCGGACCGGTAATCCGCATATAAGGGGGTTCGATTCCCCTGCGAGGCAGATTAATACGCAAAGGTTAATCGTGGCTGTTACTTTCGTCAATACTTACAATACTCACAAAAAAACAATACCTATCTCAAAATGTATTTCACCTCGTTACATGGGTGTGAACGACAGGAGTGATGGCCGTACGCAAGTGCACCTGGGTACAGGTGTACTTGCTAGTCCCGTCAATCGTGCAAACGCTGGATGGGCGCAGATGGTTGAGTTGAAGTCGACTACTGCACGCCACAGGGCAAGTTCACTGATCGATACATACTGTGTTTCGGGTTGGTTGGGACGAATGCAAGCGTGCAACATCAAGACAGCAGTGCATCATTGCCGGGCTACTGCAGTAGAATTGTGGTGGCGCTTAGACAGACCTAACGGACCTGAGCAAGGGGTGTCCAGTAGATGCTTAGTGTTATTCCAGCTACTGCCAAAAGTGTTTTGGCAACGCTGTTGTAGACTGAAAGTTAGCTTCCAACAACCCATCTCAGCAAAATTGGCGTTCCTTGCACATATGAACTGTAACGTTTTGAGAAAAGAGTCTTGTAAAGTTACCCACTGCCGCACAGCCTATGCTTCCGTCGAAGGCATGAGCGTTCATTCCAACATATTCACTGATGAGGCAACATTCCATTAGCATGGAACTGAGCAGCTGCATTTCTAGGCAATATCTAATTCTCGCGGATGCTGAGGTTCACGTATTCGACAAAACGCGAACTTCATTGGCTCGCAAACCGATTGAAAAATCGTGAGATCACAGCACACGCATGTGGGTTCTCACGCATACTGTCTACCACAAACCAGTTCTCACTGTGGTAACTTTTCTGACACATATTGCTGCAAACTGCGGTTGCCAAATGCAAATGGATCGCTAAGCCACGCTTTCACGGTCTGTACTCTGATTGAAAAATTGTTGGGACATCTTGCTTTCCCCTTTATGTGAGCGGTATGATATTGTTTAGAAGCACACATCCCACGCCGGAGTCTGTACGCCGATGAACACGATAAAAATACGAAACCGCATAGCCTGTTCGCACATCACCATCTCGTTCAAATCCTCCCCGTATTCTTAGGCATAACCATGAAAAACAAGTATTGGCATTTGGCACCAAGTTGCATGGAAGTGGTCAGTCTAAGCACTATTGAATCAGCTTTGCTCTTTGAATGCAATCTGGTCCGAGGCACCTTTGGCATCATTTCCCCCGTGCACCAAGTTAGTCAAGAAATCAGTAATAACCGTGAATACGTATATTAACATAAACAGCATAAAATGGTGATAAGTCCGTTAACAAAGAGGCTCAACGTGTCCGTCGGCGTTCTGCTTGCAGTGCGGAACCACCCGAAGCAATAAGCTATAACTTTTACAAAGTTTCCGTGTTGGTGGCGCGGCATTCGTTGACAATACTGCCTTTCAGTGGTTCCAGTGAAATAGGCGTTTTCTTGTGAACTGTTCTTTTTAAATAATCCCATAGGAAAAAACGTAAGGGGTTCAAATCTGGTTACGGGGCAGGCTAATCTTTTGAACCTCGGCAACCAATTCACCGGTGACTGAAAATCTCACCAAGATAATCCCGCACCGTTTATACCTAATGGGAAGGTGCACCATATAGAAGCTATAACGGCTGAAGCGAAGTCCCCAATGAGAATCGGTAGTGAAAATGCCTCTATCTTGTAGCTCCTACGTTAGTTGTCATTGACAGTTCAGTCACCATGTGCGAACCGTGATTGACAGATGAATGACGGTAATCAAAATTGAGGTACTTGGCAAACAAGCGGTTAACGTCTTGTCTGCAACGGAAGTAGGTTACCCTGGCTTGCAAGAAGCGCCTAACGCAGCCTACCCAGCTCCAACGGTTTCATCCACCGCTGTCAATTTAACTGCACCATGAGGCTGGATAACGTGCGGTACGTGCGTCGACTAGTTGAGAAGTGTGACCAAAACGGGAGCGTGGGCGACGCAAAGCAAACCGGGGGCCGCTTACAGCCACGGATGAGGTGTCCACTTGCGCTGTTGTAGATGCGGTAGGCCGAAATGGTGATCTAAGCATTCAGAGAATTGTGCAGTGCTGACATCGTGGTCTTTGCAGGGGACTTGCACGCGCAGGTCGATAGACTTTGAGTTTACGAACGCGTGCTCGGTGTTCAAAACGACCACGCCACTCGCAAAATGGACATCGGTGATCGATTACTTCTGGTTTGCGCCGATCACGGCCTCTTTCTGTCATGCCCTATCTTTCGGGGATCCTGTCGCCAACGCGCCACCTGGAGACCCCCAGCACCTAATCAGCTGTTGTCATAAATTGTCAACGTCGTCATTAGCTATCACTGGAGGGGTAGAATAGAGGATTGCAAATCAAGTTGGAGTACCTAGCTCACTTCGGGCCACGTGCTGGTGTATGCCAAGTTTGCGCTACGTTTCGATGGCTTCTAGCAGCGTCGCCAGAAACTGCTTCATGTAGCTAAGCTTTCTGCCGCAAACGTTCTCCGCGCATTTCAGGATGCCTTGGCCTCACAACTGAAGACTGCCTCATGCACGGACATTGAAACACACTGAACACACAGCCGCGGCGCCATGTACAACGCTGCAAGCATGGACTGTGGCTTCACCATTAGTCCTGTCAACCACGATCCCTGCACGATCCCACTATCTTGTCGAAGCCCGTTGAGCAATTATTACTACCGTTAAATACCATTCACTAGGCTAGACTACTAGTGATAAGCTCAAACAGCTTCTCCGGGAAGATCGCGAAGCCTGTTGGACGCAGCTGCTCATTGAGATGGAGCAAGCGGTCACCTCGGGGAATTTCCGTAAGTTTTTCTCCTGCTCCGATCTACTGAAGGCAAAACGCCGCCTGTAAGAGAAGTTTTCTGTTAAACCATGGGCAAGGCAATACAATGTCAGAAGCGCCGACTCAAGCGTTGGGCCGAGCACTTTTAGCAGCAATTTAATTGGCCAGCAGCACCAATGAGTTCCCATTCTGGAGCCCAGAGCGCTCCCTGGTGTGTAGACGCTTCCCCACCATCCGAGGCTGAGTTTGCCCACGAGCTTTGCCTTTTAAAGCGCTATAAGGCCCTTGGCCCAGAGGAACTCCCTCCGGCACTTTTCAAAGATGGCGCTCCATCACTTGTTCAGGTGTTAATCTCTCGTCCAAGAGATCTGGGTCGCTGAAGTTATCCCATCTGATTGGAGCCTAGCGGATATCGTGCTCGTGTTTAAAAAGGGTACCCAAACTGAGTGCGCCAACCACAGAGGGATTAGTCTAATCTGGGCTGTTTCCAAGATGGTCGCAGCGCTGCTTCTAAGGAGGTTCAGCCTGGTACGTAAACAGAGCATATATGAAGAGCAAGCTGGATTCCGCTCAAGTAGGAGTTGCATCGAGCACATCTTTACACTCCGCAAAATGCTCGAGTGTCGTCAAATATTTGGCCAGCCAATGATCTTTGTCCTGAGGCATACGACTGGTGTTTGACTCAGTCGACAAAGCTGCCATCTGGAGTTGTCTACTGAGAATGGAGGTGCCCGAGAAGTATGTCATCTTACTTCGAGTAATCTACTCTCAAACCTCGGGCCGAGTGCAGGTGGACGGCGGACTTTCGCCCCCCCCCCACTTTGGTAGCACCAGTGGCGTAAGACAGCGTTGCCCAGCATCCCACTTTTCGTACAATTTCTCTATAGACGAAATCTTGGAGAGTGCTCTAGAGAAGTGCGAACCCAGCGGCGTCGAGCTGTTTCCGGGTGTTCGACTTCGGGATTTGGAGTATGCAGACGGCATCGCCGTAATCTGCGCTTTCTCACAGGCCGCCCAATTTGTTCTGTGTAGGTTGGACATGTCTGTCTCCTACTTTCACAGAAGACCGCTCCAAAGCCAAACGAAGACAAGAACAAGGAGCGAACGAGCGGCCAAGCCGTAACGAAAGTAACCACCTCGAGACAAGGCAAGAACACACAATGACTGTCCGAATGTACACACACATAGGCTAGGCAGTCCGGAAGGTCAGGGATGGAAACGATTGGCAGGGTAAATACACCAATGGCGTGAATTGAAAGAACGGCCCGATATGAACAGACAGGCAGGTTGTAACCGCTGACTGGCTAAGTGTCTGCCCCGCGCAGCCCAATCGACCGGGCTGTGAACAGACTGCAAGGCGTGTGAACAAACCAAGTGAGCAAAACAGCGTTTAGGAATCACGGAGGGTTGGCTGAATGCGCAAAGTCAAAGGTTTGATCAATGTTCATAGGATGAGTAGAACAGTCAACTTAGGTTTTGGCATATGTCAAGGGAAACAATTTGTATAGGAAGCAATGAGGATTTGGGATTTGGACGATAAAATAAACTGGTCATGACGATATACTCCCCGCCAAATCCGGTCCGGAGTTTCCAAGGATCGCGATGCATTCTACTCTGAATCGCCTATCTCTTCCGCTCCATCCACGCTGGGAGGCCAAAGGACTTACACCGGTACGCCAGAGGCCTCCCACTTCGACTGTTGAACTCAAAGCGGTCCTTCATGGTGCGACAGACCCGAAAACCCGTCTCCCGCCTGCGGAGAGTCAACAGCCGGAACTATATATATATATATACATATATATATATATATATATATATATATATATATATATATATATATATATATATATATATATATATATATATATATATATATATATATATATACTTGCCGATGACAGTTCCCTCACCACGCGCAAACCATGATTGACAGAAGAATGGCGATATCCACAATTGACTTACCTGGCAAACACGAGCTGAACGTCTTATATACAACTGAAGTACGTGACCCTGGCTTGCAAGAGGCGCCTAATGCATCCCATCCATAAGTTCTCCACGACCGACCTAACTGGCACCGAAAGTTTGGTTATGCTAAACACCTACTGTTTGTGCAGAATGGGCAGGCGCACCATCCTGCTGCCACCAAACTTTACTCAATAAGCCTTCGACCTGCGGCGATAAAATGACCCTGGATTGCAACATTCCTTTAAAGGAGGATGCTAACAAATATAAAAAATCCAGTTGCCCATCACAATTTTGGTAAAGAATACTGGTCCGATAAACTTTCGGCCTGTCAACTCAACCCATGTCATGAGCTGTGCAACTAAATATAGCACATGCAAGGCGATGCATTATCGTTGGTTATTGATAGCCTAAACATGCCGCTTATCGGCGCCATGCAGAAGGAAAACTGCCTCTTCCGCAAGCAAGTGTGAGCACATCCATGGTATCCAGATAACATGGGCAAGTTCCAGGTGCTTTTCACATTTGCATGGATTCGGAATTTGTACATGCAGTGCACGAGACCTTCAGAATTTCCATTCCATTAATATACGATGCCCAGAACATCGTGTAGTATCACAATGCTGCGCAATTCTCTGAATGCTTAGATCACCATTTCGGCCTACCGCATCTACAACAGCGCAAGTGGACACCTCATCCGTGGCTGTAAGCGGCCCCCGGTTTGTTTTGCGTCGCCCACGCTCCCGTTTTGGTCACACTTCTCAACTAGTCGACGCACGTACCGCACGTTATCCAGCCTCATGGTGCAGTAAAATTGACAGCGGTGGATGAAACCGTTGGAGCTGGGTAGGCTGCGTTAGGCGCTTCTTGCAAGCCAGGGTAACCTACTTCCGTTGCAGACAAGACGTTAACCGCTTGTTTGCCAAGTACCTCAATTTTGATTACCGTCATTCATCTGTCAATCATGGTTCGCACATGGTGACTGAACTGTCAATGACAACTAACGTAGGAGCTACAAGATAGAGGCATTTTCACTACCGATTCTCATTGGGGACTTCGCTTCAGCCGTTATAGCTTCTATATGGTGCACCTTCCCATTAGGTATAAACGGTGCGGGATTATCTTGGTGAGATTTTCAGTCACCGGTGAATTGGTTGCCGAGGTTCAAAAGATTAGCCTGCCCCGTAACCAGATTTGAACCCCTTACGTTTTTTCCTATGGGATTATTTAAAAAGAACAGTTCACAAGAAAACGCCTATTTCACTGGAACCACTGAAAGGCAGTATTGTCAACGAATGCCGCGCCACCAACACGGAAACTTTGTAAAAGTTATAGCTTATTGCCTCGGGTGGTTCCGCACTGCAAGCAGAACGCCGACGGACACGTTGAGCCTCTTTGTTAACGGACTTATCACCATTTTATGCTGTTTATGTTAATATACGTATTCACGGTTATTACTGATTTCTTGACTAACTTGGTGCACGGGCAAATGGTGCCCAAGGTGCCTCGGACCAGATTGCATTCAAAGAGCAAAGCTGATTCAATAGTGCTTAGACTGACCACTTCCATGCAACTTGGTGCCAAATGCCAATACTTGTTTTTCATGGTTATGCCTAAGAATACGGGGAGGATTTGAACGAGATGGTGATGTGAGAATAGGCTATGCGGTTTCGTATTTTTATCGTGTTCATCGGCGTACAGACTCCGGCGTGGGATGTGTGCTTCTAAACAATATCATACCGCTCACATAAAGGGGAAAGCAAGATGGTCCAACGATTTTTCAATCAGAGTACAGACCGTGAAAGCGTGGCTTAGCGATCCATTTGCATTTGGCAACCGCAGTTTGCAGCAATATGTGTCAGAAAAGTTACCACAGTGAGAACTGGTTTGTGGTAGACAGTATGCGTGAGAACCCACATGCGTGTGCTGTGATCTCACGATTTTTCAATCGGTTTGCGAGCCAATGAAGTTCGCGTTTTGTCGAATACGTGAACCTCAGCATCCGCGAGAATTAGATATTGCCTAGAAATGCAGCTGCTCAGTTCCATGCTAATGGAATGTTGCCTCATCAGTGAATATGTTGGAATGAACGCTCATGCCTTCGACGGAAGCATAGGCTGTGCGGCAGTGGGTAACTTTACAAGACTCTTTTCTCAAAACGTTACAGTTCATATGTGCAAGGAACGCCAATTTTGCTGAGATGGGTTGTTGGAAGCTAACTTTCAGTCTACAACAGCGTTGCCAAAACACTTTTGGCAGTAGCTGGAATAACACTAAGCATCTACTGGACACCCCTTGCTCAGATCTGTTAGGTCTGTCTAAGCGCCACCACAATTCTACTGCAGTAGCCCGGCAATGATGCACTGCTGTCTTGATGTTGCACGCTTGCATTCGTCCCAACCAACCCGAAACACAGTATGTATCGATCAGTGAACTTGCCCTGTGGCGTGCAGCAGTCGACTTCAACGCAACCATCTGCGCCCATCCAGCGTTTGCACGATTGACGGGACTAGCAAGTACACCTGTACCCAGGTGCACTTGCGTACGGCCATCACTCCTGTCGTTCACACCCATGTGCCTTGTGGCCTTCCCGGGAGGGGGAATACTGGGTAGCAATCACGAAGGCACTTATTATGATTACGCTCGAATATGTATAGAATATGTACACTATTTACGACAGTCCTTCTCAATGGCTCATCCTGTTTTTTGCATTGTGTCGCTGGCTCCCTTTCCATTGGTTTATTCTTGCTCGCGACGTTCACTCTGTCTAAACCACCTTGGTTTTCTTAGTCCATATACGATTGGCGTGATTGTGCCCGCTAGCTTCTTCCCTCAGTCCAATGCCACAAGCCTTTTCTCAAGGGTGCACGATTTTGCACTCCTTCTTCTGCTGGCGCCTGATTGGTCACTTGCACGTTCAGTTGATAGTCGCATTCCGCTCGGGATTACGAGCCAACTATTCCTTGATTAGATGACCAAAATGGCTTCCGGCAATATGGTCACTCCTTATTGGTCTGGGCTGTGACGTTCGGTCGGCATTATAAGGTTTCCAATCATCAGCATTTTCAGCCCCCATCACACAACGCGACCGAGTGAGAGACACTTTGAGATAGATCAACGTCTACTAGTGGATAGTTGGCAATTTAATGCGCTGTTCTCTCACCGGTAGGCGTGACACTTGGTCCCCGAGTAACAGTGTAAAAAGGGACAAGACTTCTGGTACTAAGTGTATTGATTCGTGCAACATTGGCAAGACTTGTGTATATTTTACTTATTGCTAGGCGACGCAATGATGAGCAGTAAATTTGCAATGAACTTTTCGAGCAAAAATGTGGATTGCAATTTAAAATATCTGGGCTTTTACTTTATATACTCACGCAACACTTTGGAAATTGCACACTAACATTGGAATATTATAGGTCTCGCAGCTATGATAGAGCGATCGGTGATTTTTAACCTAATCTGAGCTATGCACGTACCAGTGTTTCATGTTATTCCTAAAAATGCAACAGTAATAACGGGGTTAGATGGAACAGCTGCTAAACCTCGGCTACTCGGGAGTAAAAGAATGAAGTGGCCAAAAAACCCCCGATTTGAAGCCTGCGTTTTCCTCAGCCAGTCTCTTATAAAGCACCTTCTAATAGCTCGTTGTGTAACAAATGCTCTCGCTTTTGTAAACCTAGCATCTGCACCGCATGAAAAGAACACTCTAACCTGAGTGATTAAACACGTAGTCTAAGGGCATTTTCACCCGCTATGAGTCGCAACCCGGGAGAAAGCTAAGCCAGGCTATCGATGTTCTACAAATACACACACACACACACACACACTAGCTGCAGCTTATGCACTGATGATAGACTCCGATGATATAAAGTGATCGGTGTTATCTGCGTTCATTAGTTTGCCGCAAGCAGTTCCTTAAAGAGCTTTAATATGTCACGCTTAGAGTGTTGTGCTCTCATTTTTATGGTTTCATAAGGTAACCTTCTCGGTGAAGTACGTTCAGCCGATGGCGAACGAAATCGAATTCGGCCAAAACTTGCGCATTGCACTGGGCGTCATTTCAGCAGTAGCGACCTGCTACGCAATGGTTCGCACATGGTTATGGTCCAGGAGGGCTGGTTTACTCCGCTTGGATGGAATGTTGATTTTCAAATTGCTTCTGTTTGCCGCTGGAAGTATTGCAAATGGATTTCTGACCGTAATCTACGGTGTGGCAATCTACTATATCATCTTCTATAAGGTAATCAACTTATTTTCCTCACCCGACTTTGTGTTTATAAACATTTTGCTCGATCAGCATGGAAGACTAACTTCTTTAAAACACTGATTTTTTTAATGGAGCAATAAGCTATATCTTCTTCGACGGTGCGAGTCACAGTCCGACCGGGTGGTCTGCTCAATTTGTACAACTAGACTGCACAAAATAGTTAAGTTTTCTCGTTTTGTACAATGGCCTCAAATGGGTTTTTGAAGTGATTATCCGTTTAAAAGGCATGGAGATTAAGAAACTGGGAGCAATAACAAATGCAGATTCAACCATGTTCAAGTCAAGTAATACGGCCACCCATGGAACTGTCCCCCAGGGGACCTGCTTCCACGAAGGGTATTCCCTCGATGGATTTCATCCGCACTTCAATGCTCCAACTGGTTCTGTGCCGCTGTGGCAAAATGGCAAATAGGTCATCAGCTTTTTAAAAAGGCTTTTAAGGGCCGTTTTTATGCACACATTATGAGCGATGAAGCCTCAGCCTGTTCCGTCATGCAAATCTTCCAATTATAGCACTTTTTGTTGTATGCTAGTGAGTCAGTAACAGTAGTCTAAGTCAAATCAACTCAAAATGTGCTTCATGAACCCTAATAGGTTCATTTTCAGCATTTACAACGCCAATGCGGACACCTGAATGATAATATCAATATACATCTTTGGGTAGAAAAGTGGGAAAAAGACAGAACTGTTACTCTAACAAGCAAGCGCGCAAAATCTTAGTGCTTTTTGTTGTCTCAACAAGCAAACGTGAGAGATAAGGCAGAACAGTATTACGATACGATGACGTGCGGGAGAATAAAATACTGAATTTCGAACGAGTAGAAGAGAAAGTGTTTTGGAAAGATCATTGTGAAGTGGATGAAATCGGTCAGTTAGTATCTTAGAAGAAAAATCATTGCAGGCATCAAGATGTCTAGAAATGATCAAATTAACTAATGAATCTGTAGACAAGCCGCTGAATCTAGAAATATGTTTTATAGATCGCATCAATAAGATGTAGTCTTTCTGAAGCAGTCCAGGGGAAATGACAGGAGAGCAGTATAGCCAATGTGGAATGATACAAGAGGTCACAAACCTGAATATTGAAGTACTAGGTACTGAAAGCACTTTACGTCCGAGGGCTTAAAAAGAAAGTTTTCTGGCTTTTTGTAGTTTTACAGACGTGCGTGGACCAAGAAAGGTTCCGGGACAAAATCGCCGAGATACTTGACGGTGGAAGAGCTGGGTATGGGATTTTCATTCACAGTAACTGTGGGGGAGAAATCTATGAGGGACTACAACTTATCGCCACGTATAAAAGAAAATATTACATCCCTGCATTTAGAAGCATTAAGCGTAAGAGATCTGGATGAAGACCATTCCACCAGATCTTCCAACCCACGTTGAAGTGATGAGGAATCCTGGTTAGTGGGGGACATACATCCCAGCACAAAATCATCAGCATATTTACACCCTATAAACGTGGTTTGTATAGGGAGATGTTCAATATACAAGGAAAATAGAAAAGGTGATCGGATCTCTTTGTAGAACACCACAGTCGACACAGAGGATAGAGGATTTCTTGCCGTTCGACTTGGTGAAGTGAGTACGATCTGTAAGATAGTCACGTAACAGATTACACACACCAGGGGGAACTCTATTTTCGGATGGCAAGTTTAGCAACCTTGACCTATCCAGGCTTCCAAAAGCATTCGAATAATCCAGGAAGAGAAGCCGTACGGATTTACATTTTTGATCTAATGCAAAGACTATAGAATGAACAACATATGTCACTTCATCCAATGTGGAGCGTTAGGGTCTATACGCAAACTGGTAGATATCGTCTTCAGAAGAGGCTAAAAATATCCGTGGGATTAACAGTCTTTCGAAAACTTTTAGGACCACAGATGTACATGCAATTGGGCAAACTTTTGAGATTCAGTTTTTGGTACTGGAGTGATATTGGCCGTTCTCCAAATGTCCGGGATCACACCCGTAGTGAGGCATATGTTAAAGAGATCTGTCAGAGGCAGTGTGAGATAATTAGCACACCCCTTCGAAGTTAATGAGGAGAGAGCAAACGGACCACAAGCTTTGGTTGCCTTTGATCTTTTGAGTTCCTTGTTGAAGTTGCTTTGATCGAAGGGCGCGGCTGGACTTGAGCTAATGAAGGAGGGTAAAAACGATGAGCTAAGTGAGGCGGAATTAAACTCCGAATTCAGTTTATCCACATCCACTTCACCTCTCTGGCTGCAAAAGCTCTTACCACAGAACTGCCTTTGAAGCCCCCATAGATCACGGCAGTTATGGTTGCCTAGAACTGCTTCGACGTATACTTGGTTTAATCTTTTTATCTCGGATTTAATTGCCGTGGTTAGACTGTTGACACGGGTAGCATTCTTGCACCTGTAAGCCCCTTCTTTCATCCTTCGAAGTCGCTTTAGTAATGGTGATGAAAATCTATCTGCTCTTAGATAGATCGTTTCAACAAGGCAACATATGTCAAAGCAATATTTGATGTAGCCCGTAAGATGGTCACGTTCGAGCGACAGGTCCTCGTCGTTGAAGACCGAAAAATCAGTTAAAGGAAACATCGTCTGGAGCCTCGTGATATTTGCCAAGGAGCAATTTAGCTGTTTGATAATCTTGTAAGGACGTCTGGTCAGCGTTAAAAGATAGACCTGCTGTTTCTGACTGGACACAGTTTTAAAATACAATGGTCTGAGTTGCTCAAAGGAGCCCGCTTTTGTATGGCAGGCAACTGTCTTTTATTTGTGAACACAGCGTCGAACTGGGCATCTTGTCTGGTCGAAACAGTCACTAGATCTACCAAGCCAAGTGTCTTTAAGAATGTTGTATACTTTCTGTTGAAGTTGCCAACGACAATACAGATAGAACAACGTAACTTAAGCAGTAGAGTTGAAGAAAGTTGGTCTTCAAAAAGCTTTAACTCCGATACAGATGTGTCAGGAGCAATGTATACGTTTCCAAGGATGACTGATCGAAAGCCACTTAGGAACTTCGGTTTGCACTCAACTAAATGGCAGCTTATAGAAATCGTTGAGTACGTAAATATTATGATTGCTGCATTGCACCAACATTGTTTAACGTAAGTTATAACACCATCACGAAACTGGGGCTCCCCGGGGCGGTCAGACCTGATGGGAAAATAACCATCGAGTTGAATTATCCCATTTTCCACATCAGCATGCAACCAGCTTTCTTGTAACAGAATGATTGCTGTATTAACAAACTGATTTCGCCGTATAATGGCATTGAGATCACTGATGTTACCAAGAAGCGAGCGAATACTGGGACTTGCACTTTGTCGACAGCACAACGACTGAGACCAGATTGCCAGCCAGCATGATGTTTGCGCTTTTTTCCAAGACGTTTATTCGTAATACTTTTGCAAGTGTTCTTGACTTTATGGCTGTATTCGATAAGGCACGGATTTAAGGCAGTAACACGTAATGTTTTCAAATGGTTGACGGAGTAGGACAACACTGACCATGAGGCCTGATTAGAAAGGACGAATTACTTCCAACTTAAAATAAAATATAGAATCCGCAGTCTGTGGTGTAAAATAATCCAACGAGAACAGCAACGGCCGAATTCGAAGGCCCCGCCATGGGTATACTTCATTTTGGCTCAAGAGATTAGCCCAATCGTGGCTAACAATGAAATAAGGAAGCATATAAAATATGAGGAATTAAAAGCATCGTAATTATAACAATCTTTTGCTGATAAGCTAATCACAATTTGATGGAAAATCTTGCCGAGTAACAACGTTGGTACAGAGATTTCAGCTTAAAAGACATGGTACATTTCCGTACTAGTGCATCAGCAGTGAAAAAACCGTATTGGTTAGACGGTATGTAAGACTGGTAGTAATAAGATCGTTTAAAAATACACCACAAGGAACTTATCCATGCGTAGGTAAAATTATAATATGGAGACAGTTAAGGGGATATGACAACTTTCAAGTGTATCCAGAACCATTTTCATACAAATCATTTAGAGTCATCTTTAGGCTAAGTGTTTATAAAATATTTGAAACAGTCAGGTGAACATTGATCATCGGTTTGAATTGCGGATAGGCAGTACAATCATTGATATTCGATGAGTTTATTCCATAGCAACGCAACTTTCCCTGGGAAAAAGTTTGAGCACAGCTTGGTATTGGACTTTTTATTTGCAGTATGTACTCGCTGCTTCTTATTTCATAGCGCATAGTAGTCTGAAACTCGTGTTGTGGCTGGGCTGTAAACTCTAATCCGAGAAGTAAACGGCAGAGAAGACACAAATTAAGTTTGAATCTGCACAGCCATAGCGGCTCCAATTTTAGAGCATCACAGCGCTCATGGTAAGTCATAATATTAGGCATGTTCAACAATCGCTTTTTGGATGATCGTTGGATGCTTTCCAGTGTTATGATGTCTACTCTTCTCAGATTTCCGAGCACCATCGTACAGTTTTCAAGTTTCAGCATAACACATTCTAAAATCTTGAAGTCTGGAATCCCTAAAGATAAGTGTAAGTGAAGTGTGGAAGCAGGTCTCCGAGAGACGGTTCCATGAAAGCTCGTATTACTTCACTTGAACTGACGGCCATATTTACTTTCATTTCTACTCTCAACTTCACCATATTTTACTGCTTTTGAGTGAGTGAGCACCTCAAACACTCCATTGAAAACACAACAGATCTTGAAAATCTCCACCATCCGACTTTGTTGCACTAATTGGTCAGGTCCGTATTTTGTCTGTCTCCCATGTTTATTTATTTATGCACGCAATCGATTTTCTGCCACAAGCCTGCAAGAATACAAGTTGCTCAAGAAAATTAAATGAAGCAGAATATCTTAAACTGTCTCGAACTGCGCCTTACACAGGAATAAGTGTTGTTTACACTTAGGGTGGTCGGAGATGAGTCACAGCTGTGGTGCAATAGTTTACACTTGTCGATGGCGAAGTGTAACCTCCAAGAGTCACTCCAGTGATCTAATCCGGACAAGTCCGAATAAGTACAGGCTAAATTAGGGTTATCTTGCCCATGAGGCGGAACAATACACAGCGTTAACATCATCAACCGTGGGTCGGTTTTCGCCAGAAAGTAAAATATGTGCTTAGCAGACCTCTCCGCAACGTAGCGATGAGGACACATGCATAAGTGTCATTGTGAATAGCTTGAATGTACCTAAACTGGATTAATTTATCACATCGGTTAAGTGAAGCTGCACTCGAGTGAGCGTTGTCATTTCCGTTTTATTTTGTTCTCAGGGAATACGTGAACTAGAAATACTTTCCATACTATCTTGTGTGCGCACATTCCATTCCCATTTCAAACCGTCGTTATGCCGCAGTGCAGTGAACTCAACAGACGCTTAAAACAACGATTCATTTATCTTGTGTTCTTTTTGGTTTTCATTCTAACCATCCTACGGTATTTGTCAAGCACATGCTTTTTTACTCGTGACAAATCATTGTTCGCTAGTCTTCATTACGTAGGTTGTCAGTTTTGGATGCATAGTGACCTTGTTCTTTAAAGAAGAGGTTGTTTATTCTTTCAGAAAGCTGGGATATCATTTGTAAGTCGCTGCACACTGACACAAAGTCTTAAACACACCATGTCAATGAAGCGTTGTAGCATGCTTAACGAAATAATATCTCGGTGTATAATGCAAGGAGTGAGGACCCAAATTGTTTACATCCATATGTTTGTTCGCCTTTGGAGCCTAAGATGTGTATGGGCTTAGCCGTCTTCTAGCTTTTCCCTGTTCTAGTGAACCATGGGAACCAAAAACACAGACTATTGCATAATCAATGTACATGGAAGGCACGTGTACAATTGAAAGCAAAACTGCACATGTATTGCACTGTCGTTTTGGATCAGTATCATCATTAGACACATTAGCTGCAGGTGGAAAGCACCTTAGCAGTTGTGGCACAATACAAAAAACAAAAAATGCAACAGAGGCACAGCAGCTAAAGGATATCTCCTTCTGGAGTGGTAACAGCCGACCATCGTGCCGCAAAAAGAGTTATATTATGCCTAACGAATGAGATCGCGATTGGAGCGGGAGGCTAAGCAGGAGGCGGATGGACAAAGAAACTCACAACACAGACACCATACAAGCCGGCTCTTCGCCATATCAGCAAGTGTGTCTAACCAAACGTGTTTATCGTCCTTCGGACCCCAACCAGACAGTCGGGATGCATCAACCGACGCCAACTTCCAAGTCAGAATTTTCGTTCCTCTCGACCAAATCGTCGCTTGGCCGCCCCTCCTCCTCTTCCAACCGCACCTCCGGCGCGCAAACAATGCACGGGCGGGAGTCGGTTTGCTGGCATGCGCAACACGTGGCCCAGTCATCGGAGCCTAGTGCGTGATATAATGGTGCTAAGTGGTTCTCGCGCTCTTGCTGCAACAAATACGCGACGCCGAACATGCTAAGTGTTCACGCGATGCTCCCACCAGACATGAGCTAAGCTGCGAAGGCAGCGATAGTCGAACGGTACTAGACTTTTATGTCTGTCCAATTGATGGGCCAGGTTTCACAACCGTATAAGAGGGTTAAACGAACGACTGCATTATAAACTCTGCCCTTCAGGGCGAGAGTAATGACGCGTCTGCGCCACAGGTGGCGGAGACTGGTAAAAGCATCTCGGGCTTTTGCTTTACGGATCGTAATCTCATCTTCGATTCCACGGGCGTTAATATAGCTGCCAAGGTACTTAAGTTCT
Organism: Dicrocoelium dendriticum; assembly: GCA_944474145.2. Lineage (NCBI taxonomy): Eukaryota > Metazoa > Platyhelminthes > Trematoda > Plagiorchiida > Dicrocoeliidae > Dicrocoelium > Dicrocoelium dendriticum. The sequence continues at coordinate 69,404,725 of OX104069.1, read as the reverse complement.
TGAAAGACTTCTAGCTGCTCACCACCAAGTGTCAGCGCAGCGGTGGGTCCCTGCCAAGCTTGGAGTACTTTACATTTCGATGGAGCAAAGCATAGCCCAAAATGATTGACAGCCAGTGCTAATCGGTTCAGAGTAGCTTGGCAAGTTTGGGCGCTGTCAGGTGTGACGGCAATGTCGTCAGCATACTCCAAGTCAAGAAGTCGCTCACCAGGAAGTAGCTCCACACCATCTAGGTCGTGTCCAGCGAATGCTGTTTCCATGACTTCATCAATAACGAAGTTGAAGAGGAAAGGTGACAGCGGGCATCCTTGTCTCACACCGCTGGTGATACTGAAGGGTGGCGAGAGTTTGCCATAAACCCTCATCCTGCCCGAACTATGCGCGTACAGTGCTTTGATAGTGTTTACATATTTACCAGGCATACCTTTCCTCAGCAGGCAGTCCCAAAGGGCACATCAAGCAACAAAATCGAAGGCACCTTTGATTTCGAGAACACGACTACGGTGGGTCGCCAATAAACATGGCGGTGCTCCAACAATTGACGCAAAATGTAGATGTGGTCAACGCAGCCCCGACATCGACAAAACTCGACTTGCTCTTCGCGGATCTGACCTTCACGAGCGCCAGTCAGTCTGTGAAGAAAGACAAACGCAAGCAAGGTAGAGACAATTGAGATCAGACTGATCCCTCTATGATTGCCGCATTAAAAATGCGAGCCTCCCTTGAAAATTGGGACTATGATGGAACGGCTCCAGCCTGGCGGGACAGTTTCCTGCTCCCAAAGTTCCACTAACAACTCATGTAAATCATCTACAAGAGCAGGACCCCGAATTTTTAGAGAGCTGAGGGAATTCTGTCTGCACCTGCGGCCATATGCAATTTCAACACTATGCTCTCACCTTCGACTTCTGCCTGTGAGGGCGGAGCTAAGGAGACAGCCCGTGGAGAATGGCACTCAATGCCCGAAAAGGAAAGCGAGAATACAGATTAGATAAACTGCCTTGCAAATTGTTCGGCCCAACTCTCCAAACTTTTTGGCAGGCTGTGGATCGGCTGTCCACTCGTCATGTACTGTCTCGCTAACACCAGGTGTCCTGCTGCCTGTGTCCCGTATCAAACTGAATAACTCACAATGATTACCAATGGCAGTGGTTGTTTCCATTTCCGATGCACGATGAGTTCACCAGGCCTCGGGGTCTCTTTTCAGGCTAGAACGTAGTTTTTCCCTGAGATTTTTACGAGTCTCATTGTATTCGCTTCCAGCCGGAATAAGTCGGCGTGCATCCATAAATTTCAGAGACTGTGTAGAGACTCAATGTCCAGTTTGGTAATTTGATTTGTCACATGAAGGCATGCCTTCTGATAGTAATAATAATAATAATAATACTGAATACTGTATTATAGAGCAAGTAGAAATGGATTCTGTACAACTCTTTCGAAATATGGCGAAAAACGTTATAAAAGTTGTCAACCGTGGATATCATCGTCGTTCTCATGTAATATTTAAAATATTCGACTTACGATATTTCAGGAACCAGCTACCACTACTTCCCCTGGAGCGTTCACTGGTGCTGAGTGGTCTATCCCCGTAGATCCTCCCTTTCACCAGGAAATCTGGCATGAACTCCGCCTCGTGCAGCGTTATAAAGCACCCTATTTAAACATAATGACTATTCGCTGGTTTGAGAACGCACATTTTTATCTCAGAACTCTGGCAAAAGGAGTAGGTTCCATCATTTTGTGATAAGTCAATAGGTGTCCCCATCTTCAATAAGGGCCTGCGTACAATGTGCTCCAACTACAGGGGTATCAGCTTGGTACCCGTCGTTTGAAAGTTTCTGGTTTCCATCATGCTTCGCGGGCTATCCCCAACTCGCGAATCGCTATAGCTGGAAGAGGAGGCTGAGTTCCGCTCTGGTTGCGGCTGCATCAATCAAATTTTCGTACTCCGCCAGATCCGCTATGTGTACCAAAATCCAAGAATTGTTGTGTTCCTGGATATCCAAGCTGCCTTCGATTCTGCTAACATGACTGAAATGTAGCACTCTCTTTAGAAATGGCGTCTCCGGGAAATTTATTACCATACTGCATACTAGGGACGGCCTGACCTTGGGTATAGTTAGGGCTTATAACAACCTTATTACTCCTCTTGCTATCACAAGTGGAATTTCACAAGGATGCCCTATCTACACATTCCACTTCCCCTTTTCCCTTGAGGATTTGCACAAAAAGGTTCTGGGAGGTTCGTTGAACACCGGCGCTGAGCTCATCCCAGGTACGCCAGTTGCTGATTTGAGCGACACTGATGATTTCATCCTGTTGGGTGAAGATCCACAGGACGTCCAATTTACACTTAACCGCTTGACGATTGAAGTGCCAAAGTATGACATGCACATTTCCTCATCCAAGTGCAAAGCTCTTTTTCAAGTTGCAGAGGTCTGTACTCGCACTCATGCTTGGTGGTGAGACACTGGAGATTGTGGAGAATTCTGTCTACATTGGAAGCTGCATCACTGCCGTGCGCCTGTTGCAGACGTGAGTTCGATGTGTATCTGAAGAGGTCGTCTCAGTTTCTCCAGACTGAAGTACTCGAAGTGCCGCCATGACATTGTCTCTCCCTGGAATGGCTGGTTTATTTTGCGACTGTCCGCACTTCACCATTGTACGAATGCGAGACATGGACTGTTCGTACCGTTGGCCTCTGCTGGCTGTCTGTCTTCGAGCATCGTTGCCTGTGATCCATTGCCCGTGTGTGGTGGCTGCACCGCGTAATCAAGTTGGAAAGGGTGTCCTGAGTGGAGGCAGCCAATAGCTCGAGGAGCTCGTTCCGCCGCATCAGCTGCTTAGACACTTATTGCACATGAGCGTTCATCCCGTTCCGCGCCGGGCGTTGTTCGTGGCCGCTGGACAGGGCTTGAGGAGGTGGCGCGGTGGACAGCCTACGAATTGGAGACGCGACAGGAAAATGGTTGACGAAACAGTTGATCTTGGTCGGTTGTTCTCGACTCCCTGTTTGGGATTTCAACGCTACCGAGTGTCGATGGTTGGCGAGCCTGGAAGTCATGGCTTAAAGACGACGTTAATTTGCGGACAGGGACCACTACGTATTGCGGTGATTTCCCTTCGCTTCCCTAATAAAACTAGCAATTAATAATAATAACAAACGCTAAAGCTGAGTAAAAAACTTGACAAAATAGGTTGCATGTTTTTGTTATTATTTCGACCCTGTGTTTCTATTCCGCCATGATTCCGACAGCAGAATATCTGTACTATAGATCGTGCTAAATAAATAAGTATATGCACTCGAGTCCAGCTGAAACTGAAAATATTTTTTAGTTATCTCGAAAAACATCATGTGAACCTCGGTAAAAAATTAGTCAGATCATATTGGACGTTTCAGATATCAAACCACGCGCTTCCGTTGAAAGATTCTTTTCACACTGGGGCAACACTGTCGGGCTTATGTGGTTATCTCTTTTTTACGAGTCTGATTATGACTTTGGCAACTATCTGTATGCAGTTCGTGAACCAGATGCTGGAGAACTGGGTAGCTCAGTGTAGTTAGCGTCAACCCACACAACTCGCTGATATTAATCACACGAGCGACTTTCTGGAAAATTGGCCCTGGGATGGTTGGGTCACACAGATTTTCCAAAAAGCATCGAAGGTTCAGCATTTCAGGATTCATAAGTGAGCAAAAATGTACACCTCCTTCACCCGGTAAAAAGATACGGCTGAAGATTACAAGCTTTCTAGATACCTTGTTTCACGAACGAGCTGGCGTCAAAGTAACGGAAATTCCCGCCCCGCAGTGGGAACTTAGCCGGTGAACGACAAGTCCAGTGTTCATTTATTTGAAAATATCTGCCAGGTCAAAGCGACAAAGCACAGCACAGCTTCAGATAATCATATTAAACTCCATTTACAGCGAGTGTCTTGACTGTCCGTATTCGTAAAGACGTTCCCTAAACCGATGAGCTGCAAAAGGCAGGTTTCAAAAACGCTTCAGTACGTCTCACCCGCCTCATAATAGCTGAAGTTCAGAGAGTGGAACGGGTTCAGCATGTAACTACACGGCTCATCCCCAGTTTACGGTGTACATTGTATGAGGACTAGGGCTGTATACACAGTCATATCGTCGGCTTCGAGTTGATATCATAATGGCGTACTGTATATTGCGACTGGGCCACTTCCCCATGCTGAGGCCGCTGTTGCACGTTCGCGCTCCCAGCAGCACACGCGGAGACCGGTACAAACTAGTGGTATCGGATGTAAAGCACAACGCTCACCCTCTATGCTTCGAGCGTCAAGTAGTGAAATATTGGGACACGTTGTCGGCGACAATGGTCGAGGCGAAATCGATGTCAGAATGTAAGATAATTCTCGACGCATACTTTGCGGATTACAGGTATAGGGAGCGTATCGCACTCGGATAAGATGTAGTGCAGCTGTAATTTGCTGCCATCGCGCAGGATCACAGAAGTGATTCCATGCAGGTGACCGATTTAACTAGGACGGAGCAATATAGACTTATATCTTCTCACTCTCTAAGTTCAGTTTTCAGTAATCAGTATTCTTCTACGCGTTCCGAGTTCAAACTTTTTCTCGTACCTTATCATATCGTGATACTGCCGTGCCTTATTTAGCACGTTTGCCTGTTGACCCAGTAAAAGTCAAAAACATACTGCTCGAGTGGCTGTTGCAGTGACAGTTGTGTATATTTTGCATTTCCTCCCAAATATATTTATTGGTATTATCATCCAACTTGTCCGCATTGGTGGTGTAAATGCCGAAAATTAACTCAATAATGTTCACAAAGCTTATTTTGATCTGACTTGACTTCTTACCTACTGCCAATGAGAATTCAGGTTGTTCTCCGCCCATTTAGGATCCCAACTCGTAATAACGAGGCAGATGAACAAAAGCTTGAATATTTCCCTACCAACACTAATTACCATACTGGTGCTACAAGAATATTGTAAAAAAAACTTGTCTCCCTTACCGTTATACCCTTCCAACGTGCCTCGTTTCGGAATGCACTCGTACTTCAGTGAATATAGGTTCTTCGGCGTAACACACCACAACAACCTTATCGTCGGTCGTCACGCATCAATATGATGCACTCGTCCTTCCATTGAATGCCGCCATTGTCTAGGGCATGCTTCTACTAACGAGGAACAAGAAAGGCAGAGAAACTTGAACTTGAAATAAAACCTGAGTATATTAGTAAACACTTGTTACGGAGGCGCTTACATTGTGTCAACACCAAATGGTTACAGACATGTGGTTCTCATCCGGAGATACTTCGGCACCTGTAGGTAGTTTCCTTACGTCTTTTTTTACTCTGCATCATGATCATCCCCATCCTTAAAGCAGTCCAGCAGTTCGCAGGTTTAATTAGACCATTACCGTCGACTGAGTGCCATGTCCCATAATGTCTAGGGCCAAGCGTAGGGCGAGACAATGGATCTTTCCATAGTGATTAAGATGGATCTGCATCGTCGAGTAGATTGGAGAGATATTACTGTTTCCTCCGTCTGACCAATGATTACTCCCCTCTCCCGCGTACACACCACCAACCTAAAGCTCTTCTCTGTAAGTAGGGATCGGGTTTGCGCAGTATTTAGCCGAGCATATTCGATCTAGTTGACTTCTTTGTCAATCCACGACGTAAGGTGTCAATCATCACATGGGTAATTGAGAGGCAGCCGTTATTTATCACTGCCCATCGCATGCCATCCTCCTGCGCAAATTTACTCCATCGCATATCTTGGGAAGATACATCGCAGTAAGATTCAGGCAGACAGCTACCACACATCCAGGAAAGTGCTAGACGGCCGGTTAGTCCTACTGGGACTAGTCAGTAGGGCGCACCAGCCAAATTCTACCGGATTCCAACCCATGACCTTACATTTGCGAGCCAGTGACTTATGTCACTGAGCCATGGGCGACGGCGGCTGACCGCCACGACTGATAAATAAATGCCGTATAGCGCGGCTCACCCTCCACTGCCTTACATGTTCTAAACGTGCGGAGTACAGGACTGGCCCTCAGAGCCACGAGTTCCTTTGCAAGCCGCCACCAATCGAGGTGGCATGTAAACTGCTAAGGCGACGAATCTTCACAAAATATCAAATAAGTCCCCTTAATACTTACAACTAATGAGTAGTCGCCTTTACAGCTTACATACCATCTCGATTGGTGGCGGCTTGCTTAGGAAGCCATGACTCTGGGGCCAGCCCTGTCCGCTGCATGTTCATAACATGCATGACAGTTGAGGATGAACCGCGCTATATCGCAGTTAGATCGAAATCATTGCGGTCCGATGTCGTCGCCCATGGTTCAATGACATAAGGCGCTGGCTCACAAGAGCGAGGCCGTGGGTTCGAATCCGGTAGAATTTGGCTGGTGCGCGCTACTGACTAGGCCCAATAGGACGAAACGGCCATCTATCACTTTCTTGGAGGTGTGGTGGCTGACTGTCTGAGTTTAACTGCGATGAAGCTTCACAAATACCCAATATATCCCCTAGTGCTTACAAATTACTCCGTCACAGTTTAGCTTGTGTTGACTGCTCCTCTCTTTGTCTCCGAGGTTCAGCAAGCAGGCCCTTTACATGCTGATAGAAATTGGGTGATGCTCGCTTCAGTTACGGTTTTTCTGATCGAATTACCAAGCTTCACTTCAATGGGAATCGCGGTCAAGTTTGAGATTACATATCGCAATCCACTCACACAACATGCAATTCAAAATGACCATTCACATGCTGTTGTTGCGATTCATACATTGATTCTGTGAAGTAATTAGCCCTAGTAGCAGTGCAACTGAGATGTTGTGTGATTGCTATTCGACATGGGGCTCGTCATACCTTACATCGGTGTGAAGATGAAGCAGTACGCTTTTCCATAAGGCACACATAACCTATTGTGTTATCGGTGTCCAGATCTGTACTCCATGTGCCCACATTCTTGGTCCAACAACGTATTCGATACGAAAGAACTGTCAGTACCTGCTTGCTACAGAGCGAAAATTGACTTTTTTAATGCTACCCAGAAATGTAAAACATCCTGCATTCCGTCCAAGGGCCAACGTACTGGTGATTGCAGTGCTGCCAATGAACAAAACGGCTCACGCCCAATACGAGATATCGATGATCAATTAAGTTGTGATGACGTTGAATGAGACCATGTAAATGATAGCACCGAGGTATGTCATTACCGTACGCTTCAATTAGCCCCCATTTTACAACATTAGTTAAGCAAGTATCTAGAGGTTTCTTTCAGTAGAAGGAGAATCATCCATATCCATATACAAAATCATGAAGCGCAGTTTGTGTTTTATTACGTACTCCAGGACGTGTCACTAAACATGTCACCTGCACTCGGTTTGCTCATGCTTTATAGTCAGATAATGAAATGCTTCAGATCTATTATTTGAAGTGGCTATAGCTTCCTAACCCTCTACTTGCTGCTCTCTATTGGCAACGACAGCTTCTGTGACAATGCGAATAATTCCATATTACGTGACTTAAGAAAGCAATTCAATTACCCCAATGTTTCTTCAGATGCAAAATGTGTTCGTCGTCACTTTACCGAACAGTGATCAATTTCTGGTGGCATACATTGCTTCTGCTTTCGCGCTCAAGACTGTTGACTTGGTGCATTTGCTTGCTGTGCAAACTACGGCGGATGTGTTCTTCATCGACTGGGAGCGTCCTCAACTTCCAATCGCGGGACAGCCTCGTCCTGTTAAGAAGGCGGATGGAAAAACCACTTTAGGTCAGGACGACGGTGAGTTTTGAATATCAACGCGGTTAGCACCTCTAGGGCTACTCGGTAAAATTATGCCACAGATCGTGTGAGTACCTCAATTGAGACAGATTTTAAGGAGGAACTGCTTTTCGAATCCTTTTCTAATCGATACAGATATGGGTGATCCAGTGATGTAAAGTAGGTCACAATAACCTACGATAGCAATCGATATGTGATGCTGACGCACAGATGGGAACACTTGCCTCGTCGTGGACTACACCCAAACGACTTGCTTTCCCATTTCAGACTCGCAACAGAAAGTGCGGGTGCAGCGTAAACAGCGTATAATGAACATTAATTTATCACGGGTTAACAATCACGTGCTTACCAAGTCCCACAGAAGATATGTGGGTCATTTGTTCAAGCACTTACCGAGTTAAATGCGTTGATAAATAGTCATAGCGTAGCATAACAAGTGAATCCAGACAGACAGAACAACATGGGGCGCGGGGACAGTTGAAGTAGTGTGAGAAAACTAAAAAATTTGGCCTCCCACAGATGTACCTTTTCCCTGGGTACATGTGATACCTAAATCCGGTAGAAGAGCATTATTAATGTAATCCACAGTAGCGCAGCTTATATAACGAAGTGCTGGGAGCTAAGAGCAACATCCAATTGTTTGTTTGATAATATCTAAAATAGAGGAAGAGGCAACTGAGTTTGCAAGAGAGTTTCAGAATTGGCAAGCCCGAAGAGAAAAGAAATTCTGTTGACGCTAGACAACTGTAAGGGTCACTCAGTTTCAGGTGTTGTGGCTACGTTACAGCAAATGGTGGAATATGTGTTCGGGTCACTAATATGAGATGACCGCGTCAGTTTCGGTAGCGTCCGCTGGAAACTCCTGGTAACTTCGGCCTTTGCTTGTAAGTAACTGCGTAGACCCTTGATATTCATTGTTGCCCTGCATTGTTGTGCCTCTAACACCTCTAGGTTGCGCTTTAGTCAAGGTTGTCAACCTTGGATGGCGTATTCAACGTGAGGGCGCACACAAGAATTGTGCATCCTCCGCAAGATTGATCAGTCAAAACCCGAATGGCCTCCGCAACCAACCGACGTGCTGCTTGTCTCTTTTTGCAACTGCCTTAGACTGTTTGAACAGTTGAGATCACTCTGCAAGATCACCACAACGTCACGTTCACGGAGGCTGGTCTGCAATCTGTGTACCCCAAACCAATACATGTAGTCATGTCTATAAGGTAGCTGAACAACGCGACGTTTCCTACACTGAACCACCTGACCTCACTAGATCTAATACCTTCTTGGAGTACACCGCAATCTACATCAATTGCCTCGAATGGAGAATGTACTAAGGGAGCAAGTAGAAATTTAAATCTGTACAATTCCTTGGTAAGAAAATCAAAAATGGTATGAAAATATATCTACCACCCGTGATAATCTAGTCGTCCTTCCATTGCTTATGCAACATTTTAAAATGTCTGACTTACAGTTTCACTGGGATCACGAAGGTAATATGTCTTTGTTGGTGTGCGATCGTTCTCTGAAGCGAATGGTGGTGAAATGCCAATCGATAACGCTTTGAACTGCTGCACGGATTTGGCCTCCAAGACTTGTTCTAGCAGGCTGTTTCAAACGCTTACCACTTCCCGTTCGGAGCACATGACGTGGGGTACTCTTTTTACATCCGGCAATACAAGCTAGTACCGATAATCGCGTGTGGGGCATGGCGTTCGTAAGTAAAGCAGCTGCTTCAACATGGGAAAAGCACCGACGTGTAATTTGTAGTAGGTCGTGATGCGATTGATTCACACCCGACGATAGGACAAGTGTTAGAGTCCTACTTTCTCGCGCCGGTCTTTTCTACAGTGCCTCTCCTATACCAAGAATGAACATGATAGCGACATATTGGACCCATTCAATCTTTTGTTCCTCGTCTCGGGTGATTGGACAGTAGTCAGGCGAACCGTACTCCGGTATTGATTTTGGGATAGAAGAAAAGAGGCGTGGTGATCTCTTCAGAGCAAGTACAGTATGTGTTGGAGCGCATAAAGCATGAGTAGTCCGTTACGATATAGCCTGTTCATGTTGTGTATGAACTTTAAATCGCAACGCGAGAGCCCACCTAGATCCATTACAGAAGGTGTGGGATGTAGCGGTTGGCCGTCACCACACTTCCCAGCCTCATGAATACTAGCTTGCCTAGACTGACCGGGATGCAGACTTCCGCAGACCACATGAAGAGGCGGTTCAGGTGTTGCTGAATTAATCCGCAGTCACCTCGGGTGCTAACCACCCGAAATTTTCAGGCCGTCCACAAAAAGGGCATGCGGCGATCGAAGAAGCTGAGATAGATCGTTAATGTGGATTAGGATCAGAGTGGCCCCAAGCACCAAGGCTTGGAATAGGTTACTTGTAGAGGAATGCCAGTCAGTTAGATGGCCGTCCATCTATACCCTCTGCTCTCTACGAACAACAAAAGCATGAAATAACTGAAGCAGTGATGCAGCAGCACCGTACCCTCTCATCTTGTGGAAGAGGACCCAATGGTTTACATTGTCGAACGCTTTACTGCAATCGATGTAGATTACCTTGACAGACTTCCCCTGGTTCACTGCCCTCAACCATCCATGCCACGTCACCAACAGGTTGATAATGCATGGGTGGTCTAGCATAAAATCATGGTGTGTGGGTGTCAGTGGATTTTTGACTGGGGCAGCCTTTTTCAAGATCTAATCGGCAGCCTTGGTTAAAATAGGTGTCAGACAAACCGACTTGTAGTTGTCCACTTTGCTGGGCTCACCGAAGTTCAAAAGCCGTTCTACCACTGAGCACATCCAGTCGCGCGACAATGAACTTTCGGATAGTGACCTGCTGAACAATTCAGTCACGAGAGGTGAGATGATGGCCGATAGGCAACAGAAAGTTTGGTACTGTGAAGGTTGGCGCATAGTTAACGCAGCACTGCAAGAGTGCAAACTCGACTATCAGATTCAGTAAGCACGATGCACGTCGTACTCGGTACATACACACCGATGCATGCTCAATTCCGGAAAGTAGGGACTGTTAACATCAAGCCTATGTCTGATGGAGTTGAGTGTGACGTTATTGTTGTTGATTGGCATGTGTCGCACTGCTCCACTTTCAGGTATTTTGAAGTCTTACCATAACCATCCTACGGACCTGTTAAACACTAGATATTTTTCACCTTATAAAACCATTGTTCCAGGTACTAAGTCCGCGTACTTTGATTCGATCTCACAGTGGCCTGGCATGAGTTGAACTTCAAGTCAGCATATTAGAGAACAATCGAAGTAAACCATGAGTAGAAAACTGGAACGACTAATGTGGTTTTGGAGATGCTGCAGCCAATTCAAACGACAGCCGAGGGGACTGCGATAAAATGCACTCATGAGCAGCTCTCCGCGCCTGAGGTGAATCGAAGCGCACAGCTTCTCACACAGGTCATCATCGCTTCTGTAGGCGCACAGTACTCTCCCAAACAGAGAAGACGGGATGTAGAGTCTGATGGATTTGTGCAAGCAGAAGGACGATACGATTTACATGGCGAAGCAAGCGGCCAGCATGCTGCAATCGATCAGAGCAGTTGATTGGATAGCTACGCATATTTCGTCCACGTGCTCATTGGTTCGCTGGAGTGGCTTTGGTTAACTGATTTAAAGGAAGAATCTCATGAATGCAGCAGCGTCATTAGTTATGGAAATAACTGAGTTATTTACATCGACGTTTCTACATGCTTGTGACACTGAGCTCGCTTTGCCGAATAAATCGTGTGTCCCTGAAGGACCGTTCTGCGACATAGAGCAAGACGCCACCGCTGGCAATCGATAGTCTATCGCAGCTGTAGTAAGAGTAGCCACTGAGTTCGATTTCCTGGGCTTATCACCTCAGAGTTCAGCCACGTCTCTGTTAGTCCCACTACGTCTGGCCGCTTAGATCTAAGGAAACGACATGGTTCATATCGTTTGTTCATCATAAGCTGTAAAGTTCGTACAGTCCACAAGTAGGCCGCAGCAGGAACCATCAGGCGTGTGCAAAGTGTGAGCAACATGTTTATCCTGATTCGTGGAGCCTTGGGAACGAACGGGGATTTGTTTCCCCACCATCACTTCCTCTCTTCAGTTCAATGATGAGCCGTTCTCAATCCGCCGGAAGCAGGTCTTCCAGCCTTTCAGTCTAATTGAGAGGGAGAAGATCAACTTCGGTTTGACTTAAATAAATAGATAAATGAAATATAAATAAAAGTAGTATCGAAATGTTCGAGGACTTCTTACAAGATGCTTTTCATTGGTGGATTTTGCAGATCAACGTTCTTTCCAAGAGGGGTGATTTACCTCACTTTCAGTCCGTCCTCACTCACCTCGAGAAGTTTATCCGTTAGGCTCTGCCAAAACCCGTCGTCATGGTCGTACCGTACCTGGGGAGTCGGATAAATAAACAGTTATGTGAAAGATTACGAGGTTAAAACGCCTGTACTAGACCAAGCTGAACCTCGCAGGATGTTAGGTCCGCTTACCACCTTCCCGAAACATTCAAGTCTGTGGAACTGTACTCTTCGTCTGATGTACATGGCAGAGCCTAATCACACACCACGTGATATACACCATGTGATCCACACCGACATGAAAACAGGATTTGACCTCTCTCTCTCTCTCTCTCTCTCTCTCTATATATATATATATATATATATATATATGCAAAGGTCTACGAATAGACATAATGCCATCAGAAACCATGGGATTCAAACGAAGGTACAGAAATAGTAAAGGAAAACACAACACAACAATGTCCATGGTTTCCTCAGAGGGCGAGATACTACCCGGTTGCCCAAGCCGAAGTAGGGTGTTGACTTAAGGGACACCACCCCGAGCCTTTGGCTGAATAGCCTGCCCGCAAGGCAGCGGAGCGAATTCAGGGAATCGCGCCCATTGGGAGCCGGTGACTGATTGCTTAGTTCATACGCCTTTCGTTTGTTCCTTTGTCAAACAGGGGCCCAATGCTCCCCAGAATTACAGCATGATGTTGCTGGAATACAATGCTTCGCCAGGATAAAGCAAGGGGCAGTGACTTTATTTAGTGGCGAGTCACGTCCGCCACGTCACAGTGTTGTTAAACGGACATATGTGGCTTTTTATAGGGAGAACGCTTGCCAGGCGAAAACCCACCACGTCCTGGAACACTGCCACCGAACCATTTGCTGGAACGGGAAAATCCCGAACCATCCAGCTGGCACCACGAGGAGGTTGTTCTGCGAGCCTCTAACCAATGACCATTACGGCGTTTCAAAGCACATGAGCATCATAGGCGATTGATAGCGTACTTTATTTCGCTTGCGCTCTTGTAAACCTATGTCGCCTCATGACCCACACAACACAACTTAAACGACCGAACAGCGGGCGTGTACGTTTCCGTCCACGTGCTCAAGGCTCGAAACATCCACCGTCGCAACGCAGTGCAAACTGAGTTGTACTCACTGCCATCATTCAGGCACTTAGTTCCGCTATGCCGGATATATCATTATTGCCTGTACGATATTCATTTATATTAGTCCAGCCTACCGATTTTGTAATGAGTCACGATTTAAGCGGTACTAATACAGGGCAAGGATTTTCCCGAGCTACATGTGGGCTGGCCTGCCAACAATGTGCAGCAGCTGAACTAGTTTCTGCATTTTGTTTCTTTGTACATTCCACATGTCTTCAGTACACATGCCTTCACATATCGGGATGTCTGAATACTGTATTATAGAGCAAGTAGAAATGAATTCTCTACAACTCTTTCGAAATATGGTGAAATACGTTATAAAAATTATCAGCCGTTAATATCGTGCTCGTTCTCATGTAACGTTTAAAATATCTGACTCACGGTATTGCAGGATTCACAAAGGTGAGATATCATCGTATGTATGCAATCGATCTATGAATCGAATAGTGGTAAAATATGTCTAACAACGTTTTGTACTGCTGCACAGATTTTGCCTCCATCACACGTTCAGGCAAACTGTTCCAAATATTTATCACTCTTCCTTCGAAGCACAGTGGGTGGGGAACTCGCTTCACATCCGGCACGACAAGTTTGCATCTGTCCGCGTGTGCTGCATGGCCCCCGTAAGTGCAACATTGGCCTCAGCGTGCGGAAGTCACCGAGATGTAGAATACGGTAGGTCATAATGAGATCGACTCGCACCTGACGGTAGGATAATGTGTAGAGTCCTAGTTTCTCGCACCAGTCTTCATACCCCAAGCCACGTAAACTCGGGATCAGCCTGGTAGCGACATGTTGGACCCGTTCGATCTTTTGTGCCTCGCCTCGGGTAATCGGAAAGTAGGCGGGCGAACCGGACTCTAACATTGGTCAAGTGATGGGAGAGAAGAGGCGAGTGGGAACCTCTTCAGACAATGTGCCGAAGCTACGTTTGAGTGCCCAAAGCATGCGCAGTCCGTTACGATATAGCCTGTTCATGTTGTCCACTGACTTCAAATCGCAGCGCGAGTGTACACCTAGGTCCTTCACGGAGGGTGTGGGATATAGTGGTTGGCCGTCAAGGGTGTAGGTTCGGCTGTCAGTACCTTTCTCAGGTTCACAAATACAGACTTGTTGACCGGGAGATGAACTCCCGCAGACCATGTGGATAGGCGGTTGAGGTATTGCTGAAGTACGCCACAGTCATTGGAAGCATCAGTTTCTCTCCAAATCTTCATGTCATCCGAAAAGAAGACACACGGCAACCGGAGAAGCTGAGGTAGATCGTTGACGTGGTTCAGGAACAGAGTGGGCCACAGCACAGGGCCTTGAGGCACGCCACTTTTAGACGGATACCAGTCAGTTAGGTGGTCGTCGACCTATACCCTGTGCGTTCGTACAACAAGAAAGTCGCGGATCCACCGGTGCAGTGAGTCACCGCAGGATACAACATGGGTGGTGTTGTTAAACGGACATATGTGGATTTTATAGGGAGAACGCTTACCAGGCGAAAACCCACCATGTCCTAGAACACTGCCGCCGAACCTTTCGCTGGAACGGGATTATCCCAATCCACCCAGCTGGCACCACGAAGAGGTAGTTCGGCAAGCCAGTATATGTAACTCAGGTTGGATTTTAGTACGACTTAACCATGAGGTGGTTATGTACTCCGGAAGCTTCTCTAGGACAGCGTCTTTGTCAGTGCGACGTGGCGGACGTGACTCGCCACTGAATAAAGTCACTGACACTTGCTTCACCTCACTGGAACATTGTAATCATTCAGCTTGACGCTGAATTACTGGGAGTATTGGCCCCTGTTTGACAGCCAGCCAAACGAAAGGCGTATGAACCGAGCAATCGGTCACCGGCTCCCAATGGGCGCGATTCCCTGAATTTGCCCCGCTGCCTTGCGGGTCAGGTCCCTATGACCAAAGGCTCCGTGGGGGGCCCCCTAAGTTATCCCCCTTCCTCGGCCTGGGCAACCGGGAAGCTGTATGCCCACACAACACATGAAATGATGAATTTACAACTCTCTGCTCACGTCTCTCGCTCTCTGAACTCTCTCATTGGCCGGGGTGCTGGCGGCCAGACATGCTATACCACACTCTACCGCACCGCAAACCACGTTCTTCGTTCCAGGTTTATACAATCCTCCTGTTCTTGGCAACCCGCCTTCAATTTCGAGTCTCCAAAAGTGCATTGCAAATAAAAACGGTACCTCTGGCATCCTCAATGAACCGCACAAAACCGATCGCACACATTCCAATACCAACAGCAAGGCTTTTATTGCACCTCGCTCGCTCTTCAAGCTAGCTACGTTCAATGTTCGAACGCTCATGCAGATTGGTTCACAAGCTGCTCTTGCGCGAACCTTGGAAACCCTCTCAATCGACGTTTGCTGCCTAACCGAAACCCGTTTACAAGACTCCAGCACAACGCTGCGATTGCTCTCACCCTCCCCAAGTTCCAACTGCACATTCACCTTGCGCTTATCTGAAGATGCGACAGCGGCAGCATCTGGGTGAGCCAGATTAAGAGTTGTGTTAAGCGTGCGTGCTTAGGCAGCGCTCACTGACTGGTTCCCGGTCAACAGTCGTCTTTGTGCAGTCCGTTTGGAAAGCTCAGTGCGATTTTCCAGCCACAGGACCAGTAGGCGCTGCTTATTCATTGTGGCGGCATACGCTCCAACTGACTGCAGCCCGGACGAAGCTAAAGACGAGTTCTACCGCCAACTCACCGACCTCCGCAAGAAACGCCGCACGGACATCGTGATACTCGCCGGTGACCTAAATGCGCAGGTCGGTAGACTAGAGGTTCATGAGCGCGAACTTGGGGGTCAACACAGCCACGGTACTCGCAGGACGGACAACGGCGATCGACTCCTGCAACTGTGCGCCGACCACGGCTTGTTCCTCTCCAGCACCAATTTCCGACGTTCCTGGCGCCAACGAGCCACCTGGCGACCTCAGGCGCCTGGTCAACCTTGGACGTAAATTGACCACCTCGCTGTTAGTTACCGTTGGCGTGGCTGCATAACGGACTGCAAGTCAATATGGAACACTTACCTGACTTCGGATCATGCGCTCGTGTGTGCTAAGTTCGTTCTACTTTTTGGAGGCACCCAACAGCGTTGCCGGAAACGGTTTGACACAGACAAGCTCGCCGTTCCAAATGTTCTCGGCGCATTTCAACACACATTAGCCTCCAATCTACGTTCTTTATCCTCCGACGTTGAGACACATTGGGTACAGATCCAGAGCGCCTTACGAAATTCCGCTATTCTGGTCTGTGGCTTCGCTAGACGAGCTGTTAGTCATTGGATCTCCGCAGTCTCACCAATCAGTGGAAAGTCGTCGAACAATTCCAGTCGGAGTTGAGTACAACGCACTACGCAGAACCACAGGTGCTGAGCTCAGACAGCTCCTCAGGAAGGATCGCGAGGATTGGTGGACACAGCGCGTCGTCGAGATGGAGCGGGTAGTCTCATCAGAAAACTCCCGTAAACTCTTCCAACTTATTCGCTCCACAGGAGGCAGAAGACCAACAGTGCGAGATTTTGAGTGAAAATGACGGTGAACTAATTCACAGTCGTCACCGTCGTCTGGTACGATGGGCAGAGCATTTTGAAGATCAATTCAACTGGCCAGCAGCGCAACCGAGTCTATTTTCCGGGGTTCACAGTGCTCCCTGGTGCGTGGATGTTTCTCCACCGACAGAGGCTGAGGTTTCCAATGAGCTTCGGCTACTAAAGCGCCACAAGTCACCTGGCCCAGATGAACTTCCTCCTGCCCTGTTCAAATATGGAGGTCCAGCTCTCACTCGCGAACTGACATCTCTATTCCAACAGATTTGGACTACTGAAACCATTCCATCTGACTGGAATTTAGCGGATGTTGTACCTGTTTACAAAAAGAGACCGGACCATTTGCTCCAACCATCGTGGCATCAGTCTCATTTGTGTCGCATCCAAACTGCTCGCTGCCCTACTCTTACGGAGGCTCAGTTGCGTACGGGAACAGCACCTGCGTGAACAACAAGCTGGATTTCGCCCGGGTCGCGGTTGCGTCGATCACATCTTTACGATCCGCCAGATACTTGAACATCGCCATACGTTCAGTCGACCAACCATAGTCATATTCTTGGACATTCGAGCCGCTTTTGACTCCGTTGGCAGAGTGGCTCTTTGGGACTGCTTACTGAAGAGGGGAGTACCTGAGAAGTACATCAGCATTCTCCGTGCTATTTACCATCAAACTTCGGGCCGCGTGCGAGCATACGGAGACATTTCGTCCCCTTTCAGTATCACCAGCGGTGTTAGACAGGGTTGCCTAGCCTCTCCATTCATGTTCAACTTCGCCATGGACGAGATCCTGGATACTGCCCTGGATAACTCTGAGTCCTGCGGTGTTGAACTGCTCCCTGGTGACCGCCTTCGGGACTTAGAGTACGCCGATGACATCGCTGTGATTTGCGAGTCCTCTCAAGCCGCCCAGCATGTGCTGCTCAGACTGGAGATGTCCGCCGCCCAATTTGGGTTGAGTTTTGCCCCTTCCAAATGTAAGGTCCCATTGCAGGACAGGCCAAGCGCATGTCCTTCTCTCTCCCTTTCTGGGCATCCGTTGGAAGTGGTCGACAAATCCATTTATCGTGGGAGTTATCTTAGTATTGGCGGTTTGACGGATGCGATTTCTCTGCTTGTCTCGAAGACTAGAGTCACTTTCGCTAACCTTCGTCACCTGTTGCTTTGTCATGATCTTAACCTCGCTCTCAAGGAACGAGTCTACAATGCTACGGTACGAGCGATTCTGCTGTACGGCTGTGAGACTTGGCCCGTTCGCAAAAGCGATGTTCAGCGGCTATCAGTCTTCGATCACCGCTGCCTGCGAAGCATTGCTGGTGTTCGATGGCAGCACCACATCAGTAATGATGAAATCCGTCGGCGAGTCTTCAGATCTAACGAACTCCGCCAATCGGTTGATAGCATCATTCACTGCGGAGGCTTCGCTGGCTTGGCCATGTGCTTCGCATGCCTGCCCAGCGGCTGCCACGATGAGTCCTATTCGCGAGCACAGGTGTGATTTGGAAGCGACAAAAAAAGAGGGCAATGTAAAACTTGGATCCAAAGTGTTAAGGCGCAAACGATGAAGCAGGCTGTTATCGGGCGTTCCCGACTCCCGGGTTGGGACCAAAGGACCCCAAGCACACCTTGTTGCAAACGCTGGAGGATATGGCCAAGGACCGTACGCAATGGCGCACTTGCTGTGAGACTCTTCTATCCTAACAGTTGTCTTCCCTTTCATGCTATCTTTTTCTTCTTATGTGTTGTGGCACTCAGCCAATTATATTGTAATTGGTATAGTGTTGAATATATATATATATATATATATATATATATATGCGCATGTTGACAAGATATATACCCGTCTATTACCCACTACCTCGTCCATACTTGCTCTAGGAGACAGTTGGTCGTTGCCACGGTCGTTGTGGCCGTGTTTTGATCAAGAACTGGTACCATGCACTCAGTGTGTAGCGGACTACTGTCCAGCCACCGCCTTGTATGCGCTTGATTCCCAAATGCAGCGTACTTGTGTTTGCCTGTGAAGAAGTGTGGGTCGGCTCCGTTGATGAAACGTGGTTCCCATCCGCATGCCTCTCGGTCTTATTCCTTCGGGTTTACACTGGATATGGGGTGTGTGGTTGGAGCTGTGGGTGGTGCAGCGCAAGCCATCCATGGTCCCTCTGTAGGCGCAGGCGTCCTGTGGCTTGCCACAGTGACAGGCAAATCCGAAACCGGATGCCGCCAACCATATATATATATATATATATATATATATATATATATATATATATATATATATATATATATATATATATATATATATATATATATATATATATACAATACGCAATCTGTGGTACAGATATTGTGCCATCGGAATCATGGTCGGACTGTACGTGCTTATAAAAGTGGCAGACATACCTCTCCCGAGTAGTAGGCGAACAGTCATCAGTCGCTCGTTGATGCCTGTTGGTTTACCCACCAGCTGGCCATGGAGGCGATCGGATAGTGCAACTCCGACCCCATGAGCACGTGGTGCTGAGGTGGCGTTGCCCACAAAGTAGAATGTGTAGCCAGCACCTGCTTCATGCAACTTACCTTGCTCAGCAAGCCGAGTTTCACTGAGCGCCGCAGTATCGATGTGGTAACGCGCCAACTCCATCGCGACCAGTGCAGTGCGTCCCTTGGGGCGCTTACTCGAGTTCCGGTCCAGTACTGTGCGCACGTTCCAGCACCCGATGCTGAGTGCTTTGCGCGCAGGCATACGACTGTTTTGGTAGGCAATCGCACGCGAGGTGGTCATTGTGCTTCGGGGTTTGCTTGAGGGACTCCACCCGGAGCTTTTGGCTAAAAATTCTGACCGACAAGGCAGTGGGGAGCAGATCCAGCTCGGGAATGTGATTGTAGAGACAGATTTGGATCTGTTTGACAGCCGTCACATGTAGCATTTGAGGTACTGGAACAGTTATCATATGTTTTGCAACCGTAATTGGATACGCACCTGCGACCACGGCCAGACGCAGGTGGGTTTTTGGCGGGTTTGCACCAATTTGACCAGGGGCTGCCTGGCTTGAGGCGGGCAGTAGCAAACCATTGCACACTCATAGGTGCCCTCCCATTGTCAGAGACAATGCGTGGCGCTCGTGCTCAACGCCAATCGAGCTATGAGCTTATAACACGTAGACCTGTTTCTCCCATGGCTAGGTTTTACGGGAAGTGGGCCATCGACCACATCCTAACGTCCGAGAATGATGAACTAGGATACTGGCAGGGCGCCCACACCTGACAGGAGAACGACTCGGGTCCTCAGCCAAAGCCTTCGATCAAATGTACACCCGAAAGGCAGCGGGTCTAGCACATGGTCAGTTCACTGACTCATGCGGATCGGTGTCCTGGATCATAGCAGGGAGAAGGGCGAGACCCAACTCCCACCCAATGGTCGCCACGAGGAGGCGTCCAGAACATGAGCCAAAGGCGCAACAGTAGCAGCAGTAGGTAGATCATCTGTCAGGATCTAGCCACCACCAGTCTCAGCGCACCATAGGCTCTCCCGCCTATATATATATATATATATATATATATATATATATATATATATATATATATATATCACGGGTAAATATTCGTGTCAGATATAGTGGGCTGTTCGCAACGGCGGAAGTTCGTGTCGGTGAGTTTGCACAGGACGAACAGTAACGCGTATCTGAAACCAGAAGGCGTTTTGGGACGGTTTGTTGTGTCAAACACACGGAGCTGCTTGCAACGGATTGATTCACCCTACAAAATGGGTTGCGAGTCTGCTCTACTAACTTCGGTCGCCTCCTGTTTTGAGAATCCCTACACAAATTTTCGACGAAATCATGTTAAACTTCACGAAAACGCCAAAAATGTTTAAGCGATAGTCCAATACAAAAGAGGTGGAATTTAACGTGAGACAACGCGCGTGAGTGCGTTTGCTCGACTCCCGACAACCTTGGATGAGATACCGCCAACTGATTACTTTTGTATTATGAAAACTTTGAGACCAAGATGGTGACCAATTGTGGAGCATAAAGTGATAGTAGGATTTCCAGAACTAAACAGAGATAACATAGGTATGTAGGGTCAAAAAGAACAGAACCGGAAATGCAACTGAAATACGTCATTACTTCTACGAAATAATTCCAACGCACAGAGAAATCTAACAAAAAACAATCTTGTTGAGAAGACCAGGAAAGAATCAACCGGAGGCCGCTAACCGTATATGGTACAAGGACTCTCACCTTCAACCGATGTTCGCGCAGAAAATAGCTCATCCAACGTAAGACTGGGTCGCCAGTACCGTAGTTCTGAAGTTTGTGGCGGAAATTCGGTGGTTTAAGGAATCAAGCGGTTCTGAGAAGTCCAGGTAGATGACATCGACCTCCACTCCACCGTCAACCGCTTCAGCTCAGCTACGTCAAATCCATTTTGGGATTAAAGTAACGCGTATCTCACTGGAAATTCACGCAAACCGAAACCGAGATAACTGTACTATTGAACAAGATAAGCATATCTAAACAGGTAATGTTTTAACGATTCCCAAACACAAATGCTCCAACAGTTCCTTCAATACAACAACTATCTTTGGGCAAAGTCCCCAAGCCAAGCTGTGAACAAAAATACCATGAAGTGATCTCAGTAAGGCCGTACTAAAAACGTTTAAGGGTGAACACATAGCTTGTGCAATCTGACCAATGGCAATATGTGGGCGCCGACCAATGAGGCTCGCCTCGGCATACCTATGGCTACATACAGACCGCATGAAGCGCTCTGATAAATGCAAAATCGCCTCAGCTGTCAGATAACCAAAGCATAGCACAAGAATGGTCGGGGACAAGGTTATTGTGAGACGTGATTGATTGGACGAGAGGGTACAGAAAAACGGGACGCACTCATCATCATCATTATACACGTTAGCTGCAGGTGGAAAACCCCTCAGCTATTGTGCTGCAACACAAAAGACAAGAAGAAAGAGACAAATGAGGTATGCCGGCTGAGTCCCCCCGTAACGGATGGAAATGGTTCGGGAGAGCTAACAGCCGGCTATCGTGCTACGGAACGCAGTAGAAAGGCAGATATATGATGTCGGAGTATACCGCAGTTCAGACAGTTAGTGAGTTTGCTGACGGCAATGAAGCAGAGTTGTGAGACGCCATACTAGGTGGTGTCGGTGACGAACAGATTTCAGGCGGAGGCTTGGCACACGAAAATGTTTGGGCGGACACGGAACTCCGATTACAAGTAGTACAGGAGTACTTTTGATAGAAGCCATGTTGCTCCGGGTCTAGTACGCTACAGTTTTACAGATACTGCATCAGCGCATCTGCGACGATTGATTGCATAGTTTTAGAAAGTATAGGAAGTATCGTTATCGGATGGTAATTGATACAGTCAGTGGGGATACTTGCCCAATGAATTGGGAATGAGGATCCATCGCTTCCATACTGTCGGAATTTGGTTCACCTAAGAC
Organism: Dicrocoelium dendriticum; assembly: GCA_944474145.2. Taxonomy (NCBI): domain Eukaryota; kingdom Metazoa; phylum Platyhelminthes; class Trematoda; order Plagiorchiida; family Dicrocoeliidae; genus Dicrocoelium; species Dicrocoelium dendriticum. The sequence goes on along the minus strand of OX104069.1, from coordinate 69,382,422 downwards.
AACACTAATAGAAAATGGCGAGTGGCTCTGCTAGACTACTGACTATCGTATGTACAGCCTTCGACAGATTGTTATAAAGCAACAATAAATAAATAATTGGTATATTTTTGACTTTGCATGACACAGACCGATTTTGTGGACTGAACATATATTGTACCACATAATCGTTTAGTGGAGAAATTTGTTCGAGCTTTCAATGGTTTCAGTGGAGTGTTGGGTGTTCTATCATGCAAAAGTAGTAAATGATGGAGAGTTTGAGAGTAAGAACAAGTGCAGGTATAGCCGGCAGTCCAGGAGAACTGTGGGTACGCATGGACAATAACATCTTTAACACAGTTTCTGCATTAAAGATAATGTTCAAATAAACCTGCCTGTGGAGTAATAGAAACGAGGAAAGTATTTGTGCTCTGTACTTACTGGAATTTGTGTGAGTAATGGAACCACAAGAGATCGGCTGCTTCCGTTGCTGATCGTGTGCACCAGCCAGTCGTGATCAGTGCTGGAATTCCGCGATGCACCTTACGAAGGTCATTAACATGCCTGTATAGCAGTTTGCGGTCAGTGCATGACAGCTTATTCAACTCTTACTGATATGTCACTATGTCCTCGCGTATCAATTGCACACAGAATCTTCACTGTGCCACGTATGCAGACCAGGTTTCGGCGTTCGAGCAGTCTTCGTTAGTTTGCCAAGCCCAAAAATACCCCTGCATCCATATTCACGTGCTCTACTTCTCAGAAATGACTTGCCTTTGGTTTGACAATGGAAAGATTTCTGTTTTGATGCGTACTCTACCACTGTGCTAAACGTCTTTGTAGACGTTTCCCTAGCGTAACCTGGCTGGTATTCAGATAAGTAGGTCCAAAACCATAACAATTTATTGTTTCCTTTTGCCTGGCACTATCTCACACCCAAAACTCCTATACATCAGTACTATATTGCTTCACCGATGCATATAGTATTTGGTCCACCTAGGCAGGATGCGGATTTCAGTTTCTTCTACTACCAACCTACGGGATATGTTATGTCTGTGCTTCTTTACACGCTATGAACCATTGTTTCATAGGTCCTTGTAATTATTGCCTGCGTATGCAGCGCAGCGAGTAGCCCACTGGTCTCTCCAGTTAAAAATTTTACGCCGTATAGGATTTACAGTTTGGAATCGGAACAGTCCAAGCATTTCAGTTTATAGTATCATATATATATATATATATATATATATATATATCATAAAACCCTTTTTCGTACCCACGAATAGCCTACTGTTTATTAATTCCCGCAAATGAGTATTATGTACGCTTCACATACTTTCTTAAACTAGGGAATTTGGAGAATAGAGGTTCTCTTGACGTGGATCGAAAGACCAGTGCTTTCCATCAACACGAAGAAACTGGTGTATCCATTTGGCGCGTCATATATGTGGCAAACGAGTGGAATGAGTTGCAAACGCATCGCAAGACCAACCTACTGATCACGCTAGGATGTGTTCTGTTCTTCATGCACGTAAGTGCTTTCGTTAAATGCGAGTTTATTGGATAGCGGTATAAGCAATAAGACAGCAATATCACACAGAAGCGACTTTCTAGTTAGAGACAATCAAAGTTTGTACGGCCATGAAATCTGGCTCATCACATCGACAGACGTAAAGAGACTAAGTACGTTCGGCCATTGCTACCTTCGCAGCTTGGCTAATGTCCAGGGGAAAACCCGCCTGAGTGGTGAGCATGTTCGGAGTCTTGTTTATAGTACGGCTAGTGAACCACTCAGCGCAAGTATATCGTGCACCAGGCTCCAATGACGGCGACGTGTTAGGCACGCCAGCAGACCGACTTCCACGAAGCATTTTGTTTGGGCGCGGGGGATATTGACGGAAGAAGAGGAAGTGAGGCCAAGCGATGGCTTGGTTAAGAGGAATGAAGGATCTCACATCGAAATTCTCCTCGGTTGGAGCCTTTTGACTCCCGGGTTGTGATCCGAAACACGAGTAACACGTTTGGTTGGATACATTTGTTGTTATCGGGAAGACCTGAACTCAATGGATTTTAGAAATTATCGAGAACACCTGTAGCTCGGGATGTGGATGACAAGATTGTTGTGCTCTCCGAGCAAGGCGATTTTGCCGGAGTCGTTCCGCTGCCAAACTAGGCAACGGCCTCTGTGTGGATATAGGGTTCTGGTTTACAGAGTCTCGTAAGCCACTGCCAGATCCAAGTGACCCACGTGAGCCAATCGAAGACACACTCAAAGCACGAAAAAATCAATAGTCACTTGGATCTGGCAGTGACTTACGAGACTTTGCAAATCAGACCTCTATAGCCGCACTGCGGATATTGCCTTGTTTGGCAACGAAGCGGCTGCAACAAAATCGCCTAGCTCGGAGAACACAACAATCCTCTCATCAATAGCTTTTGTTTTGTAGGTTTCTTTGCCTTGCGCTCTCCTCCTACCACGAACTCGTCATGATTGCCTAATATAAAAGAATGTGTAGTCCTATTTTGATATTACTCTTAAGGTTGCTTTTCTTTATCCTTTTGTTTTACTAGCGTCAAAGTGAATGGTATTGAGGCACAACAGCAAAAATGCATTCCACTCCTAACGTGCAGAATGATGAGTGATGGTGTTAATGCGTAGTGGTTTCTTTTCATTTATTTGCGTATTAAGCACACTTCCTTTAACCAAAGCAATAAGTATCCTCGTTGACAACCTGAGACTATGCCATTTCTTTTCCACGGTCTAATAAATAGATTTAGAGTCAGAAGACCATGCCATAGGTTAACCCACAAAAACGCATAGATGAAGAACAAGATTCAGAGGCTATGACGATGTAAACGGTGTGCGAGTCACAAGACGTAAAATTAGCACGTGTTGGTGCCTAGCAGGTATAGGTAAAACATAGCAAGTACTCTGTTTCGAATGAACCTGCATTACCTTCAATCGCCACTTCGGCATTTGCCAAATGCTCAGTTGTCGTCGATAATCCACCGTTTCAGAATCAGTATCCATTTTAACTGTTTGTAGCACGCTTGGCTAGTTGCGAACCCACACAAAAGATGAGCACTACATAAGCCATGACCCAGACCAACGTTTTGCTGACTGGGAAACTGAGACCGTGTAGCGATATACTCTGAGTTAAAGCCTTACTTTCTGGTTCGTTGGGTCGACATGAATTAGTTCAACACAAATTAGATGCAAGTTTCACCTGCAGCAATTGAGGCCAAGCAAACACTAGTTTAGCCAGTATAGGAGCATCACTTGGACATGGGAGGTGTGATTGACGGAATGATAACGTAACAGTGTCATAAATCTTACCCCATGAAGCTTGTATATACCTTCACATTTTTCAGGTTGCTGGAATTGAGAATTATGCTTCCTCGGACCCTCGATCAAGTACGACAATCAATCCGCTCGAGTATCACAGCGACAGAAGCAGAATCTTTCGAATTGCTCTTATCCTATCCATAATGCTGATTTCAGGTATGGGATGGCAGTCAGAGATCCGAACAACTTCACAGCTTCTATGTCCTATTTGAGGCAAAGCGCAGTGCACTCTGTAAATGTATAATCATGTTTTCTCAAATACTGGTTAGTTGGACAATCCGACAGGCTAGAAAACCAGTTAATTAGATGAAATCCGCAGCGGTTGGCGGCCAATAAATTTGCAGAAACAGCACTTTGAGAGAAACATTTATTAGTAAACAACGCAATGCTCACCACTGAATCAATGAGTTGGTTGAATGATGTTTGTGAGTAACGTAAGTTTCAATGAGTTAGGTTCAACATGACTGTGGCAAAGCATAAGTACGTGATCAGTATCGGAATCAATAATAATAGCAATGTACCTGTTTCGAAGCGTTCCACCTAAGGTATGCTTTGCTTTGATCGCCTAGCATAGGATAGTATACGACTCGAGGGGGGAGGGTAATGATGGACGTGGTAGTGGTAAATAGAACCGCTGAATCCCATTACCGTTGTGCCAAGCGTTACTCACGAAGCTAAGGGGCATAGTGATCAAAGCATCAACTGTTAACCATTAGGCCTCGAGTTCCAACCCAGATCAGACTACCACCATCTGACGAGTTCAAACGAGGACGAAACCGGTCATAGAGTGTCAATGCTAGGAGGAGCAACACCGAAACAGCTCCACCTCGGATACCGCCCCTGTGATCGGAATGACGGAGGTCTACTACAAAGTGAACCGGTCTCCAAAGAGATTGCATGCCGTAATTCAACAGCATGGCAGGTACACCAAAACCAACTTTAAAAACAGCTGACCATTCGTCTGGGTTCAGTTGGTTCACACAAACTGCCTTGTAAAGAACAGATATGCTGAAGGGAACACCAGTTAACGAGCCCCAACGGTGTGTTTGTTGTTGTGTTTTGTCCGGGTTCCCCGTCTAAATTACGAATGGTGCTGCGCACTACGCGTGGCGACGTTTATTATGACAAGGGACACCGAGTGTAGAAAGAAAGTTCTCTCCGATGAGCCTAACGTTCGTACAATGAACAGCATTTTGTGATCATGCGGTGTTCGTGCATTGGCGCTCTGACACCGAATGCTCGTCTATGGCACATAGGTTTAAATGAAATTTCCGCTATCTTCTACTGTTCTTCATTAGTATGGTGGTTATAGTTACGTGGTATCGAAGTACCGACAAAAAGAACTACACTGCTTCTGTTACTGGTGACAATGCACCAACTCCTTACCCGACAGTCACTAGAATGGTCGATATCAAATAATCTGGAAGGTGAACTAAAACTGAAGACACTGTCTTTGGCGCCATTAACTCCCGAACCGACAGCACAGCTGGTGACAACCTGACCGTAGAGATCGTGCATGTTACTCACTTGTTACGATCCGATAGCAAGTATGGATAAACACAGGAAGGCAAGTAAAGCTCATAAAGGAATTACAGGACAGATCGCGGAAAAACTCAAAATTCAGCCCCCTTTCAATAACCCCAAACCAAATTTGAAAGATGAGACCTCTGATTGAGATTCATTATCATGTCAACTCAGTTGACAACCAATCAAAAACTCGTGGTTACTTATAGGTCCGCAAATGGCCCTGTGAGATCAGTTAATCACAGCCCAGGTCTAAGGAGGGAACGGATTTGTGCGCAGAGTTTAAAAATGAAAGCGGGGCCAATAGTAGATCCATAGTGTGATCGATTCCATTGTAGATCTAGGGAAATCTGGCATTCGCACAACATAACTTAGCCAACCTAGTATTCCCGGTACCGATTGCGAACGCAGGCGGCAATTTATTTTGATGCTCGGACTACTTTGCTTTGCGTACTCCCAGGGGCAGTATCCTGGAATAGGATAATGTTTACACCTGAGATCACTACTTCGGTCTCCAAGGAGTAAGAAGCAGTGAATAAAGGACACGAACATAGGATAATAATCAGATTACTGAACAATATGTTTGTGTAGCCATATTCACATTGTAGACATTTTATTGCGATTTTCAAATTGATGGTAAATGATAGATTTCGATTAGCGACATTTGGAATCGCCTTCACCAAAGCGAGCACTTTTTTCAAAATTATCTTTCCTTAATTCCATCAATTACTTGGCAGACGATTCAGTAACCCATCGTATGTAATGTAATGTACTCAGCCGTCACTCTGCTTCTATGTTAGGTATCATACAATGGTTCCTGCGCATTATTCTGTGGGAGAAGTGCTTCTCCGACAAGCTACGAAGTTTTGCTGACCTATGCAGTGTAGCAAATGTATCAGTTTTCATAATGTCTCAAGCCAATTTCGGGTACTACATCCATGGACATTCCCCGACCGGCAAGTCGGATGTCGATTTGGGCGGAATAGAAATCATGTTGGCAACCGAGATCGGAGGGGCAACACCAAGGCGAGGGATAACTGCCGACTCCGATGAGCATACCTACCGAATGGCTTTGCCTGCAGGGGTTCGGGAGGCGCTGGATCGGTTATATGCCCCACTTCTTGACATCGCGAACAGAGGAGCATCAAAAACCATAGGTGCACCCACGAGAAAAACAAACGCGAATGTCTATCAAGCGCTGAACCGGTTTCTCGTGCGATTTATTTCCAGAGTAAGTGACAGAATCACTTCATTCTGCGCAGTAATTTTCAACACGGCGATGGTCGAAAGCCGCTTATGTTGAGCGGAATTGGTGCAAATATTAATGACTAACTAGTCATTCAAATACCAAATACAGTGTGGCAAAATAATGATAAAAGCATTAAATGGCGCACATTTGAACAATAATTAACTTCGGGTTAAAAAGTAAGTTCAGTAGGATGGTTGAAGTGAATACTACAGAGTCAAAAAGCACGTAGGTTATCTTCCGAGCGTCTATTGAGTTAAATGCGTTGGTACATAAAGTTAGTGTAAAATAAAAACAGAACAGGAAAATATCCGGGATGAAGACAGCAGAACAAGACTCAGCGGACAGGCTCTTTTCGGTGGATCTTCTCATGTTTGTACACCAGAGCTGAGACGAATAAAATGAGTTAAAACATCAGACAAGGGTAAAATTAAAAGGTCTAGGTCAGCTAAATTACAAGGTCAAATGCTTGGTTCACAAACGGTCAATGACATGTCAGCTGCATGTTTCTCAGCGGGGGTTACTGTAATAGGGGGCCAGGGAATACAGAGAATCTGAACGAATCGTTTTTGTGCACATAGGTCTGGGTTCTGGAGGCGGATGGCGATCGCTTCGGCTGTTGCTAATAAGCGACATCTTACCGCTCGTGTGTAGCATCCAGGTACGCGGTAAATGGGCTGAAAACATTGGTATGTATCGATGTGATGGTTAAAAGCAACTAAATGTGCCAACACGGCGCTCGTCACAGTTTTCGTTCCACATACACACAGCCAAGTCAGACAATGCTCATGGATTCTCTCAAACAGTCTCCTGGTTGTTCTTCCGATATACCTTGCTTGACATGAACAAGAGAATGAGTATATCATATAAGGTTTAATTACAAAGGGATGGATAGGGATTGGTTCAGGGGTTTGTTCTGAACTGACTCAGTCAATGGTTAGACAGCGAATAGTTCGCCGCTGTCTCATGCACACAGATCGATTGAGGGTTACGTAATCACAAGGCCTTGTGATTACGTAACCCTCAATCGATCTGTGTGCATGAGACAGCGGCGAACTATTCGCTGTCTAACCATTGACTGAGTCAGTTCAGAACAAACCCCTGAACCAATCGCTATCCATCCCTTTGTAATTAAACCTTATATGATTGTACCGGCCCGTAGATGAATCATTGAAAACAATTGTTTGCCTCAGACTGATGTTCTTGATGAATCACTGAGAATGTTCCATTTGTTAGAATGAGTATAGACAGAAGGAAGTACTTGACCGAGGAAGTCTATCCTTGATTTAAGGCGTTACGATTGGCGTTGAAGTAAATCTTAGCCGCAAACTTGCTGCGTAGTAGGTAGGGTCTATGGCGTCTTATAGCCCTCTAGACGGCTATAGCATTGAAGACTAGTAGCTCAGGTTGTTCAGATGGTGGTTGAACTGTTCGCTGAGCTTGGCAATTTTGTTGCAAACGTCTCGTCACCAATCGAGGTGACTTCATCAGTGCGTAGTTGAGTGACGTGCAGTAGCGTAGAGTAGCGTTACGCTACTGCACGTCACTCAACTACGCACTGATGAGGTGACCTCGATTGGTGACGAAACGTTTACAACAACACTGCCAAGCTCAGCGAATAGTTCAATCGCCAGCCTTCTAGACATTGTCTGCGCTATTCCATCCCCTTTGAACGGCAACGACAGATAAACCAATTTCTTTTCGACCGAATCGGTTTTAGTCCTCGATTTTCGGCACTCCATATTTCTCCGAACAAACTTTTCGGGATAGCCGTTGCTCTCAGAAAGGCCAGCTAAGCAATTCAGCTCATCCGGAAGCGTGTCCTCACTACATATCCTACTTTCCCTTTCGGTTAAACACCTAATCAAGTTCCGCTTCTGGTTTAGTGAGACAAAGCTGGCAATATATATATATATATATATATATATATATATATATATATATATATATATATATATATATATATATATTGCCCATTCCACGTGGCTTTTCTGTGCACGCTGCGTTAGATCGACCCATCTGATCTTCTGCTCATTTGGACGTCTAGGATGGACATGGTACCATGATGTTCAGATTCCAGGATAAACTTAGCATAGTCGTGCGTTGAGTTAAAATGGGATAAAATTTGCTCTCTGCAGCGATGACTGTCTGTCACGTAAAATATATCATCCGTATATCGACCGTAATAGGATAATACGCCAATGACTCCGCTCAGGTAGTTATTTTCTAGCTTGCTCATAAATACATCTGCCATCAGCGGTCCTAGTGGTGAGCCTGTCACTACTCCGTCCTGTTGTCTGTATATTACCCCATTAAACTGAAATTGTATGTTGCTAGTACATAGCATGAGTAGCTGTTTCAACCGATTATTCGAAAGGCCGATGTTCAACAGATGTGATCGAATGGTGTCGCATAGATAATCCGTTGGCTCTTCTAAAGAAACATTCGTGAAGAGCGACATGACGTCCAACGAAAATATCTTTCTTCCGGTTAGGTTATGTTGTAAGAAGTCTGAAGCTGAATGTATCACGGAGACTGTACATGAATTAAACTTTTCTCACTTGTTCTAAAAGCTTGGCTAACTCACAGTCTGTG
>OX104069.1:69235499-69373680 GCA_944474145.2 Dicrocoelium dendriticum | reverse complement strand
AGAAAGTGGAGGGTACAGGTGGACGGTCATCTAATCGATTAGTATCCCCCGACCAGTGGTGTATCTCAAGGTACGATACTGGGGCCCACTCTGTTTCTCATCCATATCAACGAGCTGTCCCAACTTCTACGGTCGCCGTGTGCACTGTTTGCGGATGACCTCAAAATTTGGCGAGAATTAATACTCTCGATGACTGTGACATTCTCCAACAGGAACTCGACCGCCTCGCAGTATGGTCTGCTGAAGTCCACCTACTGGTCAACCCGGCAAAGTCCCTATTCATGAATCTCGGGAAGGCTGTTCACGGCCGAACGTACACCCTAGACGGGCCAACCACTGCATCCCACACCTTCCGTGAAAGACCTAGGTGTACTCTCACGCTGCGACTTGAAGTCCGTCGACAACACCAACAAACTGTATCGAAACGGACTGCGCATGCTTTGGGCGCTGAAGCGCAGCTTTCTGCACTTGGTCTGAGGACGTCGCCACTCGCCTCATCTCCTCCATCGTCAGATCAATGCTAGAGTACGGCCCGCCTGCATACTGTCCGATCACTCGCGGCGAAGCGCAAAAGGTCGAACGAGTACAACACGTCGCCACCAATTTGATCCCCAGCTTGAGAGACTTATCGTATGAAAATTCGTGCATGAAACTTGGGCTCTACACCTTGTCGTATCGCCGTGTTCGAGTGGATCTTATCATGACCTACCGTATTTTACATCTCGGTCATTTCCCCATGCTGAGGTCGTTACTCCACTTGCGAGTACCATGCACCACACGTGGGCACAGGTACAAACTCGTGGTACCTGGTCTGAAGGAAATCCCACACCCCCTGTGTTTCGAGCTTAGGGTTGTGCACACCTGGAACAGTCTGCCAGAACACGTCGTCGAGGCCGAATCTGTGCAGAAATTCAAATCTTTGTTGGATTTCTCTAACATACGTTTCAGAGAACGGTTGCCACTTGACAACGATATCACCCACTTGTGACTCACTGTGTGAAGAAGCATTTTGTGTGCTACAGAAGGAGTTGCTGAACCATCTCAGGATAACCACCGGACGTGTTTATTTATTTTTTTAAATGTTTTTGATTATCACCCGACGGAGTTGTACAGAATTATTTTCTACTTGCTCCAAATACAGTATTCTCGGCATTCGTCCGACCCCACCCGGAATATTGTATTCAGGCTTGTCCATGTCTTAACCGAGACACAATGGCCTTGGAGAGGGTGTTACGAGTGGGCACTCGGTTAGTGCAGGGTCAACGGGGACAGACGTATCCTGAACGCTTGATCAGTTTGGGGATGTACTCAATGCACTACCGAAGGATAAGAGGGGACCTGATTCTCACTTATCGTATTTTGACAGGTAGGATTGGCCCGGACTTATCAGAGCTATTTAGTCCCACTACCTTACCTAATCTCCGTGGTCACCCACTGAAACTGCTTAAACCACGGTCTGATAGGATTAGGACGGAAACTCGTCTGTCGCGCCGAGTTATAGATCGCTGGAATTCGCTTCCAGATCACATAGTTAGGGAACCTACGGTTAAGGGTTTTGCGTGCCAGCTCGATGCTCTTGGGTGACAACAGCAAACTTTTCCTTTTTTCTACCTGATACTTTCACTTTTTAGTTCTTTTTTAATGACTCAAATATCTTGGTATTCCACTTGCTTAGCTCTTTCCACTTTCTCTTTTGCCTTCTGAGTTTACTTTTTTCTCTTTTTTACTTCACGTAACCGGCCCAGCAGAGACTGCTAGGTGCAGGATGCGTGGGCATTAATTGGTTGGACAGGGTGTGATGCGGTCTTTGTTTTAGGTCCGTCAGTATTTCAAAGTCCACTAACTCCTGGTTCAACGACCCGTCGAAGAAGGAACACTCACGGGATAATCCTATCGTTCCAGTCTCACTTGAACTTGAACACCATTTGGCCTGCCGTACCGGAACATAAAGCCCCTCCAGGTCAATTTTTCAGTACAAAAATTAGCCACTCCCAGAAAGACCAATACACGAAGTGTGAAAATTCAATTGGCAAACGCCGCACATGACCAGTTCGCGGCGAAGACATTAACCTTTTGGCGCATGAACTTCTGGAGCGCACAGAAATTGTTTTATCTTATGCAGTAGAAAAAATATTTATCGCGCCCTCAGTGTTTACAACATACAGGGCAATGTCTCTCCAGTGGACTGCATGCATCAGAGGTCAGGAAACACGCATGCATAGTTGTAGAACGAGCCAATAGTAGCCGTCCACTACAGTGACTTCTATGCGCGGAAGGTTTAGACGCTTGGTCGTGTTTGACCACGGATGCCTGCGGAGTATTGTTCACGTCTGGTAGGAACACCGGATGAACAATGCTTAGGTCCGCTAGTTGCTTTTTGATAAGAAGCCTTGTATTGCCACATTCGGATGTTTGCTGTATATTAATCCCTTACATTGGCTAGGTCATGTCCTACGTATGCCCGTTGACCGACATCCTCGGTGTGCATTATACGTCGTAGCATAGTGGCATGAAGAAATTGACTGCGAAACTTGGTCAGGCTGGTGCGTGCCATCGTGAATGGGGGCCCCCGGATGGTTTGCACCAATGGTTGGAGACCACCTCAGACATGGCGCAGCCACGCAGTCAGTGACGTTCCTGTGCTCGGTTTCTTGTATCTGGTCGGTTATTTTCGTTCCATTCTGATTAGTTTGAAGCACTTTCTTCCCGCATCCATTTTTACATTCTATTTGCTTTTAACATCACCGTCTTGCCGTTGTTATTTATTTTTCTTCTTGTGGTGTATGTCGTGGAAACTGGATTCACCGCACCTCGGTGCTCGGATCATAGTTGATCAACTGAACTGTACTGAACTCAACATCATCATTATACACGTTAGCTAGAGGTGGGAAACACCTCAGCTACTGTGCCGCAATACATAAAGGAAAAGGAATATAAGTACAACAGTTGCATGCTAGCTGAGCTGCCAGCAGCGGATAGGCATCGTTCCGGTAAGCTACCAGCCGGCTACTAGGCAAAAAGAAAAATTGTTATGTAAAATTATATTACGCTACGAAATGAGATCGTGGTTGGAAGGGGAGGCTAAAAGGGATGGGGAGGAACAAAGAAACTCACAGCACGAACGCCACTGAGGTCGGCTTCTAGCCATGAGAGCAAGTGTATCTAGCCAAACGTGCTCACCGTCGTCTAGACCTCAACCAGGGAGCCGTGACGCTCCAACCGAGGCCAGCTCCGAAGTGAGGGCCTTCATTCCTCTCGACCAAGTCATCGCTTGGCCACCGCTCCTCTTCTTCCATCCACATCCCCGGTGAGCGATCAACGCACGTCGCGGGAGTCGGTGGGCTGGCATGCGCAACACTTGGCCCAGCCATCGGAGCCTGGTGCGTAATATGACGGTGCTGAGCGGTTCAGTTCCTTTTTCTGTGCCGTAAACAAGGCGTCGAACACGCTCGTTACTCACGCGGTGTTCCCACCAGATGTGAGCCAAACTGCGAAGGCACCGATATTCGAACGTAACTAGCTTTTTTAAGTCCGCCGATCTTAGGGGTCAGGTTTCGCAACCGTACAGTAAGATCGAACGTACCGCTGCATTGTACACTCTACCCTTCAGGGCGAGAGTGATGTCGCGCCGCCGCTGCCATAGGTGGCGAAGGTTAGCAAAAGCACTTCGAGCTTTTGATATACAGTTCGTGATCTCATCTTGAATCCCAAGGGCGCTGATCCAACTTCCAAGGTAGTTGAATTTCTGAACGACTTCTAGCACATCCCCACCAAAGGTCAGCGCAGGAGGCGATCCCTGCCAATCTTGGAGGAACGCTTTGCACTTCGATAGTGCAAAGCAAAGCCCGAAGCGGCTGACAGCCAGTGCTAATCTGTACAGGGCGGCTTGGCACGTCTGGAAGCTGTCACAGATGAGGGCAATGTCGTCTGCATACTCCAAGTCAAGAAGTTGTTCTCCTGGGAGTAGCTCCACACCTTTAATCCATGTCCTGTAAATGCAATCTCCATGACTTAGTCAATAGCGAAGTTGAAGAGAAAACGTAACAACGGGCATCCTTGTCTCACACGGCTGGAGATATTGAAGGGTGGCGTCAGCTTGTCGTAAGCCCTCACTGTGCCCGAGCTACGCGCGTCTAATGCTCGGATAATATTTACATCTATCTCGGGCACACTTTTCCTAAGTAGACAATTCCAAAGGGCACATCGATCAGCCGAATTGAAGGCACCTTTGATGTAGAAGAACACGACTACGGTGGGCCGCCACTATGTGTGACGAAGCTCCAACAACTGACGCAAGGTGAAGATGTGGTCGATGCAGCCACGACCCTGACGAAACCTGACTTGCTCCTCACGAATCTGGCTTTCACGAGCGCCAGTCAGTATGTGAAGGATTATGGAGGCGAGGAATTTGGAGGCGATAGAGATCAGACTGACTCCTCTATGGTTGCCGCATTCCGAACGCGAGCCTCCTTTGAAGATGGGAACAACAACGGAGCGGCTGCAGTCGGTTGGGACATTCTCCTGCTCCCACAGTTTCACTTGTAATTCATGTAAATTATCAAAAAGAGCAGTATTTGAAGAGGGCTGGATGATGATCACTTGGTCCCGCGGCTTTGTTCAACTTCAACAGTCCGATCTCACTAACTTCTGAGTGAGAGGGTGGATCCAAAGGGACAGCCCACGGAGCAGGGCGATCACTGGCCGTCGAAGGATCGAACAATTCTGGCCGATTAAATTGCTTTCCGGAATGCTAAGCCCAACGTTCCAAACGCTTTGACAAGTTGTGGATAGGCTGTCCACTCTCGTCACGTATAGTTTCACTGACACCTGGTCTCCTGCTTCCCGTTTCCCGTATCAGACGGAATACGATGATTGCCAAGGGCAGCGGCCACTTCCATCTCTGACGCACGAAGAGACCACCAAGATTCGTGGTCTCTCTTTAGGCTGGCACGGAGTCTAGCCCGGAGCTCTTGCGAGTTTCATTGTGTTCGCTTCCAGCCGGGATATGCCGACGAACATCGATAAGTTCCAGAGACCGCGAAGAGACCCAGTGTCCATGTTGCTTATTAGACTTTCAACATGAACATTTGCCTGCTGCTGGTGAACATGTGACCAGTGACCTTCAGTTGTCTCCAGTGAGCGCTTACTCAACTCGCATATCAGCACACTTTGATAAGCATTCAGAACAGCTGGCTTTGTCAGTTGGCAGGTGTCGATGCGCTCACAGCGTCGTCGTGGGCATCCGCCTAAACGCATCCGCATGTCAGCACATACAAGTGCATGATCGGTGTCCACACATGTGCTCCAAATCCAGCGACAATTCTGGATGCAGCCTCTCCAGCGGTAACTGATTGCAATGTGATCGATTTGCGTCCAAGGCTGGTTCGAGGCTGATGGGCGCCAAGTGACCTCCCGGCGAGTGCTGTGTCAGAAGTTAGTGCTCGCAAGAAATAAGCGAGCATCTTCACACAAATGAAGTAACTGCTCACCGTTATCAATACAGGAGCCTACACCGTGCTGACCGCCCATGTGTATTTCATCCGTGGACAACTTTCCAACTTGTGCGTTCAGATCCCCCGCCTGCACAACAGTGTCCGTGCTTCGTCTGTGTCGAAAGGTCTGGTTCATTTGGCGGTAGAAGTCGATTCTTTACCGAATCATCGCTACCGTTTGTGGGCGCGTAGGCAGCGATGATGAATAGACGCCTGTTAGTCCCGCGCGACTTCGAAGCTTTGAACGAGCCAGCCAATTGGACCGCACACATCCAGCTACTGATTGGAATCCAATCAACCAGAGCAGCTTCAGCTCGGGTACTCAGGGCAATGCCAACTCTAGCTTGGTCGGTGCTCGAAGTTGAATGGTCACCGGATAGGCGCAATGAGAAAATACTGCTTGCGTCACCTGAAGGGGATCGCAGCGTGAGCACAGAGCTCGAGTCTTGCAGGCGGGTCTCCAATAAGCAGCAGATATCGATCGCGAGGGTCTCCAATGTTTGGGCAAGTGCTGCTTGTTGACCGATCTATATCAGTGTGCGTAAATTGAGGCATGCCAATCTGTAGGAGGATCGAGGGCTCCAAATGGAAGCCGATGAACTGGAATGGACCGCTTGGTTGGACATGGTCTTGTCGACAGGAGAGGAGTGACGCTCCGCGTTGGCATGTGAGTTGAAATTAGAAGATAAACGCTTAGCAAAGCTTGTCGGGGGAGGGCCAAGAATCAGAGGTTGAAAACTGGGGGAGGGGTTAAAAGTGAAGTTGGAGCGGGACGATGGGGGTGAAAAGCGTAAGAGGGGAATAAGAAGACGGGAAGGCTTGAGCAGTAGCATCCAAACCCCTATCCATCCTGCTCGATACAGCAGATAGGGCACCGTTGATTATCCTCTCCGGTGACCAGAGCATCAGAAATTTGTTTGAAGAGAGATTCATTGTATTGCGTCGGCAGGATACTGTCAGGTTGCCCAGGCCTAGACAAGAGAACGATTTGGGTTCTCAACCAAAGCCTTTGGTTCAAAAACCTGTCCGCAAGGCAGCGGGTTTGGCATTGGGTTACAAGGAGTCCGTTTTACGGAATAAGGTGCCACCCTCATTCCAACCCCAAACGTGGAGGACCAGGAGGCTGAGTTTGTCTGGCCTCTAACCATTGACTCAATCTGGTATGAGTGACTCTGAAGGTGCAAAAGCACCACCTAGCATAGCTCAATAGATCACTGAGGCACACAAACCATCGCACCACGGTAAGGTCCAGCCTCATTGCGATGGACTGTACTTAACTGCTATTAGGTGCTTAGTCTCATGGGATTAATAGTGACGCAAGTGGTCAGTGTCCAAGCACAAGACGGCAACCCCGCGCGGTAGCTACAGTGCGCGTGAGCTTTCCAGGGAGCATGTGATCAGCCATCTGCGTGTGACGGCCACGCGCACGGGCCAGAAATCGCGTTCGCCTATTCTCCCAACTTTGGGAATCATTCTGAATTTCTTGGCCAGCGAATTCAAGCCGACGTCCGGGGTTTGAGTAGAGGCTGATACGGAGGCGAACGATTCTGTCAAATATGGCAAACCAGTGGGACGGAACTCGCTCACATGCGATGTGAGCGGTTGTGAAACGTGGCCGCTTAAAGCAGCGGACCTGAAAAGGCTAGTTACGCTCGACCACCGGTGCCTTCGTAATTTAGCTCACATCTGGTGGAACACCGCGTGAGCAACGAGCGTGTCCGACGCCTTGTTTATGGCACAGGAAAAGGAACTAAACCGCTCAGCACCGTTATTTCACGCACCAGCCTCCGATGGCTCGGCCACGTGTTACGCATGCCAGCCCACCGACTCCCGCGACGTGCGTTGTTCGCTCACCGGGGATGTGGATGGAAGAAGAGGAGGGGTGGCCAAGCGTTGACTTGATCCAGAGGAATGAAGGCCCTCACTTCTGAGCTGGTCTCGGTTGGAACGTCTCGGCTCCCTGGTTGGGGTCCGAACGACGATGAACACGTTTGGTTGGACACACTTGCTGATATGGCTAGGAGCCGACCTCAGTGGCGTTCGTGCTGTGCGTTTCTTTGTTCCTCCCCATCTCCCTTAGCCTCCCCCTCCAACCACGATCTCATTATTTAACCTTATATAATTTTGCATAGTAATTTTTTTGATGCATAGTAGCCGGCTGGTAGCTTACCGGAACGATGCCCATCCGTTACCGGTAGCTCAGCCGGCTTGCCCCAGTTGAATTCTTTTTTTCTCTCCTTTTTTCTGTGTATTGCGGCACAGTAGCTGAGGTGTTCCCCACCTCTAGCTAACGTGTATGATGATGATGATGATGAACTCGCTCACATTGGCTGAGGTCCAGACGCCGAAGCTTGAGTGACCATGCTTCCCCAAATTAGTATGTATGGTTCATTAATACATGGGGACGACCTGTTCTGTAGAATACACCATGTCTACCGAGCCTTGGGTTTTTGTTTTTCTTCGGTTAGGTAGGCGCGTTGTTTAGCAGATAGACGGTGGTAGTCTCACAGGTGATGCAGCTCTGCTGTACAACAAGGATTTGCTCTTGAACGCCAGCAGATCCCAGATCTTAGTAATGCATATGTACTGCAGGCACCCGACATCTCCCTGACACCGCAGCGTATCACAAAAGCACGCGGTCTCGTTATCATCGTCAAAAATAACTTCATGTCACCAGCACAGCATCTGCATGCTGCTAGGAAAGCACAACAGGACTTCAAAGTTGGATTTGGAGTACCCTGTGTGATTGGATTGGGACACGCAGTCTCTGTTGAGACCTCGGCCATTCCGATCACGAGGACCGTATGCAAAATGGAGGCGTTTCGGTGTTGCTCCTCCCAACACTAGGGTGTCAATGTTGGGAGGAGCAACACCGAACTACCTCCACAACATGAGTTATCTCGACTCAGGATGGCTTTGCGTTGTATCAATTCAGATGTCTCTCTCCCTTTGCACAAATCAGTGGTCAGACCACATTTGGAACATTGTGTTCAGGCCTGGGCACCCTACCTGTAGAATGATATCAGTTGTATTGAGGATGCGCAGAAACTATCCAATTGTATGGTCAAAAGCCAGTGTAGGTTACCGTATGAACATCTGTTAGCTAACTTGGCAGCTTCGAGCACTGGCTTAGCTGGTGTTGGCATTGCCCTGAGTCCCCGGGCTGAAGCTGCTCTGGTTGATTGGATTCCAATCAGTAGCCGGATTTGTGCGGTCCGATTGGCTGGCTCGTTCAAAGCTTCGAAGTCGCGCGGGACTACTAGGTGTCTGTCCATCATCGCTGCCTACGCGCCCACAAACTATAGCGATGATTCGGTAAAGAATGACTTCTACCGCCAACCGACCCAGCTCCTTCGACACAGACGAAGCATGGACACAGTTGTGCAGGCGGGGGATCTGAACGCACAAGTTGGAAAGTTGTCCACGGATGAAATACACATAGGCGGTCAGCACAATGTAGGCTCCCGTAATGATAACGGTGAGCGGTTCATTTGTGTGAAGATGCTCGCTTATTTCTTGCGAGCACTAACTTCCGACACAACACTCGCCGGAGGGTGACTTGGCGCCCGCCAGCCTTGGACGCAAATCGATCATATTGCAATCAGTTACCGCTGGAGAGGCTGCATCCAGAACTGTCGCTCGATTTGGAGCACGTGCGGACACCGATCATGCACTTGTATGTGCTGACATGCGAAGATTGGCTATCGTGCAAAGATAAGGCGGCATTGGCGAGACAGCTTCCTTGCGGTTTTCGTTACTTCGCGTCATAATCAGTCATTATCCCGCAGATAACTCAGCATCAAACACATTAAGCAGGCAATCGGATTAGGAGACGGCAGCAGACGCGCCACTGGTGCCGGTTACGAGCCATGTCCTGTAAAGTTTCGTGTCAAGCACAAGGCGAGTCACGTGGACTCCAGCCCGGAAGGCGAGACGGACCAACGCCACCCAGTTTAATCGTCAGTGACTTCATTTTCCGCTGCCAAGTCAGCTTCTGTCCACTTCGAGCCTTGCGCCACCCTGAACCTGGTAGACTGAACAAGGCCCACTTAGGTAAGCGGTGACCAGTCATACATAGCACGTGCCCGAGCCAACGCAACTTATTCAGTGCTATCTGTTGTTCTAGGGAGCTAGCATGATTATCACTACCTAGTACCAGGCTACACACATCATGTTTACCTACACGTTGGTGCCATTCGATACCAGCAATGCTTCGCAGACATCGATGATCAAAGACTTGAAGGCGCCTCATATCTTCAGACCGAAGGGGCCAAGTCTCACTACCATAGAACAGAACGGCCCTCACTGCGGCCTTGTATACACGGCCTTTCAGACGGAGAGAACCTCCCTTCTGTCGCCAAAGATGCCGCAGGTTCAAGAAGGCAGCTCTGGCCTTTGCAATGCGTGAGCTGACTTCAGTTTCTATGCGCCCATCGTTGCTGATGCAGCTGCCAAGGTAAGTGAATTGATCAACCACCTCGAGTTCCTCGTTAGCAAGCGTCAGGGGGTCATCAAGTGGCTGGTGGTCCTGGAGCAACGCTTTGCACTTTGAAAATGCGAAGTTCATACCAAATAATGGGACCACTATGGACAGGCTATTCGGAGTTGATTGTGCCGCCCCAACATCGTCGAAAAGCAAGATGATTTCGTCCGCATAATCAGCATTGACTAACATTAAACCAGGCAGGACCTCGATGCCTACCTCGTGAATTTCCGTGATGGAACACTCCGTGAGGGAGCTCACGACAAAATTAAACAAAAATGGGGAAATCGGACAACGTTGACGATGGTCACTTGTAGTCGGATAGCTATCCTACAAGTCACCGTAGACCTTGACGCGGCCTGTAATGTTCGAGTATAGAGCACGAAGGATGTTCACATATTTCGTGGGAACACCTTTCCGCGCAAGTAATTCGAACAGAATCGATCGATCGACTGAATCGAATGCACTCTTGGAATCGAGGAACACAGCTATTGTCGGCCTACGATATGCGTGGCGCTGCTGTAGCACCTGTTGCAAAGTGAATATATGGTCTATACAGCAACGTCCTGGGCGGAAACCGGCCTGCTCTTCCCTAATCCGAGATTCCCGTTCCGCAGTGAGGCGACGAACGATAATCGAAGTCAATATTTTTGTCACAACTGGCGTTAGGCTAATACACCTGTGGTTAGAACAGTCTGTGCGACTGCCCTTCTTGTATATTGTCACTATAATCGATTCGCTCCAATTAGCCGGGACACGCTTCCAGATACGTTCGAATATGGAGGTCAGTGCATTGCAGAGGTCCTCACCTCGGTTGGCTAACTTGGGTTTGTTCTCATTGAGAGGACGTAGATTGATGGGGTACTAAATAGAGACGTACAAAATCATGTAGGGTCTCAGGGTTCTCAAGTCTACTGATATCTTAGAACCAGCTACATCAGACCACTTGCGGGGCTATTGTCTGAAATTAAAAAAGAACAATGATCTAGGCTCGATTTAAGAACAAAATTCTTCGAAAATCGAGTTACATCTAGCTGGAATAAACCCCTCTGCATTATCGTAGTATAAGACAATAAAGACAAAAACTGGTTGACCCTGTTCCCCGAATTTGTGTAAGGATTCATGACAACAACTTCATGAAAGTCTTGGGGTTGTTTGCTCTTTTTCCCTTCGATCTTCGTCCATTATAGACACAAGAACCAACTATCAAGTCGAAGTGTTAGGGGCTCTGTTTCGCTTATTGGAATACGAAGCGGGACGCTTGCTAAGCGAAAGCCCGTTTTATCTCCCTATCCTGTCCTGAAACTGTGCAGACTACGTTCTGACTAGGTTAGGACAGAAACTTATTTGTCGTGCCGTCACTCAGCGTTGGAACTCGCTTCCAGTGCACGTCATTAGGGAATCTATAATCCAAGGTTTCGAGCATCAGTTACTTGCTGTTGCGTGGCAATACAAAACCTTCCACTTTTTCTAACGGACTTGCATCTGCAGCTTTCTCCTGTTCTCTTTTCCAGTTCTTCTCACGCCTTGGTATTACTACTGTTTGACATTTTCCCCTAGCTTTCTTAGCTTATCATTCATTCTTTTTTACTTTACGTAATCGGCCCGGCAGGGGCTGCTGGGCATGAAATGTGAGCAGTTGTAGCAGTCTGGAGAGTAACTGGTTGGCTAGAGTGTGATGCGGTTTTTGCTTTATGCTTATGAAAATCTCAAACCGACCTAACAACTGGTTCCATGATACGCAAAATGAATCTTCTCGGGATCATTCTTTTTTCCGGTCCCAACTGAAACTTGAACTTGTAGGAACAGTAATGCAGCAATTATATATGGCGCGTGTAAAAGCAACTGCTTGACTGGTCCCTAAACTATATAGGGTGAAAATTACAAGATAAAAACACTTTCGATGAAAGTCCACCCAAAATACGTTACTCACCGAGAGTTTTGCAGTTGCACAGATGTTCGTTTTACTGGCTGAAGTTTAAAAGGATTATTATTCTGTCCACTGTTTGTTCTGCACTGATGCCATCATCTGATAGCCATGGGCTATATAACGTGTTATAAATGTGTCAATGTGTCGTCAGATCGTTTCTCGAATGGTGGTAAGGTGGTAGCAGTAAGTATATACATTGGGAAATTGTTCCCTCCGAACTGGGGGAGGAAACATTTTGTCAACATTTAAGTTGGCTGTTCTGCGTGGCCAGGTTACAGTGATGCCCTTTGATTGGTGTATTTTCGTTGAATTTCGAAAGATGATGACAGGTGTTTGGAATTTATTAACTCTGATATACCACTATTAGATCACCCCGTAGACGCTTGCTACTTCCGTTGTACAATCCGGGATTTTTCAGCCTTAGTTGCTAGGGAAGGTAGGACAGACCTTTGACGTTCTTTGTCATCATACGTTGTGCAGTATCGAGCGCGGTTAGGTAGCACTTATGCCATGGCTGCCACACTTAGTGTATTCCGTGTGCCGCCTCAGGTACTCGCCACTCATATATATATATATATATATATATATATATATATATATATATATATGGTTGGCGGCATCCGGTTTCGGATTTGCCTGTCACTGTGGCCAGCCACAGAACGCCTGCGCCTACAGAGGGACCATGAGTGGCTTGCACTGCACCACCCACAGCTCCAACCACACCCCCCATATCAAGTGTAAACCCGAAGGAATAAGACCGGGAGGCATGTGGATGGGAGCCACGTTTAGTCAACGCAGTCGGCCCACACTCCTTCACAGCAGACACAAGCACGTTGTAATTGGGAATCAATCAAACACAAGGCGTTGGCTGGACCGTAGTCCGTTCCACACTGAGTGCATGGAACCACTCTTTGATCCTAACACGGCCACAAGGACCGTGCACCCCGTCCCCTCCAGCAACGACCAACTGTCTCCTGGAGCCAGGATGAACGAGGTAGTGGGTAATAGACAGGTAAGCACCTTGTCAACATGCACATCAAGCGCAGTCACAGCGGGGATATCAAGCAACAGCCAAGCACTTGAGAGAAAAATAACAAAGAAAATAAATCGAGTAATGCATAAGAAAAGGGTGACATATATCTTAAAGTAATGAGCACCTGAAGTAAATTGTTTACAGAAAAATGAATGTTGTGATCAATAAATATGATCGTTTGGCAGAACTACAAGTGGACACTCATTGGTATGCGCGGTCGTTGAGTTCTCTCTGAACACACCAAAACTTGCAGAGAATCCTCGACTCTTGCGAAATTTCCTTCGAGTTGCTTATATGAAATCTCAGGATCGAGCTCTTCATTTTACTTAGATTTCTGACTAGGAACATGCATGTTTGGAACAGATATGGCAATTTTTTAACCGTGTTTGTGCCTCATCACCATTATACTTTAGCTAAAGGTGCGAAACACTATTGTACCGCAACACAACCATAAGATAAAAGAAAATGCAACGTTATGTAATCCAAAAAACAGACAACACTGCTTCTTAACATATTATGCTTC
The DNA here is from genome assembly GCA_944474145.2 of Dicrocoelium dendriticum. Classification (NCBI taxonomy): domain Eukaryota; kingdom Metazoa; phylum Platyhelminthes; class Trematoda; order Plagiorchiida; family Dicrocoeliidae; genus Dicrocoelium; species Dicrocoelium dendriticum. Next base: position 69,360,219 of record OX104069.1, on the reverse strand, counting down.
ACGAGAGATCTTTTTTTGGAAGGGAAACATAAGCTGGATGGGGAAGGACAAAGAAACACAACACGAACATCATTGTAGTCGGCTCATTGCCATGTTGACTAATGTATCCAGCCAGACTTGTTTATCCTTCTTCGGACCCATCCCGGCAATCGGGAGACGTCAACCGCAGCTGCTGCATATGTTTATTCCTAATCTCCCTAGGAAACATTTCAGTGAGCTCCGATAGTGAATGGACAAATTCAGTAGGGCGCTATAGGGGCATAATGCTAAGTAGAAAAATACTAAGGATCTCAGGTTTTCGACACTCTCTGCAATACAAAGCTTTTAATGCACGAGAACTGAGAACTGGTGCGAAGCAGCGAGTAGAGGTTGCTCTGTGTAGCTGCATCATTCGTCGTTTTCCGACATGAACTTTTTATTCATCGTTTCGCTCTCTGTACTTTGCCTCTGCAAATTGTTGGTCTAGTAGCATCTTGAATTTAGACACTGTGTTGGCTTCTACTATATGCTGAGGCAGGTCGTTCCAGACATTCACCACTCTGCGTTCGAAACAGAGTTGATGGGCGACCCGCTTCAAATCCGGGACGATAAGTTTATACCGGTGTCCTCGCGTGCAGCTTGGTGTGCGCAGATGAAGTAGTTGTCTCAACATGGGGTAATCACCCAGATGTAATATCCGGTGCGTCATGATGAGGTCAACCCTCAGCCGACGATAAGATAGGGTGTATAACCCTAGTTTCTTACATCGGTCTTCGTATGGCATACCTCGTAAGTTGGGAATCAGCCTGGTGGCTACATGCTGCACCCGCTCAAGCTTTTCTACTTCGCCCCTGGTGACGGGACAGTATGCGGGAGTGCCGTACTCCAGCATTGGTCGTATTATCGAGACGAAGAGGCGAGAAGCAATCTCTTCGGACCAAGTGCTAAAGCTGCGCCTGAGAGCCCAAAGCATACGAAGGCTGTTTTGGTACAGCCTATTCGTGTTGTCAATGGACTTTAGGTCGCAGCGTGAGAGTACACCGAGGTCGCGCACGAAAGGAGCGGGATGCAACGGTTGACCAACCACTGTGTACGTTCGGCCGTGATCACACTTACCCAACCTCATGAATTGCGACTTGGCAGTGTTGATCGGAAGGTTAACCTCTGCAGACCATGTCGAGAGGCTGTCGAGATCCTGCTGAAGTAAATCGCAATCATTGAGTGTGCGGATTACTCTCCACACTTTCAAGTCATCTGCGAACAAAGCACAATGTGATTGTAGTAGCTGAGGCACATCGTTTATATGGATTAGAAACAATATCGGTCCCAGTACAGTGTCTTGGGGCACGCCGCTGCTCGATGGATACCAGTCAGTTAGATGGTTAGCCACCTGGACTCTCCACTTTCGATCAATAAGGAAATTGCTGATCCATTTGTGCAGCGAACCACCAACACCGTACATCCTCAGTCTGTCAAGGAGCACTGCATGGTTAACCTTGTCAAAAGCCTTACTGAAGTCAATGTAAATGACGTCAACCGATTGGCCTTTGTTCATCGCTTGTAACCATTCGTGCCTCGTCAACAGTAGGTTGGTGATGCACGAACGACCTTTCAGGAAACCATGCTGTGCGGAGGTTAACAGGTTTTTCGACTCGAGAAGTTGCAGAAGGCTCTTCTTCACGATCTTCTCGAGCGTCTTTGCGAAAACTGCCGTCAGGCAGATCGGCCGGTTGTTATCCACTTTGCTTGGGTTACCACCTTTCGGGATATGCGAAGATCCTCTTGGGAGCAGTTTTTGAGGCAGTTACAAGCTGCTCTTCGAAGCTTCTGCGTTTGCTTGTTTTCGCGTTGTTGCAGCGATTTCGTTGTACCTTGTACGCATTGTAGTCCTCATCAGAGCCAGATAACACGAATTTGTTCCATAGTCTACGTCGCCGTCGGGCCATTTTGTTGTACTCTTTGTCAAACCAATGTGGTTTGACTGGCCCAACTTTCCGAAATTTGAGGGGCACAAATCGGGCGCACAACGATTTCACTCCCTCTTTAATGATAGCCCAACATGTTTCAATAGATGAATCCTGTGGTAAAGACCAGTCTATCTGGCTCGCTGCTCGAATGAGGCCATTAAAGTCCGCCTTCCAATAGTTGAAGGCTGACTCTAGTGGGAGAGGATACGGTAGCGGTAGTTCTAAACTGCCTATGATCACTGAGTGGTCACTCGCTCCCAGAGGCTCTAAGACTAATGTCCTTTCATTAGGCCGCTCCAATTTGCGAAAAAAATCCAAGGGCTTGCCATAGTAATGTACAATTCAAGGTTTTTCTAAGTGGCGGTTATTTTTCGAGCCATGCGAGATGTCAGCCAGGCTGCGGAAGAGGACGATGAAGTGAAAGAGCTGCTGTATTTTTTCAGATTTTGCATCGTAGCGTGGGTTGCACCATCTTCATCACACTGCGCAAATAGCTATAAGGTACGGGGCGTTGTTTTAAATGCGCAAGAAGTTCTTCGGTAATTGTCTACTTCAACCACTCTAAATCGGTCGGTTTTGACAGCGTAAATCCAGCAATCAGTAAAGCAGTAGCTGATATTCTTCAGTATCCTGTTACGAAGTTATTCAACTTGTCGCTTAATAAAGAAAGCTATCACATGATTGGAAGGTGGTAACCATCGTAGCCATCCAAATCTGCTCTAAATCGTCACCTCTTTACTATTGGTTTGTCAGTTTGATCAGCGTATAAGAAACCAGGCGTATAAGAAACCTGTTCACTTCGAAGGTTAGCGACAGGTTGATAGCCCTCTACCTTTAAAGCCTAGCTTTGGGAAACAACAGGTCTACGAGTTATGAGCTCACAGCTCGATTGGCGTAGAGCATGAGTATCACGCATTGTCTCTGACGTTGGAAAGACACCTTCGGGTACTCAATGGTCTGCTACCGCCCGCCTCAATCCAGGTAGCCCCTGGTCAAATTGGTGCAAACCCGCCAACATATACCTGCGTCTGGCCGTGGTCGTAGGAATGTAACCTAATACGATTGTAAAACACATGTACACTGTTCTAAACCTTCGAAGGCTTGTGTGACAGGCCGCAAGCAGATCCCATTGGGTATCTGCAATTACACTCCCGAGCTGGACTTGCTCCCCACTGCCTTTTGGCTCAGGCTATTGAGCCAAAGACTCCAGGTGAATTTCCTCAGACGAACTTATATGTACCCCATCTTCTTATCGATCAGACTGCTGAGTCAAACGCTAGAGACCGGGCACCTCGAACAAAACCCCCCTCTCGGAATGAGCAGCCGGAGATTGTCACCTGCTCTCTGGACCACGTCGCCTGTACTTCCTCTTCTAATTTCTTTCCCTCTCAAATTTTCTCTTCCCCGTCTTTTTAGCAAGAGACTACCGCTGATCTCTTAGTTGCTGCCATTGATGTATGTACTTCTTCCATATAACAGAGTTTCGTTTCGCATTCTTCCTCTTAACGTCCGCACTCTAGCTCAGATCGGCCAGCACGCAGAACTGACTTTCTTCTTAATAATGTATGCTGTCTCCTAGATATTCATATAAGGCTCAATCGTGACAGTTCTTCGACTCCTTGGTTGAGTGTGGCGACGATGGCTACGCTTCTCGTGTCTGCTGATACTGAGTCAATGGCTAAAGGTACTCACTGTGTTGGTATCGCTTTCAGCAAACATGCCGAAGGCAATCTACTGTACTGCATACCGGTAAACAGCCACATGCGCGCGGTTCGACTCCAAATCTCTATTGGATTTAATAAGCCATCGTAATGAGACTGGACTTTACCATGGTGCAATGGTTTGTATGCCTCAGCGATCCGTTAAGCTATGCTGGGTGGTGCTTTTTGCATCTTCCGAGTCACTCATACCAGATTTGTCAGTGGTTAGAGGCCAGGCAAACTCACTCTCCTTGTCCTCCATTTTGGACGTTGTAATGAGGTTCGCTCCTTATTCCTTAAAACGGATGTCTTGTAGCCCACCACCAAACCCGCTACCGTGAGGTCAGGGTTTTGAACCCAAGGCTTTGGTTGAGAACCCTAATCGTTCTCCTGTCTAGGCTTGGGCAAGCCGACAGTATTCTGCCCACGCAATACTATGAAACCATCATTAAGCAATTTCTTGTTGCTCTGCTCGCCGCGAAGGATAATCAACGGTACCCTGTATGCTGCATCGGGCAGGATAGATAGGGGTTTGGATGCTACTGCTCAAGCCTTCCCGTATCCTTGTTCCCGTCTTTATGCCTTTTCACTCTTATCGTCTCGTTCCCACTTCACTTTTATCCCCCGTTCTCAACCTAATTCTTGACCCTCCCATGCTTCTAGTCTCACCTCACATGCAAACGCAGAGCGTCACTGTTGCCGTATCGGCAAGCCCATGTCTAATCGAGCGGCGAAGCCCAGTTCGTCGGCTTCTATTTAGAGCCCCCGATTCTCCTTCAGATTAGCATGCCTCAACGTACGCACATTGTTACCGATCGGTCAACCGGCAGCACTTTTCCGAACACTAGTGGTTTATCCATCGATATTTGCTGCTTATCAGAAACCCGCCTACAAGACTCGAGCTCTGTTCTGACTCTGTGATCCCCTTCAAATGACACTAGCAGTTCTGATTGCGCATATCCGGAGAGGATGCAGCTTCTAGGTCCGGCCATGCTGGTGTTGGTATTGTCCTGAGTCCGCGGGCTGTAGTTGCTCTGGTTGATTGGATCCCAATCAGTTTCCGGATGTGTGCGGTCCGACTGGCTGGTTCGTTGAAAGTTTCGAAGTCGCGCGGGGCTAATAGGTGTCTGCTTGTCATCGCTGCCTATGCCCCTACAAACTGTAGCGATGAGTCGGTGAAAGACGACTTCTATCCTCAACTGAACGAGGTCCTTCGTCACTGAGGGAGCACAGACACTGTATTGCTGGCTGGGGATCTGAACGCTCAGATCGGGAACTTGTCCACTGATGCGCTGTATCTGGGCGGCCAACATGGTATAGGCTCCTGTAATGATAACGGTGAGCGGTTACTTCATTTGTTTGTGGATGCTCGCTTCATTTTGCGAGCACTAACTTCCGGCACAACACCCGCCGGATGGTGACATGACCTTCACCAGCCTTGAACCAGCTATGGACACAGTTCGATCACATCGTGATCAGTTATCGCTGGAGAGGCTGCGTCTAAAACTGTCGCTCGATTTGGAGCACATGTATGGACACTGATCATACACTTGTAGGTGTTGATCTGCGGGTACGTTTTGGCGGTCGCCCTCGTCGACCATGTGAGCGCATAGACATCAGTCAACTGACGAAGCTATGTGCTTTGAATGCGTATGGTAGTATGCTGGCGTTCGGGTTGAACAAGCGCTCACTGGATACAGTTGAAGGTCATTGGTCGCATGTTCACCAGACTTTACTCGAAGCAGGTAACTCGTCATGTAAATTCACTAGCCAAAATAGACATTGAGTCTCTTTGCAGTCTCTTGAACTTATCGATGCTCGCCGGCACATTCCGTCCGGAAGCGAACATAAACATACTCGCAAAGACATCAGCTCAAAAGCGCGTGCTAGCCTGAAGAGAGACCTCAAATCTTGGTGGTCTTATCGTGTGTCGGAAGAGGAAGTGTACGCTGTTCTTGCTAACCATCAGAAGTTATTCCGTCTGATACGGGAAACGGGCAGCAGGAGACCTGGTGTTAGTGTAACTATACGTGTCGTGTGTGGACAGTCTATCCACAACGTCGGAACGCATGGAGATTTGGGCTGAGATTTTGAAAAGCAATTTAATTGGTCGGAATTTTTAGATTCCTCACAGACCAGTGATCGCCCTGTTCGTTGGGTTGTCCCTTTGGATCCGCCCTCTCGCTTAGAGATCGAATGTGAGATCGGACTGTTGCACTAGTAGTTTTACCTTTGGAATCCGCAACCATAGAGGTATTAGTCTGATCCCCATCGCCTCCAAATTACTTGCCTCTGTGATTGGCGTTCGTGAAAACCAGATTCATGAGGAGCAAGTCTGGTTTCGCCGAGGTCGGAGATGCATCCCCGATATGCGACGAATTAACGACTTGGACCTACTTGTGACATGCTATGGTGTGGCTCCAATCGTGTGTGATGTGGTGAGTGCCCAGTCGCGCTCGACACTCGTACTCAGTCTAGTCTGAAGCTCCACTCATGCAAAGGCGCATACTCGTAGAACTCACGTGGCACCATCTGGGCTTAGCCATCGCGCATGATCATGGTAGATGATAGTTGCTACTCTATCACTTACCCTTGTAGGCCATTGCATTTTTACGTGCAGTTTGACTGCGTGGCGTGTCTGCGCACGTCATCGCTGAGCTCTCCGTATACTGCTAGGCGCCCACATCGCTGGGTCTGAATGACTTGGCCGTTGCAACTAATGACATGAATGTCGCTCACACATACCGTTGTCGAGGCTCGGTTGGCACTGAATTCGGGCTAGTGGCACCAGAGGAGTGGTTAAAGCGTGTGGATCGCGGTGCGTTTCTGAGTGCAGCATACTCATTGGGCGCACTATTGTATGTTCTGAGCTTGACGGATGTGACAATTCAAATCAGGTTGAGTGCGCGTGTGCTGCACATCGACATCCTCACCATGGTTGGGTGACGTGCTTGATAGAACCCCCAAGGTTGCACTCGCCTATTGCCTTTATTACGCCGTTGTTCTATTGAGCCGTTCCTGAGGAATGTTTCATATCCTTGACTCATGGTTACCATTGCGATTGTTAAGACATGTAATGCCTGAGTGCGTCATCCAACCGGTCTTAAACATAGTTAGTGTTGTTGCGAAACAGGCCGAATGTGGTACGTCGTTCCAGGGGTGGCACACAAGAAACAAAAGATTTCCGGAAGGTTATACTTTTCTGCCATTTTCAAGGAATGATCTCAGCTAGGTGTTATTGTTAACCTGCGGTGAAGAGCGGCGCACATGGTTTGGGCCGCTCAGAATAATGTATACAATGACTATAGTCATTGTCAGATTGTCAGTTAATCAGGGATACCCGTGTTTCCTCTTCTTTTCATGTGGCATATCACGCATTTTAATGACGCACTTGAAAGCCCGATGTTGAGTCTGCTCTCGGTCAGTGACATCGGGCTGCACTTTTGGTCGCCTTGCTTAACTTGCTTGTTTCACGTGGTGGTCCCCAGCTTGTATGGCCATTTCCGTTTGCTCATCTCGAACTAGTGCACCTAGGTCACGTTCGACAGTAGAGAACTGTGGGGCATGTGTATCGAATCCATAGGAGTCAAAATTCTGGTATCCGATGCAGAGTATGTTACACACAGGCAGTCACACTACCTACGAAAGTGAATTCTTCAGATGCACAGTTCTCGAACGGGTTGTGAACTTTTTGACAAATAACCCTTGTTACCATCACTAAATCGTAGTATCTCACAAAACTGGAGACTGTTCTCGTTGGCGGAGGCAAGTCCCAGATTGATACGACACTGCAACAACGACGTAGCGGAGAAATAAATCCCATCGCAATGCGACTGGACCTTAACTTGATGCAGTGGTTTGCGCACCTAGTGACTTATTGAGCTGCGCTGGGTGGCACCTGCTAAGTACCAACAAAACTACCCTTACTGAACGTGTCAATATTTAGAGGTCAGACTAACAGTCTCATAATCCTCTTCGGAAGTTGGCAAAGCTTCATGGTCCTTTTCCCTTCACTGATGAGCTGCATCTGGGCGGCCAACATGGTGTGGGCTCACATAATGATAACGGTGAGCGGTTACTTCATTTGTGTGAGGATGCTCGCTTATTTCTTGCGAGCACTAATTTCCGACACAGCACCCACCGGAGGGTGACTTGGCGCCCACCAGCCTCGAACCAGCTATGGACGCAAATTGATCACATTGCGATAAGTTGCCGATGGAGAGGCTGCGTCCACAACTGTCGCTCGATTTGGAGCACATGTGTAGACACCGACCATGCACTTGTATGTGCTGACCTGCGGATGCGCTTTGGCGGACGCGCACGACGACATTGTGACCGCATTGACACCAGCCAACTTGCGAAGCCAGCTGTTCTGACTGCCTATCAAATTACGCTGTCATGCGAGTTGGATAAACGCTCACTGGTCTCATATTCAACAGACCTTACTAGCTGCAGGAAAATCCTCCTGTGGTATGTCTAATAGCCAACTTGGATATTGGGTCTCTTCACAGTCTCTGGAACTTACAGATGCTCCCCGGCATATTCCGGCTGGAAGCGAACACAATGAAACTCGCAAAGAGCTCCGGGCAAGACTCCGTGCTAGCCTGAAGAGAGACCGCCAATCTTGGTGGTCTCATCGTGCATCAGATGGAAATGGTCGCTGCCCTTAGTAACCATCGTAAGTTATTCCGGCTGATACGGTAATCTGGCGGCAGGAGACCTGGTATTAGTGAAACAATTTGTGACGAGAGTGGACAGCCTATCCACAACTTGTCAAAACGCTTGGAGCGTGGGGCTGAGCACTTTGAAAGTATTTAATCGGCCGGAATTAGATTTCTCGCCGGCCACTGATCGCTCCGCTCCGTGGGCTGTCTTTATGGATCCACCGTCTTGCTCAGAAGTCGAACGTGAGATCGGACTGTTGAAGGTAAATAAAGCCGCGGGACCTGATGACCTTTCTCCAGCCCTCTTCAAATTCGTGGGACCTGCTCTTGTGGATAATTTACACGAATCGCTAGTTAAACTATGGGAGAAGGAAAGTGTCCCAACCGACTGGAGCCGCTCCGTCATAGTCCCGATTTCCAAGGGAGGCTCACGATCGGAATGCGGCGGCCATATAGGAATCAGTCTGATCTCCATCGCCTCCAAATTGCTTGCCTCTTTCATCCTTCACAGAGTGACTGGCACGTGTGAAAGCCAGATCCGTGAAGAGCAAGCTGGATTTCGTCGAGCTCGTGGCTGCATTGACCACATCTTCACCTTGCGTCAGTTGTTGGAGTACCGTCACATATATTGGCGGCCCACCTTTGTCGTGTTCTTCGATATCAAAGGTGAATTCGATTCGGTGGATAGACTTGCATTTTGGGACTGTCTACTCAGGAAAGGTGTACCTGTAAAATATGTAAATATTGTCCGAGCATTATATGCGCGTAGCTCGGGCAGAGTGAGGGCTTGCGGCAAGCTGTCGTCGCCCTTTAATATCTCCAGCGGCGTGAGACAAGGATGCCCGTTGTCATCTTTCCTCTTCAATTTCGCTATTGATGAAGTCATGGAAATTGCGTTTACAGGATACGAATTAGAAGGTGTGGATCTGCTCCCAGGAGAGTGACTTCTTGACTTAGAATATGCTGATGGTATTGCCCTAATCTGTGACAGCTCACAAACGTGCCAAGCGGCACTGGACAGATTAGCACTAGCTGTCCGTCACTTCGGGCTTTGCTTCACACCCTCGAACTGCAAAGTGTTTTTCCAAGATTGGTCTGGACCGCCTCCTACGCTGACCGTTGGTGGGGATCAGCTTGAAGTCGTTCAAAAAGTTTCAACTACCTGGGAAATTGTATCAGCGCCCGTGGGATTGAAGATGAGATCACGAACCGTATAGCAAAAGCTCGGGGCGCTTTTGCTAACCTTCGCTAATTATGGCGCCGGCGCGACATCACTCTTGCCCTGAAGGGTAGAGTGTACAATGCAGCGGTACGTTCGATCTTACTGTACGGTTGCGAAACCTGGCCCCTAAGATCGGCGGACATAAAGAAGCTATTACGTTCGACCATCGGTGCCTTCACAGTTTGACTCACATCTGATAGGAACACCACATCAGTAACGAGCGTTTTCGACGCCTTGTTTACGGCACAGGAAAAGGAACTGAACCGCTCAGCACCGTCATATTACGCACCAGGCTCCGATGGCTCGGCCACGTGTTGCGCATGCTATCCCACCGACTCCCGCGACGTGCGTTGTTTGCCCACCGGGGATGTGGATGGAAGAAGAGGAGGGGTGGTCAGTCGATGACTTGGTCGAGAGGAATGAAGGCCCTCACTTCGAAGCTGGCCCATGTTGGAACGTCAGGGCTCCCTGGTTGGGGTCCAGACGACGGTGAGCATGTTTGGCTCGATACACTAGCTGACATGGCTAAGATCCGACCTCAGTGGCGTCCGTGCTGCGAGTTTCTTTATCCCACCCCATCCCTCTTAGCCTCCCCCTCCAACCACGATCTCACTATTTAGCCTTATGTAATTTTGCATAGTAATTTTTTTGATGCATAGTAGCCGGTTGGTAGCTTACCGGAACGATGCCCATCCGTTACTGGTAGCTCAGCCGGCTGGCACCAGTTACATTTCCCCCTCTTTTTGTGTATTGCGGCACAGTAGCTGAGGTGTTTCCCATTTCTAGCTAATGTGTATGATGATGTTGATGTTGCCATTTTCCCTTAAAACCGCCATGGGAGACAATAGGTTACTGAGTATCTCACAACTCTGTTGGTGCTGAGCACGAGTGCCACGCATTGTTTCTGATCGTGGGAATGCACCGCGCGGTGCTTAATACTTTGCTACCGCCCGTCTCAATTCAGGCAGCTCCTGGTCAAATAGTTGCAAACTTGAAACTGTTATATGTGCTTGGCCTTGGTCGAAGGTGCGTAAAATATATATGAATTGTCCCAGATCTTCAGCTACTGCATGTGACAGGTCTCAAGCGGACCCCAATGGGACATTGTTACCACCCTCTCCACTTGCACATGCTCTCACTGGCTTGTGAATCAGGGTGTTGAGCCAAAGCCTCCGAGTAGGGCCACTCAAGTGAACCTCAATATGTCTCGCTGCGTTGTGGGTCAGACTATTGAGTGAAAGGCTAGGGGTAAAGCACCTCGAACATATACCCTCTTCCGGAATAGGCAGCGGGAGAATATCATCTTCCCTCTCGACTCCGTTGCCAGCACTTCTCTACCCTTACCACTTTTCTGCGCAAAAACTGCCACCGACATCGCAACTGAAGCTATCAAACTAATGTTCTCATTTCTTAATGATTCGTTAAACGTCTACACGCTGTTTCAGATCGGCTACCAAGCAGCACTAACTCTCACTATCCACTCGCTTGGTCTATTGGTGTGTGCTGTCTCCGAAACACATATACAGGATCACAGCATCCTGACGAATCTTCGACTTTTTAGTTACAGTACCGAGTCAATGGCTCAAGGTTATTATGGTGTCGGTATCGTTGTCAGCAATCATGCTGAAAGCAATCTACTCGATTGGATACCAGTGAACAGCCGCATATGTGTTCTTCGACTTAGAAGCTCTATTGGGATCAATTAGAACCGTCTGAAGACAACGTGCCTTTTCATTGCTTCTGTTTATGCCCCCACCGACTGCAGTTCAGAGGGTTTAAAGGACAACATCTATCGTCTGCAAACACGACTGATATTGTGATTGTCGCCAAAGTGGGTCTCGTTTCGGACTCTAGAAGGCTGTTTCAGGGTGCCTGCACGCCGAACAGATAGTGCCGATCAACTCCCACAATAATGTGCTGCCCACAATCTGGATACCGGCAGCACTGCGCACCAGCACTAACGTTCGCATTGTGTCACATGTGCCCACCGAACTCCTGAATGACTTGGACGCAAATTGACGATATTGCTGTAAGCTACAAATGGCGCACCTCAGTTCAAGACTGTCGGTCAATTTGGAGTACATACCTGGATTCCGACCATGCTCCATAGCATTTCCCGCAAAGTTGCATAAAAGATCCACAATTTTGCAAAGGAAGTCCAAAAGTTCGCGAAGAACTCCAAAATATTGCAAAACCCTGTGCGATTCGCCAGCCGCTCAGAGCCAATCCTCTGACCTTAAGTGTGTTCTCATTGGCCGGATGCCAACGTTCGGTGCGTTAGTCTGAGGAGGTGAATGCGATGCCCGTTGACTGGGTGAGACTTGTGAATGAACCTTAGAGGTATGCACTTCGACGGTGCAACGGGCTTGTATGCGCCCCCCTCACGTCCGAAACGGTGGATCACAATGGGTTTGAGAGCAATGAAAAGATGGAACATAGGCGCACGACCGAAACCATGTCTATGATACTAACGTCGTCGACATGCCTTCTCGCGTTCAACAGAGTATCTCATCAGACATTCGTGACCGAGTTTTGGGCGCCTTCGTCAACGGTGATGACTGGCAGCTGGTGGCAACTGTGAACAACGTCAAATATCAAACAGCCTACTCCTGGATTCGTCGTTCTCTTGATCAGGAGCCGAGTACTACGCAGGCGCGCGGTCGTAAGCGGACTCTGTCGGAGGAAGACGTAGATGACCTCATGGATTAGACCGTGGGGGATTCAACTCTTACGCTACAAGAAATGCGAGTACGAGCAGAAATGAACAAGGACATTTCGAAGTCAACAATCGCAGGGCACCTAGATGACCGATCCGTAACTATGGAGAACATCTATCAGGTTCCCGAGGGAATGGACAATGAACGAACCAAAGGGATACGCAGGGAATTCGTTCAGCAGTTTCTTCAACTTGAGAGTGATGACAAGTTCTTCATTTGGATTAACGAAGCGAAATTCAACCTTGACTGCAAACGTACTCTTGGTCGGGCTCCCAGGGGAGTGAGGGCCTGTTGCAAAGTTGCAAACAGTAGAGGCCTCCATTTGCATTTGATCGGTGCACTCACAATGAAAGGGTAAGTGTCGATGACCACCCGGAGGGACTCATTCACAGGTCCCCTATCTCTCGAATGGCTGCGAAGCTATTTAGACAATCTGAAACTGGAGATGGCGTTCCGGCAGGTTGTCGTGGTATGTGATAGTGCACCGTGTCACACAACACTCGAAGGACTGTCGTCAATAGATGTATACGAAGGCGTAACCATACTGTGATTGTGTCCGTTCCTCAATCCGATCGAGAATGTTTGGCAGATGATGAAGGCCAGTGAAGAATGAGATGAGAGTGCACTACGAGGAATTTCTGACTGAGGATCTCCAGAAACTCATGACGCAGATGGAATGGAGACTGCAGTTCCTTGAACGCATTGCCGGAGCAGCCACCAAGGATATCAGCGTTGTGGGACGTCGTAATGCTATTCGACATATGCGTGTACATTTTCCTAATTGTCTAGAAAAAATTGACATGTTTTGATCACGTTGCTGGCCTATTTTTTACATATCTGGTTGTATAGCACGTCACTGGCAGCGCGTAGGGACGTGCGAGTATTCACAGTGTTTTCAAAATATGCATGCACATACGTAAGTTTGTGTGTTCGTACGAGGGTTGAAGCGATATCTGATGTCTAACGCAAGGGAGTGGCACGGGATCGGCTTCCAGTGAGCCATGCCCGAGTGATATGTTCAACTTATGGTCCTTTTCATGCTGGTATTCGCTGCGCCGTACCTTTTCATCATCAGCCTGAGATAATGTAGATACAGTTTCTTTGTTCGGAAGACTAGGACAGGGTAGCACGGAGTCAGCAGACAATAAGAAGGAGTATATGTTGGGAGGGGGGAGGGAGGATTAGCCATGACCGACCTACAGGATAACAGAAGACGCTGGCTTGGCGTTGTCCCTATTTCAGCTTCACCTCTGCCGTGCCATTTAGTCGCACCGGGGGCGTCATTCACTCGGTTGCCACTACAACAAATATCTTTACAAAACCCACCATATTCATTCAATGGATTGTTGCAATATATATATATATATATATATATATATATATATATATATATAATCAACTTCTGTGTCAGCATCTCTGTCTAGTGCTACCGTATTCCCTCAAACATTGTCTGCTGGATCTGAAGGAGCGTCTGCATTTGCTCCGAACAGATGGCTATATACTGGAGTAACAGTGTTCGTGTGAAAGTCTCGATCACACGCAGCTCTGAGGCCTTGAACTGCTACTACCGTTGCTATTTCTGTTGTGGCAAAATAGTTTTCAGATCCTCTGCTGGATTTGCCATCTCGCTTAAGTTTAACTCCCGTCGCCAGAATTATGTTGTGATGCCCCAGAAATATGTTGTGGTGCCGCTGAATGCATGGCTAACCTGCTGCTATCGTGCAGCTGACCGTTGCCAGAATTGTGTTGTGGATTCGTATTGTGTGAGAACATGGCGCAATAAATAGGTTGCAGGCAACTACTAACACAACAATATTGGAGATGCTGATTAATATTAATTAGCACAACTCAAATGTTGCACGTTCATGGTCTAACTTGCCGTTGGTTCCACATAGATTCGCGTTTTGATCTTTACTCGAGTTCGATCTCCAATCGTAGATCGATCCACTCTAGCGCCACGCTTCTCGGCCTGTGCGATGGATCTCCGTAACATCTACTGAGACCCTCGATGTACCCTCAAGGTCTATGATAATCGATCTCCTGAGTCTCACAGGACACCCGAGATGCTTTGAGTGCTTGTCGTTTGCGTTCGTAGCGATGACGCTCCCTTCCGCTTTTGTGTCTATGAGGAAAGTGATGGAACGACGTCGATCCTTAACGTAAGACAGGCGATCTGTTTTGTTGTTGATGGAGGCGTTGGTCTTGCTAGTATGTTGGCTGTTAGCTTTTCCTGAAGCTGCTGAGTGGCGCCTAATGCAGGAAGCCCGACAACGTCTACCTTTTTCATCATATTGGCGATGATACCAACATAATTCTTCCATGGGTTTGGTATTATCTGACTGAGAACCTTCAGAGAAAATGTTGCGTCTTCGTGTCGAACGAGACGTACTCGGTGCAGGCACAGATGAGCCGCAATGAACGTTACCAAAACGTGGTCAGCGTCTGACTGTTACTCATGTTGCTTGGAAGGCTTCATTGCTGCTATTCTGCTGTGAAGTAGCGCAATTTCCTCATCTTCAGGGTCCGATCGACCTGACGATTTGGAGCAAATGTGAGACTCAATTTTCCTTCGTGGGAATACGTCACCGAAGATATTGGTCGTTTGCTACGGAAGACGTTCGAACGCAGCGCCTGCCTTGGTAGTTATTTCTTCCAGGGGCGTATCCAGAAACATGGACAGCATTACCGGCCATGACTCTGGGAGACGTGCAAATCACAATTCTATCCCTTCTTCGCTCAAGAATAAGGGACCATCGATGCGCTGAATTTCGCGCAGCAACGTCGACGGCTTGCGATCTCCAAGCTAAGTTTTTCAAATAGAGCCCGCGCGACGGGTTGTAACTCCTTTAAAATTGCTTGCTTCATCGTTTCCTTCTTTGCCTCATTCAGTGGGCAGAGTAGAATGTTCTGAACCAGCGTCACAACCGACGAAGGCGTGGGATGAGCTGCTTGTATCTCGAACGGTCCGTCTGAATGCACTTATTTTCGCGTTCGATCTCGAATATCGCAAACTAAACCTCTATGTTGTGTTCCATAAAATTTGGAACATCCAAGGTATGCATGTCTACGCTGGAAAACGACTTAGATGCCACTTTCGAGTTGTGAATCCAGAAGATCAAGGAGGAACAAAAACACGCTAAAATACTAAAATTAGGGAAGAACCAAATAAATACACGTATTAAACCGAGAAAAAGGAATGAACTCACTAAAAAATACAAACGACGAACAAAGTTTAAATTCGCGCTTGCGAATCGAGGTCATCAATTTGTATGACTAGTAAATACTAGTCCGAGACGATGCGTCTAATCAAGCGCGGATATCAGAAGGCAATCGAAGTCGGACACAGCGTACTATATCCGATGGGCTACAAAAGACGTGGACGGATAAAGCGATACAGGAGCAAACGTTAGCGCGACAACTTACAACGCAAGCAATTGTCGAGCCGGATGTAAGGAAGATTAAAACAAGAAGGTATACTGTACAATCGGTCGAAAATGAAATTGGACATAAAAGATAGTAATTCTCTTTTGGGCCCTACAGGTTCACTCTACGCACAATGACAAGACGAGGCACACGCATGCGCCATCCGGCGGAGGTTAAGGCCAGAATGTTGAACTTGTGAAGAGGGCAATGGTTGCAAGCAGGTTGCATCTGTGTTAAATCCCAATCTGAAAACTTACCGAAGTTGCATTAAGACGAACCAAAAGGTAAACGTGGTGGCGCACGTCGAAAGTCACTAACATATTCACGTGGATTTTCTGGTGGAATGGGTGGAAGCGGAGCCTACGATAACCTTAGAACGTCTTTGTTTCCGATTGAAAGCGGTTCTCATTGTGAAGATATGCGTCATCACTGTAGCTCGGTACCTATAGGGTCGCCTCATAATAATGATAAAGCTACATGCTATACCGTAGTTGATGAATACGCTTGAGAACAAGAAGCGAAGGAACTCATGAACTTGGAAGCTAAAGGGGGGTAAGCAGTTTGGATTGATGAAGCGAATTTCAATCTGTTTTGCGCTCGCACAAGTGGACGTTCAGCACCTAGCAGACATACGCAGTGTACTGTGGCGAGCACTCGTGGACTAAATCTACCCTTTATCAGCGCAGTGACTGCAGATGGACTTTTAGGATAAACCGTCCTAAGGTGTGCACGGTGGTTGTGGCAAATGCTGCTGCTGGTGCGGCGCTGCTGTTACTGAGTCAAGTCAAGTCATCAATGCGCTTTATGCACTCATGAAGAGTGAATACTCAGCTACAACACACACACACGCTGACACAAATATAATCAACTCAAGATATGGAATATGTGTAAGGTGCGCCACCAATTTAAATATGTGGCAGTGTTCATTGTCTTTTTTGACTGTATCTTGATCCCTCAGAAAACGTGGCAAATAGGGAACAACTGACGTACCGTAAGCTCGTGTGCGGGTATAAATGGCTTTGTACGTTTGTCTGGTCGAAGAAGTCGAGATGCATTCCGACAATGGAGAGGATGACTAGCATCGGTTAGTCTCTTGAAAGCCAGTTTTCCACAGGAGCGTGCATAATTGGACACAATGATGTCAGTGAACACTAGCATATAAATTCCGTTGTATCGAGTAACATACTTCAGCGACCTGTTGCTCGCTTTGAATTGCCCGTTTCAGAGTTTTGGAAATAACACAGGTGAGCAATACGTCCAGTGCGGTATGTCGCAAGCAGTAACAGACCGTAGAATCAGGCAGCGAGGCACGGATGAAGGCCTGATTCGGGAGACTTAGAACATTAGTCTCCTGAACTTAGTGAAAGTTTCATTCACGTGATGTGACCATTCGAGATCCCGACTTAGTGTAACTCCGAGATATTTCACTAACGTACAGGAGTTTAGACTGTCACTGTCAATACTAAGATGCGCGGTGTGTTTCGGGAGCTGTTGATAACAACTTTCTCTTAGATAACGAGAAAACATTTTTACATGCGTCGAGTGAAAGACAGGGGGATTTGGACCAGGAGGTGTGGTTGTCCAAGAAGGATTGCTAGTTGGCCAATGAATTTGTGGTGTGATTGTGTACCCCAAGGATCATGTCATCAGCATACTTCAGTATGATGGCTTCTTTAGGAGCGGGAATGGAGGTAATGTAGGTGGAAACTAGGAGTGAGGACAGAATAGCTCCCTGAAGAACACCTGCACTTGTGGTAAGTGAGGAAGAGCTTTTTCCACCAATCTTGGTAAACTGCGTACGATTGGCAAAGTAGTCTGTAAGAACAGATACTAATGCAGGTTGAACTCCGGGAACTAGCAGATCATGTAACTGCAGCTCGCGGTTTACACAGTCGAAAGCATTGCTGTAATCTAGGAAGCAGACCCGCTTGGGTTGGTTTTTTCTATCGAGTGATGAAAGCACGGAGTGTACAAGATGGGCTAATGCATACAACCTAGACTTTGAACTGCTATAGGCGAACTGAAAAGGATCATTTGAGTTGGTTTGGACAGGCATTCTTTCAAGTATGATTCGTTCTAATGTCTTAAGAGCCACAGACGTACAAGCATTGGTCCGGTACTTACAGGTTCATTTTTTAGCACAGATGTAATGCGGACGCTTTGCTAGCGGTTGGCTACCTTGTGTTGATGTAGGCACATGGTGTAGAGTTCAGAAAAAGCCTGTGCTAAGACATTAGCACGTTCCTTGACTGGAGTGTCTGGAACGTGTGTTCCAAGAGGAGCGTTACCAATCAGGGAGACTCTTGCGACTCGCACCATATTCACCTTCACTGAACCCCATGGAAGGCATTTGGAGTGTCATCAAGGCAAACGTAATGTATTTGAATTGTACTTTGTTGTAGCGAAGTCTCGTATAGTGAACTCTAATGTTGATCCATGAAAGTTCAAAGATTCATTCTTTCTTCATTATTTTTGCAACAGCAGCAGGAAATGTGGACCTGAAATCACAATGATGGGGGCTTGGATCGCTTGCCAGTATAAGAGGCAGCACCCTCGTTAGGCGAAATTCTGCATCGTCATTGGAACTTGACCTGATCTAACATGTGTACATGCGTTCCCCAATCACTATCAAATCGAATAGTGCTTCATCTAACTGACTATAACGTTTGGTGCATGTTGGTTGTCCTTGTGTCATAGCAAGCCAGTTCCTTGATGATTCCAGAGTACTCACGTATTTGATTGACCGTGGTGTGAACCAGTTTGCAGTCTAACCAACTGGCGCTGGGAGTAAATACACCCCATCGAGTTGTTTCTTACAAGGATAGCCACATTATCATCTATGTTGCCGTAGAATCCACTACCGTCCTCCTTCCAATCGCATGTTGGATGACGTTCAGTAGTTAATAATGTACGTAAGTAAGCGTTCCCTAGCTTTACTGTCAGGAAGCTGACTAAACTGGAAACCTCATTTGCTACTTTAAATCCTCGTCCGCGCCCACTTCACGTGGTTATATGTACCTCGGAGGAATGCAAGGCGCTATCGCGATTTTCGTTTAAACTTCGGATATTAATTTTAGTATACAGCAGACTTTCTCCTATCGAGTAGGCAATCAGTAGATGAACAAGGTTTGCGGGTAGTGGGTTTCCAAGTTGTCAGCCGGTGGTCCATTTCCACCTGCTGAGGCTTTTGCTGGGAGCGCACGATCCGAAACTGATCATGCCAATCTCCCTCAGACAGTGCTTAGCATTTTGCGTAAGCCAAGGAATCATGTGTATGTTGGGTCTGCTTCTAGACTAATCTCATCACGACATACTTGCATTCACTGAAACGTGGTTGTCTCAGGATGTTATGGACAGTGGAGTACATCTACTTATCTACGCTCTGTTTCGGTTTGATGGCTCAGTTGGTTGACAACGCGTAGGTGTTGTAAGGAACAAATTCGCGTAATCTTGAACAATGCGTGGTACTCCCAGCTCAGATCAAAACAATATACATGGTTCGCGGCATCCGGTTTCGGATTTGCCTGTCACTGTGGCCAGCCACAGGACGCCTGCGCCTACAGAGGGACCATGGGTGGCTTGCGCTGCACCACCCACAGCTCCAACCACACACCCCATATCCAGTGTAAACCCGAAGGAATAAGACCGGGAGGCATGTGGATGGGAGCCACGTTTCATCAACGGAGCCGGCCCACACTCCTTCACAGGCAAACACAAGCACGCTGTAGTTGGGGAATCAAGCGCACACAAGGCGGTGGCTGGACCGTTGTCCGCTCCACACTGAGTGCATGGAACCGCTCTTTGAGCCCAGCACGGCCACAAGGACCGTGCACCTCGTCCCCTCCAGCAACGACCAACTGTCTCCTGGAGCCAGTATGAACGAGGCAGTGGGTAATAGACAGGTAGGCACCTTGTCAACATGCACATCAAGCGCAGCCACACCGGGGATATCAAACAACAGCCATTCACTTTAAACGACAAGCTGAAATAAAATAAATCCAATAATGCATAGAGATACGGTGGCATAACTCTTCCGTAAATTACCATATGAAGTAAGTTGATTGGCAACGAATCCACGATAAGTAAGAAATGTCCACAAGTTACTTAAAATGCTACAAACGCAACAAAATTACCGAAGATAAGCGCAATTAGCGTAAGCAACGTGGCCAGTTCATAGAGCAGTACTCAGATAGGCAGAACAAACCAAATAAAGTGGAATGAAATTTATCCAGCTTAAAGAGACCTAGTTTAAGTGTAAGTTGGTTTAGCCCAACTGCGGTGAAGAAACATCAAGAATGCAACATCAGATTCAGCTGTGTTGTGTGTTGTGAGTAAAACAATATACATAAAACTAACTATATGGACAACAGTATGTTTGCAGCTACGGTCCGTGCAGCTGTGTACTGGATGTTGGTGATTAGGTCACTTTCCCAAAGTAACAAGTCAGGCTAAATACGTTACATCGCTGTGCTGATGGCATCGGACTTACGACGTGCTGGCTCCTAATTCAAGCTTTTGATCTTAACTGTTGTGGCCGACTTCATCGGTATTACAACACAGATATGGTTGTTTACATTTTGCGCGGCGGTGAAGTATCAGTGAATGTCATTGGAGTGTTACGTAGTTTTTCACACACAAAATTGCATAATTCATACAGTAAGGTGCCCGTGGTCGGCGCAAGTGGCTTATTTCCTGCTGTCGCCCGACCAAAGGGCCTGGTTAATGTATGTCTGACGCTGAGTTTTCTATGGGGTAATGCTACTGAAACGGCACAGTGGAAACTGGAAGGATGCTTTTCACTAATAACTCCTAATATGCAGACGATATCTAGTCACTTGTAACTGCACATTGGCCACAGACTGTGGGCACCTTATCCCCGAATGTTCGCTGTGGGCTTTTATAATTGTGTAGAAGCGAAGTGTCAGTACAAAATTTTAATGTGCTGCAGTTAGTTGGCCTACTTCGGATCCATTCATATCTGTTTTTCTCAACGATTATAGTCGTCACACTTGATTGATTGAACTCCTTACCTCCTGCTCGTAGTCGTTTGATAGTATCCGGAAGGTGGGTTATTTTCACACAAAGCTTTGCTAAAGTGCTTGTAACCTACATCTCGGAGGCATCGACATTTAGTTTTTCTTGCTTCTTACTTGCTCGGTTTAGCTTTACTTATGCCCATATGCATTGTCCAATATGTCCAATTGGGCCGAAGCGTTGACGTATGCCGCGCTACTGGTGGTGATCGCGTGGCAGCGAAGCATCAATGTGGCACACCTTCGTGCTGCTGGCGCCTTTTTTTTACTTGTTCGGTGGTCCAGCTTCTGTGCATTATGCAACGACTCCATTCCAAAGCTATCTGGTATTGAGCAACGCAAAACTTCTTTTAGTTAGTTCCAATTCACGTCAGTCGTGGAAACTCACCATTTTATTGAAAAGTACACTGGTGCTCACGCTCGATCTCTTTGAATCGAGCATCTCTTTATGTAATATTGTTTTCAAACTGATCACCGCTGGTCAATGTGAAGCGTCACATCGAAATCGACTAAGCTCATTTCGTTTGATGAAGCCTTTTATCAAACGTGATGCGCAACTCTATCTTGTTTATTGAATGTTTTCTGACCAGGAACTCATGCACTTCTATCTCCCTTATTTCAGCTCCATACAATGGTATCTCTGTCAGTGTTTATAAGACGGAATGCGTATGTCCCTAACTTTTTCATTATACAAACTATCTAGATCCTGTTGGAGTCACGTAAAGATGGGTCCACCGGATGCAATACTCGGTGTCACTGAAGCTTATAAACGCGACAAAAATCCAAAGAAAGTAAACCTCGGAGCCGGTGCTTACAGGGACGACGATGGCAAACCTTTTGTCCTCCCTTCCATACGCGAAGCAGAAAGACGCATCATGACAAGGTGTTTGGATAAAGAATACGCGGGAATCGCTGGTATATCGGAATTCTGTAAATTGGCTTTTGAGCTTGCGATGAGTGAAAAGTCTCCATTTGTCACCTCCGGCCAAGTGTGTTTTATCTCCCTCCTGGGGTTCCTTTTTACTCAAGCCACACTTTACATCAGCTCTTTCAGCTTTTCATTGTCACCTCGTTTTCTCTTGTTGCAAACTGTCGGAAAAATTACGACTGACAACATTGAGGACAATTGCCTACTTGTCAACACTGAGTGCCACAGTGACTTAGTACGCAGTAAGCATAGTCGGCATTATTCTGCCTTTGATGATAGCGGAAACGAGACACTTTTACAATTTTCGGCCACTTGTGGTTGAAATTTACAGTGCAGCTGTACGTACGACCCTACCGCACGGTTGTGAAACCTGACCGCTTTGATCGGCAGACGTAGAGAAGCTTGTCATATTCGATCACCGGTGGCTTCGCAGTGGCTCATATCTGGTGGGAATACCGTGTGAACATTGAGTCTGCTCGGCGTCTTGTTTGTGGCACAGGAATAGGAGGTGAACCGGCCAGCACCGTTATTTCACGCACCAGGCTCCGCTGGCTTGGCAACGTGTTAGGCATGCCAGTACAGTGATTCCTGCGACGTGATTTGTTTGCTCGCCGGGAGTTTGGATGGAAGAAGAGGTGAGGCGGCCATGCGATGACTTAGTCATGAAGAATGAAGGCCCTTAGTTTGAAGTTGGTCTCGATTAAGGTCTGAAAGACGATGAGCACGTTTGGCTGGATACACTTGTTGACATGTCTAGCATCCGATCTCACTGACTATTTTATTGCGAGTTTCTTTGTCTCTCTCCATCCAACCACGATTTCATTTCCTACGACACAATAGCCGGTTGTTTGCTCTCTGGAACCATGCCCATCCGTTACTGTAGCGCAACTGGATGCCTGTGTTGCGTCCTTTTTCTAACATCATGCATCGTGGCACAATAGCTGAGGGGTTTCCCTCCTCTGCTTAACGTGTATAATGATGAACGATGACTCATGTTTTACTTTGTCGTGCCTAAACATAGGATGCATTCGGCTCACTGGGGCTGTCATCCATTCATTTGAGGTTCATCATTCTGCCGGTCGTCCGTGCTTTTATTTCTTAGCCGATCGCGAGGATGATCTTTCAAACAAATTTTGAAAAAGTAAAGAGACAGCTCTGGTGCATCCCGGGTGTCTTGGGAAACTCAGGAGATCGATTATCATAGACCCTGAGGGTACATCGAGGGTCTCAGTAGATGTTACGGAGATCCATCGCACAGGCCGAGAAGCGTGGTACTAGAGTGGATCGATCGAACTCGAGTAAAGATCAAAACGCGAATCTATGTGGAACCAACGGCAAGTTAGACCATGAACTTGCAACATTTGAGTTGTGCTAATTAATACTAATCAGCATCTCCAATATTGTTGTGTTAGTAGTTGCCTGCAACCTATTTATTGCGCCATGTTCTCACACAATACGAATCCACAACACAATTCTGGTAACGGTCAGCTGCACGATAGCAGCAGGTTAGCCATGCATTCAGCGGCACCACAACATATTTCTGGGGCATCACAACATAATTCTGGCGACGGGAGTTAAACTTAATCGAGATGGCAAATCCAGCAGAGGATCTGAAAACTATTTTGCCACAACAGCAATAGCAACGGTAGTAGCAGTTCAAGGCCTCACAGCTGCGTGTGATCGAGACTTTCACACGAACACTGTTACTCCAGTATACAGCCATCTGTTCGGAGCAAATGCAGACGCTCCTTCAGATCCAGCAGACAATGTTTGAGGGAATACGGTAGCACTAGACAGAGATGCTGACACAGAAGTTGAACATTATATATATATATATATATACGTATATATATATATATATATATATATATATATTGCAACAATCCATTGAATGAATATGGTGGGTTTGTAAAGATATTTGTTGTAGTGGCAACCGAATGAATGACGCGACTAGATGCGACTAAATGGCACGGCAGAGGTGAAGCTGAAATAGGGACAACGCCAAGCCAGCGTCTTCTGTTATCCTGTAGGTCGGTCATGGCTAATCCTTCCTCCCCCCGCCCCCAACATATACTCCTTCTTATTGTCTGCTGACTCCGTGGTACCCGTCGTAGATTTCGCCTTTGCTGCTCCCTGACCCTATGTTTTCCTAAAATGGCTGGAGGGTTACGGTTCTCAGTATGTAACCTCTGTACTTTAATCACGTCTTTTCGTTCACAATTTGCATATTTGCTGTGAACGCGGTTTAACATTCGGCTTTGTTTGGTACCTGGGCACGATTTAACTAAGCGATACCCGAATGAGTCTTCTCTGTTATTGGAATCAGTCAACTAGGTGAGTGTCTTCACAGGAACACCAGGGTAATTCGGCTCTTTCTTTTGCACAATAACTAGTGGGGTGAAAAATCACGGCGTTTGTGCCGTAATACTATTCACTTAGACCACAACAAAAGTGAAAAGCAACAGAAGGAAACCAAAACGGGAAACTGTTTTGCCTTATTTTATATAATTCCTTTACAACGAAATCGTGGTTAGAGAAAGATAAGCGGAATTCCGTGGCGGATGAAACAGACGCCACTGATGTCTGCTCTTCGCCATGTCAATAATTGTGTTCGATCAAACGTGCTCATTGCTCTTTGTCCCGAAATTTGGTATCGAGGCCAGAGACCAGCTTCAATGTGAGGGACTTCTTTCCTCTTGACCAATTCCTCGGTTGGCCTCCCCTCTTCTTCTCTCCACACCCCCTGTCACGCTAGCAATTGACTCTCGGGAGTTAATGTGCTGGCATGCGTATCACGTGATGAAGCCATCGGTGCATGGAATGTTGGTGCTGAGCGGCTCATTTGCTCTTCCTGCGCTATAAACAAGACACCAAACACACACATTGCTCACGTGGTGTTACCACCAGATGGGAGCTAATCTATGAAAACACCGGCTACTGAACGTAACAAACCTCTATAGTCTTTAGATTTGATGGGTCAGTTTTCACAACCGTACCGACAGACGGCTGCACTGTAGAATGTGCTTTTCATTACTAGACGTATCCCGTGCCAGATCCAGTGGTGGGGAATATTGGCCAAAGTACCTCGGACTGTGCGGTCCGTGATCTCATCTTTTATTTGCATTACGAAGTCCGAATAATGTCGAATAATTACGAAAGATCATTTTGTTTCGTTGATGGAGTTGCGTCGCAAGGATGCCGTACTAATACTGAAGCTTGACAAAGGTTCCAGAGTCGTTGCGATGAACAAACTGGATTAGCTGCAGAAAATGCAGGTAAGTCGATTTACTAGAGATTTGTCTGGCCGTGATAGTACCGAAACATTTAAAAAGATGATAACCCGTGAGCTGCGAAGTCTGCAAAGACGGATTGCTCGATGTCGATACCATGATACAACTGCGGCCGCGTGGTTCCAGACTTCGTCGGATTCATGGTTTGCCGAAAGTGCATAAAGGAGGGGTTCCATTACGCCCAATCCTTTCCATGGTGGGAGCACTGCACCATACATTGGCAGGATGGTTATCCAAGCTACTTGAGCCTATACGACGTGAGTTTGCACTGCATAGCTTGAAAGATTCATTTGAGTTCGGTGGAATGATTCGGAATCTAGACCTGAGCGGTTAGCGACTAAAACACTTAATTCTTATCTGTACAAAAGATGTTCAATTTTCTTTCAATGGAAGTCTCTATCGGCAGATCGAGGGTGTAGTGATGGGCAGTCCACTTGGTCCCATTTTGGCTGATATCTTCGTAGCTTATCTAAAGAACACCAAATTGTGTCACTCTATACAGGAAGCTCGCTTGTACGCTCGATATATTGATGGCACCTATGTGGTGCTGGACGAAGCTCAACAAGCAGAACGCATACTCAAAACACTTCATGAATGTCACCCAGAGGTGTTCACCATGGAAAGCGAAACATCAAGAAAGTTTCACTTCTTAAATGTACTTTTGGAATGACCAGTTGGGTCGCTCCTGTGATCAATTTATCACAAACCGAGCTGGACGGGGCAATACCTAAACTTCGACAACTGTTTCCCCATGAGCTAGAAGCGCTCTTTGGTTCGTGCATCTTTTGTGAGAGCCCGCCTTATCAGTTCAGAGGAAACGATTGAGGAAGAACTACAGGATATCGCATCCACCCTATGTGAAAATATTTGCCCTGACAACTTCATTGCAAGTTATGGGGCGAAAACCAGGCCGCACGATGAGCAAACTTACGCTTCAAAGAAGAAGGTATTCATTGCACTGCCTTACAAAGGGGAGGCAACTAATAGACGTTTCTGCAATCGCTTGCGTCATGCCATAAAGAGGTGTTACTATCCAGCTGAGCTTGTGTTGCTCCACACATCCAAAGTGCTATTATATGAATCCAATTTGGACAGGCCTCATTCTACTTTCACCGCCTCATGGAGGTCGCGATGGTTCTCCTTCGTATTCGACTCAATCGATCTTCAGTGGCCAAGTATGACTTTACCTGATCCGGTACATTGGGCAATATTCCGTCTTTCAGATTCTTGGCTACGTCACTGTTACTGTTTTCCAACTACCGTATCATCACTGAAGACCAATTTCACCCTACAATTTACCTAGAGGGAATACAGACAGTGTTAAGAACGAAACGGATGAGATCCGTACTGGGTGAACTAGCAAGGTTCAGATGTGTCCATTTTTTCGTAAATTTACTGCGGCCAAGCTCTTTCAGTACGCCATGGCTCATGAGGTTACCCTCTTTCTATGTACACTACACCCCATCACTATACCGTTCTTAGTGCGTCGTCCGTGCTTCAAGTTATTGCTTTGTGAAGGATCTTTGCCCCATTCGTGCTTTTGTGTCCACTTGGCCGATTATATCTCTCTGTTTATGTCACACATGTACCACGTATGTGGTACACGATGTCCTTGCATACATCTAATCGCCTTCCTCTGGTGATAGTGACAACAGATACCAGCTTTCACTCGAAATCTAAGCCGGACTGTTGTAGCTCTAGTTCACCAGGATCCCATGCGCTCTTTCATGGCAGTTGTCCCGAATATTTATCTCGTGGGCTGTGCATGAGATTTCGGGTTTTCGACCACACGTTTCATCTCCAGGCTTAGCGATGAAGTAAACCTCATTGAGGAAGACGGACTCCAATGGAACATAGATTACGATTACTTGTCTAACTCACGTGAACCCATCGAGTGACGGCATTCAGATCAGCAAACGATCAATTGTCACTTGATGATGACGTCGTCCAGCCTGGCAACAAAGTGTCTGCAGTCAAAATACCCGGAGAACTTTCGAGAGCCCTCATACCTTCCTTGTGGTCTATTAAAATGGTTTCTGGACTTTTTTGACGAAGGGAGCTTTATCGTGATTGCTACGATCTAGACTGGATAAGGTACATTATTAATACATCAAGTGCTACTCAGTTGACCGAGCTGGTCTCTGAAGTTGGCAGTTTAAAAGGAGCCTGCTTAACAAGTATGCTAACTTGTTTCAATCTATCTGTTGTTGTGCTTTATCATCATCATTGTACACGTTAGCTAGAGGTGGGAAACACCTCAGCTACTGTGCCGCAATACATAAAGGAAAAGGAAAATAAATACAACAGTTGCATGCCAGCTGAGCTACCAGCAACGGATAGGCATCGTTCCGGTAAGCTACCAGCCGGCTACTAGGCAAAAAGAAAAATTCTTATGTAAGATTATATTACGCTACGAAATGAGATCGTGGTTGCAGGTGGACGCTAAAAGGGATAGAGAGGGACAAAGAAACTCACAGCACGAACGCGACTGAGGTCGGCTCCTTGCCATGTCAGCAAGTGTATCTAGCCAAACGTGTTCATCGTCTTTTGGACCCCAACCAGGGAGCCGTGACGCTCCAACCGAGGCCAGCTCCGAAGTGAGGGCCTTCATTCCTCTGGACCAAGTCATCGTTTGGCTATTCCACCTCTTCTTACATCCACATCCCAGGTGAGCAAACAACGCACGTCGCGGAAGTCGGTGGGCTGGCATGCGCAGCACTTGGCCCAGCCATCGGACCCTGGTGCGTAATGTGACGGTGCTGAGCGGTTCAGTTCCTTTTCCTGTGCCGTAAACAAGGCGTCGAACACGCTCGTTACTCACGCGGTGTTCCCACCAGATGTCAGCCAAACTGCGAAAGCACCGATATTCGAACATAACTAGCTTCTTTAAGTCCACCGATCTTAGGGGTCAGGTTTCGCAACCGTACAGTACACTGTACCCTTCAGGGCGAGAGTGATGTCGCGCCGCCGCTGCCATAGATGGCGAAGGTTAGCAAAAGCACTTCGAGCTTTTGATCTACGGCTCGTGATCTCATCTTGATTCCCAAGGGCGCTGATACAGTTTCCCAGGTAATTGAATTTCTGAACGATCCCCATCAAGGGTCAGCACAGAAGTCGATCCCTGCCAATCTTGGAGGAACGCTTTGCACTTCGATGGTGCAAAGCAAAGCCCGAAGCGGCTGACAGCTAGTGCTAATCTGTTCAACGCGGCTTGGCACGTCTGGGAGCTGTCACAGATGAGGGCAATGTCGTCTGCATACTCCAAGTCAAGAAGTTGTTCTCCTGGGAGTAGCTCCACACCTTTAATTCATGTCCTCTAAATGCAAACTCTATGACTTCGTCAATAACGAAGTTGAAGAGGAAAGGTGACAACGGGCATCCTTGTCTCACACGCCTGGAGATATTGAAGGGTGGCGACAGCTTGTCGTAAGCCCTTACTCTGCCCGAGCTACGCGCGTAGAATTCTCGGATAATATTTACATATTTCTCGGGCATACTTTTCCTAAGTAGACAGTTCCAAAGTGCACATCGACCAGCCGAATCGAAGGCACCTTTGATATCGAGAAACACGACTACGGTGGGCCGCCAATATGTGTGACGGTGCTCCAACAACTGACGCAAGGTGAAGATGTGGTCGATGCAGCCACGACCCTGACGAAACCCGGCTTGCTCCTCACGAATCTGGCTTTCACGGGCGCCAGTCAATCTGTGAAGGATTATGGAGGCGAGTAATTTGGAGGCAATGAAGATCAGACTGATTCCTCTATGTTTGCCGCATTCCGAACGCGAGCGTCCTTTGAAGATGAGAACAACAACGGAGCGGCTCCAGTCGGTTGGGACATTCCCCTGCTCCCACAGTTTCACTAGTAATTCATGTAAATCATCAATAAGAGTAGAATTTGTAAAGGGCTGGATGAAAATCACCTGGTCCCTCGGCTTTGTTCAACTTATCTCACGTTCGACTTCTGAGCAAGAGGGTGGATCCAAAGGGACAGTCCACGGAGCAGGGTGATCACTGGCCGGCGAATAATCGAACAATTCTGGCCGATTAAATTGCTTTCCAGAATGCTAAGCCCAACGCTCCAAACGCTTTGACAAATTGTGGATAGACTGTCCACTCTCGTCACGTATAGTTTCACTAACACCAGGTCTCTTGCTGCTCGTTTCCCGTAACAGACGGCAGCGACCACTTCCATCTCTGACGCACGACGAGACCACCAAGATTCGCGGTCTTTCTTCAGGCTAGCACGGAGTCTTGCCCGGAGCTCTTTGCGAGTTTCATTGTGTTCGCTTCCAGCCGGGATATGCCGACGAGCATCGATAAGTTCCAGAGACCGCGAAGAGACCCAATGTCCATGTTGACTATTACACTTACCACATGAGGATTTTCTTGCTGCTTGTACTATCTGCTGAATATGACACCAGTGACCTTCAATTGTCTCCAATACGCGCTTACTCGAATCTCCTGGCAGCTACTTTGATAGGCATTCTGAAGAGCTGGCTTTGTCAGTTGGCTGGTGTCAATGCGCTCTCAGCGTCGTGGGCGTCCGCCAAAACGCATCCGCATGTCAGCACATACAAGTGCATGATCGGTGTGCACACATGTGCTCCAAATCGATTGATAGTTCTGGATGCAGTCTCTACAGCGGTAAGTGATTGCAATGTGATCGATTTGCGTTAAGGCTGGCGGGCGCCAAGTCACCTCCCGGTGAGTGCTGTGTCGGAAGTTAGTGCTCGCAAGAAATAAGCGAGCATCTTCACACAAATGAAGTAACCGCTCACCGTTATCAATACAGGAGCCTACACAATTTTGATCGCCCAGATGCAGTTCATTAGTGGACAACTTTCCTACTTGTGCGTTCAGATGCCCCGCCAGCACAACAGTGTCCGTGCTTCTTCTGTCGCGAAGGGGCTGGGTCATTTGGCGGTAGAAGTCGTTCTTTACCGAATAATCGCTACCGTTTTTGGGCGCGTAGGCAGCGATGATGAATAGACACCTCTTAGTCCCGCGCGACTTCGAAGCTTTGGACGAGCCAGCTAACCGGACCGCACAAATCCGGCTACTGATTGGAATCCAATCAACCAGAGCAGCTTCAGCCCGGGGACTCAGGGCAATACCAACACCAGCTTGGCCGGTGCTCGAAGCTGCATCGTCACCGGATAGGTGCCATGAGAAAATACTGCTCGCGTAACCTGGAGGGGATCGCAGAGTGAGCACAGAGCTCGAGTCTTGCAGGCGGGTCTCCGATAAGCAGCAGATATCGATCGATAGGGTCTCCAATGTTCGGGTAAGTGCTGCCTGTTGACCGATCTGCAGTAATGTGCGTAAATTGAGGCATGCCAATCTGAAGGTGGATCGATGGCTCCAAATGGAAGCCGCTGAACTGGAATGGACCGCGTGGTTGGACATGGGCTTGTGGACAGGAGGGGAGTGACGCTGCGCGTTAGCATGTGAGTTGAAATTATAAGATAAACGCTTAGCAAAGCATGTTGGGGGAGGGCCAAGAATCGGGGGCTTGAAAACAGGGGGATAAAAGTGAAGTTGGAACCTGACGATGAGGGTGAAAAGCGTAAGAGGAGGAATAAGAATACGGTAAGGCTTGAGCAGTATCGTCCAAACCCCTATCCACCCTGCTCGATGCAGCAGATAGGGCACCGTTGATTATCCTCTGCGGTGGCCAGAGCATCAGAAATTTGTTTGAAGAGAGGTTCATTGTATTGCCTGGGCAGAATACTGTCAAGTTGCCCATATCTAGACAGGATCACAATTTGGGTTCTCAACCAAAGTCTTTGGTTCAAAAACCTTACCGCAAGGCAGCGGATTTGGCGTTGGGCTACAAGGACGTTTTAAGGAATAAGGTGCTACCCTCATTCCAATTCCGAACGTGGAGGACCACTAGGCTGAGTTTGTCTGGCCTCTAACCATTGACCAATGTGGTATGAATGACTATGAAGGTGCAAAAGCACCACCCAGCATAGCTCAATGGATCACTGAGGCACACAAACCATCGCACCACGGTAAGGCCCAGCCTCAGTGCGATGGGTTATTGTGCTTCAGGCCAAATAGTTGTATCACGAACTTTCGCCTCCCTTCAGCCACTTGACTTCGATCACATGGTTGGCTTCCTTACATTGTGATCACTTTAAGCAATCAACTCAGTTATTTCTTTCTTGTACCGACGACTAATGTCCGACATTGTTCCGATATTTATCCTTGTATAATTTCGATGAATGAGTCAAAAGCAATTCTTTGCTTTATCTTACCACATTTCTTATGTGAATATCAATATTAGATTTTATTTTTATTTATTTTTGTTATTTGTTTTTCGTTTATCAGTACTTATTAGATCCATCACGAGTTTTTGACCTAAATCCGAATTGTGTGAGGCACACATCCTCTGTGTAATCCCCAGAAGTTCCATTTTCGATTTTACTAGATTACCCATTCATTGTCCTTACTCTCACGTAACAGAGCTTTTGCATATCTTTCTGCATATCGCTACTAGACGCCGGCTTACTTTGATCTTTCTTTTTCTGAAGTGCTATGCTTCATCCGATGAGCATCCGATAATGTTCCAATTTAGCATGTATTGGCCAGGTTGACAGCTGTAGATGAGGTGGTCACTTTTGACTCCCACTCCCGAGCCTAACTGGATGATGTTGTTAACTCTGTAAGGTGGCGCCCTCTCTTACAACCCATGTTTCCTGCTGCATAGGAACAGAAGGATTAGGTACTCATTTGTTTGATGCCGATGTACATCTACGGTCCGATTTCACTATTGGGCTACTGGTGCGCTAGACCCTCATTTTGGCCACACCTGATTACAAGCAAATGGGTTAGAATTTCCGCAGTAATTTCGACCTTTCGCTTGGCTTTACGTTCTTTTCTCTCATTCCATATTGACCGTAGTAGAACTGGGTAGCCGCTATTCCCCGCTGAATGATAGTTTCAAAAAATTTTCTTTCTAGACACCATCTGACTCGCTTTGGAATCCACTGCTTGCTAGTTCTACCGGTGATTGACGGCAATAGTTAAACTCTGTACTCCTCGTAGAAATTTATCCTACGCCGTTTTAGGGTTTCATAAAAGAAGAGCTTTGCCTCCATCAACTCCAAACTTCGTCATCGCTTTCTGCCTACCGGCAACTTCATACCTCCTTTGACCCATACACTTATTTGGTCAGAACATGTTTAAAGTGCAACATGTCAACCCAGCACTTTTATTTTTTTATTCCATGTTTTAATGTTGGACAGAACGCCACCGTTCAATCAATCTCCGGTACGGGAGCTTTACGTTTAGCCGGCGCCTTTTTGGTAAGTAACTAGTCACTTTGTCACATACTCGCCTCGAAACTATGATCTTGCATTCACGCTATTTTTCGGTCAACTTGGTGGGCTGTAGTGACATCTGAAGGCGAAACAATAACGCATATGCGAATTCCGTCTTTTAAACGGATTCTTGTAGAACCAAACAATTGATTTCGTTCCCACCCGTCGTTGTTCCCCTTTATGATATTTACTCTCATGAAACTCATTCCCGAGCTTAAGCTTCTGATCTGTTTTCGACCTCGTTGTTAAGTGTGGTGGACTGCCAATAGCTTATCGATTCAGGTTGCTTCGTGACTGTGGGTGTTCTCGGATTATCGCTAGCCCGCATGCGACTAGTGGCGGTTAGATAACGGTGATGTATCCATATGACATACCAGCGTACTGCTGATGTTCTGTGTCTTCTTTATTACCTGTTTTTCTCTTATCCATGATAGGAGTATCTTATGCACTATTTATTTCAATTAGTCAAGTGGGCGCACTTGTGACATTCATCATCCGCATTTCACTGCCCAAACATACTAACCTCACTTACAACCTTTCCACGTGGGTGCTGAGGGGGGGGCATACGGTTCATCCCAACTTTGCATCAGTCACACAGCCGACTGTCACTTCCCACCTCTGTTGTAGCATAAATTCGGATTGCAAAAGGATATTTGGATGCCAACACCTACTTGGGGCAACCACAGCTCCATTTTCACGTAAGCGTTTCATTTTAATCACATCCATGCTATGGTGACTACCTCTGTCCTCCATTGACACATACTTTCCCTTTGCTTTGTTCCTCATTATTTCGGTCCGTTATTATTTTTACCGTATTCACCTTAGTTGTGCGAGTAAATTACGCTGGGATAAAACTCTGCGAATTACCCCAGTCTTGTGCATTTTGCTCAAATCGAGTTACCACTACTCGGTCGTCGTGAAGTTAGACTGTTCCTACGACCATCGATAATTGCCTATGATATACTCAGTCATGTTGTCGGCCTGTACGGTGTCCGGCACTGAGCCGCATCATCAGATGTACCGGCCACTGCGTGTGGATTACGAACTTCATGCTGCCTCTGTGTGCCACTGGTTCCAATCCTAACCGATCAGCATTGTGTGTGACCACATAAAATCATCAGCAGTACGCCGGTACGCGGTATCGACACTTCGTTGCCGCGCACCCACCACTGGTCGTATGCGGGCTAAGGATAATGCGAGGATCGCCCTGCTCCTAAATAAATAAAATAAATAATGTGTCAGCTGTACGCCGTAAACCGCGCTTCGCTGCCGCGCGACCACCACCAGTCGCGCGCGGGCTGAGTATACCGCAAGGACGCTCACCCCTACGCGGATTCGAACCTGTGACCTTATGGTTGCAAAGCAAGCGTGCAGACCACTCGGCCACCGGCCGTCAGAGTACAAGACAAACTTGTTACCTTTAGGCTACGGGCCGGCACGTGTCACCACATGAACACGTTGAACTCTCTGATTGAGTACGTATCGAAATCCGACAACCGCCATCATCAGCATTGTCTACATAACTATGGCAAGCTTCCGGGGTCAAGGCGCTTCTTTATTACCGGCGACGATAGGACACAGACAGTCGAGAACAAAATATTTATTTATTTATTTAAGTGGGGATATCGATGAGACACCTTTCTTACAGCCTTCATTGCCTCGCAATACAATCAACCGCACTTCACTTATTACTCAATACCATACACTAATTCATCAGGTACTCCCGTCAGTAAACGATTGCAAATAGGCCACTAGTGTCGGTTGCTGGCTATATTCCGTGGCCTCGGACTACACACAGGATTGGGACACATGTGCCGTGGCATGGAATTCGAGACGAGCCATCAATGTTCACCTCAGTTCATATTTAGTTAACTACTGCCCTCACCAGGACAGCTGTTCTTCCCCATCGAATCATCCTACATCCGGTAAACCAGTCATGGCCGTAATCGGTAAGCAGTAGGCTAGCAATATGCATAGCACTTAACCGAATCTACTGGCATGGGCATCGCCGTTTGGGCTTTCACTTTTGCTTCCCACGATTTCGGACACCGTTGCCGCCCGGCTTTAGAAGTGCTTCGCACACGCTGACAACCGAAGACTCAACTACGTGTTGGGTTCTCAAACCGAAGCAGCCATAACTTGCTACCATCTCGCTGTTTCACTGTGGTCCCGTGAGCACGTTCCCTCAGGGCGAGAGAAATGCCACTCAGGCTTCAAAAACGGCACAGATTCATGAGGATAGTTCTCGCTTTTTACGTGGGATAATTTCAGCGGCCTTACACCCGTCAGTGCTGGTGCAGCTGCCAAGGTACATAAATCGGTCGTTCACCCACAGTTGTCAATCTTCCAATGGCAGAAGATGGTTGTTTACCCGCAACAACGTCATATACTTCGAAGGTACAAGGCTCATGCTGAAGCATGCAAGTGCTCGTGACAATTTACACTAAATCGACTGCTCGTCTTCGAAACGATGTCGTCCACATATTACGACCAATAGGTCCCCCATGAGCTGAACCTTTGTGTTTATCCCATGTGACTGTCCATTTTCCAGTTGAAATTGCTCCTCGCGCTCTTTCCACTAAGATCCCTCTGGAGAGAATTGCTATGAATGTCCAGTCTTTTGCAATTTCCATTTGGCTTCAAAGAAACCATCTTTTTATCACCTTGTAATCCTTTAATTTATTTAATCATCGGAGGATAATGGCTGTTTCCTTGAACACATTGCCAACTGTTTTCCCTGTAAGGTCTGATGTTCCAATCCTTGAATGCACGTTCAGTGTATCCGTGTTAGTTGGGTCCAGTACAATGATTTTTTTATCAAGAACAAGGGATCGAAGGTAAACAATTGTTTTCGATGAATTCGTCGTCAGTCCTTTACAGTCATATGGGTACAAGAGCAATGGGAGTAACAGTGATTTCGATCAGTTCAAATGAAATTAGATCACGTGCCAACCGGGGGTATAAACCAGCAATAAACGTAAACGACAAGCGCAAACTAGGGCAAAAGTGTAGTCAAATGATTACTCGTGGCCTCCGAATCGTCCATTTTATCTGGCCAGGGTAGTTTGAGAGCTTCGAGCAGTTTCTTTTTTGAACACAAAAGCGGTTGATACAACCGAATGCTGATCGCCTCGGCTGTAGCGAGGATGCGGAGGCGCAGGCCTTTCGCTTGGAGTGGCGGAACCCTGTATAGTATTCGAAAGGCGCGGATTGGGTCGACTTCATGCCCACTATCAATCAGATGAACCAGAGCAGAGCTAGTTATAGCCTCGGTACCGCCTAGACGCAACCAGCGTGGGAGGTGCTCATTAATGCGCTTTGACAAGTGCCGCGTCCTTCGACAGATATAAGTAGCCCGACAAGCGCACTCCAACTGATAAATGACCATAGAAGCGGTCAGCATCGGCAACTTGTCTTTGTTGCAAATACGAATGTGGGGTTCCGTTGAGAAAGTTCACTTGAGCTTAGCAGCTGAAAAAGTTGGCTTAACAGCTGTTGAGAGGCTTCTGGCTAAATGTTTGGCGGCTGAGTCCCCTTTGAAAGGTAATCTTATAAATAGTTCTTGCTTCCCAGCTGTTAGAACCTGCTCCAGGTCGGGTTTGTCTTGCATGTTCTTAAGAATGAATCGATCAGGATACCCGTTTTCGCGCAGCACATTTTGAATGAACCCCAACTCAATATCCAACGTGTCTTCAGAACAAATCCTGCGGGCCCTTGTGGTTAGACAGCGAATTAGGTTTCGTTTGTATTTCACCGGAACGAAACTATGGAGGTTTTATTCTTGTAGACTTTCCGTTGGATCGAGCCATCTACCCTACGAGTTAACAATACATCAAGGAACGGCAACCGGTTGTTCGCTTCCTTCTCGCAGGTAAGCTGCAATGCTGCGTGGGCCTGATTAAAGCGCTCAATAACAGCGCCGAGGTCAATGGACTGATCGGCCACAACGAAATGTCATATATATAGCGATGATAACAATCAAAGGTGGTGATCTCCGCATGTAGCTTGGAGTTCTCTACTTTCGCCGTGAAGACATCAGCCAGCAGCGGACCTAGTAACGATCCCATGGCTACACCATCTTTTCGACGGTAGTTAGTGCCATTGAATAAGAACTGTATGTTCCAAGTGCAATCTTAAGCCATGGCTTCCAAGATCTTCAACCAGCTGGTATCTGCATCTGTCGGACCACAACCAGATAGTTGACAACAACCGGCCGAGGCCAACTGTTTCGTCAGCTTTTTATGCGGCTTCTCCTTGTTGTAGACTGTCTACCAAACCGTCTCTTTTGGCCCTGTTCAGCAACCGCAAACAACGCACGACGCGGGTAACCCGTGACAGTCATGCGCAATACGTGTCTCAACCACCGCAGTTGATGCAGTGAGACCAACTCCTCTAGCGTGTGGCTTCCACGTCCCAAGACACGCTGTATAACTTCCACATTGCTTACGTGGTGCTGCCACCACACACGGGCAATGAATCGCTGACAGCGGTGGTTGAAGATGGATAGCCTGCACAAGTCATCTTTACGAATGGGTCAGGTCTCGCATCCGTACAACAGTACAGCATGAACAGTTGCACAATAGACCCGCCCTTTGATGGAGAGACGAATGTCGTGGCGACGACACAAATACTTCAGCCTAGCAAAAGCGAGACGTCCTCTCGAGATGTGCATCGAAATCTCGTCTCCAACAACGCTGCCAACAGTGATGCAACTTCCCAAGTAGACAAAGCTCTCCACAACCTCTAGTGTCTCACCACCAAGAGTGAGTGCAGGCAGAGGCACCTGCCAGTCTTAGAAGAGAGCCTTGCATTTGGATGGGGAAAAGTACATACCATACTTTGATGCTTCAATCGTCAAACGGTTTAATACAAGTTGGACGACGTGTTGATCGTCACCCGGCAAGACGATATCATCAGCATAATCCAAATCAAGAACTCGACTCCCTGGGAGGACCTCAACACCAGCGTTCAACGAATCGCCCAGAGCCTTCTTCAGGACATCCTCAATGGCAAAGTTGAATAGGAACTGAGCGATAGGGCATCCTTATTGAACTCCACTGGAGATCACAAAGGTAGGCGAAAGCTTGCCATAAGCCATAGCCCTGCCCGAGATCAGACTATAGAGAGCGCGCAGTATGGAGACGGACTTCTCGGGAACACCATTCCTCAGTAGGCAGTGCCACAGTACCATCCGATCGACAGAATCGAAGGCTGCACGGATATCCAAGAACACAGCAATCGTTGGCCTCTGATACACATGACGGAGCTCGAGGATCTGGCGGAGTGTGAAGATTTGATCGATGCAGCCGCGACCAGGGCGGAACCCAGCTTGTTCTTCTCGATGCAGCGATTCACGCATTGGGGATAGCCTGCGAAGTATGATGGACACCAGCAGCTTGCAAACGACGGGGACTAAGCTTATGCCTCTGTAGTTGGAGCAGATTGTGCGCAGACCCTTTTTGAAGATAGGGACGACTATCGATTCACCCCAAGATGACGGAACTTTCTCTTTCGACCAAACTTTTGAGAACAAAGCGGTGAGTTCTCGAACCAGCGAAGCGACACCATTTTTAAATAGAGCTGGAGGAAGACTATCTGGGCCGGGGGCTTTACAACGCTTCATGTGCCGGAGTTCCTGGTAAGAGGGAGGATCTGTAGGGGTAGACTACTCCGCCCCAGCGCGAGCGCCAGTGGTAGCAGATGGAGCTGGGGGCCAACAAAACTGCGAGCCCAAATGTTCGGCCTATCGGTCCAACCGTCGTTGAAGATTGGTGATTAAGGTGCCATCCTCTTCGCTTTTTGTTGCACATATTCCAGATCCAACACCTTCAGTGACTCGAATGAAATGAAAAAGTTTTCTGGTATTACCAGAGAGACTAGCAAGCTCCATCTCCTTAGGACGTTCACACCACCAAGCTTCGCGGTCCATTTACAGACTCCTGCGCAACTCTCGACCAAGGTATTGGCGTCCTTCACTGTGTCTGGAATCCGACGGGATCAAGCGGCGTTTGTCCTTCAGCGACAAGGAGACGGCGGAAATCCAATGCTTCGGTGAGTGACGGGCAACTCCACAAGTGTCGATACTGGCATACACTGAAGCATCTTTGATATGCGCCCACTGCGAATCGAGATCACCGTCAATAGTTGAGCCAAGCAAGGTTGACAGTGAGGCTTGGTACCTGGTTCAAAACGAGACAACATCCAAGGAAGACATTTTCTTACCGAGGTTGCGGTCCCTGACGCTTTCAATGAAGTGAAATGTGTCATCAAGGCTGTATTGTGTAAGTCGCTGTCTTATTGGCTCAAGAATTTCCACAGGCCATTGGGCAATAGCATGGTAGGTAGAATTAACCACTGATAAAAATGGGCGAAGTGGGATATCAGTCTTATGAATTTTAGGTAACCTGTAAAGCCCCGGAACATTCGCGCCACTCGGCTTAAGGCTATCATGAAGACTATTTTAGATGTATCCGCTATTCCGAAGCTCTTACAAGCTTTTGGTAATCTGCTTTTCGCTTCGCTCCGTTTGGTCCTTTCTTCAATTGTTCGGGAGAATTTTGTTTCATCACTCAGCATTCTTTCTAGCTTGTTTATGTAGTCGTCTTTGTCCAATAGAACGACCACGGTGCCTTTGTCTGGTTTGCTCAGGAAAATCTTATCATTGCGCCTTAAATCCTTCAGTGCATCAAAGTGCTTGCGTGTCATTGGAGCATGACACGATACTAGTAGCAATTGTTCACCAGGGAACATTTGAAGCGTTCCAGGTCCTCATTTGACTTTGCTACTAGCCCTTTTGCTTGAACAAATAGGCTTTCAAACTGTACCTCACAGCGCAGTTGATTATCTCTGTGTCTGAAGGCGCAAAATTTTAAACCAAGTGACAGAACTTCCATTAAAGTGGAGTTCAATTTCAGGCTTGAAAAGTTATGCACGTACCTCTCAGTTCTACTGGGGAAAGTAGCTTGAGACTTAACCTAGTTCAACGTCTGTTAAGACCAAACGCCTTTGCCATTCACAGTTTGCGGTGATAGACTGTACGTAATCCAGGAATATTTGTTTCACGTCCAACGTTAACTTATCAATCGCATGCTGGCGCTGCGCCATCTTGCGCTTGAATTCGGCAATTTTGGATTGCACCGTGTCACTCTGGTTCAAAGCATGTCGTCTAAGCGTTTTGGCGTTATGATAGATCCGACTGCGGCGCAATTGCTTCCAGAATCTTCTGAGATATTCGTTACGTTTAATGCAATCATTGAAGAACTGAACGCAAGTTATAGCTTCGGCAAACCTAGTGAAGAACTTAAGGAACTGACTTAGCTCCTCCACCATTTAGGGCGGCTTGGACGAGTTCAGTAACTGAAAAATTCCCATTTAATCATCAAGAACAAGGGACCGATGGAAAACAATTGTTTTCCATGAATTCACCGGTAGACTTACAATCATAAATCACAAAGCCATAGGCATAACAGTGATTTTGATCAGTTTAAATGAAATTAGATCACGTGCCAACCGGAGGCATGGTTGTCGGCATCCGGTTTCGGATTTGCCTCTCACTGTGGCCAGCCACAGGACGACTGCGCCTACAGAGGGACCATGGGTGGCTTGCGCTGCACCACCCACAGCCCCATCCACACACCCCATATCCAGTGTAAACCCGAAGGAATAAGACCGGGAGGCATGTGGATGGGAGCCACGTTTCATCAACGGAGCCGGCCCACACTCCTTCACAGGCAAACACAAGCACGCTGTAGTTGGGGAATCAAACGCACACAAGGCGGTGGCTGGACCGTAGTCCGCTCCACACTGAGTGTATGGAACCACTCTTCTAGCCTAGCACGACCACAAGGACCGTGCACCTCGTCCCCTCCAGCAGCGACCAACTGTCTCCTGGAGCCAGATGGACGAGGTAGTGGGTAATAGACAGGTAGGCACCTTGTCAACATGCACATCAAGCGCAGCCACACCTGGGATGTCAAACAACAGCCAATCACTCAAAATGCCGATATCGAATAAAGTAAACGCATATGACGACATAAATACTCGCTAAATGAGCATATAGAAGAAATTGGTTATAAGTAAATCCGTGATAAGTACAAAATGTCCGAGTTATTTAAAAAATACCACGCGATACAATTACGCAAGTTTACCACAATTTGCATGAGCGACGTGTGCAAGTTGGGAGAAGGTTATCAAGTACGCAGAACAAACCAAATAAAATGTAACGAATTTTATCCACATTAAAAAGACCTAGTTTAAGTGTAAGTTGGTTTAGCCCAACTGCGGTGAAGAGGCATCATAAATGCAACA
This sequence comes from Dicrocoelium dendriticum, assembly GCA_944474145.2. Lineage (NCBI taxonomy): Eukaryota > Metazoa > Platyhelminthes > Trematoda > Plagiorchiida > Dicrocoeliidae > Dicrocoelium > Dicrocoelium dendriticum. The sequence goes on along the minus strand of OX104069.1, from coordinate 69,319,660 downwards.
TCAGCCTCAGCATGGGGCATAAACCAGCAATAAATGTAAATGATAAGTGCAAACTAGGTCAAAGATGTAGTCAAATGATTGCTCGTGGCGTCCGAATCGTCCATTTATTCTGGCCAGGGTAGTTTGAGAGCTTCGAGCGGTTTCCTTTTTGAACACAAAAGCGGTTGATACAACCGAATGCTGATTGCCTCGGCTGTAGCGAGGGTGCGGAGGCGCTGGCCTTTCGATTGGAGTGGCGGAACCCTGTATAGTATTCGAAAGGCGCGGATTAAGTCGACTTCATGCCCACTATCAACCAGATGAACCAGAACAGAGCTAGTTATAGCCCCGGTACCGCCTAGATGCAACCAGCGTGGGAGGTCTCAATAATGCGCTTTGCTTGTTTTACCTTCGGCCGGTGGCCGAGTGGTCTGCGCACCTGGTTTGCAACCATAAGGTCCCCGGTTCGAATCCGCGTAGGGGTGGGCGTCCTCGCGTTATACTCAGCCCCCGCGCGACTGTTAATGGTCGCGCGGAAGCGAAGCGCCGTTACGGCTTACATCTGGCACATTATTGTTATGATTATTATTACTATTATTGTTATGTTTTACCCATCTCATTTTTGCGTTTCGTTATTCTCATGCGTTACACTTATGACAAACTGCAACTTGGCATCTTGGTTCATGGTACATCGATGGTCTGCATCTCAGCTAGTCTTGGAACTCAGTGACCTGGGAAATCCATCATTACCTTTGTAAAGTGAGTACGGTGGATACAGTCTTTCGGCGCATCTCTACTTTCGAAGCTCCCAATTTACATTACGCCGCCATTCCCATCCTTGTCGGCACTTTTCAGGCAGAGGCGCTCAGAGTAATTTTCGAATTACTGGCATAAATGAACCAGAGCTCCGTTGCCTAGTATTAATACATGCACAGAGCCCGATTAGTCTCAAGTCTCGTTTCCATCTCCGTTACCTTTGCTTAAGGAACCCAAACAATAGAAATCGGTGTTGTAATGTAACTTTGAGAGCGGATTACATCTAACAAGTTCGGCGATCGTTTTGAATGAGTTTTATTTCGAGGTAAATTGTGGCCCACTCTGGGATTGCGTGTTGTGATCCTAAACCGATCGATTATACCGCGACTCAAACATTAACATTCACTTTTGGCCATGAAAATCGTTCTCAAGCATTTTTGTTATGTTAATGTATAATCCATCTGCCAGAGAACTGCTTAATTTCAAATGATGATCACTGTTCCTTTCACTTTTGTGGTTAAGTTTTCCTGTTATTATTGATGTGCCTCTTCTTTGATTCACGTGACCTTCGTTACTCCGTTTTTCGATTGAGCTACTATTCACGGACGTTTTACTAGACATCATTTTTAAGGGTGGATGTATTTGTATTCATTGTGACCTTTTTGACTGTTTTATTAACACCGTGCTTTACCACTGCTCTATCCCAAATGATGCCCCCCACCTCTTGTGTTCGACTTGTACTGGTTTATTCAGACACAGTGGGCTGAATATTCATCACTATCGCTACTACGACCAGAACACCTGTGGTTTCGATGCGGCGGGATGCATGACTGACCTGAGCGCAATCCCGAAAGGTCATACGGTACTTCTTCATGCCTGTGCACACAACCCCACCGGTGTCGACCCTTCTTTCGAACAGTGGCGCGAACTTGGCAGCATTATTGAATCTCGAGAACTGATTCCTTTATTTGACTTTGCTTATCAGGTACGTTATTAACCGAACCGCTTCGTTTTCGGTTAACTTGAAGATTCTGTGTTAGCAATTTATTTCCTGTTTCAGCAGATTCTGGGTTTGATCGCACACTCGTCTGGCACGCTTTTTTAACATGTTATTTGATGCCATTTTGGCATTCCGTTACTAATCTTTGTTGCTCGGAGCTGCTGCATCGCTATTCTTAACTTTGTCTTTTGCACGCAGGCTCACTTTGAGCGCAATCTGTCTGTCGCGACTGTGTTCACTACGCCTTAACTGCACCCCAACAGCATAAATCAAATGGATATCCCCTGTTTACGCACAATACCAGGATGTACCATTCTCTTTATGCAGGTTTGGAGCCACTTCCCAGTTCCAGCGCATCAACTCTTCCCAATAATGCGACTATGACTCACTGACACGGCTCCATTAACCGACCCTCAGTGTCGTCTCGCCGTCCACCGAGACACTGAATGCGTCTAGTTTGCAACTGAATCAGCTTGATTTGTTAACCAGGCAAAATGATTGCCCTGATACCTCGTATGTGGCGCTGTGTACTGCGTCTCGATTCCGGACACTATTTTCTGCTTTCTCTCTCACGTAATCACCGTCGGACATGGCCACCGCCTGTATGCAGCATCTTACTTTCTAGCTTAGGTCAGCGTCTTTTATTCGTCTCCTGTACGTTGGCGCCCTGATCAGCATGAGAATATCGCACCGAGTACATCGACCAGCCGTCTAGCCCCCATCTTTATGAACTAGTCACTCATCGTCCGCTTAGACGAGTGACTACGTCAAAGGCCACTCTTACTCGACCAATATAGCCAACTACGGTTTGCTTTGAAGTATACCACAAACTCCGGTTGAAACTTTATGTGGCTGCCCCACACACTCTGTAGTTTGCTCATCGGTTCATCCACTCCGCTGATCGATCGCTACTGTTTCTTTTTTCATGTCGGCATTTATGCTAGTCCTTAGCCTAGTGGTAACGAGCTTGTCTCGTAATCTTGCGGCGCGCGTTCGAATCCGCGTATGGGTGGGCGTCCTCGCGGTTTACTCAGCCCGCGTGCGACTGGTGGTAGTCGCACAGCAGCGAAACGCCGTTACGGCGTACAGTTGATACATTATTTTATTATTTATTATCTGTGAGTCCAGTTTGATTTCGGCATATGCTCGAGCATATTTACCAAACGTAGTGCGATGTGTGCATTGAAGCGTACATCTTTGTGTGCTTTCCCTCTGCTAGAGAGGGTCCCAACTAGAGTAGTTTGCTCAACCGAAACGGGTTTCCTCGATGTTACTTTCACTCCTCTCGATCACCGCAATCGTATCCACTTAATGTGGGGACAACCAGCACTGTTCGCTTCATTCGTACAACTGAGTCACCGATTTTATCTTTAATCCGCGATTGGGACTTGTGCATTTGTAAAGTGGGACGCTGGTTTGACAGCTGCTAGTTGATCATCTTGGCCAACTTCATCCCACTTCGCCAGCCCGTCATTTTTCTACCGTGAGCATGAGACAGTTGACTTTATCAGGCATTGGCGCTCAACGATTCGACGCTTATTTGGTTCATAGCCAGATTATTTCATGTCGGATGTAGAACCCTATTGGGAAACAATGCTGTTCACCTCACTGCAATATTGGCAAACAATTTTTAACTCAGTCGCAGACTCACTTCAGGTAAGCTGCATCGCGCTTGATTCCACTAGGCATTATATCCTCCTACAGCTGTCGCTATCTAACTATGTAGCTGTCTGTTAAAATGACGACGTTTGCCACGTTGGCAGACTTCATTCGGACCCTCACTATGCTTGTCTCTGGTATGTGGCTCCAATTAGCCTGTTCCTTTTATTGACACCCCACAAATGCGTCGAAAACTTATTCCCGAAGAAGACACCTGAATCAACCTCTTCGATCCATTAGTTATACTAAGTGGTCCTCTTGCAATCTCTTAGGACTATCTCTACCAGCTTGGTTAAGGGTATGGAGGGCGAACAAAGTCAGCCTGTTGGTCTCCAAGGTTAGAGGCTTGAACTGGAGCGGCATCCCTTTCCCTAGAGTTGGCTAATCTCCACGACCAATCTCTTATCCACTCAACTTTGCGAATAAACTATTAAGCCAAAAGCCATTTAAGTACGCCTATTGTTCCACAGCATTTTTATCCCTGCTCACTTACACCCTCTACTATGCCATATTCGGCGTTATCGTGCATCGACCGTCTAGCGTCTTGCGTCATCTGTTGCCTGAAGCAAACGCAGGCCACTGCTGATTCCTCCCTTCTTTCTGTTCCACTAATTTTTCCTGCACTTCTTCCCCACTACTGCCCTTCCTTCTGTAGCCTACAGTTTATGCGACGGCGACTTCGGTTCATCCCCTGTCACCATAGCCTTTTAACATTGTCAGTGCACCTTGGCCATGTCTAACTAAGAGAAATAGGTCAACGGACTGCACTTGTGGTACGACTGGGGATGTAGTAGTGATTGGTGTTTGCTACCTATCCTATGCTAAAATCTATAACCCCCAATCCGTCACTTGACCAATTGCGCCCATCTTCTTTTCTCGCGGTTGGTTGCACGCATCCTGGGATGTTGATACAACGGCCTCTGGTCTGGAACTGGTCCATCGTTCATTTACTGGATTCCGGTGAACAGTTGCCTACATTGCAATTTGATAATCTCAACTGAGACTAGCGCACGAAACGGCTCCGGGCAATATTCCTTCTTGGTTGATGCATATACCCCAACCGACTACAGTCCTGATGCTGCCCAACACGTCCTTTGCCTGGAAGTTCAGCTTTACCAAACATTGCGAGCAGTGTAATTCAGGATGACTGGGACGTGATTGCACTAACTTGTTCCTTTGGCTTTTAGGATGTTTGTTCTTTAATATGTTTCGACTCAATCCTGAGTGCACGGGCGCTGGTGAAAGTTTATTACAACTGTGCGTTGAAAATATGCTGTTTCCATGCCATGTTAGCCTTGGTTGCAATGGGCACCGAAATACTACTTCGCGTCTTTCTGCAATTTGACAGCGATGGACTCCATTTGATCGCGTCACTATGCGCATCCGACCTTGATGTTCTATCGTTGACCGCTGCTTGTTTGAAACATGTGCGCCGTTTTTAATCATTGTCGATTTTCTTGGAAATGCACTATGGAACGTAGCACTCCATTCCCTCTAACTGCAACCGAGAAGCTCTAAATTACGATTAGATGGACTTATCAGAATGCCATACATATCGAATCTTCATCCAGTTTTCTCTAAGATCATCGAGTTTCAACATCGTAGAGATTTCGCTACCATGTGTGGCGTCGAACTTTTTCTTAACACGCTTTCAACCATTACAGCACATTGCACCGGGTATCCAAAGCCGGCAAAGCATGTGAAAGGTTACCTGTTGTACTGAGCTCAGTGAGATAGAACATGCTGTCAGCTGTAATCTGAAACGGAACCTTCATACAAACAAGGATGCCTGATATTCTTACAACTCCCAGGAAACCGAAGATGATCATGCAACTGGCAACTTCTGCAGATGCTCCTGGTTTATCTCCAAAACTGGTCACATAGAATCATGTGTTGATGAAGCGATCAGTAACAGCATCTGTCCCAAAATTCATAATAAGGCACGTCTTCTGGTTCGTTAGTTGAGGCACTTTCAGGAGCTGTTCAGTTGGCCTCCTGATTCTGAGCCTCATGCTAACGTGACACAGATTGAGCGGCGGCCGGTTAAGTTTGCTCTTTGACTACTACGGATCCATTCATCCTGGCAGCTGCACCTGTGGCTGATTTTAAAACCCCTAACTTTTAAACTATCGACCCGGATTCTCTCTTGACCCCGTTGTTGAATGACAGTTCCATGTCATCTACAAAAATTCACCAATTTGTTCGAACGGTTACGGAGAAAAAAAACTTTCAGCTAACTGGTGGATTGTTCATGGTGGAACCATTCAAAGGTAGCATTTGCAATATTTGTGCCAACTACAGAAATGTCAATTTGAATAAGTAGTTACTACTTTATTGGCACTCATAATCGTCCACTGCTTTACTGCGAAATCATTACTCCCGAACGAGAGAGAATCCGACCGGTCTCTGTTTTGGACAAGGCGGTGTGGAAATTATTGTGATACCTGTAGCTCGGGATGTGGATGAAAGGATTGTTGTGTTCTCCGAACTAGGCAATTTTGTTGCAGACGTTTCGTTTCCAAACTTGGCAAAATCCTCAGTGCGGCTTTAGAGGTCTGATTTGCAGAATATCGTAAGCCACTACCAGATCCAAGTGAGTATTGATCGTCTCTTGCTTTGAATGTATCTTCGATTGGCTCAGGTGGCCACGTCTACGCCCTGTCGATCTGGTACTTATTTTTGACTTCACATGCAGAGCTTCGTAGACCCCTTCGAGTTCTAGATGCTTGTTGATTGAGTTCTGGCGTGAATGCCAGGCCCCGCAGAACGCACTGAGGATATTGCCTAGTTTGGCAACGGAACGTCTGCAACAAAATTGCCTAGTTCGGAGAACACAACAATCCTCTCAAGGCGGTGTGGAATATGCGTTCGCCCCACGTCAGGTCAGCATCAAATGTACCGCACGCGGAATATGGCTGCCCTCCTCAGTTCCAAGAGGGTGTTCTATTTCATCAATCGCTCCGTGACGTTCGATATATTTACTCCCATAACTCTCGTAGAATTGTGAACATTTTGCATACCTCGTACTCGAGTGCTTCAATTCGTGTCAGGATCTACAGTGAATTATCATACGTTTTTCCTGTTACAATTGCTGTTCATCTGTTCTCTACCACTTTCCCATTTCCACCCACTTTTACCGTGATCTGCATCATAATTCGTTCCCTACTGGAACCTCGCGATGCACGTATTCAGGTGTTGTCCAAAAGTGGAAAGATGATTGAGATGGATTATGCGGGTGACGTCTTACTTTTTGACGATCACGAGGCGACACAATCAACCGCGACCAAATCTTTCGGGGCTGTGTTTTCGTGCGGACTTCACCCAATTTCCATCTGCTTCGGCCACGGTTCTAGCGATCGCATTGACCAATGTTCACTTCAGTGTGAATCGCGGTCTAAATTGAGATTGCGTGTCGCAATCCATTCACATAGGGAGTATTTCAAACGACACTCCAATCAATGATTGAAATGGATTATGCGGGTAACGTCTTACTTTTGGACGATAATGTGGCTGCATTGTCAACCGCGGACAAATCTTCCGGGGCGATACTTTTGGTCTGCGTTTCGTACCTTCATAATCAAGTGCTTTTACAAGACCGTTAGCAACTTTTGATCCTTGACTACGACGAAAGGGATCTGCTTTACCAATTCATCCTAGCATCTGAACCTTTCGCTCCACGCTTCTGACTGCTGAAATTGGCCCACCTTGTTATATAATTCGTCCTTTTTCAGGAATTGGCTCTAGGTATTCCGATTGATCCTAATAGCTGTGGTTCAGGATCATATTGAGAATCATGGCCCATTATTGTATTGATAGATGGCTCTTTGGCCTATGGACATTTATGATCTTCAAGCATACATTACTCGTTTCTTGACACCAGGGTATCCACAGCGATAGGACACACCGCCTTGTGCTAGGCAGTAGGGACTAATTTGTGAGACTAAGTGATTTGTGGTTATTTTGGACACTTGCTGTTCATTTGATATTGTCCTTTCTTTCTAACTGAATCAAGGGGGCTGTGCTCATGTCGTTGGTCTTTCTGTTAGAATTAAAGTTAATGGTCATTATAGTTTGTGATGCTTGTCTCCCCTCTTCTTCTTGACTGAAATTTATGAGGTCTGCTCCGCACTTGTATACCGAGTATGGCTGGCAACAGGCACCGGTGGCGAATTTACAATAGTTCCCCAGCCTAACCTCTTGCTTAAAAGGTGTGCAGTACTGCTCTGTCTTTGAGTACTGTTTATTTAGGCATGGGGTAATGGGATCCATGGGAAAGTTGTCTCATCGATGCTACTTATTCTCCACGTAATCAATCATCTGTGACCATGAGCTGTTGTTTCGGCGCGAACCTCTTGATCCAGAATATTTGCGTTGCGCATTTAACCTCTGCATCAGATCCCATTTTTACCATCACGTACGCTTAAGGATAACAAGCCAGCCTTGTAATCCGAGGGCGCGGATTCGAGTCTGAGTAGTGGACTGGGCGACCTTCGCAGTATCCTTAGCCCACGTGCGACTAGTGTTGGTTGCGCTGCAGCGAAGCGTCGCTACTGCGTAATGGCGTACTGCTGCTGCTCTTTTCTCTCATCATTCCTCAGTATAGTGAGCTCATTCTGGTTGTTTGCCAGCGAGGCATCATTGCAGGATACTACTGTACAGATATTGATGCTGATACTGGCAACAATGCCCAGGACTCTGATCAGACTCTTTTCATCAGCGACCAGCATTCATCCTGTCTTTAGCATCACGGATCAATAATGACATCTGGTGCTTACTTACTTTAATTTACTTACTTTACTCATTTGCACATAACTTTTGGCTCATTCCACAACTCGCTTGTTCGACGCTCCACTTAGAATATCTTCTCTTAAGATAAACTTTTGACGCACTGTATATTTTTTGGGTTAGAGTTTCCGTCATTGGGCACATTCGTAGGTTCTGTCACCTCCGTTTTTCGTTTACTTTTCCACTTATCAACCGCTATCAAATTTTATCGCTTTTCTAGCCATTGCTAACACAATCATAATGATTTTAACCCCGTGTGCATTGTTTCATGTCCATTCTAATAGGAGTGCGGCATCTTTCGTGGCCTCAATCGCTACTTGTCTTGAGTATACGTGGCTCTGGCACTGAGCCGCCGTTCTGTTGGCATCCACACCCTGTGTTCGATTAACGCACTCCTTCTGACGTGACAGCGTTGGTAACACACTTCACCACATCTATGCATAGACAATCATTTTAACCGAAGTGTGCATCGATGCGCATAGCCAGGCGGTGGTTCTGAGTTTGATAGGTGGAACAGAAATGTGCAACCATCAATCCACTGTCTGTTTACCTCGACCCACTTCGCCAAAACAAATTTCTGCAAAGAGTTGACCCCATTTGGCTTAAGCGCTGTGAAAAATGTCACTTTGTGGAGCGATTTGGTGAAAACTTTGTTCAACTCACATTGAACGCTTGATCTTAGGGTGTTCAAGCTTGGTCTTGGTCGGACCCATTTACGTCGCATTTGTTCCATTCATCCTTATAGATAGCGCATTCCTCTGCTTGGCCAGCCTATTATGGAAACTGTCTCCTTGTTTACTTCAGCTTATGAGTCAGGGTTTACCAAGCCCTTCGATCGATGGGTGCCGAGTGGTTCAGGCGTCTGGTTCGTAATTCCCACAGGTCACCGGTTTGATCCTGCGTCGGTGCGAGTGATCGACTGTTGCTGGTAACGAAGGCTCGATACTAGCTACCATCTTAAGGTCGATACCCTCAGCTAGACTCTAACTGGCTATGGTCATTAGACGCTGGGATACCATTTTGATGGTGATTTATCTTATCGCAATCATTCCCACTCGGTTGCTTTGCTTGTGCACCATCCAATAGTACTGCGAATTATCCGTGGGCCTATCCTCGTCAGAATTGTCATGACCACTTTGTGGTTTGAGATCCGACTGTTTCCACTTTAGATTTGTGTCTACGATAGGCACTCGATCACTCGTTCTGACTGAAACACTGCGGCGGTCACTTTAGACGCAAATTATGCTCGTTTGGACGGACAGATGACACCACAACAAGTACGACTAGCCGCGAACAGCTTGCTTCGGACCCTGAAAATTGCGAATTTTCGATTAGATATTGGTTACACCCTGACCCCCGCATGAAGCTTTCTGTTTAACTAAACTCGGCAAAGCACTGTTAATTTGTGTTAATTGACGTTCACCACGTCTTCTAACTCTGTTCTGACTTTTCCGAGTCGTTGGCATTAGCTCACTCTCATGATTCAGATGACGCTCTCATGCAATTTTTCGGACGCTGTAATTTTTTTTCTTTCATATTATTTGTGCAGCTTTCGTAGCTATAATTCTCATCCATTTCCGAAGGGGTTCGCTTCGGGCGATGTGGATCGCGACGCTGCAGCTGTACGCCACTTCGTGGAGAACCTCCGTTTTCCATCAATGTTCATCACGCAGAGCTTTGCGAAGAATATGGGACTGTACGGCGAGCGTGTTGGGGCACTAACCATGTTGTGTTCGTCCACTGAAGAGGCCGAACGCTGTCTGTCACAGTTAAAAATCATTATTCGCAGTATGTACAGCAATCCGCCCATCCACGGAGCCCGTATTGCAACGGAAGTTCTCTCCGACAGCAACTTACGTAGCATGTGGTGAGCGCGTCGCTAATTTTGTCTATTCTGATTCGAAAAACGCTTTCCATCTACTGTTACTTTGGTATTACTTTCCTCATTGCAAACCAGACAGGTGAATGAGCTCACAGGAGTCACCGATCGTGTCTATGTGTGTATGCATTGTAATTGTGACGTATTTAAACATGCTGAGCACCAAATGCGCTTCGTACTGAGACCAATTGTTATCTCAAAGATGGATTCCAGCAAACATTCTTGGTCATCAGATGGCAAACTTGGAAACCGATAGAGTCTACCATGGTACAAACTGAGTTTCCTTCAATGGAGGCAACGGCATCATGTGGGTTCTGTAGGTAATGATGACTTCGGCAGCACAGGTGCTCTGTGTGTCAGAGCTCAGACGCCTGATAGCCTACAGTGTAGCAATGACACCTTTAAACAGCAACTCTAAGAATATATTCATTTTAGCTACGGTGGGCACTGTCTCTCTCAATCAGCTGATTTGGCTCTTCTTCCCAATGAGCCTTCAAGTGTAGGAGATGGATAGTCGTCGGAATGGGAGAAAATATCCCACAACCACCTAGCAGACCCATTAAACATCCATACAAGCATTACACGTTAGCTGAAGCTGAGTAACACACTTCAACCAATGTGCCGAGATACGAAAAGATAAGATAAATGAAGAAGTGTGATACAGAACATTGCAGAAAACAATATAAAAAACCGAAAAGTAGTATGGGGTGTGAGATTGTGGTTGGAGGTGAAAGCTACGCGAGAGGATGTGGGGTAAAGAAACTCACAACACGAACACCATTGGGGTCAGTTCTTTGCCATGTCAACAAGTGTTCCTCGTCCTTAGGACTCCGGCCAGGCAGTCGAGAGACGCCAACCGACGCAAAATCTGAAGTGATGGACTTCATTTCTCTTGACCAGGTCATCGTTTATCCTCCCCTCCTCTTCAATTTACATCCCGGTCGCCCAAACAACACGTCGCATAAGTCGGTGTGATGACATGCGCAACACGTGGTCCAGCCATCGGAGCATGGTGCGTGATCTAATGGTGCTGAGCGGTTCACTCGTTTTTCTGCACCAAATACACGATGCAGAGCACGCTCATTGTATGTACGGTGTTCCCACCAGATATGAGGTATGCTGCGAAGGCAGCGATGGTCGAACGTAACTAGCCTCTTTACATCTGCCGATCTGATAGTCCAGGTTTCACCACCAGATAGGAGAGTTTAACGGACGGCCGCATTGTAACTTTTGTCCCTCAGGGCGAGTGATGTCACGCCGGCGCCACAAGAGGCGTAGGTTGGCAAAAGCACCTCGAGCTTTTGCTATACGGTTGGTGCTCTCATCATCGATCTCACGGATGCCAATCTATCTGCCGAGACTTGAATTTCTGAACGACTTCTAACTAGTCGCCGCTAAGGGCCAGCGAAGGAATGGGCCCTTGCTAGTCTTGGAAAAGAACTTCTCATTTCGATGGTACAAAGTATGGCCTGGAACGTCTCACCCCCGTAACTAATTTATCCACTGCTGCTCGGCACACTTGCTGCCGTAGACGTATTCCAAGTCAAGAAGTCGGTTACCTGGGAGCAGCTCCACACCTTCCAAGTCGTGTTCGATGCATGCAGTTTCCATGACTTCATCAATGGCAAAGATAAAGAGAATAGGTGACAGCGGGCAACCTTGTCTCACACCGCTTGAGGTATTGAAGGGCGGAAATAGTTTGCCATAAGCCCGAACTATGGGCATACAGCGCTCTTGTGACATCTACATATTTCTCTGATATACCCTTCCTCGTTAGACAGTCTTTCAGAGCACATCGATCCACCCAATCGAAGGCATCTTTAATGTCGAGGAACACGACTACAGTGGCTCGCCAATAAACATGGCGGTGCTCCAACAAGTGGCGTAATGTGCGGATGTGGTAAATATAGCCTCCATTTTGACGAAACCTGGCTCTCATGGCGGCCAGGCAATCTTTGGAAGACGACAGAGGCTGTAACTTTGAGGCAATTGAGAGCAGGTTGATTCCTCTATGATTGCTGCAATCCGAAAGGGAGCATCCCCTGAAATTTGGAACTATAACGGAGCGGCTCTAGTCTGCGTTGACAATCTCCTGGTCCAACATCTTCGTTAATAAGTCATGCAAGTCATCCATGATAGCTGTTCCCCCTACTCTGAAGAGGACTGGAGGAAGTCTATTTGCTCTCGTGGCCGTATTCAATTTGAACAGCCTGATCTTGCGTGCGACTTCTGCGGGTGAGTTTGGATCCAGGGCGGTGGTCCAGGGAGGACGGTGCTCAATAGCCGATAGAGGAGCTGGTAACTGGATGAATAAGCTGTTTTTCATAGTGTTCGGCTCGACACTGCAAGAATTTTAACAAGCTTTGGATAAGCTGTCCATTCTCCACGTCGCATATGGTCTCGCTAACACCAGGTCTCCTGCTGTCCGTTTCGCACACCATGAGATCACGGGGGCTCGCGGTCTCCCTTCAGGGTAACACAGTTTTGCCCTGAAATGTTAGCGAGTCTTGTTGTTTTTGCTCCAATCAGGAGTGTGTTGGCGAGCCTCCAAAAGTTCCAGAGACAGTGTAGTAATCCAGTGTCTAGGTGGGCTATTTGATTTGCCACATGAAGACATGCTTGCTGCTTATAACGTCTGGTAGCTGTGCGACTAGTGGCCTTCCATTTTGTTCAAAGAGCGATTACATAGTTTGGATGCCAGCGAGGTCGGAGTCCACCTTGATGCTCTAAATCGAGCGAGTTTTTGGACGCAGCGTCTCCAATAGTAACTGATCACGATGTGATCGATTTGAATCTATGACTGGCCCGAGGCTGGTGGGCACCATGTCACTATGCGGCTGCTGCTCGCGGGAAACATTTCTGAATCTGATCTTTCTGCTTAACGCTTGAGGCAATTCGTTATTACGAGTGTTGAAGACGGTGCTACCATTATGAGTGCATCTTCGGATGTTTCCATCATGCATCAGCGTCAGCCTCTTGTTAAACAACTGGCTTAGGTCCGTTGAGCTCTCATTAGTAGTAGAAAGGCCGCTTGTCTAAATCAGGACAACCTTTACCTGTTTAGCTACATCTTGGGTATGCGCAAAGACAGGTAGGTAGACTTCGGGCAAGCGCCTTCAGCACGCTACGTTGGCTGTACTTTATGCACTAGTGTCACTGGTTTCATGTGCAAATGTGTTAATTCAATTCTCGGCTTGTCACAAAGTACACATGAATTCAGTTTAACTGTACTAAAATCGCGGCGCTGGGAACTGTAAACTGACGTTGATATCAAGTTGCTTGAAAAATAAAGTAAACCGGGTGGGAAATTTGTAAGCTTGGATGGAGATACCGAGTACAGGTACACCGCTGACATCATGTCTACGGAGGTTTCTGAACGTTGGTAAGATTGTTCTGATGGCATTTATCGAGGAAATTGTCGCATCTTGACGCATCTATTTATTTTACTATTTGGCATCCTGGAGCGTCGCCCGACGAGGCATTGCAATCCTGTTGAACTATACACATAATCTCATACGCAAGTGTCGGCAGGGATCGTGCCATCTTCGCCACCTTTACAGTGGGTGTACGTACTTGTACCAATCTGTTCGTTGTCTATTTTGCAGATGGCGTGATATTCCCATGCTGTGCTTGTTGTCTAAAAGCCGTAACGAAAGACACTGATCGCAGCTGGAATCGATGAGGTTAGTGTGGATGTGTCAGTACGTGTGTCATTTTGTTTTCTGAGTTTCCTCGGTGACCCTTGCTTAATCATGGTGCTACGTTTTCCCAGTATGGACGAGTAGTTCGATCCGATTCAGCAATACCTTCGTTATCTACTTGGAATTTTCTGAATGACAATATGAGGTTCATAGTGAGTTAGCTCACCCATGGAGCTTGAAGCGGCTTCTTGACTCATGCATCGGCACTGTCCATCAGCAATGAGTCAGCGCTAACGAACAAATTCGTTGTAGTAACTCATTGGAAGCATCATTCTTTACTCCTGAGACCTCCCGTCGCAACAACTGGACCTTAACGTGGTTCGACAGTTTGCGTACTCTTTGACCCATTGAGCTATACTGTGTGGTTCCCCTAGGTCCCTTGAGAAGACAGATGTCAGACACTCATTCTCCTGGTCCGCCGAAGTTGGGGGTTTGAGATGGCATGGAGTCCACTTCTATAAAACCAAATCATTACCAACTCCGCGCTGCCTGGCAGACAGGCTTTTGAGCCAAACGCTTTGGTTGGGTACCCTAATCGTCCTTCTGTCTAAATCTGGGCGCACTGGCAGTATCTCAGCCCACGTACAACTTTGACTGTGCCTTCCATCTTCAATCACATGCTGCGTCAGCCGTCGCGCACGTTCTCAAGAGTCGCCTTATCTGCTGCACACAGCAAGTAGGATAAGCAAAAACATGCTAGTGTTGGCGCCTTCCTTCTTTCTTTTCCACCGGTTTCTCTTACTCCTCAAACAAACCCATCACTAACCATTTTTCTATAATCCCCAGCTTAATTGACAAAAGCTGTAATGACACTGGAGTCGAACCATCTGCAGCTCTCTTGTCCTAATGACACTGAGCTTCAGTGGTATATGATCTCGGCCGCCTTGCACGACTCAGGAACCTCTGCTTGTGATACTGTCAGTCGTCACTAGACCAGTCACTGGATAACCGAGAGTTCGGTGAACCTGTTGGAATCCATAAGAAACATCCCGGCTGGCTCTGAGCACAATGTGACCAGACGGGCTATTAGGCGCGAACTAAAGCGGAGTTTACGTGCTGACAAGAAAGTCTGGTGGACCAGTAGGGCTCAAGAAATGGAGGAGGCAGGAGCAGTAGGCAATTACCGTAAACTCTTCCAGCTGATCCGCACCACTGGTCCCAGGAAACCAGGCATCAGTGAGACAATCAGAGACAGCGCGGGTGCACTGATACACAGTAAGGACGGCCGTATGGCTCGTTGGGCGGAACACTTTCAAGATCAGTTTAGCTGGCCCTCTGCTTGCGGACTTCTTCCTCTTCAAGTGATGCAGGACGAGCCATGGACGGTTAGTTTAGAGCGTCCGTCGGAGGCTATGGTCCGAAACGCGACCACAGCCCTTAATCCTTTTCTTGCTGTTGGCCCAAGTTCCCTCCTACTTGCAATATTTAAGGATGGTGGTGAGGTTCTCTGTTAAGCACTGACCTGGCTATTCGAACATATCTGGAAGGAAGAGACCATCCCAACTAACTGGAGTGAATTGATTATAGTGGCAATATACAAGAAGAGCAGTCGCATCGACTGTGCTAACCACAGGAGTACTAGCCTAACGCCGATGGTGACAAAATTATTGGCTTCGATTCTCGTTTATCGCCTCACTGTTTAACGGGAATCCCGGATTAGGGAAGAGTAAGCAGGTTTCCACCCCGGACGGGGCTGTGTAGACCACATATTCACATTGCGACAGATACTAGAGCAGCGTCACAAGTATCATTCCTGGACTTCGAGTGCGTTCGATTCAGTCGATCAGTTCATTCTCCTCGAAATACTTGTGCGGACGTGTTCGCATGAAATACGTGAACAGTTGACGTGCTCTCTATGCAAACACCACCGGTGGCTTCGGTGTCTACGGTCACTTATCGGAAACCTTCCCGACAACAAGTGGTTTTCTGTAGGGTTGCCCCATTCCCCCGCTTTTCTTCAACTTCGTCGTTTACTCCCTATTGGAGTGTTTCCTTGCGGAATCTTACGATGTATGCGTTGAGGTCCTATCTGGTGAAAAGCTACTTGATCTCGATTATGCGGACGATAAGGTCTTGCTTTTTGACGATATCGTGGCGACGCTTTCAACCCTAGTTAACCATTATTTGGCATGTACTTCGCACCTTCAAAGTGCAATATGTTGTTGCATGACCACCAGCCACTTGATAATTCCTTGACCCTTGGTAGAGAGGAATTTGAGGTAACTGATCGATTCACTTATTTCGACAGCTGCATCAGCAACGATGGGCGTAAAAGCTAGAACTGCTTTTTTGAGTCTTCGATATCTTCGGTGTCAGAAATGGGTTTTCCTCGATCTACGAGACCGTGTTTACAAGGACACAGTAAGGGCCGTCCTACACTATGGTATTGAAATTTGGCCCCTTCGGTCTGATGATATGAGGCACCTTCAAGTCTTTGACCATCGTTGTCTGCGAAGCATAGCTGTTGTCTGGTGGCACTAGCGAGTCCGCAACGATGATGTGCGTAGGTGAGTGCTAGGTTGTGATAATCATGCTAGCTCCTTAGAACTGAATAAGTTGCGTTGGCTTGGGCACGTACTGCGTGTGCCCGATCACCGCTTACCGAGGAGGGCTTTGTTTTGTTTGCCAAATGTAGGGTGGAGCAAGGCCCGAGGTGGGCAAAAATTAACTTGGTAGTGAGAAATGAAGCTACTGACGACCAAACTCGGTGCTGTCGGTCCGTCTCGCATTGCAGGCTAGAGTCCACGTGACCCGCCTTGTGCTTGGTTCGAGACGTTACAGGACTTAGCTCGCTTTCGGCACCATTGGCGCGTCTTCTGCCGTCTCGTGGTCGGACTGTCTGTTTAAAGTGTGTTTGGTGCTGAATTACCTACGGGGTTTATGGCTGCTTATGACGCGTGGCAGTGAAAGCCGCAAGAAAGCTGTCTCGCTGATACCGCCTTATCTTGCCGCGATAGCCAGCTGTTTGTGACTGTATGTTGTTGGCAAGGTGTAGGTGCCTTGACCCTGACTGTTTGTCTAGGGCATTAACGTTTCCTGGTAATTCCCCCTTCTCTGCCTCTTATTATTCTTCGTTCCGTAGGTCCCTGTAGTTGTATGGCATCGAAGCATCAGTTCTAGTGGTTAATATACTGCTGTTTTTGGTGATTCTGAGATCGCAGTTTATGTGTGGCGTGATTTGTTCTCTTGTCGGGATGAGCTTACATTTTTTCATGATAACCAGAGTGCCCATGTGATTCTACCCTAGGACAACCCACATCTACCATTGATAGTATCATTCGTGATACCTTGATTGTGGTGTCTTATTTATTCTAGATTAGTTTAGATTGGCTGTTCCCCCACATCATAATTTGCTGCTTCAAAACGCTAGTGCTGATTAACCTTACGTTTGTTATTTTGTAATGCATTCTTGTATTTTTTCACACACTGCTTTTTGTTTTTAGGCTACGCGATGTGAAGTCTTTGGCGGACCGTATCATTTCCATGCGCAGGAGTCTCGTCAAGAACCTAACGAAGGAGGGCTCCAAACGAAATTGGTCCCATATTGAAAACCAAATTGGCATGTTCTGCTACAGCGGTCTGACACCTGAACAGGTAGTTAGTCGAAGTGGGGTTTTCCGACTTGTACATTGCGGGTCTCTGCGTTTTGTGTCCTATCGGTGTGTTATTTAGTTGCTAAGATCATCACCTCTTTTCATCGGTATTGTGTTTTGAAACGAGACGGTAATCAGTTATATAATCTGATAGCCCTGTACATTAAATTTAAATAACCACCGAAAACAGTGCGGGTACAAAGGGTGTTTGCGCCCAGTTGTATCGAGCCGAGTCCTATATAAATACGTGAAATTGTAACCGTGTCGCCATTCTGGGGAATGTTTTGCGCTGTCCAATCGACCATTAGCTTGCTCTCCATCCCTTGAACGGCGGGTCAATCGGTCACCACGGCATATGCTTTGTTGACCCATCTTCTTGTGGTACCAGCTGTGTTCGTGTATGACCCGTTCCAGCGAATTATTCAGCGGTAGTGTTTCAGGAAGTGGTGAGTTTTCGCCTAGCAAACGTTTTCCCAATAAAATGCCACACATGTCCGTTTAACCATACTGCGATGTGATTAATGTGACTCGCCACGAAATGGTCACTGCCCTTCGCTACACCTCGGTGGAGCATTGTAAGCCAGGGAACGAACGCTGGATGTATTGGGCAACGCACCAACCCTGATAGCACAGTGAGCCATTTATGAGTAGATTTGCGACGAATCGCACTTAATCAGGCCCAGAGGTAAATCAATTCAGCGAACGACTCATATATCAAAAGCGGCAGGTCTGCAAGTGAGACGTTGCTTGGTAACCCATTTGAATGTATGGCATATCGCTCGCGACCTTGCATAGCACCCAACCAGATAGCACCAGCCAACCAATCGCGTTTCAGTGTACTAACGAATCAGAGCCAAGGTGCCCACTGCCGTTGTCACCTGTTCATGGGCGGAAACCCCGGCATAGTCCTATCTCTTACCGGCACTTTTCTACATACATGCTGGCGAAACATATGGCTGGAAGCCGCAACCTAGAAAAAGCTAGAATCCTGGCCCCCTAAGCCAGCAAGATATGCAGCTTACTTTGTTGCTAGGCAGGGTGTGTGATCGCCTGTTTATCTGTGGCGAACATGGCGGGACTCGCACCATCTGTTCCGAAGCAACTCAGAAGAGTGGCTGCAACATATGAATTGCTTTTGCTGCACTTACCCCAATGCAACAGGAAAGTATGGTACTACGGCATAAAACTGGTATATTTACTGCGCCAGAAAAATCAATATCTGATGCCAAGAAACATGTGAACATGCGTTCTGCAGTGTTCCTCGTGCCCTCGAACAATGTGTTACCATGAATTCACTTGAGATATTCTATCTGTGCAATATATAGATAAGGCACTTATTGTACGTTACAAGTCTTTTGTTTATCCTGCCGTCGATGAGGGAGGCATCGAAAGCTGTCTTGGTTCATGGACGTTACCGAAAGAGACGGATCTGCGGAACAACTGGGATAGATTGCTTCAACGCATCTCCAATGGGATTAACGGTTTCAGTTAAGCAATCCGTTTGTTTTGACCAAATCCTGTGATTATCTGTCAGTTTCCGTTGGAGCTGACTAGTAAATGTCACAACATATCAAGCACTGTTTTCTGAGTATTCAGTATCTGCGACAGCATAGTGCGCACATATGAGTGGCAGTAAGTACAAGTTCGTGCAGTCGGTGAAACGGATGGTACATCGAAGCTACTGTAACCTGATGTGTTAAGGGAAACGTCTGAATGATACGAAAAAACCGCCCACCTGAGCTCCGGTTTAAAATGAGATTTATCGTTGACAGTTGCTCGGGGTATCTGTTGCGAAGAAATCGTGTGATGCGCAAAGATGGTTACACAAACCTACGTTTGTTTACGGTTAGCGGCCTCCGATTAATACTTTTTTTGCTGTGTTAACGATATTATTGCCTGTTGGATTTCTTTGTGCATTGGAATTATTTCATGATTCAGGATTTTTCTACCATAAATACTTGTGTTATCTCTGTTTAATTTCGAAAATCTTACTGTCGCTTTGTGCTCCGTAATTGGTCGCCACCTTGGTCTCGGATTTTTCATAGTGCCAAAACAATCACCTTGCGATGTCTCTTCCAGTGTTGTCGGAAGTCGAACAAATGCACTTACATGTGTTGTGTGTCACGTTGAATTCCACATTTCATGCATTAGACTATCGATTGAGCATTTTCGTCGTTTTAGGGATATCCAACATGATATTCTTCAAATTTTGTGTAAGAATTGCCGAAACGAGATACGGTCGGAAAAAGTGGAGCAGAATCGCAAACCGTCTTGTAGGATGAATCGTTCCGTTGTGACCAGTAACAAGTTTTCCTGTTCGTCCAGTGCAAACTGGCCGGCACGAAATTCCGTCGTTGCGAGCAGCCCAGTTTCATCTGACACGAATCTTTTCCCTACGGGCGCATATTTCCCGGTGTGTGAAAGCCTGTTTACTGAAGACACGTGGGATGTACAAAAAAGCAGAAAAATAAATAGAATTCAGCCACTTCAAATCAATGGCAGGTCAGACCACGTGAAGCTCAGGAAAATCTTCCCCCTGTAAGGTCAGTTTTGGCCGATCAGAGACGTTCTCACCATATAATCTTCCATGCACCCGACTTCAGTGATCCAACTCCTCAAATGCGCTACGATCATCTCGTCGAGTTTTTACAGGGCCTACTTGATAGACGTAAGTGAAGACGGGTTGAAAGTGACGCAGATTACCCGTCTTGGAAAGAAAGGTGATCAACAAAGTCGACCAATGAGAATCGCCTTTGTGAATGAAATCAGTCCGAGGCTGATCTTGTCCCGCTTAGATAGGTTTAAAGGCTCAATGATCCATATTCGTCCAGACCTGGATCCGGTGGATCGAGTACGGCTCAAGTCTGTCATCACTGAGCTGAAGCGACGAAATGGTGATGGGGAAACAAATATCCGTATCATAAATTTTCGGGTCTTTTCAAAGACTGTACGAAGCAGGATAGGCAAGTTTCTCGCACTTCAAGCACGTCCGGTGCTTCTTGCTGCGGCTTGCATGTAACCTTTGCCAACGTTTGCACTTACAAACAAGCGCGATGAACTCTGTCGTTTCGTTACTTCTAAGCGGTCAGACGTAGTTAGACTTGCAGAGACGTGGCTGAATTCTGAGGTGATAGTCCAGGAAATCGAACTCAGTGACTACTCATGCTTCCGCTACGGTAGTCTATCGACTGCCCGCGGCGGCATCTTGCTCTATATCCGGTCGTCCCCCTATGGGAGGGTTGTAAGTGTCTATATTAGCGAAGATGGCTTATGTGAGCAGCTGTGATGCTCGATCCACCTCAGGCGCGGGGACCTGTTCGTGTGTGCATTCTATCACAGTCCCCTCAGTGATTGTTTGGGTTCGCTGCCGCATCTCCGAAGCCACATGTGAGTTGTCCCAATTTTCTACCCATACGCGGTTTCGATTTTTCTGGAGTACGTTCAACTCAATGCTTGCACTGCAGTAGGACTGAATTGAGAAGGCCAGAAGGAAACTACCTATACCGAGTATTTCAAAACAACGGTTATCCGAGTAACTCCATCAGAAGAACCTTAAGAAAACGAACCCTTCAGTAACGACAGCAGCCACGAGAGCAGACAAATAAACGAGTAGTTCTCCTGTACATCAGTAACGTTTCTGAACTGACAAGAAGGTTACTACAGCCACATGGAATTTCGGTGGACCACAAACCAAGTGCCATTTTAAGGAAATTGGTTTCCAAGCCTAAGGATAAAGTTGATCAGAGCAACCAAAACAGAGTTGTCTACCAGATAAAATACACTGAATATGACAAGAACTACGTTGGACAAACTGGAAGGAAGCTTCGTACACGTGTCACCGAGCACAAAGCCGCCGAATTCGCTGGTTTCCACACAGGATAACCAAGAAGGCTACCACTTCGATGTGGAAAATGCGAATGATTCTGGCGCGTGGGAATACAAAGCATGCGAGAGAATTTCTGGAAGCACGGCACTCCATAGCTAATTCAATTAACCGAACTGGACGCAGCATACGCCATACACCAGAGAAACGGGGCGGACCACATAACAGAGTACTGCAGTAACCAGGCAATGTTCACAATGCACAAACCAGGTCAACTACCTGCCCAACTAACTGAACACGGACAGATGTCCCAGCTAATAGGATTGCTCACCTCCGCATCGAAACACGGGAACATAAACGCACGCGCACGATACCCAGCGCACTCTCATCGAGGCTTCCTACGATACGCTGCTCGCTACACACTGTTCAACAACGCACTGATGATGTCACTTCGACTGGTGACGAAACGTTTGCAACAGACTTGCCAAGCTCAGCGAACAGTTCGACTGCCACCACAACGTGTGTATTACGTTCAGGTTCTAGAGACCTTAGCACACCAAGCGACCACCCAATGTTCATAGCCAGTATGGATCTATCTTTACCGTATTCCCGTCCGCTGGAGCAAGCTTACAACTACTGGAAAACTGACTTCGACGATCTAACTCGAGCCGCGAGCCAAGTAGATTGGTCTCTACCGCAACCTACATTTGCGGAAGGCTGTTAGACTGTTATGAAAGAGTGAGGGACATTACTGTGTCCTCAATTTGTCCCACTGAAGTGTCCGAACGTTGGACCAGTCAACCCGCATTGGTTTGACAAGTAGTATGGTAAAGTGGCTCCGCGGCGGCGCAAATTGTGGCAAAAATTCCTCTACGGCTCTTCCTATGACTATGAGGCTTATAAACAGCAACAATAGTACAAAAAAAGCAAGCGCCGCCATTTCGAGGAGCAACTTGCATTCGCTGCAGAGGCCGCTCCGAAAAATCTTTGATCACACGTAGCGGCGCCTCAAGCCGGCAGGTGATCCGGCAATGCTAGAGGACTCGAACGGACAGCCCCTAACCTTCAACTGAGCGTGCGTCTGTGTTCGCGGCGCACTCCGCTTCCGTGTTTTCAAATGACGAGGTGTCTGTATCGAGTCCGCGCTTACCGAACTCGATAGTCTGGATTGCTGTGTTGACGGCACCAAACCTGCTGCCCTGACGGACTCCACCCACTGATACTCAAGTCCCTATCGGCCATCATCACACCTGCTGTGACTGACTTGTTCAGCAGGTCACTATCCGAAAGTACATTGCCGAACGGCTGGAAAAGCTCAGTGATAAAACCAATTCCGAAAGACGGTGACCCAAGCAAAGTGGACAACTACAGGCCAGTTTGCTTGACACCTATTTTGACCAAGGTTATCGAGAAGATCAGGAAGATTGGTCTACTACAACTTTTCCACTTAAAAGATCTACTGCCGCACGCACAGCACGGTTTTATGCTAGGCCGCTCATGCATTACCAATCTGCTGCTTACGAGGCATGAATGGTTGTAGGCAGTGCACCAGGGGAAGTCTGTCAATGTAATCGTTATCGATTTCAGTAAACGACAAGGTAAATCAAGGGTCCTTCCTCAACAAACTGAGTGTGCGGTTTTGGTGCATCACTGCTCCAGTGGACGAAAGTGGAGGGTACAGATCTACGGCCATCTAACTGACTGGTATTCCTCTACGAATGATGTACCTTAAGGCACGGTGTGAGGCCCACTCTGTTCCTAAACCACATCAACGATCTACCTCACCTTCTTCGATCGCTGTGTGCACTGTATGCAGATGACCTAAAGATTTGGAGTGATAAGCACCCGAGACGACTGCGGTTTACTACAGCGAGACCGCAACCGCCTCTCCATGTCGCCTCCCGGTCAATCTATCCAGGTCGGTATTCATGAGTCTGGGGAAGGGTGGTGACGGCCGAACCTACACCATTGATGGCCATCCTGCACCTTCCGTAATGGACCTGTGTGTACTCTCGCGCTGCGATTTAAAGTCGTTGACAACACGAGCAGGCTATATTGTAACGGACTGCGCATGCTTTGGGCGATCAAACGCACCTTCTGTACTTTGTCTGATAGGTCGCCTCTCCTCTTCCCTAATAATATCAATACTCGAGTACGGCTCACCTGCCTACTGTTCAATTACACGAGTCGAAGCACAGATCGAACGGGTCTAACACGTCGCTACTAGGCTCATTCCAAGTTTACGAAGATTACCGTACAAAGACCGGTGCGAGAAACTAGGATCCTACACCTGTCCTATCGTCGGGTGCGAGTCGATCTCATCATGACCCACCGCCTATTACATCTCGGGGGCTTTCCTATGTTGAGGCCGTCTCTTCATTTGCGAACGACATGCAGTATACGTGCACACAGGTACAAGCTTATAGTACTGTATATAAAACGATTATTCCACTCCATGTGCTTCGAACGGAATGGTGTACATTTTATGGAAAGCTTTGGCCGAAGATCCGAGTCGTTCTCCTGTTCAGGTGTGGGCGCTCTGACAGTATCCAGTCCACAAACTAACGATGAATTACGCTGCATGGGCCGTCGTGCAGTGGCACTGGGAAAAGGGTCGCGTTATCTGCTACATCTGTCGAGGTGGATAAGCGATAGCATGCTACCGCTGATGCCTCTCTTATTTCTTCTTCCCCTGCATATAATCTCCCCGTCTACATTCCACTTAACCCACTACTTCCTCCAATACATGTCATCACATGACAGATTGTCCGGTGCAATCGTATGGTTTCGCGCAAAGCGCTCAGCATTGAGTGCTGGAACGTGCGCACACTGCTCGACAGGAACACGAGTGAGCGACCCGAGCGACGCACGGCACTGGTCATGATGGAACTCGCGCGCTACGGGATCGACATTGCTGCACTCAGCAAGACTTCGCTTGTTGACCAAAACAAACTATGAGGATGGTGCTGGTTATAGGTTCTACTGAGTGGGGAACGCCACCACAGCACCACGTGGACATGAGGTCGGATTTGCACTATCCGACTGCCTAAATGGCCAGCTGATGGCAGAGCTGACTGGCATCAGCCCACGATTGATGACACTTCGCATGCGACTCGGAAGAAGTAAGTTTGCCACCATCGCCATGTGCTATCCTGACGACATGAGAGATCAGTTTTACACTCAGTTGACCTCTGCGATACGCTCTGTGCCGAGTGCCGACCGGAGATTCCTACTGGATGATTTCAACGCGCGCATCGGGCGTGATGCTGTGGTGTGAACGGACATATTCTGCTCGTACGGTATTGGCACAGCCAATAGGAACAGTAACCGACTGCTCCCACTGTGCGTCACTCACGGCTTGACGATCAAGAATACACAGTTTCCACAGGGTGCGAGTGATATAGTAACGAAACGACGAAAATGCTCAACCGATAGTCTAATGCATGAAATGTGGAATTTAACGTGACACACAACACATGTAAGTGCATTTGTTCGACTTCCCACAACACTGGAAGAGGCACCACAAGGTGATTGTTTTGGCACTATGAAAAATCCGAGACCAAGGTGCCGACCAATTATGGAGCACAAAGCGACAGTAAGGTTTTCGAAATTAAGCAGAGACAACACAATGCAGCCATCGCCTTCTCCAGCTCAGTACGTTTCGCCCCAGTACCGAGGGAGAGAATGTTGAATTTACGCCGATTCACGGCGAGAGTGAAATACATAGATTTACGAAAATATATGTACAGTTTGGTGCGCACCAATTTGTGATCAGTGCCACACAGCTCCACGCAGCACACCTGTCATGCGCACTTCGCGCATGTCACGCTGACGTACGATGACATAGTCGAGCAGGTGAGCGTGACCACTCCGTGGGTGCGTCCAAGTTGCTAAATCACTCGCACTCAGTGCAAACCGAGTGTTTGTGATCGTCAGGCCGTGAGTGGCACACAGTGAGAGCAGCCTGTCACCGTTCACATTCGCTGAACCAATGCCATGCGGACTGATAACATCTGTCCACACCGATACATCACGCTCAACGCGCGCCTTGAAATCACCCAGCAGAAATAATCGATCGTTCCTCGGCCAGACCGTATAACGGAGGATAGCTGTAGAATTGATCACGCGTGTCATCAGCATAACACATGGTCGGGTCGTACGTGCTTATAAAGGTGGCAAACTTACCTCTTCCGAGTCGTAGGCGAACAGTCATCAGCCGCGCGCTGATGCCTGTTGCTTCACCCACCAGCTGGCCATGGAGGCGATCGGATATTACAAATCCGACCCCATGATCCTGTGGTGCTGAGGTGGCGTTGCCCACCCTGTAGAATGTGTAGCCAGCACCTGCTTCATGCAACTTACCTTGCTCAGCGAGTCGAGTTTCACTGAGCGCCGCAATATCGATGTGGTAACGCGCCAGCTCCATCGCGACCAGTGCAGTGCGTCCCTCGGGGCGCTCACTGGAGTTCCGGTCCAGTAGTGTGCGCACGTTCCAGCACCCGATGCCGAGTGCTTTTCGCGCAGGCATACGATTGCATTGGTGGTCAATCGCACGCGAGGTGGTCGTTGTGCTTCGGAGGTTTGCTTGAGAGACTCCACCCGGAGCCTTTGGCTCCATAGCCTGACCCACAAGGCAGTGGGTGGTTTGGAGGTTTGCTTGAGGGACTCCGCCCGGAGCCTTTGACTCAATAGCCTGACCCAGAAGGCAGTGGGGAGCAGATCCAGCTCGGGAATGTGATTTCAGAGACAGATTGGGATCTGCTTGACGGCCGTCACACGCGGCCTTAGAGGTACTGGAACGATTCGTATATGTTTTGCGACCGTAGTAGGGTACGCACCTGCGACCACGGCCAGGCGCAGGTGGGTTTTGGCGGGGTTGCACCAGTTTGACCAGGGGCTGCCTGGCTTGAGGCGGGCAGTGGCAAACCATTGAACTCCCGTAGGTGCCCTCCTACCGTCAGAGACAATGCGTGACGCCCGTGCTCTACGCCAATCGAGCTGTGAGCTTATAACCCGTAGACCTGTTGTCTCCCATGGCTAGGTATTACGTGAAAAGGGCCATCGACCACTTCCTAACCTCCGAAGAGGATGGACTAGGATACTGGCAGGGCGCCCACACTTGACAGGAGAACGACTCGGGTCCTCAGCCAAAGCCTTCGATTAAATGTACACCCGAAAGGCAGCGGGTCTAGCACATGGTCAGTTCACTGATTCATGCGGATTGGTGTCCTGGATCTTAGCAGGGAGAAGGGCGAAACCCAACTCCCACCCAGCGGTCGCAACAACGAGGCGTCCAGGACATGAGCCAATGGCGCAACAGTAGCAGCAGTGGGTAGACCATCTGTCAGGATCTAGCCACCACCAGCCTCAGCGCACCATAGGCTCTCTTTCTCTCTCTCTCTCTCTCTCTCTCTCTCTCTCTCTATATATATATATATATATATATATATATATATATATATATATATATATATATATATATATATACAGTCGATTCCGGTTAATCGGACCACATCGGGACCAGACCATTTTGGTCCTATTAAGCGGCTGGTCCGATTAACCGAAGTTACCCGATGTAACAAGATGGGACGTGCTATACATAACATAGGAAACTACTATTATGACCTGTATTGGCGGCATATATTTATAGCAAACACACAAAAAAGAACTGCTTTGATAACGAACTTTGTTCACTGAAAAAGAAATTTACAAACAAATTCTTCGTAACGACCTACAAGATATTCAGCATGCGAAGTACAGTTTTATACAAAGGGATTACCGAATTCCATTCAGCGTTTGAAGACCGTATCCAGTGTGGTTTGACGCATTCTTTTAACAGACTGCATTCGCACAAAATCACCACAAACATGTAACGCAGTAATAGGACTACCTTCATTTCCTTCCTGCATGAAATAGCGGTGCAATGTTGCAATGCATTTCCTTGCATCCTGTTTTGTGACTGGCATCAACACGTTAGGGTTCTCTTCATCACTTCCATGGTCTTCTGTTGCTGTCGTGTGTTTCGCTGCTATTCGAGCAACAATGGCAGCATCGCATTCTTCATTTCCATCATAGAGTTGAAGTTCGTTGTCGATTGACAAAAATTCTTCGTAATTTTCAACTTGTTTCAGCTCCACATTCTCGCCTTCATTTTCATTTACAATCACCATATCCACATCCATCTCCGAGACAATATGCTTAAAGCCACAGTGAGAAAAACAGTTCCGAATAGTCGCACTGCTCATTTTTCGCCAAGTTTCGGCCACGAATGTAACGGCTTGCAAAATGTTGACCTTTGCACTGATTTCTCCGGCCGTCGAGGATGAGGTCAGCAAGCCTTCCTCAATTGATTCAAGGATGTAACTCACCAACCTTGAACGATAAAAGGTCTTCAAATTTTTTATGATGCCCATGTCCATTGCCTGTATCAAAGATGTGGTCTTGGGAGGCAGAAATTCCATCTGGATATTCTTCAAGAAATCCAAATTTGAATGTGCTGCACAATTGTCGAGAAGTAATAACACTTTTCTCGACTGGCGTTGTAGCTCTGTGTCCCAATCCTTCACCCATTCTTTAAAAAGTGTAGAGCTCACCCATGCATTTCTGTTCGCACGATACACAACTGGTAAACTGTCCATTCTGAGTCCCTTAAAGCAGCAAGGCTTGGCACATTTGCTTATAACCAGCAACTTCCTCTTGTCTGTTCCGAACATGTTTGAGCAGCACAAGACAGTTACACGATCCATTGCTTTTTTGCAGCCAGAGAGAGTAACATGTTTGTAACTTAAGGAGCCGTCCGGTGTAGCCCTATAGTACAACCCGGTTTCATCAGCATTATAGATGTCATCAGCTGGAAATTTTTCAAGAAGCTCTGGTAGTTTTGTTGATTTCCATTCTTCAGCTCGAGCGCTATTGGCACTTTCTTTCTCACCATGTGCTTTCTTAAATTTTACATCATGTCTAGATTTCCATCGAGACAACCAGCCGTCCGTAGCTATAAAATCTTCGTGGCCCAGCATTTTAGCGAGTTCTTCTGCTTTTTACTTTAACATCGGGCCACTTACTCGCACGGCTCGTTCAGTAACAAAGGCAAACCAATCATTAAGGGCCTCAACGGCGTCTGGATCCTTGCCCTCACGCTTCCGTTTTTGGGAAGTACCTCGTCGTCCTTCACATTGTGCCCATTCTTCTCGCAGATCTTTCTCTTGTTTTATCAGGCGCGATATTGTAGATTTTGCCAAGCAGGTAATTTCCACCAATCGACGCTGACCATTGGTTGGTCCCTGTTCCTTGATCTGATCTAGGAAACGAATCTTCTCAGCTAACGTCAAGTCCCGTCGTGGCATTTTCTTAACATGCAACAAGACACGCACAGTTCACTGAGGTGAACTCGGGTCTGTCTCCCGGGTATTTCTATGGTTGACCTAGCCACCTGCTGTCCTATGATTTGCCGGACCTGTGTGTCCGCGATCACTTGCCGTGCTCGAGAGTAAGCCCGCAATGCGGGCTCAGGGCATTCGGCTCAATGGCCGTGCGGTACATCGATCGAGCGGTTAACGGCGTGTGAACAAGCATGTATGTCTTCGCTCCGTCTACAAGTGTTGGAAACTACAGTCAGTTTCGGGCGGTTCTGAAGCCAATTAGCTAGATGTGCCTCAAGGTTGCCACAGTTCAGTTTATCCAAAGGCCAACTCGGATTACCGTAACTGAATGACGCTCTCTTGCCCGACATATGAACTGTGGGTTTAGTCCAGACATCCAGGCACAAAACTTGATTTTAACACCTCTGTTACCTGCCACCTTCTGTCGTCTGGTCCGATTAAGCGGAATTCCGGTCCTAATAAGCGGCTAAAATTAGGCTAGCGTAATAGGATTAGTTTCGGTTCTTCAGAATTTGGCCCGAATAAGCGGCTGGTCCTATTAACCGGTGGTCCGATTAACCGGAATCGACTGTATATATATATATATATATATATATATATATATATATATATATATATATATATATATATATATATTGCATTCTTGATGCTTCTTCACCGCAGTTGGGCTAAGTCAACTTTCACTTAAACTAGGTCTTTTTAAGCTGAATAAATTTCATTCCACTTTATGTGGTTTGTTCTGCCTACCTGAATATTCTTCTATTAACTGGCCACGTTGCTTACGCTAATTGCGCTTATCTTCGGTAACTTTGTTGCGTTTGTAGCTTTTTTAAGTAACTCGTGGACATTTCTTACTTATCGCGGATTGATTGCTAATCAACTTACTTCATATGGTAATTTAGCGAAGAGTTATGCCACCGTATCTGTATGCATTATTGGATTTATTTTATTTCAGCTTGTCGTTTAAAGTGAATGGCAGTTGCTTGATATCCCCGGTGTGACTGCGCTTGATGTGCATGTTGACAAGGTGCCTACCTGTCTATTACCCACTACCTCGTCCATACTGGCTCCAGGAGACAGTTGGTCGTTTCTGGAGGGGACGGGGTGCACGGTCCTTGTGGCTGTGTTAGGATCAAAGAGTGGTTCCATGCACTCAGTGTGGAGCGGACTACGGTCCAGCCACCGCCTTGTGTTTGATTGATTCCCAAATACAGCGTGCTTGTGTCTGCCTGTGAAGGAGTGTGGGCCGACTGCGTTGATTAAACGTGGCTCCCATCCACATGCCTCCCTGTCTTATTCCTTCGGGTTTACACTGGATATGGGGTGTGTGGGTGGTGCAGCGCAAGCCACCCATTGTCCCTCTGTAGGCGCAGGCGTCCTGTGTCTGGCCACAGTGACAGGCAAATCCGAAACCGGATGCCGCCAACCATATATATTATCATCCGCATGCCTTGTCACACTCGTGTTTTATGCGTCCTAGTGCATTCAACCTCTCGTGTCTGAAGAAAAGCCCGCACTACTAAACATTCATTTTGGTCTCCACGAGCACCTCGTGATGTTTGGGTTCTTTAGATCGTCTGTTTAACCAGTGGGCGCAAGACCATGTGCCTTTATTACGCCAACAGAAAATCCTGCTGCCTTCAAGCTGTGGCTTGATCGCTGTTTGACCATCTGTTTTGGTAACGTATCGTCTAGTTAAATGACTAATGTTTTCCTTTTGGTAATTTCTCTCGGCCGGTCTCGTGGTAAATGATCCTCCGGTAAGCGTTTTTAGTCCGCTCGCGCCTGGAGTGTTTTAAAGATATTATTTTTCCTTTGTTTTCTAGGTTGATCGCCTTACGCGAGAGTATTCTATTTATTTGACGCGCGACGGACGAATCAGCATCGCTGGGCTGTCCTCAAACAATGTCGAATACCTTGCACATGCAATTCATCAAGTTACCAAATGAACCGAGAATGTATCCGATATTTCCCTATTTTGAATATTGATATGCCCAAATTCTTGGCGAGTACACATCTTTGTACAATATATACCTCATTCATTGGGTAACTGCGCGGGGATATTTGGATTGCCCTGTTCTCACACGTACACAAATGCAGCGGTTATCGGTTCTCACCTAATGGTTGGCCTATCCGACCGACAACTTCTGCCGTCATTAACAATAGACATAGGTGACCACCTTTTTACTTGTGCTTCTCTTCCGGATTACTGTTACGATGTCCGAGTAGAACGATTACAGTTTTCAACCAAAGCTTTAGATCCGAAACCCAATCGCCAAAAAGGGGATGATAGCTAAGACCTCTAGGATCAATCATTTTCTCATAAACTGGTCCTAATCGGCCCTATTACTATCCCTCACTTGGAGTATTCATGGATTGACCAATCCAGTAGGGAAGTAGCCCTCTTAAAAGTGGTACACAAACCATGACACAACCTTAGTTGCAATTCAATTGCGCCGCCAGTCGGACGGATGCATGCAATTTTGATACGGAAACCTGCACGCTGACGCGAGTGGATGTTCATTACATTCCTCTTCGCTTGCGCGAAACTCAATGCCGGTGAAGGGTCCTGCGCGCATTTTCGGGTATAAGAGCCTGGCTGACACGCCTCTGGAAATTGCTCGAGGGAATTGTTTTAATCCACATCCCTGAAAAAGGAAATCGCACTCGTGGGTATTCTATCTGTTATTTCCAACTGTTTGAAGTTTTCACTCATTGTATGTAAGCAGCTATGAGAGTACGCGAAATTATCTGTATTCAGGCTATTCCACTGAATTGTTGCTTCTCCTTGTGCTCGCCTTTGCTGCCATAGTGTTTGTGCTCGGTGCATGGTTTAGAAAAGGATCATTATTCAAGTGAAGTCAGCATAGGCTTTAGGTACCCGCAAAGGTGTATTCTAAGCATTTTACAATAACTACCGCGGATAGATCAAATGGTAAATTTAAAAATGCAAATTTATCGATAGAAAATTGGCGTCGGGTGCACAGTTGTCACGTTTCACTGTTGACTTAAGAAAAAGCCTTTGTGTCGGGAGTGAAAGGTTGCCAGATATATATATATATATATATATATATATATATATATATATATATATATATATATATATATATATATATATATGGCAACCTTTCACTCCAGACTCAAAAGCTTTTTCTTAAGTCAACTGTGAAACGTTCCCATAGCATGGACAGATACAAAGCAGATTGGTGTTGATCGGTTGCAAGTGTATCCCAAGACATGTTATTTATGCCACCCATGTCATAAAGGCTAGTTTTCTGATGCAACGTGACATCTGTGTAGACGGACGCTAATCATTAGCACGGTGTAGATCGCATCCTTATGTAAGCCACCGCTTGCTGCGAAGTAGATATGGGACCAGACGACGTCCAACCCAATATCAGACTCTGGTTCATTTTGTTCATTATCCCGACTACACGTTGTACGTTTCCCACTTATACCTTTACGAATGTGCGGTATCTTTGGTGCCAGAAAAGAGTTTGATTTACTCCAAAAGTTGGTGTTGGTTGGACCACGTTGTGAATAGTTCTGAAATGCCCCCCAATGTTGTGAGTCGCCTTCAAATTCTAGTCGCTGCTTACGCAACATTGCTGATGTTGGATGGCGACAGAGTATCCACAACGATAAGTTACTGAGCGGCAACGATCAGATCGGTTTTTTGAATCGGCAAATAAAGGAAGGGATTTGTTTCGTTTATCCAATGTAGAACAGCATGAGTCTCGGAATGAGCAGTCGTTGCTCTGAGTGAACTGAAAACAACGACCAAACCAAGCGCAACCAAAGCTGAGTCTTAGCTTGATAACTTCGAAACATGACATTCCTTTTATAATTCTAAATAAGAATATCAAAAGATGAATTTTTAGTGCAACTATTCCATCTCATCTGTTAGGCCGAAGTCCACGCGATTAAATTCTTGCTTAGCCCGAGACTCTGCGAAACATGGCTCTCAGTGGTATCATTGCCTCCTTGTCAGTCTACCTGTTTAAAGTGCGCCTGATGCTGATTTGTCTGTAAAATAACGTCGCTTATGACACTGAAGAGTGAAGGTAGCAAGGAAACTGTATCGATGGTGCTGCCTTATTCTCACGCAAATTCGGCTGCGTGTGTTATTGCCAAGATGTGGCGCCTCGTCCCTCTATGCGTCAAACCGTCCTCATTAGTTCTCCATGGTAGCTTTCATCCAGTCGCATGACATCGATTCAACAGTACGAAGTGTTTCAAGCAACTGAGCTTCAATCTATCCACGAATCGAAGCGTAAGCCGGCTCCACTTTTTATTGTCCCAACTCGATGTTTGTCAACTCTTTGCTCATGTTGGCATTTAGAAGTGAGTAAAATCGCATCAAGATACACTAACTTCTATTTATCGCTGGTCACACGTTACGTGCGACTATCCCCAAGTGAAACTATGTTCTACTCCATTGTGCGGTTTTATTTTTCAGATATCGTATGTTTAGATTAGAAACAAGGACGGTCGACGTGTACTGTAATTTGCGTAGCCGTATCGTCTAATCCAGCTGGCTATAATTGGCATTCCGTTTGGAGGGATGTGAACTCTGTCATCAGTCAGGCGAGGCAAAGCTCCTCACTAGGGCCATCCATCTGCATAAAGTGGTTTCCAGCCACCCGAATCGCTTATGCTTCGGCAATCTGAAGCAGACTAGTTGTTTATTTCCCTAACTGACATGCGGCTTCTGGCATTTAGGGCAAATTGCGACTAAGTTACAGGGGATATGATCTAAGGTCCATGTAGATAGCCTCCGCAGTTCTGTAGGCGTACTTGCTACTGCAAATGCAGTGAAAGAAATAGATGCATACAGCATTGATCGAGTTCGATCTGTCCATGTTGTCTGCACAGCAGCTTCTCGGCTTGATGCGGGCCACAAGATCGATCAATATCCCTGTAATGTTGACCTTCGGAGAGTTCGTGTAGGCTCTATATCGACCGAAACTTGTCCCACGTCTTCCTACTTCAACGCTTCATAACTTCTTTGCAGTCACCTAAGTTACCTGATAACGTTGTAGTCGTGTCGAAAGATCAGCACAAAGTTAAGAGAACTGCAAATCATCCCCCTTCTCGCCTCGTAGCATACGTCGGGTGTAAATCAGATAGACACCTTGACGAAGATACTCCAGCAAGAACAAGTTTATCCGTCCAAGTCGATGGGTAAGGTAGCTTCCGGAGTGACGACGCGAATTCCAATCCCCGCCGTTCAACCTTCTCTAGCAGACACATTCGGACTTTGTGAGAGGACGGGCTACTACTAGTCCATATCTAAGATTTGGGCGCACATGAAAGTGAACAAAAGCCCGAATACTTTTAGGGCAATACGAGAAAATGATCTAATACCAAAGAAACATTATGCTGGCAGTCGCGAGTTTTTTTTCTGTTACTGCTGGGTTGTGCGCAGATTTGGTGAAACAAACACCCTAAGTATCTTCTCACAGGTCGCATTTCTGAGTAGGGAACCTCCAAAATAATAAGCTCCAAAGAATAACGGGCAATGCTGATCTTCAGCAAAGCAAATATTCTCATTTCAGTGAGAAAATCAGGACCAAATGAATGAAAAGCTAAGAATTCTTTTCGAATAAAATCTCATCGGACCCAAACTTTTACATAGCAAAGATCACATGCTGTGCTTGCTACCGCAAGTACAGTGGCCGAACTGAGAGAAGGCTGTCAGCGATAATCGCAGAGCACGCTACCCCTAACATGGTTGCAGAGGGCCCCAAGCTACCTACCAGTTCGACTGACCGCCACATACTCAACTGCTCTGCGTACCGAAACCCCTGTGGATCGTTCAGCGTAATTATTAACACTAGAACGTCCGGAGCGGTCATTTTGACTGCTCAGTGTTTTTAAATGTACATATTTTCTACATTTATGGACATTTTTCAAAGATATTTCGTGACTTTTAATATCTTTGGACGTTCTTCATTACTGTGAATTTTCGTTTTCATATCTGTTATAGTTTTCGAGAAAAGAGGTAGCTGTGTTCATACTACCTAGAAAGCCCGTTAGCGGTCAAAATGATTGCTTCTCTCTAATCCGGTTCCTCTTTTTATTTTTAGCCACCACTATCATTTCTGACAGTTATATACTATAGCAGTCAAAACGGGAGTGAAAACTAGCCGAATCACGATTTTACTGTGATATTGTGCGTTCAGTCAGATAAATTCCAGTGACATTTTTGTACACAATGGCACTTCTGAGGAAAACAGCTTTTGAGGTTTTACGAGAACTTACAACCATCGACGACAACGAGGCTGGAGACGAGAACGATTATGATGTTGATGAGGACTCCATCTTCCATGAGTCAGCAGAAGATCACAGCATGTCTGATAGTCAAACGTCTGATGATTACACTCCATATGAGGACCCTAGAGAGAGTGTATCAACCGATTCGGTATCTCTCGGTGAGCTTCACGTATCGAAAGATGGTAGCACGTGGATCGCAGTGGAGTTCGAAACATCTACTGTTGGTAGGATTCCATCACAGAATGTGTTTAAGGCTAGACCAGGACCAACTCCCTATGCTAAGAAATGTGTGAAATATGGTGAGCTGTCGAGCACTTTTGACATCATAATCACGCCCCAGATGCTGAAACATATTCAAGTATGTATTGAAGCTGACATGTCCATCCGTTACTGGGGACTCAGCGGGCGTGCCACTGTTTGTTTGTTGTTTTTTTTTCTTTTCTTGCCTTTTGTATTGCGGCACAATAGCTGAGGTGTTTTCCACCTCCAGCTAACGTGTAATGATGATGATGATGATGTATTGAAGCTGAGGCCAAGAGAGTTTTAGGTGTCAGTTGTCAGTGGAGCGTAAGTATTCCAAAGCTGCGTGCCTCTATTGGTCTACTTTACATCAGAGGCTTCATGGGTCTGAAGAACATGCCGTTGAATATGATGTGGTTCGATAGATATGGACTGCCTATTTTCAAGAAGACAACTGGCAAGAACAGCTTCAAAGAAATAATAAGTTTCCTCCGTTTTGATATGCGAACTACCCGATGTGAAAGACTGCTAAATGATAAGTTTGCTTTGGTATCTGAATTGTGGAATGCATTCATTCGCAACTCTCAACAATGCTATGTGCCTGCGCAGAACCTCACAGTTGTCGTTTTCTCCAGTACATGCCCAACAAACCAGATAAGTTCGGTATCAAGTTTTGGATGCTGGCAGAAGTAGACAGCAAGTATCTCGTTAATGGATTTCCATATCTCGGGAAGGACGAAACTCGGTCAAGAGGAGAAAGTCTTGCAGAGAGCGTAGTATTGCGCTTGGTGTCACCATTATTTGGAAAGGGGTACAATGTCACATGTGACAACTTCTTTACACCGGCAGCATTAGGAGAAATGCTGGCCAAGAAAAACAAGTATGGTGGGAACACTTCGAGCTAATAGAAAAGAAGTACCATCGATTTTGAAGCAAAGAAATAGAGAGCTGTTCAGTTCACTTATGATGAGGAATGAAAATAAGCACACATTAACATCCTACCAGTGTAGAAGGAATAAGAGTGTTTTGGTTTTCAGTTCCCTGCAAAGTAACTCTTCCGTTCAAGACTCTGGAAAGAAGAAACCCGAGACTGTGTTGTTTTACAACTCCACAAAGTATGGTGTGGATGTACTCGACCAAATGACAAGAGCACTCACTGTGAAGTCATCATTTCGACGATGGCCAGTCTGAGTCTTTTTCAACGTACTGGATTTGGCTGACAAATTCCTGGATAATTTATAACAGTGTTTGCGGAACTAAAATATCTCGTCGATCGTATCTGGTGTCTCTTTCGGAAGAACTGCTTACATGTATACATCACACAAGGTACGTGACAACGGGAATTACGACGAACAACTCAGCGGAGTCGGGAAGTCGTGTGAACATTAAACGTCGGCAGTGTCAGATTGGTTACTGTAAAGGTAACAAATCACAAAACAAGTGCTCTGTTTGTGAAAAATTAGTTTGCGGCTCATGTGGACAGATTGAGCGAGTTATCACTTGCTTCAAGTGCAAATTGGAGTAGGTATACGGAATTGTTTACAATTTTTGAAAAAAACTAAACCTTAATACAATCATTTTTCTGTTACAGGTATGTTCTGTACATTAGTTTTTAATAAATGCCGTGAAAAAATTCTTAACTGAAAGTTGGGATAAAACAAATATAGCAGTGCGGTCATTTTGACCGGTCCCGGGCGTTCTAGGTATAATGGCGGAGCGGTCTTTCTAGTGTTAAACAAAGAGACTGGTCTGCTTCAGTTTACCGAGGATTCGGCGGCTGAAACAAAGCCTATGCAAAGTGACAGACTTTGTGACCAGCCTCGCCCTACACTGTTGAGGTCAGCGCTCGTTGCCCTCCCATTGACCTCAGTTAGTGGTTTGTCTGTCCGTCCGTAGCGGAGTTGGGTTATCGTGTGCCTTGGATAATGATGTCGGTTGAATCTCCGCACTATACCATTTTCCATTGAGGTTGGACATTCGGGCAAAACATTTACGTCTGGAGGTCAACGGGGTTGCTCCTCCGGGGCAATCAAGTTGAGTCTTCGCTATGCGGAATAGAACCACTCACTGGCATGGTAGGGGCTGTTGGCCAAGCTTCTGAGGTCCTATTTGCTGAAGGCGCTTGGCCAATGAAACAGCCTCTACCATGCCAGTGAGTGGTTCTATTCCGCATGGCGAAGACTCAACTTGATTGCCCCGGAGGAGCAACCCCGTTGACCCCCAGGAGTAAATGTTTTGCCCGAATGTCCAACTTCAATGGAAAATGGTATAGAGTGGCTGTCAGCCGGTGCAGTTTGCCGTCGATTCTCCACCTCACATGCGGCCCGACAAAAGGGGCAGAGAGACAAGTGTGACGCTGAGCGCACACGCAGTCTCATGAACGCTTGCGCTCCAACACAACGTGCTGATTGGACGATTTCAGTTTAGAGAGAACGTCGGGTTTCCTTGAGGCGCACATTGATGCGGCAGAGGGATGCTGCTGGACCTATATTCACAGACTGCCTGTATCTGAGGCTCAGGCTACCCAATTTCCAAGCTCGTCCTACATTAAGAGAGCATTGAAAGAGATGCGGCTATATGCTGAGCCAAGGTCTTAAGGAACGAAGCATGCAGAACATCTGAAGCACGGTGAAGAGTTCGGATTTTCTTCAAGTAGCGGCTTCGCGATTAAATTGTTACTAATTGTTATTTGCTGTGGCGTACTGTTATTGGAGCTTCAGTGGAGAAGACGGAGGAGTACTTCATGATCAGAAGATCAGCTTTTGTATTATCCTTATGAAGTATGATATCATTCTCGCGATAATACAAAACAAGCATCCTATAGCCAGCTGCACTCCTTTTCAAAGACGAGAAAAGTGTTTCCAAACGGAGTTTGTACTGTTGTCGCTCCTTGCGTTTCGTTAGGGTGCCTATGTCCCTAACCTCCTTTTGGTTTGAGTAGGCCAAGGCCGCTTGTGTAGACTTAAATCTATTATGTAAGCTGCGTCGTTTGTCCATGAAATTCTCTAATTCAAGATCGATCCAAGGAGGGCCTCTGAAAAATGTTCCCTGTTAGCGATTTGGACGAACAAGTTTATTAATGGCATCATTTTGGAGCACAATATACTCCAGGTGTCATCAAAGTCTAAGCGCTGAGGAATGCTCTAGTCCAGATCGGTTGCACCAACTCAGACGGTGCGAATCGGTCTAAGATGTGTGGTGACCGGTCCGGATATATTATAATTGGTGATGCGACATGCTTAAGCAGATGACAAGCGGGTAAAGTTTCCAGGAAAAATCACCTAAGGAATCCGAAGATAACGTTGGAGTGGATAGTAGCAGTATTAGTGTCTCACTATCAGACAGTCTATGCCTCCACAGTGTTTTTATCGAGTTCAGCGTGCAAGCTTCGGATCCATGAGATCATGAAAGACCGGTCATGGACCCGACACTACAGAAGCTTAGAAGTAGCCTTATTGTCATAGATGGGCTCCATTGGATGAGCCTTGACGTCCTATTTCCAGACCTCGATCCGAGAGAAGTGATACCTCGGAACCTAGGATGTGCGAAGATAACCAGATCTCTATGAAAGCCGGT
This sequence comes from Dicrocoelium dendriticum, assembly GCA_944474145.2. Taxonomy (NCBI): domain Eukaryota; kingdom Metazoa; phylum Platyhelminthes; class Trematoda; order Plagiorchiida; family Dicrocoeliidae; genus Dicrocoelium; species Dicrocoelium dendriticum. Next base: position 69,281,011 of record OX104069.1, on the reverse strand, counting down.
AGATCGGGTTGGTTCTCTGAGGCAAGGAATTGGGTCTCAAATAGTTTATTTCTTAAACTACGCACACAAGCAAATGCACGCGCAGTCCAATTTTTTTAATTTTGCTCCCTGAGTAGCACGAAGACTGGTTTGCAGCGAACTTTCTGTTCTTCGTGCTATGCGAAAATCCACAATATGGAGATTATCCTCGCCATTTGCTCGGTGTATTCGGAACTCATCGACGGCGCTGTACATTCGGAGCCGATCCTATGAAGAGATCTCGCAGTACATAGACGTGGGGTCCGCCTCAGAATGCGACAGCATTCGTCCTCAATTTGACAGACAAGCTTGTGGGTAGGAGCTTCCTGTCGAGGCGAGAGCATTTTGATTCCCATCCCACCTCTATCGGAAAGCTTGCAAATCACTCGTCCTAGGAGCTCCTAAGTATCCACTGCAACCGCAATATCCCAGTCAGACTCGAGTGTTCATGATGATCAAGCATTGATTACGAGGGTGTTTGACGCCCTCACTAAGATGCGCTGTCTTTAATCATATACTTCTTCGATTACTTTATTGATTCAGGAATGCGAGGGGGTCGAGTATGGTTTAGCCACACGTCACATTCGCGACAGACGCTAGAGAAAATGAGGGGGGCGAGTGGGCCCAGTCGTGAGATACGGTTGTTTCCGGTGCACTAATTTGGTGCAGCAGTTGTGTACGTCATCTAATCATTTTTGCCCATTCAATGTAAACATGGAATTTAGTCAGATAGTGTCGTTCAATAATGGGTCCAGTTTCCAGTCTTTATGACCACTGCTCAGCTTTAGTTGATAATTTTAACGCTAAAGTACATCTCGTACAGTCGGTTGAATCGTGCAATTCCGTCATCTAAGGAAGAGTTGCAGGTACAACAGCGAACAATAAACCTCATTCGATTTGCTCTTGGATCTCCTACATGTTGTTAGGGTAACAATGTTTAGAGCACCACTGCATTCACAACGCGTTCATAGAACGGTAGGCAGCCCTCGATAACTGAGAAGAAGCTTCATCTTATGCAATAGTAAGATACCTCGTTTCTAACTAATACTAATTGCTGCGGCGAACAGCTGCTTTGAGTGTATGCTACGCAGCAGCGGTAAGATGTCTAACAGAAAGCACAGAACAGTACAAGTGGTTACCGATGATTCGCTATCAAGTTACACGTGTGCAGCTGAGGGTCAAATGACAAAAAACTGGCGATTGATCCGTTCGATACTTGAGAGTTTCGGACTTCGGTTACTAGTGACAAGATTCACGCGAATTTTGTCCAGCCAAATAAATAAATAAAAATAAAACGCCAACTGTACGCCGTAACGGCGCTTCGGCCCCATGAGACCACCACCAGTTGAGCGCAGGCTGAGTGTACCGCGAGGACACCGACCTCTACGCGGATCCGAACGGGTGACCTTATGGTTGCAAACCAAACGCGCAGACCACTCGGCCACCAGCCCAATATCGCGGTTAAATTTTGAGATTTGGTTGTTCTCATCGGTGGCGTACTCTAACGATTGGAAGAACATACGCAAATAACAAAGGCGCCTGACTCAGCATTCAATCTCAAGCTGATGGACACTGCCATACCCCGATGAAACGTTCTGCGGATTTCTTTCCGAGATGAGCTGCGTAACCGGGAGCTTCATCAATATGAACAGCCTTCTTTTCACTCGCTGTAATCGTACCCACCATACATTCTCTAGTAGATGAGAGTGATTACAGTATCAACTGTTGCATAGCCAACACGGTTCTGGTTCTTCTTTCTGATTCGTTTCACTGCATCACGGAAGACCGTGATTTCCTTTTCCTCTCTGGCGTCACATATTGCAGTAAAACCCGGTGACTGCATGAAACTTTGAACCACTGATCAAATGATAGTAGTCTGCTGCAACGTCTCGGGATCAAGGATGCCGGGATTTCTGCGTCATCAAGTGGCTATAAGTCACGAGCGAAAATGAACCATTTATGGTACAGTGCCAGTTATCTAACCCTTTAGGAAATGGGCACATTCACAAAAGCTGCAAATTCATCGGATGTGTTGTTCTTGCGCAATTCCTGCTATAGATAGTATCGTTATTGTCTTGGATGGTTTGATACTTGCGCGCAACCGTTTTTGTCTGTATTCCGATTGGACGTCGCGCTGTCTCCAATTACACTTGCTCATGCTGCAAAATCGGTCTCAAGTATCAAAGGAAGAATTCCGTTGCTAACAATGCCCACCTATATAAGTTTCACATTTGCCTATCATTTCGCTAGTCAGCTCAACTGATCCCCCGAAATACATAGAGGCAAAAGGAATTATATTACATCAGACCCCAGCATTCACACTAACAGAATTGGATAACAAGACGCTGAGCAAGCATAGGCTTCGTAAGCTGCTCGTTTGGCCGGACTGGCCAGCATGCCTGAAATTTCGGGTGGCTTTCTACTGGAATGCAGGCTCCGAACACCGTGAGCCAGACTTCTGGGTCAATCGATTGTACCGTTGCTGTGTGGACTACACTTCTTACGCAAGAGTGGGGATCCTCGGCCAACGAAACATCGATTGCCGTGGACAATAATAAGTGTGGTTCGTAGCCCGATGGACAATCCAGAATGCGCGGTAGTGTGTAACCGTTTGACGAAAGCTTCCTACGTGACAGTGGCCAAAAAAATGCCGGAACGGTGAACTAATGAATTGAGGAGGGTAAGTCATGGTCATTGTCAGTCAATCATGTGAGCAGCTGTGCTCACGATCAATACGTTCCTGACAAACGCAACCCCAATTCTCTTCATCTTTTAACCGCAGTAGTGATACTTCAGTTGCCCTTCTGTCCCGGATATCACATCTGCACTAGCCTTCTCTGACCTGTTTCCGTTATTAATTGTTCTTCCGGGTATCGTCCATTTTAAGCTAAATCATGATAAACAGGTCAACCGCACATTTAACTCTTAGCGCAGAACACAGACCAAGCGAGCAGCCTTCGACCCATATGTATATTACCTAGTGCAATACTGAATACTGGTTCGAAGCAGCGGGTACAGGTTTCTCTGTGTAGCTGCATCATTCGTCGCTCTTGGACATATACTCCTTATGTTCCGTTCCTCTCTCTATATATATTTTGCCTCTGCAAAGTGTTTGTCTAGGAGCTTCTTTAATTCGGACACTGAGTTCGCCTCTACTATGTGCTGCGGCAGGTCGTTCCAGACATTCACCACACTGCGTTCGAAACACAGTTGGTGAGCGACCCGCTTCAACTTCGGTACGATAAGTTTATACGGGTAGATGCACCAACTGTGCTTCTGCACTTTATATCCGTGCTGTGTTATGCTCAAATAAAAAGTTCTCAATTTTATATCCAAGGTAGAAATAAAACGCACAGAAAAACGATTCACCAAGGTGACCAATTACGGAGATATCCAATCAACCAATGGTGCACACAGCAGCTGACTACCATGGACGGAGCGAATCCACTTCATTATCATAATGGCTGTGCTTTGCCCTTATGTACAGCCTCAATTTACTCACACAGGTAACAAATTGCCACTTGTCATTCGACGATGTATTCTCAAATGGCCTTTGCAACAAGGAAGCACCATCCACTCTAGTCGGCTATCGTCATTTTCGAACTGCGTTTACCAGTACTCATCAGTGAATCACCCGCATAGAAGCCACCTTAGCGTTTGTGACTGCAAGGCAGACATGGGGTCCAATTCCAAGTGTTCACCTTGCGACCAGCTTCATGTTTGCCAAGCTAGCTGTCAGCATTCCACTTCGATTTATTTCTTAACCCCTTTACGTTATACTTCATTTTCCCCGTTATTTTTCCTTCTTATTCTGCCAACGCGAGTCGTAACAACTGAGTCTGCCACATTTTAATGTCCGGATCATGATTGTTCAACTGAACTGAACTTGCCCCTCGTCTGGATTCCATACTTTGACCCGACGATCTCAACTCAGCTCTTTAAATAAAGCCTAGGACATGAATGGTTCACTGCTGCATGGTAGCTAGACTGACACTATCAGTTCACACAGTCTCAATTGAGAGTAGGTAAATCATAGCAATCTCGGTCGCCCAAAACCGCGTCCATCCGAAGAGCCCAAGCAAGGAAATAAACCGCTTCGCTGCATGGTGTTTGGAGTAATCAACAGGAGACCTTGCTTCAAATGGCACTTTTGCTGTCCATCTTTAGGTGTCATAGATACCGTGTTTCTCTCCCCAACCACGCTTAGATTTAAGTTTGACGTTCCAACGTAAGTGAGACTGTCTTTTATGGTATTCCCCTGTTTTTTTCGATAAACTAGCAGCTCATCCAACTGTCACAAGGCTCATTATCAAACTGGGTTTTTTTTCGAACACCATATAGCAAAATATGTTTCCGCGAATCGCAACATTTTGGTTATCCTCGACCTGTCAGTGAGTTGCTGCCCTGCTTGGTGCACTGTGAGAATCCGTGGCTTATCTGAGGAACGACATCTCTGTACGACACAGCCAGGACGGACTACGTGATTAACTTTGTGGACTTCATTGGTATACCAAACAGACATGAGAGTTCAGGTCGGAAACTACCGAACGGCTTTAACACGACGAATGTTGGGAGTATTTGGATTTACATACCATCCAAGTGACGGCATGCGTTTTATAAATGCAACTCTCTGGAAGCCAAAGGTATGTTTAGGTATGTGATGCAACAAATTTGATGGTTATAATATTTCTAACATTTCGAGAATAAAACCATTTTTAGTGGTACATTAGGCGGTGCTTTCGCCAACTCTGTGCAGCAAACTCCGGTGAGGACAACAATCGGATGCGTACAGATTTACTTAAGAAATGAAATAACTGATGGCCAAATACATTTGTGCGTTCCACAGGAAAATCACAAAATGGGTGATCGTCAAGCCAGGAAGTTTTCAATCAGATCTTCACTTATGTCCTCCTCGCTGCTCGAAAAGTTGGGTTGCATGAGTCCCTCTGGTGACTTTGTGGGCTCATCCAACGAGTCGATCGTATCATCGCCGGTTCTATCGCGAATCTGAGGTCGCCGACGGCGGTAAAGGAAAACCTCAGACGCAGCAGTATCAAGTATACTTGTTCTCAGTTCTGATGTGTCCGAACACTCTGTGATCTCCTCGCTCTGTGCTGCCGATAAGGCAACACATTGCACTGCGGATGGCTGTGGCTCCCTCTCTTCCATTCGGCTTCGTTTGCTACCGCGAACAGGACGGAATAGGACTCGGTGCTCAGCCTTCGTGTTCGCGTCGGATCCATCGTCTTCCTCTAGGTTATATGCCACTGCTTGTCGTTCTCGTAGACTGGAAATAAATGAAGAAGCGATTGCAAAATTCGGATCACCGCCTTGCCCAGCTGACCCATCTTCGTCTACGTCTGCCAAGCTATAATGAGTCCATTTGAGAGGGTCACGCCGCAAAGATTGGGTACCACCACCTTTTTGACGTCTAGCTAGAGGAACCTTGGGTCTACGGAAATTGTCTTCTAGTGCGAGTGAATCACGTGGACGCGAGGCAGAAGTGGAATCGTCACGCTGCAAGTGAGAGGTAAAGAAGCTTGAATTCGGCAGACCTAATACAAAAATTTTAACAAAGAGGTGGACAAATATGACACCATTGGAATACGTAATTCTACCGTAGCACCCAAGTCGCTGTTTCCAATGCGGTGAAATTCGGAGATAGGTCAAAGTTAGCCGCTTTGGAAATCACAGCCGATAGTAACAATATCGATCCGAGATCTTTGTCGCGTACTTGCTTCGAAAAGCATGCAGTCTTAAGAACACAAGAAGGGTAGTTATAGTTAGGACGAATAGAAAACGCGTTAAAATGGATGTAACCAGATGGGAGGCAAGAGAATATTAACCCATTGAAAAATATAGTGGCAAGCAGGAACTGCGAGAACTGATTAATTGACGCTATTTGCTAAAAAAGCAGGATTTAGTATTAGGTTGGTGTGCCCGCGTGAACACTGAACAACTGTCACGATTGTATAGGCGGTATACAATATTGTACGACCATTAAGATTCTATCTCACGCGTTTCTTTTCAGCAGCCAGGTTCTCAGGTGCAGTAGTTGTGTGGCGCCAAGCGGCTCTGCGGACGGCATCACGCATATCTTTCGTCGCCTTCGTGACCTCCACATGTGCCGCCTCTAAACTTGCCAATGAGGAAAACACATCGGATTGTCTTTGCTGAAACGAACGGACGTCCGATTCCGTGGTACTGGTGCGAATTTGGAACAAAGAATCTGCACTGTTTGTAGTGTGTTCCCCTGGAATCATAACTGACATCTGGAAAATAAACGGAAGCCATTGTACCGTCGAAGAGCGGAGAAATGAGCTTTACAATCGGATGTCAGAGTGATGTTTGCAGTCGTGTGAAATCATCAACACACGTGATATCCAACTTTACACGCAATACGGAATGGGTAATATGGGCGACGTGAACACAAAGGGCTAACGGCAGTGGCAATATGTGTACAGAACTAATCTTCAGTGCCTGAAACGGTGGTGAACATAAGGCGTTCTAAGATATAACCGACCCGACGGCTCGTAAGATCAGGGGGCTCTTAAATACGTGTAACACTACTACGCTAAATGATGGCAGTTTTATAGCACAGTTCACAAGTGTGTTTTTCAAATAAACGAACTGGTGGACGGAAGAATGCTTCGGACGACGGATACGCGGTGCATAGATCGCACCTCGGATCTTGAACACATTCACAGTGCACATACGTTCATGCTCGAAAGAGTATGGAATGACAAGTGTTCAAAAAACTGACTGTATGTGGATCTGATCATGAACAGCTAAAGTCCAAAATTATTCCAAGTGGTAGTTAATAAAACGAAGGCGGGGCAAACTCTGGCAATCTCCTTTCTCTTTCTTCTTGGATATAACGTTGTGCCGAAATCATTGACTTTCCCCTGTCCCATTCGCGTGACGTAACAGTTCGATTGGACTCCAATATGTCTGCTAAGTTACTCGGTTTCATACTGTTCGGCTGTGTCGCAAAGGCAGTAGTAGATGTTTCGTTGAGGGATGCGCGCAATTCTGCCTCATTTCGAAGTCTCCGAAGCATGGAAGCAACATCAAGATCCTCACTGCTAAGCCGGATATCCGACTGGGCATCAGCACTAACCGGTAGCGGGGTTGGTGGTGCACTTGTTTCTGCTAAGCACTGGGCAGCAGCCGTAGCAACGTCTGGCATACCTTTGCGCGCTCTCAGACGAGCAAGTCGTTGTCCCATCCGAGCGTCTCGTTTAGCGCGAATAATCTGAGCCCGTGCTCGTCCCTCTTCTGTAATTCTATGTAGTTCCTTCAAGCGAGCCATTTCAGCTTCGCGTTGTTCTGCATCCTCGGAAAAGGCATAGAAACCCACGCCATGATCGCGTATTTCTCCTTCGCGTAGATGTGCGTAAGTCAGAGGGCCGTCAGAACGAATTGGGGGCTCACGATTTTCCATACTTTTCCTATCTTTTCGCATGCACATTCGCTTGATACCTTGGCTATCCGTGTACTCTTCCCACTCATCGTCGCTGTGAGCGGCAGGACATGTTTCGGCGTCCTCATCTGAGTGGTCGCTATCGATCGATCGCACAGGTGATGCAGACCGATACTTTGAGTCCTCAGCAATTTTCTTTTCGAAATCAACAAGAAGGCCATCGTCGTCCTGTGGGTGAAGCCGGCTTTTCGAATGAGACATAGGGCCTGACATTGCAGCGGCTTTCAAGGCTTCATATAGTTTAGCTTTCGCTTCTAGCTTTCTTCTGCTTTGTTCAAGCCTCAGAGAATCTTGCTCGGTGGCATCCGTTTCACTCAATGTCAAACTGTGAACTTCCTCAGTCTCGGGTTTCTGCTTTCGCCAAATAGACTTTCTTTGTGCGTTAGAATCGGCAGAGTTGTTTTTTATCACAGTACAACCCTCCGGTAGCTGCTGAGCCCTTTGTTTGACTTCGATTTGCCTGCGGGATATCTCTGCTTTCAGGTCCACCAAAGCCACGGAGCTGACTTCGATGTGGTGCTTCGAGGAATGAGACATGATCTGAAAAACAAAATTGTAAACCCAAATAATTATAACAATAATGGCGTCAAGTCAAATGATCAATCACAAGTCGAGAATACCAATGTGATAAATCCAGCCGCTACCTTATTCTTGGTTCACTGTAACCACACGATACGAAGTCAGGAGCGATGTTTCGCCGGGCAATGTCGGAGAAAAAATTTGCAACGAACGACGGAGAAAAAGGTGGATTGATGATTATGGTTATGTTTGAAAAGGTGGTTCTGTTCGAGATTCCCCACTTATAATCTTTACCACAATAAGAAGGTGGGAAGAGAGACTGAGTGTGAAACCTAAACGCCACAAGCAAACATTCAAGGTCAGATCGCCTACATCTTTTCAACATCGGCAAAAATTCTTCTTTGCGGCTTTTATTGCCGCGCGTCATGATCGGCCACTTCTCCGCAGATAGCTCAGCATCAGACAATTTGAGCAGGCAATCCGAATAAGAGACAAAGGCAAACGCGCCACTGGTTTTGGCTGTGAATCAGGTCACGTAAAGTCTCGAACCAAGCACGTGGTATCGGGTGGAGCCCAACGTGGAAAGCGAGACGGACCAACGGTCCCAGTTCAGTCGTCAACGACTTTAGCTCACGCTGCTATGTCAGGTTTTGTCCACATTGAGCCTTGCGTCACCCAACGTCAAATAAAACAAGCTTCTCTTTGGTAAGCGTGGTCGAACATGCGCGTGAACAAGCCAACGCAAATTATTCTATATTATTGGTTATCTCAAAGAACTAACTTGACTGTCACACGGCCGAGCATTTCATTTGCCCACATCGTTGCGAATACCATGGCACCAACTAACACTAGCAGCACCCTAAAGACAGCAATGACCAAACATTAGAAGATAATTCATTTCCTATGACCAAAGAGACCAGGTCCCGCTTCCACAGAGTGACACGGCCCTAACTGCGGCCCTGTACATGACCTTACAGACCGAAGGAAATCACCTGACGCCACAGATGTCGCGGGTTTAAGAAGGTGATTCTGCTTTTCGTGATATGTGAACTGACTTCAGTGGTCATGCGCCCATCACAGCCGAGACTTAGAAACCACTCAGGTACCTAGAGTTCCTCGTTAGCAAGCATCAAATGGCCATTAAGTGGTCCCACAACAACAATGCACTTTGAAGCTAATTATATGGTGGGACTACTTCCAATGAGATAGTACTGTGTTGCCCTCAGTAATAATGGATTCTTCTATCTCCTGAGCCGTAACCACCTACAAGCGTTCCCGGTCAATTCTAAGATTCCTAATCAGTAGCCGTTGATGAGCGTTACGAGCGCACTGAAACTCAGTACCAAACGGAACTCGTTCACGTGACTCCATTAAACTTATCGAAGCATTAAAAGCACATACACAGTTCGGATATCTCAGGTTGGGCTTATAACAAAAAAGAAAGTCATAAGCAGTACGCCGGTACGTAGTACCGACGCTTCGCTGTCACGCCAGCACCACAGTCGAACGTGGGCTGAGTATGTTGCGAGGGTCGCCCGGTACCTACGCAGGCTTGAACTCGCGCCCTCGGATTACAAGGCAGGCTTGTGCTCCTTAAGGCTACAGGCCGGCGGGTATACGACAAGGTTCCAACATATTCTTCATGTCTTTCGGTCGACTCCAGACTCCTCATACGGTGAAAGAAACCGAAAGTTAATCGGCGTTAAGGAGCAAAGCGGTTCTCACTAGAACCCAGAGAGTTAGTACTCGCAGGTGACTACCGGAAAGGACACGCAGTATGAACTCCGGGGAAGATAATGGGTACTCCAGCAAACTTATCTCACTAGACATGGAGAATAGAATAACGGAAAAATAAAACGGCCCGATGTTCCCAAGCTGTTCATTAGCCAATCTTTCAAAGGGGAACAAACTGATAAGCGGTTCTGCCACCGGTTAAGTTAATCCATAAAGAAGTTCGATTGTGCAGCTGATCTAGTGCTTCTACGACAAACTAGAAAATGGCTGCATAAATCTCAAGTCACCGCCTCCTGCACGGACTAAAGAAGCTGACGTACCCGGAGAGGTACGTCAGTTGGATATGCTTTCCATGTATTACAGGCGGCTTCGGGGCGACTTAGTCCTCACATATCGTATATTGATGGGACAGATTGGTCCTGATTTGGCTGGACTGTTTCGCCCAACTCTTCGTGGCCACCAAGTAAAGTTGCACAAACCCCGGTCTGACGGGATTTGGGCAGATTTTCGGTTATCGCGTAGGGTCATAGCTTATTGGAACGCACCGCCTGCAGACGTCGTGATGACACCGACGGTTAAAGAGTTCGAGGATCGACTTCACGCTCTCGGTCTGCAGTTTAAAGTCTTCCCCTTCATGTCTTAAACTTTTCTTCGTCTACTATGGCCTACGGTTCTTTAACTCATTTTAACTTACATCTTAATATTGCCTACGAAAATCGATAAACTTGTCTCCTCTGTTTCCTTTCCTTACTGACACTAATGTTTTCTGTTATGCTTCACATGGCCGGCACAGCGGGTACTGCTAGTGCAGGGCACGTGGGCATTGTTTGGTTGACCATTTGAATCGTGTGTGTTGATTTGGTTCTCCTTTGGCACATCAAAGCACCCGTTTCCCTGTTAGATCAACGACTTTCGAAGGTGGAACATTCGCGGGATTATCCTACTGTTCTGGTCCCACTTGAACTTGAACTTGACTCTGATCATGCTTTGGTACGCTGTCAATTCGCCATGAACTTTACCGGGAGGCGCACCAAGCGTCCCCTACGATTGGCAACGGAGAAATTGTCTCAGCCCTCAGTCATGCAAGCTTATCAAGACGCACTACGTATCAAACTTTCGCTGTTTTGTCTTAATGACACTAAGCTTCAGTGGAATAGGATCTCGGTCGCCATGCACGACGCAGGAGCATCTGCTTGTGACACTATTAATCGTCACCGCACTAGTCACTGTATACCCGAGAGGTCGGTGAACCTGTTGGAATCTGGAAAAGACCTCCCGGCTGGCTCTGAGCACAATGTGACCAGACAGACTAAATGGCCTACGTTCTGACAAGGAGGACTGGTGAACCAGTCAGGCTCAAGAAATGGAGGAGGCAAGAGCGGTAGGCAATTACCGCAAGCTTTTCCAGCTGATCCGCACCACTGGTCCCAGGAAACCAGGTGTCAGTGAGACAATCAGGGACAGCTCGGGTGCACTGATACACAATAAGGAGGGCCGGATGACTTGTGGGGCGGAACACTCTCAAAATCAGTTCAGCTGGCCCCTGCTCCTGGACCTCTTCCTACTCAAGTGATGCAGCACGAGCCATGGACCGTTAGTTTAGAGCTGCCGTCAGAGACCGAGATTCGAAACGCGATCAGAGTCATTAATCGTTTTCGTGCCGATGGTCCGAATTCCCTCCCACCTGCGCTATTTAAGGATGGAGGTGAGGTCCTCCGCAAAGCACTGACCTCCCTATTCCAACGTATCTGGAAAAAAATGTCCCGGCTAATTGGAGCGAATCAATTATAGTGGCCATATAAAAGAACGGCAGTCGCACAGACTGTTCTAACCACAGACGTATTAGCCTAACGCCAGTTGTAACAAAATTACTGGCCTGGATTCGCGTTCGTCGCATCACTGTGGAACGGGAATCTCGGATTAGGGAAGAGCAGGCAGATTTCCGCTCACGAGGTGGCTGTATAGACCATATATCCACTCTGCGGCAGGTGCTAGAGCAGCGCCACGCATACTGCAGACCGATAATAGCTGTGTTCCTCGAGTGCGAGTGCGTTCGCTTCAGTCGATCGATCCATTCTGTTCGAAATACTTGCGCGGTAATGTTCCCACGATATGTGAACATCCTACGTGCTCTATACTTGAACACTAAGACCACGTCAGGGTCTACGGTGCTTGTCGGATAGATTTTTGATAACAAGTGATGTTCGTCAGGGTTGGCCGATTTTCTCGATTTTGTTCAATTTCGTCATGGATTCTATCATGGAGTGTTACCTTGCGGAATCCAAAGATGTAGACGTTGAAGTGCTGCCAGGTGAAAGGTTAGTTGATCTAGATTATGCGGACGATATCGTCTTGTTTTTCGACGATTTTGCGGCGGCACAATCAACCCTGAATAGCCTGTCCAGAGTGGTCCCATTATTTGGTATGCACTTCACACCTTCAAAGTGCAATGTGTTGCTGCAGGACCACCAGCCACTTGATGACCCCTTGACGCTTGCTAACGAGGAACTCGAGGTGGTTGATCATTTCATTTATCTTGGCAGCTGCATCAGTAATGATGGGCGCATAGAAACTGACGTGAGCTCACGCATTGCAAAGGCCAGAGCTGCCTTCTTGAGCCTGCGTCATCTTTGGCGACAGAAGGGAGATTCCCTCCGTTTGAAAGGCCGTGTATACAAAGCCACGGTGAGGGCCGTTCTGCTCTATGGTAGTGAAACTTGGCCCCTTCGGTCTGAAGATCTGAGGCGCCTTCAAGTCTTTGATCATCGTTGTTTGCGAAGCATTGCTGGTGTCGGATGGCACCAGCGTATCCCCAACGATGATGTGCGTAGGCGAGTACTAGGTAGTGATAATCATGCTAGCACCCTAGAACAACAGATAGCACTGAATAAGTTGCGTTGGCTCGGGCACGTGCTACATATGCCTGGTCACCGCTTACCTCGGAAGGCCTTGTTCAGTCTCCCTGGTGTAGGATGGCGCAAGGCTCGAGGTGGACAGAAGTTGACTTGGCAGCGTGAAATGAAGTCACTGACAACCAAACTGGGTGCCGTTGGTCCGTCTCGCCTTCCGGGTTGGAGTCCACGTGACTCACCTTGTGCTTGGCTCGAGACTTTGCAGGACATGGCTCGCAACCGACACCAGTGGCGCGTCTGCTGCCGTCTTCTAATCCGATTGCCTGTTTAAAGTATGTTTGGTGCTGAGTTATCTGCGGGGTAATGGCTGATTATGACGCGTGGCAGTGAAAGCCGCAAGGAAGCTGTCTCGCCGATGTCGCCTTATCTTTGCACGATAGCCAGCTGTTTGTGACGGTATGTTGTCTACACAAGGTGTAGGCGCCTTGACCCTGAATGTTTGCTTAGGGCATTAAGGTTTTCAGATAAGTCACCCTTTCTCTCCCCTTTTCTTATTCTTTATTTCACAGGTTCTCATGATTGTATGGCAGCGAAGCATCAGTTCAAATGGCTGATGTACTGCTGTTGATGTTGTTGTTTATTGTTGATGTTGTTGTTGATGATGTCGGAAATGAACCGACGGCTGATCACCAGAAGATTACCAGGTTCCTACATTGTTGCCATCGAATGCTTACTAACAAACAAAATAAAATCATAACGCTTTTCGACAAACTGCGCTGACTATACCCTAAAACAAGGTAGCTAAAGCAAAGTCGTGCGCTCTATAAACGAAATTGTAAGGGAATAGGATACATCGCGAAGAATGTGCAAGTTCAACTTCAAGTTCAGTTGGGACCGGAACGATAGGATAACCCCGTGAATGTTCCCTCTTCTGCGGATCGTTGGATCGGGAGTTGGTAGGTCTGCTTGAGATGTTAAAAAGCCTAAAACAGAGACCGCATCAAACCCCGTCCAACCAATTACTGCCCACATTTTCCTGCCCAGCAGTCCCTGCAGGCCGGTTTAGATGAAGTAAAAGAGTGAAGGGTAAGTTAAGAAAACAAGAGGAGGAATGTCAGCTAAATAATGATAATACCAAGGTGTGAGAAGAAATTAAAAATAACGAGGGGAAAGTTGAAGATAGAAGTCGGTTAGGGGAAGAGGAAGGTTTGGTACTGCCACCCTAGAGCATCTAACTGACGCTCGAAACCCTCTACTACCGTAGACTCCCTAACCACATGCTCCGGAAGCGAGTTCCAACGTTCAATAACTCGACGCGACAAGCGAGTTTCCGTCCTTACCCGGTCAGAACGCAGTTTGTGCAGATTCAACGGGTGACCTCGGAGACTAGGCAGCTTGGCGAGACTAAATAGCCAGGACAAGTCTGGACCGATCTTACACGTTAGGATACGGTAAGTGAGGACCAAGTCTCCTCTAATTCTGCGGTAGTGTATTGAGTACATACCCAAGCTAAGCAAACGTTCGGGATACGTTTGTCCCGTAATCCTTGCAATAACCTTGTACCCACTCGCAAAACCCTCTCCAGTTCCATTTTGTCCCTTACAGGACAAATTGGATACAGCACTCTAAGTGCGGTCGCACAAAAGCTGAGAACAGCTTCACAAAAATATTGGCCGTTAGGTCACCGAAGGAGCGACGAATAAATCACATCATATGGAGCCCTCTACAAGCAGCCTTCCTCCAATCGTCCCCAAAGTGAAGCAATGAGGTATGGGTGATACCTTGATCAACCTGCTGAGGGACAACATGGAGTTCACTTTCACCAACTACATAGCGGGTGGGAGGAATAGCACCTCCAATGTGAAGGACAGAACATTTCGTCTGATCTATAGGCATCAACCATAAGGTTGACCAATCCCAGAGCCTATCCAAGGCACCCTGAAGTGCCTCAGAGCCACCAGGGATATCCACAATATTCCAGAGCTTGAGGTCATCAGCAAACAATAGCGACGGTACTTCAAGCTCCTGGAGTAGGTCATTGACATAAATTGCGAAAAGCAACGGCCCTAGAACCGAGCCCTGCGGAACGCTACTAAGAACAGCTTGTCTAAGCGAAAGGCTACGCCCCACGCGCACAAACTGTTCTCTCCCCTCTAGGAAAGCAGACACCCATTTAAAGGCGGCTCCAAATATCCCATACGATCTCAATTACAATGAGAGTCGATAATGTGGGACAGTAACAAAGGCTTTCGAGAAGTCAACGAAAAGCACGTCCATAGCGTGACCGTTGTCTACTGCCACAGCCCAGCTTTCACGAGCTACAAGTAAATTTGTCAGACATGAATATCCCTTACGGAATCCGTGCTGTGCCGCACAGAAGGTTAAACTTAATCAGGTGATTCTCCACTGAATCCCTGACCAATTTTTCAAACCACTTAACTACCACGCTTGTCAAGCCGGTAGTTCGCGTGCAGAGCTCTGTCACCGCCCTTAAAAATCGGACAGATGATTGCCTTCTTCCATTCTGAAGGTAAGGCACAGCTGTCGAGTGATATTGTAAACATGCATGTCAGAGGGCCACTTAGCTCAGCGACCAATTCATGCATCAGCTTCGGATGAATTGAATCATGGTTAGAAGCTTTGGTAGGATTTAGCCCTTGCAACAGCCCGAAGACTTGTGTCTCCGTTATACTGATTTCAGTTAGGCAAGAATCCTCCGGAACTTTTGTGACCAGCTCAACCTGTGGTAGAGGCCACATGAGAAAAGACACCAGTATACTGTTCGCAAAGTATACAAGCATTATCATAATCGGTATGCCCATGGGTCCCGTCCGCTCGTAGTAAAGCCGGTATAGACGAGTTTGTACCGCTGCGTCACTTTACGTAAGCAAACAACTTTGGATTTGTTACGGCTGCGTTAGCCAAATCCTCCTCGTACTGAAGACGAAGAGTTCTAAGATGTTGCTTACATTTATTTCTAACCGCTCGATAGCTTTCCTAGGTGCCGGTTGATGAAGCCGCTTAGTAAGTTCGCCAGCACATAGAGCGCTTCCTGAGCAGGTATTTACCTGTATGATCTATCCACGGAGACCCGTCTCTTAAGGAGTGGGATGTGGGGAGCAGAGATCTCAGTGAGATGTGCCTTAAATTTCTCCAAGGCTGTCTCAACAGTGTCAGCCACAGTGATCGCGCAACGCAGAACTGAACTTTGGTCTCGCATTGCGTTAAAGTCTGCCCGCCAAATCTTTGGACATGCCTCAGGAGTAGCTCGATGACACTAAGTTAGAGCACATCGAAAGGATATGCAGACATGATCACTGGCTCCTAGAGGACAGCCGTAGGTAATATCGCTTACGAAGTCGTGTGACTTCGCTAAAAATGAGATCCAAGGTAGACGGAATTTGGTTGCGCATATATCTAGTCGGGAGGTCCACGAACTGATGCAAAGGCATTTGCAATGCTACACACACTACACACGTTAGCTAGAGGTGGGAAACACCTCAGCTACTGTGCAACAATGCCTAAAAGAAAAGAAGGGAATAAAATGCTACAAGTGCAAGTCAGCTGAGCTACCGGTAACAATGCAATGTTGCAATGTTAGCTCGAGGAGATCCGAACTGAAAGTGCACACCGTCGAACTGCAAGATAGATCAGCCTAGCAGACCTCAGAGAGGTTAAAGTCACCCAGTATTAGACACCTATTGGCAGCCTGAGTACGAATAAATTCAATAACCACTCTGGAGATACTTCCAGGACTTCGATATACCACTACAACTGTAAACTGAGCAGAGAAAGTGTACACAATAGTCGACGGGGCTACAACAGTTTGATCCGGCGACTAGAACACACAGGTCCTCAACACATCAAGTTTAAAACATAAAAAGCAACGCCCCCACCTTGGCGGCCAACAGAGAAATCACATCTAAGCAGTGCGTAGCCAGGTAAACATACTTCACCGTCTGTGATATCCGGGGACAGCCACGTTTCGGTGATAGCAAGTATGTCAAGACGAGATTTGTATACAAGTAGACCCACCTAGTATACCTTGTTCCTTAGGCTACGCACATTACTAAGCACTACCCGAAGGAACTCGGCACGACCAGCCCTGGTTCGTACGCTACCAAAAAGGGTTCTCATAGGACAGAATTTGACTTCCGGCTGACCACCTGAAAACCCACAAGATGAAGGTCTTGCTCATCAGCCGCCCCCTGCTCTTGAGGCTTTCGATGGCCTCCTTTAACTTCAGTCGATCTGCCAGTGAGAGGTCCGGCTGAAAGCTGACATTACTACCCTTGAGCATGAATGCAAAGCGCATTAACGCTTTGCGTTCCTCCGGGGTTGAGAGCACTACACGAAGTAGTCGAGGTCGCGGATTTGGCGAATCTATAGGGACGTTCCCCAATCTGGTTAGCTTCCTGATAATGACACCGTGGAAACCAGGTGGAAGCATGTTGTTGACGCAGACCTTGAACCACTGGAGGTCATCCAGCATGCGTTCCTTGGGAAGAGCTGCGCGGATTCAGCAACGTTATGTAAGATAACGCTACTATCAGTAAAAGAATCGCCTCGACGAGGCGTATTCACTCCACGAGTCTACGACTCGACCCCAGTTTCGACCGGTTTGGCAGGTGACACGGCGCGTTTTCTTCGCCAAACTGGAGTAATTGAAGTTGAGGCTTTATGTTCTACCTCCAACTCCCTCACTGGTCTAGTCTTTCCAGACTTTGCGGGTGTGGCCGAAGTCGACACGGCGCGATGCTTCGCCATTGGAACTGGGGTGATTGGAGTTGGAGCTTTGTGCTCCACGTCCAATAGCTTAATGGTTTCAGTACCTTCAGGCTTTGAGAGAGACTTACGGACTTTCTTAGCCCTCTTCCTCTTGCTCATATTGGGCACAGGGGCTATAAGTTCGGCCTCACTTTGGACGGCTTCCAGTCAGACATAAGAGGCCTCTTTAGGCATTCTGGACCGATGGGACACACGACACGGTAGCCATTACCTCAGTCGGATTTTCATGGACAGAAATTGAGGTTAGTTGAGTATCTTCCTTTAATAGGCCGACATCAATAGAAACGCCCATTTTCCTCATCAGTAACCACTATCCTATCAAGAGATGTGAGGAAAGACCAAAACTGCTGGTTACCCACCCCGACGTTGCTCGATGTCTCCTCAGTGACCTCAAGTCATCATCATCATTATACACGTCAGCTAGAGGTGGGAAAACACCTAAGCTATTGTGCCGCAATACATGAAGGAAATACATACATGGTTGGCGACATCCGGTTTCGGATTTGCCTGTCACTGTGGCCAGCCACAGGACGCCTGCGCCTACAGAGGGACCATGGGTGGCCTGCGCTGCACCACCCACAGCTCCAACCACACACCCCATATCCAGTGTAAACCCGAAGGAATAAGACCGGGAGGCATGTGGATGGGAGCCACGTTTCATCAACGGAGCCGGCCCACACTCCTTCACAGGCAAACACAAGCACCCTGTATTTGGGGAATCAATCGCAAACAAGGCGATGGCTGGACCGTAGTCCGCTCCAAACTGACTGCATGGAACCACTCTTTGATCCTAACACGGCCACAAGGACTGTGCACCCTGTCCCCTTCAGCAACGACCAACTGTCTCCTGGAGCCAGTATGGACGAGGTAGTGGGTAACAGACAGGTAGGCACCTTGTCAACATGCACATCAAGCGCAGCCTCACCGGGGATATCAAGCAACAGCCAATCACTTGAGAGAAAGATAACAAATAAAATAAATCGAGTAATGCATAAGAAAAGGGTGACATATCTTAAAGTAATGAGCATCTGAAGTAAATTGTTTACAGAAGGATGCGAGATAAGTTCAGGAGGTCAGAAAGTATACTTTACGAAAATGCCACGAACACAAATATGTTTTCGAAAAGGACTAGAACTGGCTTAAGTGACGGGTGTAAGTTTATAGAAAAGAGTACAGGTAGACATTTATATGAGAAAGCAAAGCATTGGGACAAAACTGAAAACCCACCACCTGAAATAAACAGACTTAGCACGCAAGCAAACGGTGACATAAATCTTAAATTAGTGAGCATATGAAATAAGTTGTTTACAAAAGAATACGGGTACAAAAGAATACGAGGTAAGTTCACGAGGTCAGGAGGTTTATTTCACGGAAATGTTATAAACACGGAAATGTTATCGAACTAACTACCAGTGGCTTAAGCATATAATACAATACACAAAGGAAAAAGAGATACAACAGTTGCATGCCAGCTGAGTTACCAGC
The DNA here is from genome assembly GCA_944474145.2 of Dicrocoelium dendriticum. NCBI lineage: Eukaryota > Metazoa > Platyhelminthes > Trematoda > Plagiorchiida > Dicrocoeliidae > Dicrocoelium > Dicrocoelium dendriticum. The sequence goes on along the minus strand of OX104069.1, from coordinate 69,262,132 downwards.
AACGGATAGGCATCGTTCCGGTAAGCTACTAGCCAGCTACTAGGCAAAAAGAAAAAATTTATTATGTTTTACCCTAAGAAATGAGATCGTAGATGGAGGGGGAGGCTAAAAGGGATAGGGAGGGACAAAGAAACTCACAGCACAAACGCCACTGAGGTCGGCTCCTTGCCATGTCAGCAAGTGTATCCAGCCAAACGTGTTCACCGTCTTTTGGACCCCAACCAGGGAGCCGTGACGCTCCAACCGAGGCTAGCTCCGAAGTGAGGGACTTCATTCCCCTGGACCAAGTCATCGCTTGGCCACCTCTACTCTTCTTCCACCCACATCCCCGGTGAGCAAACAACGCACGTCGAGGGAGTCGGTGGGCTGGCATGCGTAACACGTGGCCGAGCCATCGGAGCCTGGTGCGGGAAATAACGGTGCTGAGCGGTTCAGTTCCTTTTCCTGGGCCGTAAACAAGGTGTCGAACACGCTCGTTGCTCACGCGGTGTTCCCACCAGATGTGAGCCAAACTACGAAGGCACCGATGGTCGAACGTAATTAGCTTCTTCATGTCCGCCGATCTTAGGGGCCAGGTTTCGCAACCGTACAGTAGGGTCGAACGTACCGCTGCATTGTACACTCTACCCCTCAGGGCGAGAGTGATGTCGCGCCGCCGCCATAGGTGGCGAAGGTTAGCAAAAGCACTTCGAGCTGTCGCTATACGGTTCGTGATCTCGGCTTCGATCCCAAGGGCGCTGATACAACTTCCCAGGTAGTTGAATTTCTGAACGACTTCTAGCTGATCCCCACCAAGGGTCAGCACAGGAGGCGATCCCTGCCAATCTTGGAGGAACGCTTTGCACTTCGATGGTGCAAAGCAAAGCCCGAAGCGGCTGACAGCCAGTGCTAATCTGTCCAGCGCGGCTTGGCACGGCTGGGAGCTGTCACAGATGAGGGCAATGTCGTCTGCATACTCCAAGTCAAGAAGTCGTTCTCCTGGGAGTAGCTCCACATCTTCCAAGTCATGTCCTGTAAATGCAAACTCCATGGCTTCGTCAATAGCGAAGTTGAAGAGGAAAGGTGACGGCGGGCATCCTTGTCTCACACCGCTGGAGATATTGAAGGGTGGCGACAGCTCTCACTCTGCTCGTGCTACGCGCATATAATGCTTGGATAATATTTACATATTTCTCGGGCACACATTTCCTAAGTAAACAATTCCAAAGGGCACATCGATCAACCGAATCGAAGGCACCTTGGATGTCGAGGAACACGACAACGGTGGGCCGCCAATATGTGTGGCGGTGCTCCAACAACTGACGCAGGGTGAAGATGTGGTCGATGCAGCCACGACCTCGACGAAACCCGGCTTGCTCCTCACGAATCTGGCTTCAGGAGCGCCAATCAGTCTGTGAAGAAATATGGAGGCGAGTAATTTGGAGGCGATGGAGATCAGACTGATTCCTCTATGGTTGCCGCATTCCGAGCGCGAGCCGCCTTTGAAGATGGGAACAATAACGGAGCGGCTCCAGTCGGTTGGGACAGTCTCCTGCTCCCACAGTTTCACTAGTAATTCATGTAAAGCATCAATAAGAGCAGAGCCTCCGAATTTGAAGAGGGCTGGAGGAAGATCATCTGGTCCCGCGGCTTTGTTCAACTTCAACAGTCCGATCTCACGTTCGACTTCTGAGCAAGAGGGTGGATCCAAAGGGACAGCCCACGAAGCAGGGCGATCAGTGACCGGCGAATCGAACAATTCTAGCCGATTAAATTGCTTTTCAAAATGCTCAGCCCAATGCTCCAAACGTTTTGACAAATTGTGGATAGGCTGTCCACTCTCATCACAAATTGTTTCACTAACACCAGGTCTCCTGCTGCCCGTTTCCCATATCAGACGGAATAACTTACGATGGTTGCCAAGGGCAGCGGCCACTTCCATTTCTGACGCACGATGAGACCACCAAGATTCGCGGTCTCTCTTCAGGCTAGCACGGAGTTTTGCCCGGAGCTCTTTGCGAGTTTCATTGTGCTCGCTCCCAGCCGGGATATGCCGGCGAGCGTCGATAAGTTCCAGAGACCGAGAAGAGACCCAATGTCCATGTTGGCTTTTAGACATACCACATGAGGATTTGCCCGCTGCTAGTAAGGTCTGGCGAACATGTGACCAGTGACCATCAATTGTCTCCAGTGAGCGATTACTCAACTCGCATGTCAGCGTACTTCGATACGCATTCAGAACAGCTAGCTTTGTCAGTTGGCTGGTGTCAATGCGCTCACAGCGTCGTCGTGGGCGTCCGTCAAAGCGCATCCGCATGTCAGCACATACAAGTGCATGATCGGTGTCCACACATGTGCTCCAAATCGAGCGACAATTCTGGATGCAGCCTCTCCAGCGGTAACTGATTGCAATGTGATCGATTTGCGTCCAAGGCTGGTTCGAGGCTGATGGGCGCCAAGTCACCCTCCGGCGGGTGCTGTGTCGGAAATTAGTGCTCGCAAGAAATAAGCGGGCATCTTCACACAAATGAAGTAACCGCTCACCGTTATCATTACGGGAGCCTACACCGTGCTGACCGCCCAGATACATTTCATCAGTGGACAACTTTCCAACTTGTGCGTTCATATCCCCCGCCAGCACAACAGTGTCCGTGCTTCTTCTGTGAAGAAGGAGCTGGGTCAATTGGCGGTAGAAGTCGTTCTTTACCGAATCATCGCTACAGTTTGTGGGCGCGTAGGCAGCGATGATGAATAGACACCTATTAGTCCCGCGCGACTTTGAAGCTTTAAACGAGCCAGCCAACCGGACCGCACACATCCGGCTACTGATTGGAATCCAATCAACCAGAGCAGTTTCAGCCCGGGGACTCAGGACAATGCCAACACCAGCTTGGCCGGTGCTCGAAGCTGCATCGTCACCGGATAGGCGCAATGAGAAAATACTGTTTGCGTCACCTGAAGGGGATCGCAGAGTGAGCACAGAGCTCGAGTCTTGCAGGCGGGTCTCTGATAAGCAGCAGATATCGATCGAGAGGGTCTCCAATGTTCGGGCAAGTGCTGCCTGTTGACCGATTTGTAGCAGTGTGCGTACATTGAGGCATGCCAATCTGAAGGAGGATCGAGGGCTCCAAATGGAAGCCGATGAACTGGAATGGACCGCTTGGTTGGACATGGGCTTGTCAACAGGAGAGGAGTGACGCTCCGCGTTCACATGTGAGTTGAAATTAGAAGATAAATGCCCAGCAAAGCATGTTGGGGGAGGGCCAAGAATCGGGGGGTTGAAAACTGGGGGGATATAAGTGAAGTTGGAAGGGGACGGTAAGAGTGAAAAAGCGTAAGAGGGGGAATAAGAAGACAGGAAGGCTTGAGCAGTAGCATCCAAACCCCTATCCACCCTGCTCGATGCAGTAGATAGGGCACCGCTGATTATCCTCTGCGGTGGCCAGAGCATCAGCAATTTGTTTGAGGTAAGATTCATGGTATTGCGTGGGCAGGATACTGTCAGGTTGCCTAGGCCTAGACAGGAGAACGATTAGGGTTCTCAACCAAAGCCTTTGATTCAAAAACCTGACCGCAATGCAGCGGGTTTGGCGTTGGGCTACAAGGAGTCCGTTTTAAGGAATAAGGTGCCACCCTCATTCCAACCCCCAACCTGGAGGACCAGGAGGCTGAGTTTGTCTGGCCTCTAACCATTGACCAATCTGGTATGAGTGACGCTGAAGGTGCAAAAGCACCACCCAGCATAACTCAATGGATCGCTGAGGCACACAAACCATCGCACCACGGTAAGGTCCAGCCTCATTGCGATGTGACCTCAAGACGCGTAGATCAACGGCGACGGCATAGAAGACAATTGAACAGCATGCTATCGCTAGTCAAAAGCATTGCGTACTGATCAGAGCTCAAATCGGCACAGGTCTCATGGTACCAGCAGTTGCATACATAGCACTTTATCATTGGATCATTGGATGATAGAGAGCAGAAGGAAGTTCCTTTGTCAGCTCCGTCACTTCCCAATCGTTCCGGAGATGGCCGCGTCATTGCGGAACAAGGTCCCACAGAGAACCACTGAAGCTGCGTTGGAAACAGCTGGAACCCCGTAAACTAAAATGAGAATCCAATAAATGCTTGAAACGTTCCTCGGTCTCGGCAACGACGATGGACTCCGGAAGGCGGTTCCAGTCATTCACAACGAGAGTGGATAAAACCAGGCTGGATCGCACTCGATCACTCCTCGGTTTGAAAAGTTTCAAACTGTGGCCTCTTGTTGAACTCTCTGTGTTGAGATGAAAGAATTCCTGTAATTCCCTCCCCAACTCTCCTCTAAGAATACGTCGGGTGAAGATCAAGTCTCCGCGATGACGACGGTAATCCAGGGAAAAGAGGTTCAGTTGTTTGAGTCGGAGAGAATAGGACAGGTCCCGCAGCTCAGCAACAGATTTGGATCCACGCCGTTGAACCTTTTCAATCATATCACATTCAAATTTCGTAAGAGGGTAGGCGGCAGGTAGCCCGTATTCCAGAAGCGGGCGTACATGTGAAGTAAACAGGAGTCGGAAGATCCCCGGCGTCAGGCGAGAGAAGGCTCTGCGTATAGAGTGAAACATCCTGTAGGCCGCAACGACCTTTTTCTTGGTATCTGCATTAGATTTGAAGTCAGACGAAAGTATCACTCCCAAATCCCTCTCCTGAGTGGCGTTTCTGAGCAAGGAACCACCAATATGGTAGATTCGAAATGGGGCAGACGCACCAACTGAAAGAACTGAACACTTCTCATGATTCATTGGCAACTGCCACTTAATTGACCAATCATGTGGCAGGTCGAGTGTCAATTGCAACCTGTCAGCATCTTCCATACTGGATACCTCCATCCACAGCTTCAGGTCGTCGGCGTAGATTAGGCAATCCGCCTGGAGTGTGGACGGTAAGTCATTGATGAAGATGTTGAAAAGCACGGGGCCGAGGACAGAACCTTTTGGGACTCCACTAGTCATGAGAACAGGGGCGGAAAATGTTTCCTTTACTTGCACCTGCATCGTGCGGTCAAGAAGGAAATCAGAGATCCAGGAGAGAAGATTCCTGGCAATACCGATTCCTCGGAGTTTAAGCAAAATCGTTCGTGCGGGACTCTGTCGAAAGCTTTGCTGAAATCCACAAATACAACGTCCAAGCGTTTGCCGGAATCTAGCGAGTTCGCCCATTTCTCCTTAGCAACTAGTAAGTTCGAGGTACATGAGCGTGCCCTTCGAAAACCATGCCGTGCACAAGAGAAGAGATTCAGTTCTTCGAGGTAGAGATGAAGGGCCTGCTTCAAGGTCCGCTCCATAACTTTACACAATATCGATGTTAAGCAGATAGGACGACAGTTGGCTGGACCTTGCCTGCTCCCTCCTTTGTATACGGGTTTTACGATGCCCACTTTCCAAGCCGACGGGAGACGCCCAGCTTCAAATGAAAGACGGAAAACCTGACAAATAGGAGGGGCGATGTACTGCGCCACAGTCCTAAGGAACAGGAGGTGCAAGCCTGTTATAAAATTGGAAATGTGATGAATTTTCCTGCCGAACAATTTCAAAAGCTGCTTTTTCAACAGCAAGCTCAAATAGAGGCACAAATGAAAATGATTGAAAATCTGACACAATGTTTGAGTTTGCAGACGACAGGAGCAGCGGCGCGGGACACGCAGGCGAGTTCTGTTGATCTTTTCACGAACGCCATCACTGAATTCAATTATGATGCGGATTCTGGATGCACCTTCGAGGCGTGGTTCAAGCGCTGGGAAGACATGTTCCAGACGGACTTCATTCGTCAAGACGACTCCTGGAAGGTGCGACTGCTACTCCGCAAGCTCGGAATAAGTGAACATTCAAGGTTCATAGACCACATTCTGCCCAAACAGCCGAAGGATCTGACTTTTGACGAAGTAGTGTCGCAGCTGAAGGAAATTTTTGGTGAATCGGCATCCTTGTTTAGTATTCGCTATCAATGCCTGAAAATTGTCAAACAGGAATCTGACGACTTTGGGGCCTTAGCAAACATGACTAACCGTGAGTGTGAACGTTTCAAACTACGCTCTTTAACGGACGATCAGTTTAAGTGTCTCATTTTCGTCAGCGCTCTACAATCGCCCAGTGATGCTGAAATCCGCACGCGGCTTTTAGCTAAGCTGGAGCAGGATCCTGATCTGACACTGAAGGCCCTCGTAAGTAACTGCAAACGGCTGCTCACTCTAAAACACGACACCGCCATGGTCGAACGCAATGGTCTTGCACCACCAGATACCGTGCAACTCGTGAAAAAGGCCAGGACCGGCAACCGAAGCAGGCCCTTCAAGAAGCCACCCACAGCGTGCTGGTCATGCGGCGAATGGCATTTCGCGCGCTTTTGTCCCTTCAAACATCACATCTGTCAAACGTGCCATAAGCGTGGGCATAAAGAGGAATGCTGCAGTCAGGTCCGGTCGAAGAAAGCGCAGAAGTCTTATGGAAAGTGGAATTCTAGAAAGGACGGCTCCGAGCCTCTGTCCATAGTTGCCGCATTCCAAAGGGAGTGTAAACCGAGGCGACGATTTATCAGTGTGTTGATAAATGGGATCCCAACGAAACTGCAATTTGACACGGCCTCGGACATCACGATAATTTCCAGGAGCACATGGAATCACATAAAGAGGCCGAAGATGGTCGAGTCTCAGAAAGTTGCACATAATGCATCCAGCGGTGTGTTACACTTAGTAGGCGAACTCAATTGCAAGATTGCTTTCCAAGGTGTGGAAAAGTCAGGAACATGTTACATTTCAGACCGGCCGATTTTGAATCTTCTTGGCCTCGACTGGATTGAAACGTTGAATCTCCTCGATGTTCCCTTGAATCAGATCTGCAACCGAGTTCGAGCAAGTCCAGACCCATCATCAAAGTCCGTCGAAGACATGACACGTACCCTGAAGCGAAAATTTGCCTCTGTCTTTCAAGATGGCTTGGACCATCCCCTGAACTTGCGACCAGGTGCTAAACCAGTGTTCAAGGCCAAAAGACCGGTACCATATGCAGCAATGCCAACCGTTGAGCAAGAACTCGATCGACTGGAACGTGCCGGAGTCATCACAGCCGTCAACTACTCATCATGGGCCGCACCTATTGTCGCAGTGAAGAAAGCAAATGGCAAGGTACGCGTTTGCGCTGACTTTTCAACTGGCCTCAACGCCGCGCTGGACGACCACCAGTACGATTATCAAGGGTCGCCTTATCTGCTGCATACAGCAGGGCGGATAAGCGAAAACATGCTACTGCTGGCGCCTCCCTTCTTTCTTTTCCACCTTTTTCTCTTACTCCCATTCCTGCCCCCATTACTAGCCTTCCTTCTATAATTCCCAGCTTAATTGACAGCAACCGAAGTGCTACTGGAGTAGAACCATCTGCAGCCACCATCCCACAGCACCTATCGGACGCATATCGGCAAAAATCCCTTATAAGGCCACGCTGTCCCGTTTCAATGGCGACATTCAACGTCCGCACTCTAAGACAAACAGGTCAGCAGGCTGCACTCGCACGCACCTTGGACACACTGGGTGTTGATGTGTGTTGTGTGTCCGAAACTAGGATTAATGACCCTAACGGGGTTATTGAATTGACTGCACCCGGCTTATCCTCTCGTTATTGGTTGCACGCATCCGGAGACGCCGATGCGGCACTCACGGGTCAAGCTGGTGTAGGTATCATTCTCAGCTCCAAGGCTGAGTCATCGTTAGTTGATTGGATTCCGGTGAACAGCCGTTTATGTGCAGCCCGTTTGACGACATCAGCTAAGGTGAATTCAGCGAAGTAAAACAAAACGCTGTTTGTTTGTGATTCCGTTTATGCTCCCACCGACTGCAGTTCTAATGCAGTCAAGGACACTTTCTATCACGAACTGAACGCGCTACTACGCAGTGCTACTAGTTCAGATATTATAGTACTTGCAGGGGATATGAACGCACAAGTAGGGCGTCTGAGCTCTTCAGAAACTCAGCTGGGTGGTAATTATGGACTTAACTCCGAACGGACTGACAACGGTGAGCGTCTGCTGCAACTGTGTGCGGAGCACCAGTTGTTTCTTAGTAGCACTGCTTTTAGACACAGTGGGCGCCGAAGTGCCACTTGGCGTCCACCTGTAGCTGGCCAGCGATGGACCCAAATTGACCACATAGCCATAAGTTACAGGTGGCGCGGTTCCATCCTGGATTGCCGCTCGTACTGGAGTACCTGCGTCGACTCTGATCATGCCGTGGTACGCTGTCGTTTCTCCATGAACTTTACCGGAAGGCGCACAACGCCTCCCCTACGCTTAGCAACGGAGAAATTGTCCCAGGCCTCGGTCAGGCAAGCCTATCAAGAAGCACTGCATAGCGAACTCTCGCTGTCTTGTCCTAATGACACTGAACTTCAGTGGAATAGGATCTCGGCCGCCATGCACGACGCAGGAGCATCTGTTTGTGGCACTATCAGTCGTCACCGCACCAGTCACTGGATATCCGAGAGGTCGGTGAACCTGTTGGAAGCTAGAAGACGCCTCCCGGCTGGTTCTGAACACAATGTGACCAGGCGGGCTATTAGGCGTGAACTAAAGCGGAGCCTACGTGCTGACAAGGAAGTCTGGTGGACCAGTCGGGTTCAAGAAATGGAGGAGGCAGGAGCAGTAGGCAATTACCGGAAGCTCTTCCAGCTAATCCACACCACTGGTCCCAGAAAACCAGGCGTCAGTGAGACAATCAGAGACAGTGCGGGTGCGCTGATACACAATAAGGAGCGCCGTATGGTTCGTTGGGCTGAACACTTTGAAGATCAGTTCAGCTGGCCCCCTGCTCCCGGACCTCTTCCTATTCAGGTGATGCAGGACGTGTCATGGACGGTTAGTTTAGAGCCTCCGTCGGAGACCGAGGTCCGAAACGCGATCATAGCCCTCAATCGTTTTCGTGCCGCTGGCCCGGATTCCCTCCCACCTGCACTATTTAAGGATGGAGGTGAGGTCCTCTGCAAAGCACTGACCTCCCTATTCGAACGTATCTGGAACGAAGAGTGTCCCGGCTAATTGGAGCGAATTGATTATAGTGGCAATATACAAAAAGGGCAGTCGCACAGACTGTGCGAACCACAGGGGTATTAGCCTAACACCAGTTGTGACAAAATTGCTGGCCTCGATTATCGTTCGTCGCCTCACTGCAGAACGGGAATCTCGGATTAGGGAAGAGCAGGCCGGTTTTCGCCCAGGACGTGGCTGTATAGACCATATATTCACTTTGCGACAGGTGCTAGAGCAGCGCCACGCATACCGCAGACCGACAATAGCTGTGTTCCTCGATTTCAAGAGTGCGTTCGATTCAGTCGATCGATCGATTCTGTTCGAAATACCTGCGCGAAAAGGTGTTCCCACGAAATATGTGAACATCCTTCGTGCTCTATACTCGAACACTACAGGCCGCGTCAGGGTCTATGGTGTCCTATCGGATAGCTTTTCGACTACAAGTGGCGTTCGTCAGGGTTGTCCGACTTCCCCGTTTTTGTTCAATTTCGTCGTGGATTCTATCATGGAGTGTTCCCTTGCGGAATCCAACGATGTAGGCGTTGAAGTGCTGCCTGGTGAAAGGTTAGTTGACCTAGATTATGCGGACGATATCGTCTTGCTTTTCGACGATTTTGCGGCGGCACAATCAACCCTGAATAGCCTGTCCAGAGTGGTCCCATTATTTGGTATGCACTTCACACCTTCAAAGTGCAAAGTGTTGCTGCAGGACCACCAGCCACTTGATGACACCTTGACGCTTGCTAACGAGGAACTCGAGGTGGTTGATCATTTCACTTATCTTGGCAGCTGCATCAGCAATGATGGGCGCATAGAAACTGACGTGAGCTCACGCATTGCAAAGGCCAGAGCTGCCTTCTTGAACCTGCGTCATCTTTGGCGACAGAAGGGAGTTTCTCTCCGTCTGAAAGGCCGTGTATACAAGGCCACAGTGAGGGCCGTTCTGCTCTATGGTAGTGAAACTTGGCCCCTTCGGTCTGAAGATCTGAGGCGCCTTCAAGTCTTTGATCATCGTTGTTTGCGAAGCATTGCTGGTGTCGGATGGCACCAGCGTATCCCCAACGATGATGTGCGTAGGCGAGTACTAGGTAGTGATAATCATGCTAGCACCCTAGAACAACAGATAGCACTGAATAAGTTGCGTTGGCTCGGGCACGTGCTACGTATGCCTGGTCACCGCTTACCTAGGAGGGCCTTGTTCAGTCTCCCTGGTGTAGGATGGCGCAAGGCTCGAGGTGGACAGAAGTTGACTTGGCAGCGAGAAATGAAGTCACTGACAACCAAACTGGGTGCCGTTGGTCCGTCTCGCCTTCCGGGTTGGAGTCCACGTGACTCACCTTGTGCTTGGCTCGAGACTTTGCAGGACATGGCTCGCAACCGACACCAGTGGCGCGTCTGCTGCCGTCTTCTAATCGGATTGCCTGTTTAAAGTATGTTTGGTGCTGAGTTATCTGCGGGGTAATGGCTGATTATGACGCGTGGCAGTGAAAGCCGCAAGGAAGATGTCTCGCCGATGCCGCCTTATCTTTGCACGATAACCAGCTGTTTGTGACGGTATGTTGTCTACAAAAGGTGTAGTCGCCTTGACCCAGAATGTTTGCTTAGGGCATTAAGGTTTTCAGGTAAGTCACCCTTTCTCTCCCCTTTTCTTATTCTTTATTTTACAGGTTCTCATGGTTGTATGGCAGCGAAGCATCAGTTCCAATGACTGATGTACTGCTGTTGATGATGATGATGACCACCAGTACCCATTACCTGTACCGGAGGATATCTTTGCAAAGTTTTATGGTGGTAAGTACTTTGCTAACCTTGATCTATCGGCTGCTTATCTGCAAGTGGATGTTGACGAAGTCTCGAGGGAGTTGTTGACGATCAACACTCATAGTGGGCTATTCCAGTACAACCGCTTGCCATTTGGTGTGAAAACTGCGCCAGCCATCTTCCAACAGTCGATGGATACCATGCTAGCGGGCGTTGCTGGAACCGCTGCATATCTGGATGATATTATAGTGATGGGTCGAACACCAGAACTATTCAACCGCTTGGATGAAGTGCTTGGTTGTATACAGTCGCACGGTTTCCGGATCCGTGAAAATAAATGCACATTTTCAAGCCGATCATCAAATACCTCGGTTTTATCCTCGAAAAGGACGGACGTCGACCAGATCCGGAAAACATAGAAGCCATTAGAAAAATGCTTCTTCCAACAGATCTACAGTCCTTGCGTTCTTTTTGTGGGCTCATCATCCACTACAGCGCATTCTTGCCTGAGATGCACCGCCTACGTGTCCCGTTAAACAAGCTACTAGCCAAGGGCCAGACATGGAACTAGACAACAGAATGCCAGAATGCCTTCGAACGCGTCAAGTCACTGCTGCCCTCTAACTTGCTTTTGACACATTTTGATCCCTCCAAAGAGATTGTCTTGGCCACAGATGCATCAAGCCATGGGATTGGTGCAGTAATATCACACACGTACACCGATGGATCTCAGAAAGCAATCGCCCATGCCGCCAGAACACTTACGAAGGCCGAGAAGAATTACAGCCAGATTGAAAAAAAAGCATTGGCCATAGTGTACGCGGTCAAGAAATTCAACCAAATGCTACACGGCCGCCGCTTCAACCTTCTGACAGATCACAAGCCCTTGCTGACTATTTTTGGTTCGAAAAAGTGCATGTCTGCCTACACAGCCAACCGGCTACAACGCTGGGCTCTTATCTTAATGGGGTATGATTTCGAGATGCAATACCAGTCGAGTTTCCACTGGACAAGCGGATGTACTGTCACGCCTAATTGATGCCCGCCAGCAAGAACATGAGGACACAATCATTGCCTCGATCGAGATTGAACATGACGTCAACTTTCTGGTAACTGTTGCATTGCACGGTCTACCAGTTCCCGCAGAAACTGTACGAACCGAAACGCTTCGGGACCCAATACTCAAGGTTACACAGTTCCACAAAACAAGTTGGCCACGTTCATGTCCATCTGCCGAGTTGCAACAGTACTTTCAGAGACACTCGCTCTCTATTGTAAACGACTGCATACTATTTTCGGAAAGTGGTCATGCCTAAGACACTTCAGGAGCGTCATATTCGGCAGTTTCACGCCGGGCATCCTGGAATCAACCGGATGAAGGCGCTTGCCCGCAGTTATATATACTGGCCCTTAATGGACAAACAGCTAGAAGAAATAGATAAACGCTGCCAAAAGTGTGCCAATTTCTTGAAAGCGCCACAAAAATCAGTACTCTATTCATGGCCAAAAGTTACTAAGCCATGGTGCCGCATCCATGTCGACTTTGCGAGACCGATCAACGGCAGAAGCTTTCTCATTATAGTCGATTCATACAGCAAGTGGCCTGAAGTATTCCTTAGGGAGAACACAACCACGAATGCCACCATATCGAAACTGCGCCAAACCTTTAGTAGATTCGGCTGTCCTGAGACAATTGTCACTGACCATGGCTCGCAATTTACTTCAGCAACGTTTATGGAGTTTTGCAAGCGATGCGCCGTACAGCACGTTCGCTCGCCGCCGATTAACCCACAGTCGAATGGCCAAGCAGAAAGGTTTGTCGATACATTCAAGCGAGCTCTCCACAAATCAAAAGGGGAGGGAGGTATAGAGGTGGTTGACCGGTTCCTTTTCCTCTACCGATCAAACCGAATCCACAAGTGTCAGACGGAGTCTCTCCAGCACAGGCCATGATGAACCGGAAGCTCCGCATGCCTTTCGACGCCATCCGACCGGGCTCGGAGTCTTCTGTTGGTGAAAGAAACCGCAGAATGGAACAGGATTTCAACCGGCGGCATGGAGCAAACAAGCGATCTTTTACGCTTGGACAGGTGCTAGTACGTGACTACCGGGAAGGCCATGCGAAATGGACGCAAGGGACGGTCAAAACCAAGTGCGGAAACGTCATGTATGACGTGCATGACAGCATGCAAACCAGCTACGGCCCACATTGTGCCAACCCGAAGAAGCAAGGTCTACAGATCTCCCGTTCGACATACTGGTGGAAGGCTTCAACCTGCCGAAGGTAGCAGTGGACGACTGCACAAAGTCGAGCAAGGGATCATTGGAGTATCATTGGAGTGGTAGAGAGCAGATAGGGCATCCTGTGTCAGCTCCATCACATCCCGTTCAGAGCAAGGATTGTGCGACATGTTGCGAGGCGGTATTCCGCAAGGGACCATTACGGTCACATCGAAAACAGCAGGATCCTTGCATACTCAGCAGATAGGAGTCTAAAAGTTTCTTAAAACTTTCCTCACATTGTGCATTAACGACCAGTTCAGGCAAGCTGTTCCAGTAGTTTACCACTCGAGTTGATAGGGTGAAATCAGAATGAATCCGGACCCTCCTCGGCTTAAACAGTTTCCAAGAGTGACCCCGTGTCGAGCTATCAGCGCAGAGCTGGAAGAACTCTTGCAGTTCACTCCCCATCTGTCCTCGCAATATCCGTCTGGTGTAAATCAGATCACCCCGACGTCGACGGTAGTCCAAGGAAAACATGTTCATCTGTCGAAGACGCTGAGTGTAAGGCAGGTCACGGAGCGCTGCGATGGATTTCGAGCCTCGTCGCTGAACTCTTTCAATCATAACACGTTCAGTCTTTGTAAAAGGGTAGGCCGCAGGCAAACCGTACTCGAGGATAGGGCGCACATGGGAAGAAAAAAAAGTCTGAAGACCTCTGGAGTCATTCGGGAGAACGATCTCCTAATGGCACAGAACATCCTATTCGCAGCCGCTATCTTCCAGAACACGGACACCGGAACAAAATTCTCGGGCACTTCTCCCAAGATGGACCGACAGGAAGAGAACACCGTCCCGAAGGCTGCAAGTTAATCCCAGACTTTCACTTTATACCTCGGATCATATCTCAGGAGAGGTGTCCGGGAAAAAGTAAGAATTGCCTTGGAAATCCACTGTTTTAGTGATTAATTGATTGTTAGCGATTATCGCATCGATTTCGAACGTTCCGGTATGTTCTAGATCTGCATGTGATTAAAAGCCACCTGACACCTCGGCAAAAGATATGGGGAACCACTAACCTTGGTAGCTGACCTTCCAATTCAGTAAGACCAATAAATAAAGCCAAGTTCCGCAGTCGTTGCACAGAGTCCGTTGGCGGCGATTAATACGTTCTTTTGTCAAGGTCAAGTTCAAGTTGAGTTGGGACCGGACCGATAGCATAATCCCGTGAATGTTCCTTCTTTTGCGTATCGTTGGATCGGGAATTGACAGGTCTGCGTGAGATGTTGAAAAGCCTAAAACGAAGACCGCATCACACCCTGTCCAAGCAATTACTGCCCACATTTTCCTGCCCAGCAGTCCCTGCCAGGCCGGTTTATGTGAAGTAAAAGGGTGAAGGGCAAGCTAAGAAAAGAAGAGGAGGAATGTCAGCCAAATAATGATAATACCAAGGTGAGAAGAAAATTAAAAAAGAACGAAGGGAAAGTTGAAGACACAAGTCTCGCTTTGAGCCGGCGTGCATTCTGTTTTAAATGCCACATAAGCCCGATGAAGATACGGCTAACACGCGAGTCCAACCCGCTATAAGATTGTTTGGCCTTTCATTAAATCCGACCCGTACTCTTTTTACCCTATGGGTCATGTAAAGCTCCAGCTTTTATTCCCATCAAATACAATGTTCAATGTTCAAGTCGGTTAGGAGAAGGGGAAGGTTTGGTACTGCCACCCTAGAGCATCTAACTGATGCTCAAAACCCTCTACCGTAGACTCCCTAACGACTTGCTCCGGAAGCGAGTTCCAAAGTTCAATAATTCGGCGCGACAAGCGCCTTTCAGTCCTTATCCGGTCAGAAAGCAGTTTGTGCAGATTCAACGGGTGACCTCGGAGACTAGGCAGCTTGGCGGGACTAAATAGCCAGGACAAGTCTGGACCGATCTTACCAGTTAAGATACGGTAAGTGAGGATCAAGTCTCCTCTAATTCTGCGGTAGTGCATTGAGTACATACCCAAGCTAAGCAACCGTTCGGGATGCGTTTGCCCGTAATCCATGCACTAATCTTGAACGCACGAGCAACACCCTCTCCAGTACTATTTTGTTCCTTACAAGACAAGGTGGACAAGCCTGGATACAGTACTCCAAGTGAGGTCGCACAAAAGCTGAGAACAGCTTCACAAAGATATTGGCCCTTAGGACGCCGAAGGAGCGGCGAATATACCACATCATACGGAACCCTCTACAAGCTGTCTTCCTCCAATCGTCCCCAAAGTGAAGCAATGAGGTATGGGTGATACCTTGATCAACCTGCTAAATGAAATCAGGGAGATCACTTCCACCAACTACATTGCGTGTGGGGGGACTAGCACCTCCAATGCGGAGGACAGAACATTTCGTCTGATCTATAGGCATCAACCATAAGGCTGACCAACCCAGAGCCTATCCAAGGCACCCTGAATTGCCTCAGAGCCACCAGGGATATCCACAATATTCCAGAGATTGAGGTAGTCAGCAAACAATAGCGATGGCACTCCAAGCTCCTGGGGTAGATCATTGACATAAATTGCGGAAAGCAACGGCCCTAGAACCGAACCCTGCGGAACGCTACTAAGAACAGCTTGTCTAAGCGAAAGGCTACGCCCCACGCGTACACACTGTTCTCTGCCCTCTAGGAAAGCAGACACCCATTTAGGGGAGGCTCCAGATATCCCATACGATCTTAACATCAATGAGAGTCGTTGATGTGCAACAGTAACAAAGGCTTTCGAGAAGTCAACGAAGAGCACGTCGACGGCGTGACCGTTGTCTACTGCCTCAGCCCAGCTTTCACGAGCTACAAGTAAATTTGTCCGACATGAATATCCCTTACGGAATCCGTGCTGGGCCGCACTGAGAAGGTTAAACTTAATCAGGTGATTCTCCACTGAATCCCTGACCAATTTTTCAAACCACTTAACTACTACACTTGCTAAGCTGATAGGCCGATAGTTCGCGGATGGAACTCTGTCCCCGCCCTTAAAAATCGGACAGAGGATTGCCTTCTTCCATTCTGAAGGTAAGGCACAGCTGTCGAGTGATATTTTAAAGATGCATGTCAGAGGGCCACTTAGCGACCAATTCATGCCTCAGCTTCGGATGAATTGAATCATGGTTAGAAGCTTTGGTAGGATTTAGCCCTTGCAACAGCCCGAAGACTTGTGTCTCCGTTATGCTTATTTCAGTTAAGCAAAATCCTCCGGAACTTTTGTGACCAGCTCAACCTGTGGTAGAGGCCACATGAGAAAAGACACCAGTGTACTGTTCGCAAAGTATACAAGCATTATCATAATCGGTATGCCCATGGGTCCCGTCCGCTCGTAGTAAAGCCGGTATAGACGAGTTTGTACTGCTGTTTCTCTTTACGTAAGCAAAGAACTTCTTTGGATTTGTTACGGCTGCGTTAGACAAATCCTCCTCGTACTGCAGACGAAGAGTTCTAAGATGATGCTTACATTTATTTCTAACCGCTCGATAGCTTTCCTAGGTGCCGGTTGATGAAGCCGCTTAGTAAGTTCGCCAGCACATAGAGCGCTTCTTGAGCAGGTATTTACCTGTATGATCTATCCATGGAGGCTGCGCCCGTGTCACCCTTCTCTTAGGGAGTAGGATGTGGGGAACAGAGATCTCGGTAAGGTATGCCTTAAATTTCTGCCCGGCTGTCTCAACCGTGTCAGCCACGGTGACCGCACAGCGCAACACTGAAGCTTTGGCTCGCATTGCGTTAAAGTCTGCCCGCCAAATCTTTGGACATGCCTCAGGAGTAGCTTGATGACATTTAGTTAGAACACATCGAAAGGATATGCAGATATGGTCACTGGCTCCTAGAGGACAGTCGTAGGTAATATCACTTACGAAGTCGTGTGACTTCGCTAAAAATGAGATCCAAGGTAGACGGAATTTGGTTGCGCATATATCTAGTCGGGAGATCCACGAACTGATGCAACTGCAGTTGCAATGTTAGCTCAAGAGGATCCGAACCGAAAGTGCCCACCGCCGAGCTGCAAGATAGATCAGCCTAGCATACTTCATGGAGGTTGAATTCACCCAGTATTAGACAGCTATTGGCAGCCTGAGTACGAATAAATTCAATAACCACTCTGGAGATACTACCAGGACTTCGATATACCATTACAACTGTAAACTTAGCAGAGGAAGTGCACACAATAACCAAGAGGGCTGCAACAGTTTGATCCGGCGACTAGAACACACAGGTCCTCAACACATCGATTTTACAACTCACATAAAGAGCGACGCCCCCACCTTGGCGGCCAACGGAGCGATCGCATCTAAACAGTGCGTAGCTAGGAAAAGATACTTCACCGCCAGTGATATCCGGGGACAGCCACGTTTCGGTGATAGCAAGTGTGTCAAGACGAGATTTGTCTACGAGTAGACCAACCTCGTGTACCTTGTTCCTTAGGTCATTGACGTTTTGCATTTTTCTTTCGGTTGGGCTAGAATTTTTTGGAGCACTAAATTGTTATGGTTGGAAGTGCATCTCGTGAGAAGATTATAACAAAGCCATCCGGGCCGGGTGAAGAATGCGGATCTAAATCAAGGAGAAGTTCAACCACAGAATTGATGTTAAAGTCTCCTTGATCCAATTGATAAGGAAAACTGGTCACAGGGTTGTCGCAGGCGGGTTTCTTTAGCGAAGACAGTGGCGTACTGCTGGGCCAAAAAGCTGGCTTTATCAGCGTCTTCGTATAGTAAATTCCGGTGTTTAAAGGAACACAAGGTTGGGATGCCACTTCCATCTCTGGTGCTTCTTTTTAGATAAGAGAAAAGCATTTTGGGTGTCGTACTGGAATGTGCTGCTAATGATAGTTCCGATTTCTGACGTTACTGCCGTTTCCACGTGACACCAACATTTCTGGTAGTCTTGTAGGAAGATTAATTGAACTCTGTTTGAGATGGTATGAAGCGATCCCACAATATGAGTCTTCTATTCATCAGAGATGTTGCTTCACTGTCAATGCAAGTTGGACCCCACTTGAAGGACTTTCTACTGGGGATAGGCACGTCTTGCTCAATTAGAGAAGTCATTTTGGAATGGGCAAGTTACCACGCATCATCAAGAGGAATGGGATCAGAAATACTCCAATCCATGGCGCTTGCGGCCGTTTTCAGACGGAGGGGATCCGCATGCCAAAAGTTCCGACGACAACCACCTTGGGTATGGCTCGTGAGGCGATGTGCCCACTGGAATTAAAAGACACAATGATCACTTTGGCCGATGGTCTGAAGAACTGTTAGATTCGTGACATCTGACTGATCTGGGGCAAGCACAAGGTCCAGAATGTTTGGCGTTTGGTCGGCAGGAATGCGAGTTGACATGGGGACGTGTTGAACAATGAACAATGATTTATAACGGGTAAAATAGCAGATGCTTGACATGTCCCGTAGGGTGTATAGCGTGATAAAATAAGATAGCGAAGAGATTATGGAGTCGTCAGTTCCGGCGCTTACAGAATTACCTGCACTGTCGTATAAATGTTTTTTAAATGAGAATGAACGCACGCAAAGCAACAGGGGATTGGTTATTGTTCATATCGCAAGCGAGAAAAATAAAAAAGGTAGCAAGGACAACGCTTACTCGTGTGTAATTATATTGAGTCTACAGGATAAAGAAATTCAGTTTCTATAGTAGTAGCATTTATTAAATTTCGTGCAAGGCGTTTGGAGTGACTCATTCTGGAGTAGGGTTTGGCACTATCCCCTGTCTGTTGTGCATTAGTGCCAGCATCTGGTGGTCATGGGCTATAGCACGTAGCGTAAATGTGACAGGGTATCGTCAAGGCGTCCTTTGAAAACGTATAGGGTGGGTGCATTAATTACATGTTCCAGGAGGACGTTCCAAGGCCGTGCAACTAGAAGGGAGAAATAGTTTCGCCGACATTCCAGACGGCTGTACTGCGTGACTAACTTAAACTGGGGACCTCTTAGCGAGGTGTTTTGACTGAGTATTGGAAGTATTAGAGTATTAGTATTATGACTGAGTATTAGTGGTTGGGGTTTCTCAGGACCTTGTACGCCATGATGAGATCGCCCCTAAGAAGCCGATAACGTCCACTGTATATTTTGAGGGTCTTCAGCCTGAGTGGGTAGGGTAGGCTAGTCAAACCTCTGACGCTCTTTGTTGCCCCACGTTGTGCAGTATCGAGCGCGGTGAGATGGTGCTTAAGCCATGGATGCCACGCTTGGATAGCGTATTCCGCTTGCGGCCTCACGTACACACTAAGCATTTTTGGAAAGATCGAAGGGTCAAACTTCCCGAAGGTTTTAAGAAGAAGGCCGAGGTACTGATTCGCTTTCTTATCTGCCTTTTCATTCTGCCTCGAACAACCGAGGTCTTCTTGAACCATCACGCCGAGATCGCACTCATGAGAAGCCCGCTGTAGAATTTGTGGTCCTAGGCGGTGGTTGTGCATACGCTTGTGCCGTATACTGCGAACTTTGCACTTGGTGACGTTTAAGTGCAACACGTTCTCGATGGACCATGTGTACGCTTTGTCCAGGTCATCCTATAAGACTGTGATCCTCCACTGCAGATATGGTGCGCCCTACTTTAGGTCATCAACAAATAGCAAACAGTTAGAAAATAGCACATTCTCGTAAGCATTTATGAAGACCAGGAACAGGCGGGGTCCAAATAGCGAGCCTTGAGGTACGCAACACTGAACTACGGTGGATTCTGATAGCTTGCTTCTAACCTTCACATTCAGGTAATGTTGCACGCGAAAGTCGCCTATCCAGCCCAGAACAGGATCGCTGATTCCATATTTCTGGCGTCTGTGGAGGAGAATGCGATGGTCTATGCGGTCAAATGCCTTTGAGAAATCCAAGTAGGCCGCTTCGACTCTTACACCAGCATCCACGGATTCGGACTAGTTTGTACGAGCAACCAAGAGTAGTTGTAGGGGAGTGATTTTGGCGAATTCCATGCTGTTTCGGAACGGGAATTTTGTTCTTCTCCAGGCACCCCAGTAAAGCCTCAGTTACGGTGGACTCCATAACCTTGGAGAGCACAGGAAGTGGTGTTATCGGGTGATAATTTGCTGGTTCAACACGGCTGCCACTTTTGCAGATAGGCGTGATGATTCCGTGCTTCCCATCGTGGGGACATGCATCTTATTCAGCCATCGTTGAAAGCAACTTGCTAATGGTCCTGCCAAACTCATTGCAGCAACTTTCAACGCCTTCGGTCGAATGCCATCCGCACCCGGGAAGCTGAACTCGCGCAGAGATCTCAGCCTCTTCAGTACAGCTGCGGAGGTAAACGGTATGCGATTTAGCCCTGATGGCGGCGTTATCTGGTTAGGCAGGATGTATGGTGCTTGCGCGCTTTTGATGGTACGGCCAACTTGTTGTCCAAGGATGTTGGACGCCTATTGTACGGTTTGGGCTAACCCGCGTGCCGTGTGCAGACAAGGAATACCGCGCTTAACACGACGCAAATTGTTTACGTGTCATTATAGCAGTTTGGGATTAGAGCAAAACTGTTCTACTATACCTTCTTGGTTCTTAAGTTTAGCCTCCCGGACGAGTTTGTCACAGTGGTTTTTTGTTTTGTGTCGACATCCCAGGTATGGTCGTTCTGGGAGGCTATATAGGTGTGCCATGCCAAGTCCATTAATGCCATGCACTTACGTGTCCTGTTCCTTACGAAAGACTGCATCCTTCTAGGCCGGTAGATTTTGGTTTCAGATGTCCCTGCCATGAGCTTGGTAAATATGTTGACGAATTCACCGCAGGCCACCTCAGGGACTAACTCAGCTAAGAACGACCAGCTTGTTGCATCAATTAGGTCGGATAGGTCTTCATAGTTGGTTACGACACGATATTCCTCGGCGTGCTCTTTAGGCTAATCCGCGTAACACATGAAAGGAAAAAATAGCGTCGCACGATCACTGTGGCCCAAAGGAGTATCGGTTATCAGTAACTCGACCATGAATTCTTTATTGGTGAGTATTCGCTCCAGCACGGATGGCCTGTCAGTTCCTTTTAATCTGGTGGGCGTAATGACATGGCCATAAAGAGGGTAGTCTGAAATCTGCTCTTGCAAAGCTCCTTTGAATTGCTCTCCTGGTGTGGCCTGGGATTCGAGGACATGTAAGCTGAAGTCACCGGTGACTAGAAGGTGACTGTACTTCCTGTTTATCACTTGCCTCAACACAGCCATCAAATTGCTGTCCACATAAGGAGTAGACGATGGTGGGCGATAAACAACAACCAATAGGCCAAGATCGTTCCCTCTTAGCCGGAAATTACACCAAATGGCGCCTGGCACGTCGGTTTCCGAATCCTTTATGCTTTCGCATTGCAGGTGGTTACGAAAATAATGTGCTACTGCACCACCTTTGCCGGTTCGAGCATTCGGAACAACGGGCGTGCACGTTAGTGCAATTTCCGCATCGGTTATCTCGCAGCGCAACCACATTTCGGTGACAGCGATGAGGTCCCAAGCTGCAGACGCGTGTCGAAATCCAAATAGTTAATTTGCTGAGTAGACCTTGGGCATTTGTGAACATGCCTAATAGCTTCTCGGAGACCAAAGTGAAGTAGATTGGATGGATGATGCAAATGAGTTTACGCCCACCATTAAAAGGTCGGCGACTAATCGTTTTTTGGATGGGTTGCATACTCTCGAGAAGTATTTGCTATATAAGCAGGTATCAGTGCCCCGAATCCCGGTGTTTGCTCGTGCTCTGCTGTGCCCCTCCGGATAGTATGGCTACTCTTGAAACCGGCCCCGAATCGAGTCCTTCTTTTGGCGTTTTCACTAAGAGTTGTGCCTCTACTGAATTGTCATTATAAAGCGTTGGTCGTCCTGCTGCTTTCTGCCGAATTTCTGTTGGCAATCTGCAACGGAATTTCATCCAGTTCGCTAGTAGGGTTTGTACCATTAGTTCTGACTGTAACATTTGTTTTAACAGCCTGGTACCGCACCCCTTATAGTTTGGTGATATGGAGATCCTTATCAACGAGGTGACCACTACATTTTCGAGAGAAAACGCCTCTCGGATGTAGTGCCATTGCTCGCGGTCATGCGTCTGGTTATCGTCGGAAGAGGAGTCAGTAAGCTCAGGAGCACCGTGAGCAACCGCTGTTTTCTTATGTTGACTTATTCTACACCTATCTTTGTTAGAGGGATCCACTGAACGTTCTTTCCACGGGATTTCAGGTAGTATGCGCCCCCCACTTGATTCGTTGCGGAGACGATTCGCAGACAGCAGAACGGCCTCACTCTCGTCCGCCGAGTTTAGTGTTACCCGAAGTAACCGGGGTTCGCCGTAGTGCAACGCGGTTGGGTGGCGAGAGATTCTTCTTAATTTCGTGGGATTAGCATGGACACCGATCGACGTACAGATGGAACTCCACTGATTTCGAACGTCTGTCCACTTACCCTTAATTGTATTGGAATTGGATGCTGGGACATTTGTGCATACAAGGTCTATGGTACCATGGTTGCGCCCGGTGGCTACTGGTGTTGGATTTGGAGGCTTAGTATCCGGTGCTTTAGCTGAAGTTGTGAACGGCATTGGTGGGTGCCATCCGTGCTGCGGCAGTTTTGTTCTCTCTAGTCCGGTCACAAAGGTTATCGGTGCTTTTTCCAGTGTTTACTTGGCGGCAACCAATGCATACGTTGCCGGGTCGTTCACTATTGCTGGTTGACGGTAGCTTACAGTCTCTAGTGTAGCGAACAGACTACTAGGTGCAGCACAGAGTACAGAAGTTGGGGCAGGCGCGCTGCATGCACTATTTTTACTTAAAGGAGGGAGAGAGAATGGAGTTTATGCTGCTGGTGGCTGAGTCGTTGAGGTTCGGTTGGGGAACTCGGGGTGTCATTTTAACTCACAAGTGTAGGTCCCTTTCCTCCCACGGGTGTAACTCGGGCGCTCACCAGTTGCTCGACCGCTTTGGTTAACTTTCACACCTCTTCAGTATCACAGATGGGCAGCTAACAAATGGAATAGACTTGCATACTAGGCAGAACCAAAGCGCCTCTGCTGGGTTTGCTTTCGTTGACCTCTAAACAAGGCAGGTAGTGTGCTAGGATTGCAAACACGTGGTACACACCAGTCCACTTTTTACCACTTTGGCACATGATTCGCATTTGCTCTTCATACGAGATATGTTCTCAGTAGGGGTGCTGTTGTAAGGGGTAGGAAGAGGATAGAGCTACTGACGGACCGTTGCGTAGGGATTGGCGTTGGTTTGAGGTCAGCAGGTCCATGCATGTCGCGACCAGATGAAGCACATGTTCTTTAGGGTACATAGGCGACGTGCGTGCTATCGATTCAGTCGGTAGAGGGTGGGCAGCGATGTGACGTAGGACTGAGGCAAAGCAAGGTGACTTGGAAACTACTGGCTAATGACCAGAGTGGCTGTTCCAAGGGCTGATCAAATTGACGAATATCGCTTTGCAAAGTGAGTTGAAGGAATGGTAGTAAGCTGATCGGGTGCCTCACAAAATGGTCTTTAAAATAAGACCACGAGAGTTCTTATGCGACGATAGGAAAGATAAAACCTCCGATAAGGTTCATATACAGTTGACTTCGAAGTTGCAAGAGCACGGTTTGCTAGTGATGCGCGAATGATAAATCCAATAACTGAAAAGTGGTAGGAGGAGCTCGCGGAGCCAAATTGAACGATGGCACGTAGGTCTCTGTGAGAATAAATCCAAAGATTTGGAGGCGAATAACGCAGAAGGACAGTTTTTGCTACCGCAAAGCTAGGGTGACGAAGAAACAAATTACAATCGATAGCAGTCTCAAGTAAGGTAGCATCAGAAGAGTCAGGTGGGCAACCACAAAGAAGTAAGTCCCAATCGATATTAGGGGCATTAAAACCCCCACGGTAAAGTTGTCTTTTCCCGCGCAGTGTTTTCTGGTCAATCGAGCAAATGAACTCCGGATCCCGATGGCTCTATTTGGACAAAACCAGTAGTGTAGGATCTGCCTCCATCATGAATACGGCACTAAAGGGCATCAAAATCACCATTGTCGCCACTAGTAGCTGCAACCAAATGGGTCTTGAGTTCGGTCTTCCAGTAAAGTATAACGCCGCCACCGGGCCTACCTCTAAAGCGGCCGGCGCGACAGAGACTGTATCCGGGGATAGAAATCTCTGAATCAGTGATGTCCGCAAAAAGCCAACTTTCGGTAAAGGCCATCAAGTCTGGGCGAGTACCTGGCGCAAGCATCTGCACCTCGTCATGTTTACCTCTCAGACTGCGGACATTGGCCAAAATTACACGCAGTCCGTTCTCGTGCACTACTGTCCTGGGTTGAGAAGAATTGGCCTCCACCGGGTTCTCGGTGTTCTCCGGATTACGCGAAAATCCACGATGCGGAGGCCTGTCTCACCATCAGCTCGGCGGGACCGGTGCTCATCAACGGCGGTTCTCATTTTAATACCATCTTCCGGAGAAAGGTCTCTCAGGACGTAAAACGGCTCACCTTTCAAACGCGGGGTTCGCCGGAGAATGCGTCGGCATTCCTCTTCGCCTTGGAATACGATCGTGAAGGGACGTACCTTGGAAGAATCCTCTTGCTTCCTGCCCAGGCGGAAGGTAAAGATAATGTTTATACCCAAATCACTTACATCCAATAAAATGGAAAGCATTTGTTCAAGGAACGCTTGGTCATTCAGCATCATTTCTGCAGAGGTGTGCTTGGTGGATTTTGGCGCGTTCACAATGATAACACATCTTTCACGAGAGCGTGGTGGAGCGCGGCCGGAGATCTGAGGCTGTGGACACGCACAGTCCTAGCTCAACTTGTCCAGCTCGTTGACTTTGTCAAGAACAGCTTTCATTTGGGTCTGGGCAGCAGTTTCCTTGGGTTTGGACTTAGACTTCACCTGATCCATTGGGATAGTGGGAGATTTCCTTGCCACGGCAGCGTATGTCTCAGTCCTGGGCTCACTGGGTAAGGCGTGGGCCAAAGGTACTGATTGGGAAGCAGATGGGACAAGGTTTTGTTTACCCTTAGGGCAATTGAACCTGAATTAGGTGTGGGCGAAAAAGTGATGAGACAAGAGAGTCCAATGCAGTTTACGCTTCAAACTTCGTTGGAGTTGAGTGAGTGCTCAGGACTGGCAGTCCGGCATGAAGGCGTTGACTGTTTAATGAAGTATGGCAGCGGCGACAGGAAACAGTGATAGCCGATGTAGTATATCGTTGCAGAGACTCATAGAGTTCAGAACGAATGTCGCAGCACGCAATATGCAGCCATCCGTCACATTCAGAACACCATACGGCCTTAGAACGTGAGGCCACACCTTTACTGCACCTCAGGAATTTCGACGTCATAGCTAACAACCCGGATAGCTCTTCCCACTAGATAAATCGAAAGCAAATTCTTCACAAAATTTGAGAACTTGGAAAGGGCGTTGCTATTCGCAGTGTTGACGGCATTGTATGGAGCCAGACTCGGCCACCACGGGCTTTGAGCATTTCACGCTGCCGAATATAACATTAAATTCGCTGAGCAATGCAGCCGAAGACGCATTAACGCCGGTATTCAGTGAATCCGACATGACGCCTTCAAAGGGGGTGAAACAAGTATCACAACCTAAAACGGACAGGATGTTACTTGCAGGGTGGTCAAAAGAAACAGTAACGGGTTCAACCAAGATGCAGAATGGATTACAAAACACAAAAATACAAGGAAAATAGCTGGAGACTGAACCCGAAAAAGATGAGCAAATTTGCTTAGTACCGGCAAGCGAGTACGAGGTAATCCGGGGAGAACGATGATTCAAAATTATTTGGATCAAGCGAAATTTGACAAAAGTCAAATTTTTCGTACAACACTTGTAAACAGTGTTCCGAAACTGTCCTTTGATAGTAAAACCTCAGCAGGACAGCAGGGCGTCGGATCTGGCAATTGCGATCAGTGATCTTTTGACAGGGTGATTGTGGTACGCAAGGTTGTATCTTGATAAATGAAAATTTTGGGCCTATCGACACAAGTATATATGTATTATTATGTTATCGTGGTTGTTATTATGCTTAGATGTGGATTAGGAATCAATATGATAAACGTTTTAAATGCGTTACGGTGGTTAATCATCTTCCCGCTTTTAGCCAAAGCAACCGGGGCTGATGACGCTTGTGCATTCCAACTTATCTTCAAGAGTCCATATCTGAACGTTTCATCCATCACTAAGGATCTGAAACTTTTGCGGATGGAAACGGCGACATTGTTCATTCGTCGGAGCGTTAAAGGTGCGGAAGCTTACCAAAAGGGTACTGGACAGGTGCTACCGGAAGGAAGCCCGTACCGATATACACAGTTTGTGTGTGTGCATATCAAGTGCTCTTATGTTGCTGAAAAGTGGTAAATGTGGTGTGTCCGCCTGATGAAAAGATTGTAAAATGTAACGGCGTTAAAACTGTCCTGCTCGGCTCCCAGCGGTTTACAAGGGGAATGTTACGACATTGGACACGCCTGTCTTTGGCATTCGCACCGTTTTCACTTGGGGAAGCCTTGGCTGTATGCCAAAATTCGGCGGCTCACAGAGGAGCAGGAAAGCATGGTGCTTCCCTTAATTAAGGCGTTTCGTCGGACGCTGGAGA
>OX104069.1:69212452-69235001 GCA_944474145.2 Dicrocoelium dendriticum | reverse complement strand
CTCAACCGTGTCAGCCACGGTGACCGCACAGCGCAACACTGAAGCTTTGGCTCGCATTGCGTTAAAGTCTGCCCGCCAAATCTTTGGACATGCCTCAGGAGTAGCTTGATGACATATAGTTAGAACACATCGAAAGGATATGCAGATATGGTCACTGGCTCCTAGAGGACAGTCGTAGGTAATATCACTTACGAAGTCGTGTGACTTCGCTAAAAATGAGATCCAAGGTAGACGGAATTTGGTTGCGCATATATCTAGTCGGGAGATCCACGAACTGATGCAACTGCAGTTGCAATGTTAGCTCAAGAGGATCCGAACCGAAAGTGCCCACCGCCGAGCTGCAAGATAGATCAGCCTAGCATACTTCATGGAGGTTGAATTCACCCAGTATTAGACAGCTATTGGCAGCCTGAGTACGAATAAATGCAATAACCACTCTGGAGATACTACCAGGACTTCGATATACCATTACAACTGTAAACTGAGCAGAGGAAGTGCACACAATAACCAAGAGGGCTGCAACAGTTTGATCCGGCGACTAGAACACACAGGTCCTCAACACATCGATTTTACAACTCACATTAAGAGCGACGCCCCCACCTTGGCGGCCAACGGAGCGATCGCATCTAAGCAGTGCGTAGCTAGGAAAAGATACTTCACAGTCTGTGATATCCAAAGACAGCCACGTTTCGGTGATAGCAAGTTTGTCAGGACGAGATTTGTCTACGAGTAGACCAACCTCGTGTACCTTGTTCCTTAGGTCATTGACGTTTTGCATTTTTCTTTCGGTTGGGCTAGAATTTTTTGGAGCAGTAAATTGTTATGGTTGGAAGTGCATCTCGTGAGAAGATTATAACAAAGCCATCCGGGCCGGGTGAAGAATGCGGATCTAAATCAAGGAGAAGTTCAAACACAGAATTGATGTTAAAGTCTCCTTGATCCAATTGATAAGGTAAACTGATCACAGGTTTGTCGCAGGCGGGTTTCTTTAGCGAAGACAGTGGCTTGCTGCTGGGCCAAAAAGCTGGCTTTATCAGCGTCTTCGTTTAGTAAATTCTGGTGTTTTAAGGAACACAAGGTTGGGATGCCACTGCCATCTCTGGTGCTTCTTTTTAGATAAGAGAAAAGCATTTTGGGTGTCGTTCTGGAATGTGCTGCTAATGATAGTTCCGATTTCTGACGTTTCTGCCGTTTCCACGTGACACCAACATTTCTGGTAGTCTTGTAGGAAGATTAATTGAACTCTGTTTGAGATTGTATGAAGCGATCCCACAATTTGAGTCTTCTGTTCACCAGAGATGTTGCTTCACTGTCAATTCAAGTTGGACCCCACTTGAAGGACTTTCTACTGGAGAAAGGCACGTCTTGCTCAATTAGAGAAGTCATTTTGGAAAGCGCAAGTTACCACGCATCATCAAGAGGAATGGGATCAGGAATACTCCAATCCATGGCGCTTGCGGCTGTTCTCAGACGGAGGGGATCCGCATGCCAAAAGTTCCGACGACTACCACCTTGGGTATTGCTCGTGAGGTGATGTGTCCACTACAATGAAACGACACAATGAGCACTTTTGCCGATGGTTTGAAGAACTGTTAGATTCGTGACATCTGACTGAGCTGGGGTGAGCACAATGTCTAGAATGTTTAGCGTTTGGTCGGCAGAACTGCGGATTGGCATGGGGACGCGTTGAACAGTGAACAATGATTTATAACGGGTAAAAAAGCAAGTGCTTGACATTCCCGTAGGGTGTATAGCGTGACAAAATAAGACAGCGAAGGGATAATGGAGTCGTCAGTTCGGGCGCTTAAAGATGTAACTGCACTGTCGTATAAATATTTTTAAATGAGAATGTACGCACGTAAAGCAACAGGAGAGTGGTTATTGTTCACATCATAGGCGAGAAAAATAAAAGAGATAGCGAGGACAACGCTTACTCGTGTACAATTATATTGGGTCGACAGGATACAGAAATTAAGTTTCTATAGCAGTAGCGTTTAGCAAATTTCGTGCAAGGCGTTTGGAGTGACTCATTCTCGAGTAGGGTTATGGCACTATCCCCTGTCTGTTGTGCATTAGTGCCAGCATCTGGTGGTCATGAGCTATAGCACGTAGTGTAAATGTGACAGGGTATCGTCAAGGCGTTTTTTGAAAAGGTATAGGGTGGGTGCATTAATTGCATGTTCCGGGAGGACGTTCCAAGGCGGTGCCACTCGAAAGGAGAAATAGTTTCGTCGACATTCCAGGAGGCCGTACTGCGTGACTAGCTTAAACTGGGGAACTGTTAGCGAGGTGTTTTGACTGAGTATTAGAAGTATTAGAGTATTAGTATTATGACTGAATATTAGTGTTTGGGGTTTCTCAGGGTCTGGTACACCATTATGAGATCGCCCCTTAGACGCCGCTAGCGTCCACTGTACAGTTTGAGGGGCTTCAGCCTGAGTGGGTAGGGGAGGCTGGTCAAACCTCTGACGCTCTTCGTTGTCCTACGTTTTGCAGTATCGAACGCGGTGAGAAGGTGCTTAAGCCACGGATGCCCCGCTTGGATAGCGTATACCGCTTGCGGCCTCCCGTACACACTAAGCATTTTTGGAAAGATCGAAGGGTCAAACTTCCCGAAGGCTCTACGAAGGAGGCCGAGATACTGGTATGCTTTCTTATCTGCCTTTTCAGTCTGCCTCGAACAACCGAGGTCTTCTTGAACTAGCACGCCGAGATAGCATTCATGAGAAGGCCGCTGTAGAATTTGTGGTCCTAGGCGGTAGTTGTGCATACTCTTGTGCCGTATACTGCGAACTTTGCACTTAGCGACGTTGAAGTGCAACACGTTCTCGATGGACCATGTGTACGCTTTGTCTAGGTCCTCCTATAAGACTGTGTGATCCTCCACTGCAGATATAGTGCGCCCTACCTTTAGGTCATCAACATATAGAAACAGTTAGAAAATAGCACATTCTCGTAAGCATTTATGAAGACCAGGAAAAGGCGGGGTCCAAATAGCGAGCCTTGAGGTACGCAACACTGAACTACGGTGGATTCTGATAGCTTGCTTCTAACCTTCACATTCCGGTAACGTTGCACGAGAAAGTCGCCTATCCAGCCCAGAACAGGATCGCTGATTCCATATTTCTGGAGTCTGCGGAGGAGAATGCGATGGTCTATGCGGTCGAATGCCTTTGAGAAATCCAAGAAGGCCGCTTCGACTTCTACACCAGCATCCACAGATTCGGTCCAGTTTGCACGAGCAACCAAGAGTAATTGTAGGGGAATGATTTTGGCGAAATCCATGCTGTTTCGGAACGAGAATTTTGTTCTTCTCCAGGCACCCCAGTAAAGCCTCAGTTACGATGGACTCCATAACCTTGGAGAGCACCGGAATTAGTGTTATCGGGGGATAATTTGCTGGTTCAACACGGCTGCCACTTTTGCAGATAGGCGTAATGATTCCGTGCTTCCCATCGTGGGGACATGCATCTCATTCAGATATCGTTGAAAGCAAATTGCTAAGGGTCCTGTCAAACTCATGTCGGCAACTTTCAACGCCTTCGGTCGAATGCCGTCCGCACCCGGGGAGCTGAACACGCGCAGAGACCTCAGCCTCTTCAGTACAGCTGCGGAGGTAAACGGTATGCGAGTTAGCCCTGATGGCGGCGTTATCTGCTTAGGCAGGATGTATGGTGATTGCGCGATTTTTAAGGTACGGCCAACTTGTTGTCCAAGTATGTTGGCCGCCTATTGTACGGTTTGGGCTAACCCGCATGCCGTGTGCAGACAAGGAATACCGCGCTTAACACGACGCCAATTGTTTACGTGTCATTATAGCAGTTTGGGATTAGAGCAAAACTTTTATACTAGACCTTCTTGGTTCTTAAGTTTAGCCTCCCGGACGAGTTTGCCAAAGTGGTTTCTTTGTGTTGTGTCGACATCCCAGGTATGGTCGTTCTGGGAGGCTATATAGGTGTGCCATGCCAAGTCCATTAATGCCATGCACTTACGTGTCCTGTTCCTTACGAAAGACTTCATCCTTCTAGGCCGGTAGATTTTGGTTTCAGATGTCCCTGCCACGAGCTTGGTAAATGCGTTGACGAATTCACCGCAGGCCACCTCAGGGACTAACTCAGCTAAGAACGACCAGCTTGTTGCATCAATTAGGTCGGACAGGTCTTCATAGTTGGTTACGACACGATATTCCTCGGCATGCTCTTTAGGCTAATCCGCGTAACACATGAAATGAAAAAATAGCGTCGCATGATCACTGTGGCCCAAAGGAGTATCGGTTATCAGTATCTCGACCATGAATTCTTTATTGGTGAGTATTCGCACCAACACGGATGGCCTGTCAGTTCCTTTTAATCTGGTGGGCGCAATGACATGGCCATAAAGAGGGTAGTCTGAAATCAGCTCTTGCAAAGCTCCTTTGAATTGCTCTCCTGGTGTGGCCTTGGATTCGAGGACATGTAAGCTGAAGTCACCGGTGACTAGAATGTGACTGTACTTCCTGTTTATCACTTGCCTCAACGCAGCCATCAAATTGCTGTCCACCTCAGAAGTAGACGATGGTGGGCGATACACAACAACCAATAGGCCAAGATCGTTCTTTCTTAGCCGGGAATTACACCAAATGGAGTCTGGCACGTCGGTTCCCGAATCCTTTATGCTTTCGCATTGCAGGTGGTTACGAAAATAAAGTGGTACCGCACCACCTTTGCCGGTTCGAGTATTGGGAACAACAGGCATGCACGTTAGTACAATTTCTGCATCGGTTATCTCGCAGCGCAACCACGTTTCGGTGACAGCGATGAGGTCCCAAGCTGCAGACGCGTGTCGAAATCCAAATAGCTAATTTGCTGAGTAGACCTTAGGCATTTGTGAACATGCATAATATCTTCTCGGAGACCAAAGTGAGTTAGATTGGATGGATGATGCAAATGATTTTACGCCCACCATTAAAGGGTCAGCGACTAATCGTTTTTTGGATGGGTTGCATACTCTCGAGAAGTATTTGATATGTAAGCAGGTATCAGATGCCCCGAATCCCGGTGTTTGATTGTGCTCTGCTGTGCCCCTCCGGATGGTATGGCTACTCTTGAAACCGTCCCCGAATCGAGTCCTTCCTTTGGCGTTTTCACTAGGAGTTGTGCCGCTACTGAACTGTCATTATAAAGTGTTGGTTGTCCTGCTGCTTTCAGACGAATTTCTGTTGGCAATCTGCAACGGAATTTCATCCAGTTCGCTAGTAGGGTTTGTACCATTAGTTCCGACTGTAACATATGTTTTAACAGCCTGGTACCGCACCCCTTATAGTTTGGTGATATGGAGATCCTTGTCAACGAGGTGACCACCACATTTTCGAGAGAAAAAGCCTCCCGGATGTAGTGCCATTGCTCGCGGTCATGCATCTGGTTATCGTCGGAAGAGGAGTCAGTAAGCTCAGGAACACCGTGAGCAACCGCTGTTTTCTTATGTTGACTTATTTTACATCTATCTTTGTTAGAGGGATCCACTGAACGTTCTTTCCACGGAATTTCGGGTTGTATGCGCACTCCACTTGATTCGTTGCGGAGACGATCCGCAGACAGCAGAACGGCCTCACTCGCGTCCGCCGAGTTTAGTGTTACCCGAAGTAACCGGGGTTCGCCGTAGTGCAACGCGGTTGGGTGGCGCGAGATTCTTCTTAATTTCGTGGGATTAGCATGGACACCGATCGACGTACAGATGGAACTCCACTGATTTCGAACGTCTGTCCACTTACCCTTAATTGTATTGGATTTGGATGCGGGGACATTTGTGCACACAAGGTCTATGGCACCATGGTTGCGCCCGGTGGCTACTGGTGTTGAATTTGGTGGCTTAGGATCCGGTTTTTAGTTGAAGTTTGAACGGCATTGGTGTGTGCCATCCGTGCTGCGGAAGTTTTGTTCTCTCTAGTCCGGTCACAAAGTTACCGGTGCTTTATCCATTGTTTACTTGGCGGCAATCGATGCGTACATTGCCGGGTTGTTCACTATTGCTGGTTGACGGTAGCTTACAGTCTCTAGTGTAGCGAACAGCCTACTAGGTGCCGCACACAGTACAGAAGTGTGGGCGGGCGCGCTGCATGCAGTGTTTTTACTTAAAGGAGGGAGAGAGAATGAAGCTTATACTGCTGGAGGCTGAGTCGTTGGGGTTCGGTTGGGGAATTCGGGTGTTATTTTCACTCACAAGTGCAGGTCCGTTTCCTCCCATGGGTGTAACTCGGGCGTACACCAGTTGCTCGCCCGCTTCGGTTAATCTTACACACCTCCTCAGTAGCACAGATAGGCAGTTAACAAATGGTATAGACCTACATACTAGGCAGAACCAAAACGCCTCTGCTGTGTTTGCTTTCGTTGACCTCTTAACAAGGCAGGTAGTGTGCTAGGATTGCAAACACATGGTACACACCAGACCACTTTTTACCACTTTGGCACATGATTCGCATGTGCTCTTCATACGAGATATGTTCTCAGTAGGGGTGCTGTTTTAAGGGGTAGGAAGAGGATAGAGATACTGACGGACCGTTGCGTAGCGATTGGCGCTGGGTTGAGGTCAGCAGGTCCAGGCATGTCGCGGCCAGATGAATCACATGTTCTTTAGGGTAGATAGGCGACGTGCGTGCTATCGATCCAGCCGGTAGAGGGTGGGCAGCGATGTGACGTAGGACTGAGGCAAAGCAAGGTGACTTGGAAACTACTGGCTAATGACGAGAGTGGCTGTTCCAAGGGCGGATCAAATTGACGACTATCGCTTTGCAGCGTGACTTGAAGGAATGGTAGTAAGCTGATGGGTGCCTCTCAAAAAGATCTTTAAAATAAAACCACTAGAGTTCTTATGCGACGATAGGAAAGATAAAACCTTCGATAAGGTTCATATACAGTTGACTTCGAAGTTGCAAGAGCACGGTTTGCTGATGATGCGTGAATGATAAATTCAATAACTGAAAAGTGGTAGGAGGAGCTCGCGGAGCCAAATTGAACGATGGCACGTAGGGCTCTATGAGAATAAATCCAAAGAATTGGAGGCGAATAACGCAGGAGGACAGTTTTTGCTACCGCAAAGCTAGGGCGACGAAGAAACAAATTACAATCGTTAGCAGTCTCAAGTAAGGTAGCATCAGAAGAGTCAGATGAGCAACCACAAAGAAGTAAGTTCCAATCGATATTATTGGCATTAAAACCCCCCACGGTAAAGTTGTCATTTCCCGCGCCGTGTTTTCTGATCAATCGAGCAAATGAACTCCGGATCCCGATGGCTCTATTTAGACAAAACCAATAGTGTAGGATCTGCCTCCATCATGAATACGGCACTAAAGGCATCAACATCACCATTGTCGCCTCTAGTAGCTGCAACCAAATGGGTCTTGAGTTCGGCCTTCCAGTAAAGTATAACGCCGCCACCGGGCCTACCTCTAAAGCGGTCGGCGCGACAGAGGCTGTATCCGGGGATAGAAATCTCTGAATCAATGATGTCCGCAAAAAGCCAACTTTCGGTAAAGGCCATCAAGTCTGGGCGAGTATCTGACGCAAGCATCTGCACTTCGTCAAGTTTATTTCTCAGACTGCGGACATTGGCCAAAATTACACGCAGTCCGTTTTCGTGCTCTACTGTCCTGGGTTGAGAAGAATTGGCCTCCATCGGGTTCTCGGGGTTCTCGGGATTACGCAAAAATCCACGATGCGGAGGTCTGTCTCACCATCAGCTCGGTGGGACCGGTGCTCATCAACGGCGGTTCTCATTTTAATACGATCTTCCGGAGAAAGATCTCTCAGGACGTAAAACGGCCCAACTTTCAAACGCGGGGTTCGCCGGAGAATGCGTCGGCATTCCTCTTCACCTTGGAATACGATCGTGAAGGGGCGTACCTTGGAAGGATCCTCTTGCTTCCTGCCCAGGCGGAAGGTAGAGATAATGTTTATACCCAAATCACTTACATCCAATAAAATGGAAAGCATTTGCTCAAGGAACGCTTGGTCATTCAGCATCCTTTCTGTAGAGGTGTGCTTAGTTGATTCTGGTGCGTTCACAACGATAACACATCTTTCACGAGCGCGTGGTGGAGCGCGGCCAGAGATCTGAGGCTGTGGATACGCACAGTCCTAGCTCAACGTGTCCAGCTCGTTGACTTTGTCAAGAACAGCTTTCATTTGGGTCTGGGCAGCAGTTTTCTTGGGTTTGGACTTAGACTTCACCTGATCCATTGGGATAGTGGGAGATTTCCTTGCCACGGCAGCGTACGTCTCAGTCGTGGGCTCACTGGGTAAGGCGTGGGCCAAAGGTACTGATTGGGAAGCAGATGGGACAAGGTTTTGTTTACCCGTGGGGCAATTGAGCCTGAATTAGGTGTGGGCGAAAAAGTGATGAGACAAGAGAGTCCAATGCAGTGGACGCTTCAAACTTCGTTGGAGTAGAATGAGTGCTCAGGACTGGCAGTCCGGCGTGAAGGCGTTGACTGTTTAATGAAGTATGGCAGCGGCGACAGGAAACAGTGATAGCCGATGTAGTATATCGTTGCAGAGACTCATGGAGTTCAGGGCGAATGTCGCAGTATGCAATATGCAGCCATCCGTCACATTCAGAACACCGTACGGCCTTAGAACGTAAGGTCACACCTTTACTGCAACTCAGGAATTTTGACGTCATAGCTAACAACCCGGATAGCTCTTCCCACTAGATAAATCGAAAGCAAATCCTTCACAAAATTTGAGAACTTGGAAAGGGCGTCGCTATTCGCAGTGTTGACGGCATTGTATGGAGCCAGACTCGGCCACCACGGGCTTTGAGCATCTCACGCTGCCGAATATAACATTAGATTCGCTGAGCAATGCAGCCGAAGACGCATTAGCGCTGGTATTCAGTGAATCTGACATGACGCCTTCAAAGGGGGTGAAACAAGTATCACAACATAAAACGGACAGGATGTCACTTGCAGGGTGGTCAAAAGAAACAGCAACGGGTTAAACCAAGATGCAGAACGGATTACAAAACAAAAAACACCGGGAAAATAGCCGGAGACTGAACCCGAAAAAGATGAGCAAAATTTGCTTAGTACCCGCAAGCGGGTACGAGGTAATCCGGGGAGAACGATGATTCAAAATTATTTGGATCAAGCGAAATTTGACAAAAGTCAAATTTTTCGTACAACACTTGTAAACAGTGTTCCGAAACTGTCCTTTGAAAGTAAAACCTCAGCAGGACAGTAGGGCGTCGGATCTGGCAATTGCGATCAGTGATCTTTTGACAGTGTGATTGTGGTACGCAAGGTTGTATCTTGATAAATGAAAATTTTGGGCCTATCGACACAAGTGTATATGTATTATTATGTTATCGTTGTTGTTATTATGCTTAGATGTGGATTAGGAATCAATATGATAAACGGTTTAAATGCGTTACGGTGGTTAATCATTTTCCCGCTTTTAGCCAAAGCAGCCGTGGCGGATGACGCTTGTGCATTCCAACGTATCTTCAAGAGTCCATATCTGAACTTTTCATCCATCAATAAGGATCTGAAACTTTTGCCGATGGAAACGGCGACATTGTTCATTCGTCGGAGCGTTAAAGGTGCGGAAGCTTACCAAAGGAGTACTGGACAGGTGCTACCGGAAGGAAGCCCGTACCGATACACACAGTTTGTGTGTGTGCATATCAAGTGCTCTAATGTTGCTGAAAAGTGGTAAGTGTTGTGTGTCCGCCTGGTGAAAAGATTGTAAAATGTACCGGCGTTAAAATTGTCCTGCTCGGCTCCCAGCGGTTTACAAGGGGAATGTTACGACATTGGACACGCCTGTCTTTGGCATTCGCACCGTTTTCACTTGGGGAAGCCTTGGCTGTATGCCAAAAATCGGCGGCTAACAGAGGAGCAGGAAAGCATGGTGCTTCCCTTAATTAAGACGTTTCGTCGGACGCTGGAGATGCGTTCATTTGTGAGTCGTTAATATACCATTCGTTTAAAAGGAGCGCATTTTCTGCCACACGGCGGCATCACCGTAACGCTTGTGTCACGGAAGTGGAAGAGGTTACGCACTAGTTGAGAAGAAATGCTCAGGCTAAAGTTATGCACGAGGGAAAGGAGGTTTGGTACTTACGCTTCCTCCCGTCGCGTATGCTGGAATGGGTGGGTCAGTACGGGGAGGTAATTTTGGCGGGCTCCACATATCAGATCAATTACGGCGGTTAAATCACATGGCATTGTACGTTTGTGGACGTTATCGGCCTTGGTATGAACTTCTTTTATGCGCTTTTGCCTAAAGAGACTGAGGCTACTTACCAAGAGGCAGTGAGAATTATGCCGGAGTTGGCCCCCGGGGTTACCCGTGCTCGAACGTTGGTCATGGACAAGTGCTCGGCGCAGGTGATTGCGTTTCGCAATGCATATCCCACTGCCAGCATAGATATCTGCCGCGTACACATTATGCCGGACGTACAGCGGCGTTGCTCTCACCTTCCCTTCTGTACCACGGAGGATAAAAGAGCTCTGTTTAACCTGCCTCGATCGTTGTTGTATGCGCATGGTTGCGCGCATTAGCATCGCCGTATGGAGGATATATCGGTGCGCAGTGCGGAATGCTCCCAGTACTTCCGTCGAACGTGGATCACATGAGAGCTTAGCTGGGCGGCGCATTTGATAGGCCCAGCGGTGTTCTTTGGGTGCGACAGCATCAATTGCCTTGAGAATGAGCATAAGCTGGCTAGCCGAACAACCTCCTCGTGGTGCCAGCTGGGTGGTTAGGGTTTAACCCGTTCCAGCAAACAGTTCGGCGGCAGTGTTCCAGGACGTGGTGGGTTTTCGCCTGGCAAGCGTTCTCTCTATAAAAAGCCACAAATGTCTGCTTATCAAAACTGCGACGTAGCGGATGTGACTCGCCACAAAATAGTCACTAGCCCGTGGATATCCGAAAAGTGCTATCCAACCCAAGGACATCAAGCGCTTATGCTCACATTCCTGAAGATAACAAACAGTCAAAAATGCGGCGGCACATTCAAAGACACAAGCTAAATTCATACACAAATACATACGTATATACACCCATACACTTACATACACTGTTATGCCAAACATGCACTTTTGTACATTTTTGATCACACTGTTTGCTAAACATAATCATGCATGTAAAGGTGTGTCTCGCATGGTCGGGAATAAAAGTTTATTTATTTATTTATTTATTTGAAAGGAACTTGGAGTGAGCCATCCACTCGACTGCGCCTGTTTCAAGTGATACTGCAGCGTTGCAGTGGTACGTTGGAGGAGAGGGAAACCGTCCTTGCAAGAGATAAGGTTGGTATGTGCGAGGTTGAGCAGGGTGTAAGCAGTGGGCAGGTGATTTTGAATCTGTCGTCATACGCCCAGCGGCAGTACGTGCGGCACCGTCTTAGAGTTCGCATACGCAGTGTGAACCCAGACGGCGTGTAGTGGCTAGTTGATGACGAGCGCCTGAGCATGCAGCGTGTGGTCCTAGAGAATGTCAGCACATGCGGATTTCGATTTAATCTTCAGTGGTGCATTCCAAGTACGCACATAATGCACGTCGCTAGCCTGCATGCATACGTAGATGAGTTGGTGCTTCGTAGTTGCCGTTGGGTGCTGCCAGCGGTAAGCATGGGAGTGAATTGGAGGACAGTGAAGGAATGGTGAGGGTCACGCTGGTGCCATCTCGTAGTGAAGGAGTCATTGACCGCGCCGGAAAACTTCGCATCACTCGTGATATGTTTGGTGACTAGGGGGCCCATTTGTTGTATGGGCGCGGAGGAGCTCCAAGGCACAATGGGCGTTATGGCATGCATTCCTGAGCCGCTGGCTAGTCATAATCATGTGGAATTGTTCGCCCGATCAACAAATGTGGGACAATTGCAGCAGTTGTGTTGAGAGGACCTGCCCATATTCCAACGAGTAGACGCGTCATCCTCCGCTGCTGTTGCGCCGGTTGAGTACCGCAAGCTTTTTTCGTCCAGGAGGTTTGCACCGTAGACCGACGTTAAACAAGGGTCCGTTGGGGAGGCAAGGGCTGGTGTTGCGCAGGATATTGACGATGACGGCAGGCTTCACAAACGGAAATCACCTTTGATACTCGTTTGCTGGAGGTGGCGGGCACCAGCATGATATCACGACAATTGAAATTCCGTACCCTGAAAACAAGAACTTCCGCTCGTCACCGCACAAGTACTTGGCGTACAAGGAGATTGAGGGCTGGTGAAGATGCAGACAGCGCGGTTTGCGCTGTGTTTCAGCAGGAGGATAACGACTGGCGGAGCTCCGAGTAAGTGGATTGGCTAAGTTGCGACGTATGCGCGCAATGGTATCATCAAAGTTGTGCGGTATGCCATGGTGCGCCGGCATACACATGTATGCAGTGCTGAGGGTAAGTTAAATTTGATGTATAATACGTTGCACTTCTTTAGAGTTTCATATCACGGTAACGAGTGTTGGCTGGTAAAGTTTTCCTTTTGGATTTCCCTTGCAATCGGTAGGTGTGTGCATTACCCATTTGCTTCACGGAACCGCTATATTGCTTGAAATTTTGGTTGCATTGTCCTTCTGCAAGCATTATAGTTCGCAGGTTCCTTTGGTTTCTACTTAAAGGTCTGTGCTCTTTTTCTTCTAAGCAGCGCCATGCATACCGCCGACGGACAATAGTCGCATAGATACTGACGTCAACTCACAAATTTCGCAGGTCACAGCTGCTTCCTTGAACCTGTGGCATCTCCGGCGACAGAAGTGGGTGTTGGGCCATGTGAAAGTCCATGTATAAAAGGTTCCAGTGAGGGCTCTCATGCTGTATGTGAGTGTGACTTGGCCCAACCTGTCTATGCTACGTGCTTCAGGTAACTGCTTTCCGCTTTTACCTTTTGCTACTTGCTTCACACTCATTAAAAGGGTATTTTTGTATGCACTGTATACCAGGGCCAGTGAGTCCTCCGCTGCTTTGCACAACCAAGCTAATGCCGTAGGCGGCGGCGTGAGATGCATACAGCTTGTGCTAGAAGAGTCCGTATTCATGCAGGGCAATATATGCAAGGTATAGTACCAATGGACCTACAAGAATTTTTGCTGTCATCAATAGGCCATGCCTTCAACTGACGATAGCTTCCCGTGTGATTGCCATCAATGCCGTTGCTGTCCATGAAGGATTTTTCAAGCGAAATCCCTGCTCGTCATTTGCATGGCTTCGTGGTTTAGAATGCGGAGTCCCAGTGGTCGACCTGTGCAACACCTTGGCGACTAGGTCGCAGCTGCTGCAGAGGAAACCATAGGGCGCGCAAAATGTTAGCGTCCTTATCACCTTAATAAATAAGTGGTATGTGCTCGGTAAAACGACCCCCTGTGAAGGCACCATCAA
This sequence comes from Dicrocoelium dendriticum, assembly GCA_944474145.2. Lineage (NCBI taxonomy): Eukaryota > Metazoa > Platyhelminthes > Trematoda > Plagiorchiida > Dicrocoeliidae > Dicrocoelium > Dicrocoelium dendriticum. Next base: position 69,221,655 of record OX104069.1, on the reverse strand, counting down.
ACATGCATTAAAGCATAGCTTATTTGGAATAGTACAACATTTCGTTTTAATGGAAGGTATAGCCGAAAAGATGTAGTCCATGCGAGTGAGCATTTTGTCAGGTAATAGACAGACCAAGGAACATGATGGCGCTAGGACGCGTAAAAATCAGTCATAACTGTTGTATCAGGGTACAAGTTAAGTGTGCTTTGCTAAGTAGAAATCCATGAGCACAGAAGCCCAAACAAGGTTTTGGTGCAATCAAAGACCATTGAGATATCGGAATATTCTACGCTCCGTCAAAGCGTACTTCATAGTAAAATCAGTTGCACAGGTTGCATGTGGAAGTCTGAGGATTGCGTCAGTATGAATGTTCAGCTGTGACTTTATTCAGTAGTTAGTCATGTCCGCCACGTTGCAGTGTTGTTAAACGGACATGTGTGACTCCATATAGGAAGAACGCCAGCCAGGCAAAAACCCACCACGTCCTGGAACACTGTTGTAGCTTCCATTGAACAGTAGTGCTAGCCGGCATGCGTCGCACAGACCGATTTGCAATCTACTATTGGCAGTCGGTTGACAGCCAAAATTCTTCTTTGGTGGACCGATTGGCTTAATAATTATCCGGCAGTAGTCGTTGAAACCGGTCAATGATGCAAAAAGTCGCAGGGTCCAATGAAAAATGGAGCAGGTGAGTAAAAACATTGTTAATAGAGGCTGGCTTTTTCTGTTATATACTTGTCCGGTTCGCAAATCGTGTCCAGCTATCCACGCTGGACTTGTCATGTGATGGTGAGTGCAGTTGTTCCTTGTGGCTTAATACGTCCATAACAGGCGAAAATGCCATTTCTTTGTCCAATGCGGGATCGGTACGAGTTTCTTACTCCGCAAAATGGAAGCGGAATTCCTTCAAATGTAAGTAAGTGTAATTGTCTCCATGCTCAAGTGAAAACTGCATGAAAGCCCATCGGAAAAGACATTTATACGAGCGCAAAGCCGTCAGTGAAATGACCTCGGAATAGCTCCAGGTGAATGGAGAATCGGAAAGTTCTTTCGGAAATGTAAGACACCGAAACGAATTTTTTGATCTCCGGTGAGAATAAGCAAATCTAACCGAGGCAGTGAAGGTAATCACGCCAGAATTGTTTGCTTTCCGTTGTGAAACAGAGGATCCTTGTATATATGTTATTCTTGGTGTGTAAATGAGGATACTGTGAGTACGTGGCGAGCTAAACCCATTTGTTTATACCCCGTGAAATTGGCGTTTCCAGAATGGCGGAAAGTGTTCCATTTGGAACGATGAGTGGGTTCTTCATATCCCGGAGAAAGCTCAAGTGTTTAAGCCAGCTGGCTGCTGAGAATGCGTCGGCCAGTCTCAGTGGATAAACCTTGTTTTGGCCTATGTAACTGGAAATATCGTGGAAAACGGGCAACGGACTACAGGCAGCCAAACAGACAGACAGCAATGAATCAATAAGCAATATCGAAAGGGGTGCCGCGGAACGGAGCATATGTCGCATTAAAACCTACGTAATTTTGCTTAGTATACATGATTTGCAAACGCGTTCTTGACATCACGTAGTTGGTATGGCTCAGACTACAACTACTACGTAGGAAGAAGGTTCCGCAAGCGCAGGGTCAAGAGACCGACATAGCAAAGCGTGTTTACAAAACTGAGCAAATTGTATGATGGTTGGATAGTAACAGATAAACAGATGAGGATGACAGCATTCCGAATGCGAGAGGCAGCTTAGGTGAAACTAATGCCAACTAGATTCAGACCGCATGCTTGAGCACCAGTATGTAAAGCAACGTTCCAAGAGAGAAAGGTGATTCAAAAAATTGACTAGCAGCGGATGAATGCGGATGGCAGCGCGAAGAGTAATTCGTGAGAGTAAGTACGCTAAACCGCTCATAACCCCATAGTTCAAAAGCCGTCACAGTCTCGAGAGAAGGGTCACAGGGTGCCAAAACTGCCGTGCATTGGGAGTCATTATTCCAGGAACGGTCACACTAATAGGCAAATGCGAACCTGAGATAAAGTGCAGAGGCCTATGAAGAGAGGTAACGTGAGCGTAGTAATAATCAGGAAAAACAGCAATGTTCCGGGTGCCGCCAGTAAGCATGAGCGAGGTCGTAGCGGAGGAGACCATACGCACTAGGATAACTTGGTTCGGCGCAATGAGTGTAAGCCGTGGGAAGAAAAATTGTGCACAATAACAGAGAAGGCCATTGATAAAAGGAAAATAAAAGCAACTGGGGTCAAAAGGTAAGTAGAAGAGAGCGAACTCGCTACCAGACCATGATCGGAAATTGCACGGACATCTGGGAGTAGCAGGATGACAGAAGACCGTTCAGCTAAGAATAATTTAGTCGGCGCACTGCGATTGGGTAGTACACTTGTAGTGAGAACAACTGTGGGGTCAGCGGAAATAGACAGGTTAAATATCAAATAGGTTAAATTATACAGGGGTGATTAGGTCCGGCCAGCCTCTCGAAGTGAGGGAGACCGTTCAGATGACACTTAATTAGTCGGTGCACTGAGATTGAGCCGTACAGATATGATGGAAATCAAATAGAGAGGATCAGTAGTAAAGAGAAGGAAGTGGCTGTTTTGACATTGGATGCGAAAGTTCAGCAGATTCTTGAGGTAATAAAAACAGCATTGAGTCTGCAGTCTAGACCGTTAACATCCCGGTGGACTGGAAGAGGTCACAGAGAAGCAGACTGGTCAGATAAGGCTAGGTTAAGGAAGGGCATTTAGATTTCGCTGCCCAATTGAAGAATTTAAAACAAACAGCGCAGCAAGGATATGACGGCCAGGATGAAAATGGCTTACTGCTAAAGTGTAGATAAGCCAACGATTCTCTCGTGCGAAGGAGTATGAATCGTTCAGTTCCGGACGATAGCCGGTAATATCACAGTAGTCTGAGAAAATTCGGTGAGTAGGAGACCAACCAAACGAGACTGGATTTGTCGGCGCATTGAGCTTAAGTCTTACAGTTAATGTGGGAAGTAAATAGTCAGCAGAGATGGACAGGTTTGGGCTGGAAGAGGCTATATGTATATAGGGTAAGCCATTGCAAGTCAAGCAGGCTCACAATGTGAGAGCAGTTGCGTGTTGGTAATGCAGAGCCTAAAACGTTTAAATTTCGTTAATCTGGAAACAGTCAAAAGGAGGATAAGGCAGAGCACTGAGGGCTGGCTTTCCGGTTGAGGAACAAATAAAGGCAGAGAGCGCCATAAGAAGTGAACAGCTTTGAGATAGAGAAGGATTACAGACCATAAATGGAATAGTTAACCTGGCTCTCAAAGTAATGGGGACAGAGTGTTCAGTCATCTAAGCAATGGCTGGCAACGTCACAAGATTTGGATAGGAGACCAATCAGACGAGACTAGATTAGTCGGCGTATTTAGATTGCGTCGTACAGTTAATTAGGGGAGATAAATGGAGGCAGTAGGATTGGACAGGTTAGAGATAGAAGTGGCTATATTAACCTGTTGAACAAGTCCAGCAGACTGTCGAGGTGAGAGAGACATTGCGTTGAATCTACAGAGCTTAGAGCGTTAACATCCCGGTGGTCTGGAAGAAGTCACATAAACAGACCAGCCAGCTGAGACTAGGCTAGGGCAAGGCACTGAGATTTAACTGTCCGATTGAAGAGGGATCGAAGACCGAGACCGCAGCAGGAAAACGACAGGACCGGCATGGAGAAGGCTTACTGCTATGGTGTGGAGAAGCCAGCGAGACTTTCGTGTGAAAAAGTTATCGAGCGTTCCGTCTTCCGAACAATGGCCGGTAATGTCACAGTAGTCTGGGAAAATTCGGTGGGCAGCAACCGATCAGACAAGACTGGATTAGTAGACGCAGTGAGATTGTGTTATACAGCTAACTTTGGGGGCCAAATGGAGTAGGTCAAGAGATTGACAGGTTGGCGTTGGAAGCGTCTATATTAATGCCGAGTGAACAAGTCCAGCAGGCTGTCAACCTGAGGGAGATATAGTTTTGAGTCTACGGTGCGTAGACCGTGTATATCTCAGTGGTTTGGAAGAAGCCAAAGAAACAATACTGGTCAAATAAGACTAGGTTGGGGCAAAGCACTGAGAAGTGGTTGGCCGGTTGAAGAAGGAATGAAAGTAGCTTTCAGTCTTCAGTACAATGACCGCTAATGTCACAGTAGCCGCAGAGCAGGAGACCGAGCAAACCAAACTGGAGTATTCGACGTACTCAGATTAGGTTGTACAGTTAAGGTTGGAAGACAAATAGTGTGGGTCAGGAAATGGACCATTTAGAGAGGGATGTGGCTATATTTGTAAAGTGTGAACCCTTCCGGCAGGCTGTCAGGGTGAGGAAGACATAGCTTTGGGTCTACAGTTCCTAGACCGCTCATATCTCGATAGCCTGGAAAAGTCAAGGCGAAGGAGACTGGTCAAATTAGACTAGGGCAGGGCCAGGTGAGCTGACTCTCCGGTTGAGGGAGAAAATAAAGACAGAGCGTGAGGAAGAAAGGACAGAGTCGATATAGAAAAGGTTTATAAACAAGAGATTGGAAAGTCAACGTGTCTCTCCAGGTAATGGGGACAGAGCGTTAGGTCTTCCAAACAATAGCTGCTAACGTCACAATAGTCGGAGAGAATGAGACAGATCAGACGAGACTGGATTAGTCGGCGCGTTGTGGTTGAGTAGTATAGTTCATTTGGGAAGATAAGTGGAGTGAGTTAGCAGGATTGGACAGGTCAAAAGTGGAAGTAGCTATATTAACATAAGGTGAACAGGTCCGGTAGGCTGTCGCGGTGAGGGAGACACTACTTTGAATCGACCGCGCCTAGACCGTTAACATCCAGGTAGCCTGGTACTAGTCCCAGCGAATTTGACTGAGCAGATAAGGCTAAATTAGGGCAGGGCACTGAGAGTTGGCCGTACGCTAAAAGAAGGATTGAATACAGAGGGAGCTCAGTCATCTGAACGTAAGCCAGTAATGTCACAGAAGTCTGGGTGACGTCGGAGAGCAAGAGATCGACCAGACCAGACTGTATTAATCGTCGCAGCAAGATTGAGTTAAATTTGGATGACAACTGGAGTGAGTCAAGGGATGTACAGGTTAGAGATGGAAGTGCCTATATTAATAAAGGGTCAACCAGTCTAGTAGGCCGTCAACTAAGGGAGACATAGCTGTGAGTCCTACAGAAACTAGACCGTTTAAATCTTGCTAGTCTGGATAAGGTCATAAAAGCAGACTGGTCAGATGAGACTGTTATTGCAGGGTAGGAAGTCCGATTAAAGAAGAAATGAAAGCAGAGAGAGCCATAAGGAGAAGAGAGGGTAGGGATAGAAAGAGGTTTACTTTTAAGGTGTAGATAAGTCCATGAGGCTCAAGATGTATTTGGTTTGAAGAGACCTATGCCAACATGGCATTCATGATGCTTTTTCACCGCAGAAGGACTAAACCAACACAATTAAACTAGCTCTTTTTAATATGAATAAAATTCCTTACATTTTATTTTATGTTTGTTCTGCCCACTTGATAATCTTCTCCCAACGTACATACGTCGCTCATGCAAATTGTGGTAAACTTGCGCAATTTTATCGCGTGGTATTTTTAAAGGACTTTCAGGCATTTTGTACTTATCGCGTATTCACATTCACCGAATTTCTTCCATATGCTCATTGAGCGAGTATTTACGTTGTCGTATGGGTTTGCTTTATTCGATATCGGCATTTCGAATGATTGGCTGTTGTTTGACATCCCAGACGTGGCTGCTCTTGATGTGCATGTTGACTAGGTGCCTACCTGTCTATTACCCACTACCTACTTCATACTGGCTCCAGGAGGCGGTTGGTCGTTGCTGGAGGGGACCGGGTGCACGGCCCTTGTGGCCGTGCTGGGCTCGAAGAGTGTTTCCATGCACTCAGTGTGGAGCGGACTACGGTCCAGCAACCGCCTTTGTGCGGTTAGTTCCTCAAATACAGCGTGCTTGTGTTTGCCTGTGAAGGAGTGTGGGCCGGCTCCGTTGATGGAACGTGGCTCCCATCCGCATGCCTCCCGGTCTTATTCCTTCGGGTTTACACTGGATATGGGGTGTGTGGTTGGAGCTGTGGGTGGTGCAGCGCAGGCCACCCATGGTCCCGCTGTAGGCGCAGGCGTCTTGTGGCTGACCACAGTGACAGGCAAATCCGAAACCGGATGCCGCCAACCATGCCACCATGGGCGCATTGGTGTGTGCAATCGATGCAGCACTTTCTACAATATTCGCACAGGGACATGCGTGGAGGAGTCGGTTTCTCAGAAACTGCAGGCCAATGAATACTGAGCTCCGTCTCCATACAACTGCACGGCGGACGGACAAATCAAAGCAGATTGACTGTTGCCTTAACTCTTTAAAAGCGGTAAAATGACGGAGGTTGGGGACGTTGAGAACACAGATGGATGCTAGTTACCACACAACCTGCACACAGACTGCAGCTAGCATGCGGCTAAGTATGGAGCCCCTTCACTCTTGCCTGAAAAACCGTTAGAGATTGACTGGGCTCCATTAAACGGTCTCAAAAAACACCTAGTTAACGGAAACTGCTGCAGACCCGCAGACGCTTGATGAGACGCAGGGAACACAAATGCCAAGGTGCGCAAGCGCAACTGTGCCGGTGCCTGCGGGATCCCTCCTGACGAAGCGAACCACGGCGGAAACGGCGTAAGCGCTAAGGTAGGAAGGTACTAGGCTCCAGGGAGAAGAATGTGCTTGGAAGCCACTTAAGAATCGCCATATCACGGCGTACATTGACCAGACGGACTTTTATGCGCGAACTGAAGCGGAACCAAGTTACTGGCAAGGAAGCCTTGTAGACCACTAGGGTTACAGAAATGGAGCCAGCAGGAGCAGTAGGCAGTTATCGCAAGCTTCTTCAGCTGATCCGCACTACTGGTCTCAGGAAACCAGGCGCCAGTGAGACCCTCAGCAACAGCGCAGGTGCACTGATACACGATAAGGAGTGCCGGATGGCTCCTTGAGCGAAACACTTTCAAGCTCAATTCCGTTGTTTCCCTGCTGCCGGACCTCTTCCTACCCAGGTGATGCAGGAAGATCAATGGACGGTTAGTGTACAGACGCCGTCGGAGCCCCAGGACCAAAAAGCGATCACAGTGCTTAATCGCGTTTTTGCCGCTGGCCCAAGATGCCCTCCCACCTGCACTGTTTAAGAATGAAGTTGAGCTTCTCTGCAAAGCAAAGACCTCCCTATTCGAACGGCTCTCGAAGGAAAAGATGGTCCCCAATAATTGCAGGAAATCTAGTATAGTGTCAGTTTACAAAAAAGGTGCTCGCACAGTCTGTTGGAACCACAAGGGTATTAGCCTAATTTAAGTGCGGACATAATTACTGGCCTCGGTTATGTTTCATCGCCTCACCGCGAAACGGGAACTATGGATTAGGGAAGCGAAAGCCGGTTTCCACCCAAGACATGGTTGGGTTGACAACGTATGCACTTTTCGGCGGGTGCTAAAGCAGCGCTACGCATATCGCAGACCGACAACAGCTGTTTCTGGAATACAACAGTGCGTTCGATTCCGTCGATCCATCGATTCCGTCTGAAATACTTGTGTGGAATAGTGTTCCCAAGAAGCATGTGAACATCCTTCGTGCTGTATATTCAATTACCACAGCCCGCGTCAGGGTCTACGGTGAGTATACATTTAGCTTTTCGACCACAGATGCCGTTCTTCCGGGGTGTCCGATTTCGCCCAGTTTCGTTCAATTTCTTTGTGGATTCTATTTCGTGGAATGCTTCCTTGCGGACTCTCACAATGTAGAAGTTTAAGTGCTGCCTGGTGAAAGATTAATTGGCCTACATTATGCGCACGATATCGTCATCCTTTTTGACCTTATTGCAGCGGCACAATGAACCCCGATTAGTCTGCGTAGAGTGGTAGCATTATTTGCTATGCACTTCACGCCTTCAAAGTACTGATGGTTGCTGCAAGACCACCAACCACTTCCTGCCCCTTGAACCTTAAGAGGGAGGAACTCTTCACGCTTGAGTTATTCACTTACCTTCGCTGCTGCATTAACAAACATGGGCGCATGGAAACTGACGTCATCTAACCCATTGGAAACGCCGGAGCTTCCTTCTTCAAACTGCGGCACTTTTGGTGACAAAAAGGATTTCGTTAATGAAATTGAACTTCTTCAAAGTTGTACACAGGCGACGCTGCAGGCGTATGGACATACCCCGGATATGTTTTCGGTTTCCTCTGATGTGTACCTAGCTTGTCTCTTATCTCCTTTCCTCTTTAGTATTTAGCTTCAAGCCATGTCTTGCGCTTTTCATGCCTCATGTGACTACGGTGTTCGCGTGGAGCATCGTATTGCTGGTGGATTATTGAACGTCGATTGTTTAGGTGCCAGAAACGTAGTCTGTCAGGCAACTGTGCGCAATTCGTAAGTTGCTGACGCCTGTACGCCGCATGCATACCACGCGGAGGAGTTGCAACTCAGGACTATTGCTCGGGCTTCGACGGTTGCCGAAGTACGCCCCACCATCTACGCAAGCGAAACCATCTTTCTCTTTCAGCCTTTAACGGATGTGCGGTCCTCATTTTCACCGCCAATCAGCATTGGAACACACTTCCGGTTTTCGCAACCGTGGGAGTACGATGTCCATGACCGCACATCCGGTGGCTACTTTTTGAAGCTCGAGTGAATCCGAGCCATAAGTAAGGTCCCTTTTCCTAAATGACTAAGGCATAACCGACTAAGTGCACATGCGGGGTCATTCACGGCTAGCCCTTCTATTGACCCTTCTTCCACTTACTGGTACAACCAGATTAAGCAACAACGACCAGCCGTAACAGGTGAGGTACGATTTCCATGTTGACTTCCGATTCACACCGGCAAGTTGAATTGCCGCACCCTCCGGCGTCTGAGGTTACGCTGCAACAGGGCAGCGTTCGTATCTCCTGGTACAACCATAAAAAGTATGCGTGATTACAGGCCATAGGTGAGCGTAGGTTTCCATGACAATTTTCTTATCATAGCCAAAAACGTCCGGCCTACCTAACGCTGTCACTGAGCCTCCTCCCAAGTACTGCTACCGGCAGGTTATGCATAATTGACTCATAGCCGCAGGTACCATAGGCATTCCATAATACCCTATCTTTCAGAGCCACAGTGATATGCGCCGCCCTTCGCCTTCCTACTTAACGCTGCCACTGCGTCTACTCAAACGTAGT
>OX104069.1:69098513-69211954 GCA_944474145.2 Dicrocoelium dendriticum | reverse complement strand
GAGGAGCTCCAACGCACAATGAGCGTTATGGCATGCATTCCTGAGCCGCTGGCTAGTCATAATCATGTGGAATTGCTCGCCCGATCAACAAAATGCGGGACAATTGCAGCAGTTGTGTTGAGGGGACCTGCCCATATTCCAACAAATAGACGCGTCATCCTCCGATGCTGCTGCGCCGGTTGAGTGCTGCAAGCTTTCTTCGTCCAGGATGTTTGCACCGTAGACCGACGTTAAAAAAGGGTTCCCTTGGGGAGGCAAGGGCTGGGGTTCGCAGGGTATTGACAATGACGGCAGGCTTCACAAACGGAAATCACCTTTGATACTCGTTTGCTGGAGGTGGTGGGTACCAGCATGATATCACGACAATTAAAATTCCGTACCCAGAAAACAAGAACTTTCGCTCGTCACCGCACAAGTACTTGGCGTACGAGGAGCTTGATGGCTGGTGAAGATGCCGACAGCGCGGTTTGCGGTCTGTTTCAGCAGGAGGATAACAAGTGGCGGAGCTCCGAGTAAGTGGATTGGATAAGTTGCGACGTATGCGCGCAATGTTATCATCAAAGTTGTGCGGTATGCCATAGTGCGCCGTCATACACATGTATGCACCGCTGAGGGTAAGTTAAGTTTGATGTATAATACGTTGCATTTCTTTAGAGTTTCAAATCACGGTAACGAGTGTTGGCTCGTAAAGTTTTCCTTTTGGATTGCCCTTGCAATCGGTAGGTGTGAGCATTACCCATTTGCTTCACGGAACCGCTATATTGCTTGAAAATTTTGGTTGCATTGTCCTTCTGCAAGCATTATAGTTCGCAGGTTCCTTTGGTTTCTACTTAAAGGCCTGTGCTCTTTTTCTTCTAAGCAGCGCCATGCATACCGCAGACGGACAATGGACGCATAGATACTGACGTCAACTCACGAATTTCGCAGGTCCTAGCTGCCTCCTTAAACCTGTGGCATCTCCGGCGACAGAAGTGGTTGTTGGGCCATGCAAAAGTCCATGTATTAAAGGTTCCAGTGAGGGCTCTCATGCTGTATTTTAGGGAGACTTGGCCCAATCTGTCTATGCTACGTGCTTCAGGTAACTGCTTTCCGCTGTTACCTTTTGCTACTTGCTTCACACTCATTGAAAGGGTATTTTTGTATGCACTGTATACCTGTGCCAGTGAGTCCTCCGCTGCTTTGCACAACCAAGCTAATGCCGTAGGCGGCGGCGTGAGATGCATACAGGTTGTGCTAGAAGAGTTCGTATTCATGCAGGGCAATATATGCAAGGTTTAGTACCAATGGACCTACAAGAATTTTCGCTGTCATCAATAGGCCATGCCTTCAACTGACGATAGCTTCCCGTGTGATTGCCATCAATGCCGTTGCTGTCCATGAAGGATTCTTTACGCGAAATCCCTGCTCGGCAATTGCATGTCTTTGTGGTTTGGAATGCGGAGTCCCAGTGGGCGACCTGTGCAACACCTAGGCGACTAGGTGGCAGCTGCTGCGGAGGAAACCATAGGGCGCGCAAACTGTACGCGTCCTTAGTACATAAATAAATAAGTGGTATATGCTCGGTAAAACGACACCCATGTGAAGGCACGATCAAATATGCATTAAAGCATAGCGTATTTGGAATAGTAACACATTTCGTTTTAAGGAAAGGTATAGCCGAAAAGATGTAGTCCATGCGAGTGAGCATTTTGTCAGGTAATAGACAGACCAAGGAACATGATGGCGCTAGGGCGCGTAAAAATCAGTCCTAACTGTTGTATCAAGGTATAAGTTAAGTGTGTGTAGAAATCCATGAGCACAAAAGCCCAAACAAGGTTTTGGTGCCATCAAAGACCATTGAGCAATCGGAATATTCTATGCTCCGTCAAAACGTTCTTCATAGTAAAATCAGTTGCACAGGTTGCGTGTGGAAGTCTGCGGATGGCGTCAGTATGAATGTTCAGTTGTGACTTTATTCAATGGCAAGTCTTGTCCGCCACGTTGCAGTGTTGTTAAACGGACATGTGTGACTCTATATAGGAAGAACGCCAGCCAGGCAAAAACCCACTACGTCCTGGAACACTGTTGTAGCTTCCATTGAACAATAGTGCTAGTCGGCATGCGTCGCACAGACCGATTTGCAATCTACTATTGTCAGTCGGTTGATAGCCAAGATTCTTCCTTGGTGGACCGATTGGCTTAATAATTATCCGGCAGTAGTCGTTGAAACAGGTCAGTGAAGCAATAAGTCTCAGGGTCCAATGATAAATGGGGCAGGTGAGTAAAAACATTGTTAATAGAGGCTGGCTTTTTCTGTTATATACTTCTGCGGTTGGCAAATCGTGTCCAGCTATCCATGTTGGACTTGTCATGTGATGGCGAGTGCAGTCGTTCCTTGTGGCTGAATACGTACATAACAGGCGAAAATGCCATTTCTTTGTCCAATGCTGGATCGTTACGAGTTTCTTACTCCGCAAAATGGAAGCGGAATTCCTTCAAATGTAAGTAAGTGTACTTGGCTCTATGGTCAAGTGAAAAATGCATGAAAGCCCATCGGAAAAGTCATTTATACGAGCGCAAAGCCTCCGTATAATGACCTCGGAATAGCTCCAGGTGAATGGAGAATCGAAAAGTTCTTTCGGAAATGTAAGACACCGGAACTAATTTTTTCACCGGTGAGAGTAAGCAAATCTAACCAAGGCAGTGAAGGTAATCACGCCAGAATTGTTTGCTTTCCGTTGTGGAACAGAGGATCCTTGTATATATGTTGTTCCAGGTGTGTAAATGAGGATACTGTGAGTACGTGACGAGCTAAACCCATTTGTTTATACCCCTTGAACTTGGCGTTTCCAGAATGGCGGAGAGTGTTCCATTTGGAACGATGAGTGGGTTCTTCATATCCCGGAGAAAGCACAGGTGGTTAAGCCAGCTGGCTGCCGAGAATGCGTCGGCCAGTCTCAGTGGATAAACTTTGTTTTGGCCCATGTAACTGGAAATGTCGGGGAAAACGGGCAACGGACTAGAGGCAGCCAAACAGACAGGAAGCAATGAATCAATAAGCAATATCGAAAGGAGTGGCACGGAACAGAGCATATGACACATAAAAACCTATGTAATTTTGCTTAGTATACATGATTTGCAAGCGCGTTCCTGACATCACGTAGTTGGTATGGCTCAGACTACAACTACTACGTAGGAAGAAGATTCTGCACGCGCGGGGTCAAGAGACCGACATAGCAAAGCTTGATTACAAAACTGAGCAAATTGTATGATGGTTGGAGAGTAACAGATAAACAGATGAGGATGAAGGCATTCCGAATGCGAGAGGCAGCTTAGGTGAAACTATAATCAACCAGATTCAGACCGCATGCGTGAGCGCCAGCACGTAAAGTGACGTGCCAAGAGAGCAAGGTAATTCAAAAAATCGACTAACGGCGGATGAATGCGGATAGCAGTGCGAAAAGTAATTCATGAGAGTAAGTACGCTAAAGCGCTCATAACCCCATGGTACAAAAGCCGTCACAGTCTAGAGAAAAGGGTCACAGGGTGCCAAAACTGCCGTGCGTTGGGAGTCATTATCTCAGGTACGGCCACACTAATGGGCAAATGCGAACCTGAGATAAAGAGCAGGGGCATATGAAGAGAGGTGGCGTGAGCGTACTAAGGGAAGTAATAATCAGGAAAAGCTTAGCAATGTTCCGGGTGCCGCCAGTAAGCATAAGCGAGGTCGTAGCGGAGGAGACCATACGCACGAGGATAATTTGGTTCGGCGCAATGAGTGCAAGCCGTGGGAAGAAAAATTGTGCACAATAACAGAGAAGGCCATTGATAAAAGGAAAATAAAAGCAACTGGGGTCTAGACGTAAGTGGAAGAGAGCGAACTCACTACCAGACCATGATCGGAAATTGCACGAACATCTGGGAGTAGCAGGATGACAGAAGACCGTTCAGCTAAGAATAATTTAGTCGGCGCACTGCGATTGGGTAGTACACTTGTAGTGAGAACAACTGTGGGGTCAGCGGAAATAGACAGGTTAAATATCAAATAAGTTATATTATACGGGGGTGATTAGGTCCGGCCAGCCTCTCGAAGTGAGGGAGACCGTTCAGATGACACTTAATTAGTCGGTGCACTGAGATTGAGCCGTACAGATAAGATAGAAAGAAAATAGAGAGGATCAGCAGTAAATGGTAGGAAAGAGAAGGAAGTGGCTGTTTTGACATTGGATGCGAAAGTTCAGCAGATTCTTGAGGTAATAAAAACAGCATTGATTCTGTAGTCTAGACCGTTGACATCCCGGTAGACTGGAAGATGTCAACTAGAAGCAGACTGGTCAGATAAGGCTAGGTTAAGGAAGGGCATTTAGATTTCGCTGCCTTATTGAAGAATTCAAAACAAACAGCGCAGCAAGGATATGCGGGCCAGAATGAAAATCGTTTACTGCTAAAGTGTAGATAAGCCAACGATTCTCTCGTGCGAAGGAGTATGAATCGTTCAGTTCCAGACGATAGCCGGTAATATCACAGTGGTATGAGAAAATTCGGTGAGCGGGAGACCAATCAAACAAGACTGGATTGGTCGGCGCATTGAGCTTAAGTCTTACAGTTAATGTGGGAAGTAAGTAGTCAGCAGAGATGGACAGGTTTGGGCTGGAAGAGGCTATATGTATATAGGGTAAGCCACTGCAAGTCAGGCAGGCTCGCAATGTGAGAGCAGTTGCGTGTTGGTTATGCAGAGCCTAAAACGTTTACAGTTCGTTAATCTGGAAACAGTCAAAAGGAGAATAAGGCAGAGCACTGAGGGCCGGCTTTCCGGTTGAGGAACAAATAAAGGCAGAGCGCCATAAGAAGTGAACAGCTTTGAGATAAAGAAGGATCACAGACCATAAATGGAATAGTTAACCTGGCTCTCAAAGTAATGGGGCAGAGAGTTCATTCATCTGAGCAATGGCTGGCAACGTCACAAGATTTGGATAGGAGACCAATCAGACAAGACTAGATTAGTCGGCGTATGTAGATTGAGTCGTACAGTTAATTAGGGGCGATAAATGGAGGCAGTAGGATTGGACAGGTTAGAGATAGAAGTGGATAAATTAACCTGTTGAACAAGTCCAGCAGACTTTCGAGGTAAGGGAGACATTGCGTTGAATCTACAGAGCTTATATCGTTAACATCCCGGTGGTCTGGAAGAAGTCACGTAAGCAGACTAGCCAGATGAGGCTAGGCTAAGGCAAGGCACTGAGATTCAACTGTCCGATTGAAGAGGGATCGAAAACGGAGACCGCAGCAGGGAAACGACAGGACCGGCATGGAGAAGGTTTACTGCTATGGTGTGGAGAAGCCAACGAGACTTTCGTGTGAAGAGCTATCGAGCGTTCCGTCTTCCGAACAATGGCCGGTAATGTCACAGTAGTCTGGGAAAATTCGGTGGGCAGCAACCGATCGGACAAGACTGGATTAGTAGACGCAGTGAGATTGTGTTATACAGCTAATTTTGGAGGCCAAATGGAGTAGGTCAAACGATTGACAGGTTGGCGCTGGAAGCGTCTATATTAATACCGAGTGAACAAATCCAGCAGGCTGTCAACATGAGGGAGATTTTGTTTTGAGTTTTATGGTGCGTAGGCCTTGTATATCTCGGTAGTTTGGAAGAAGCCAAAGAAACCATACTGGTCCAGTAAGACTAGGTTGGGGCAAAGCACTGAGAGGTGGTTAGCCGGTTGAAGAAGGAATGAAAGTAGCGTTCAGTCTTCAGTACAATGACCGCTAATGTCACAGTAGTCGGAGAGCAGGAGACCAAGCAAGCCAAACTGGAGTATTCGACATGCTCAGATTAGGTTGCACAGTTAAGGTTGGAAGCCAAATAGTGTGAGTCAGGAAATGGACGATTTAGAGAGGGATGTGGCTATATTTGTATAGTGTGAACCCGTCCAGCAGGCTGTCAAGGTGAGGAAGACATAGCTTTGGGTCTACAGATCCTAGACCGCTCATATCTCGGTAGCCTGGAAGAAGTCAAGGAGAAGGAGGCTGGTCAGATTAGACTAGGGCAGGGCACGGTGAGCTGACTCTCCGGATGAGGGAGAAAATAAAGACAGAGCGCGAGAAGGCAAGGACAGGGTCGAGATAAAAAAGGTTTATAGACAAGATATTGGAAAGTCAACTGTCTCCCCAGGTAATGAGGACAGAGCGTTAGGCCTTCCAAACAATAGCTGCTCACGTCACAACAGTCGGAGAGAATGAGACAGATCAGACGAGACTGGATTATTCGGCGCGTTGTGATTGAGTAGTATAGTTCATTTGGGAAGAAAAGTAAAGTGAGTCAGTAGGATTGGACAGGTCAAAAATAGAAGTGGCTATATTAACGTACGGTGAACAGGTCCGGCAGGCTGTCGCGGTGACTTAGACACTACTTTGAATCGACCGCGCCTAGACCGTTAACATCCCGGTAGCCTGGTAGTAGTCCCAGAGCATTTGACTGAGCAGATAAAGCTAAATTAAGGCAGGTCACTGAGAGTTGGCCGTCCGCTTAAAGAAGGATTGAATACAGAGGGCGCTCAGTCATCTGAACGTAGGCCAGTAGTGCCACAGCATTCTGAGGGAGGTCGGAGAGCAGGAGACCGACCAGACAAGACTGGAATAATGGTCGCAGCAAGATTGAGTTAAATGTGGTTGACAAATGGAGTGGGTCAAGAGATGTACAGCTTAGAGATGGAAGTGCCTATATTAATAAAGAGTGAACCAGTCTAGTAGGCTGTCAACTTAAGGGAGACATAGCTGTGAGTCCTACAGAACCTAGACCGTTTAAATCTTGCTAGTCTGGATAAGGTCATAAAAGCAGACTGTTCAGATGAGACTAGGTTATTGCAGGGTGGGCAATCCTATTAAAGAAGAAATGAAAGCAGAGAGAGCCATAAGGAGAAAAAAGGGTATGAATAGAAAGAGATTTACTTTTAAGGTGTGGATAAATCCATGAGGCTCACGAAGTATTTGGTTTGAAGAGACCTATGCCACCATGGCATTCATGATGCTTCATCACCGCAGTAGGGCTAAACCAACACAATTAAACTAGGGCTTTTTAATGTGGATAAAATTCATTACATTTTATTTTATTTTTGTGCTGCCCACTTGCTAATCTTCTCCCCCTAACCTACGTCGCTCACGCAAATTGTGGTAAACTTTTGCAATTTCATCGCGTGGTATTTTTAAATGACTTTCGGACATTTTGCACTTATCGCGTATTCACATTCACCCAATTTTTTCCATATGCTCATTGAGCGAGTATTTATGTCGTCGTATGGGTTTACTTTATTCGATATCGGCATTTCGAATGATTGGCTGTTGTTTGACATCCCAGATGTGGCTGCGCTTGATGTGCATGTTGACAAGGTGCCTACCTGTCTATTACCCACTACCTCGTTCATACTGGCTCTAGGAGACGGTTGGTCGTTGCTGGAGCGGACGGGGTACACGGTCCTTGTGGCCGTGTTGGGCTCGAAGAGTGTTTCCATGCACTCAGTGTGGAGCGGACTACGGTCCAGCCACCGCTTTTGTGCGGTTAACGCCCCAAATACAGCGTGCTTGTGTTTGCCTGTGAAGGAGCGTGGGCCGGCTCCACTGATGAAACGTGGCTCCCATCCGCATGCCTCCCGGTCTTATTCCTTCGGGTTTGCATTGGATATAAGGTGTGTGGTTGGAGCTGTGGGTGGTGCAGCGCAGGCCATCCGTGGTCCCGCTGTTGCGCATGCCAGCCCACCGACTCCCTCGACGTGCGTTGTTTGCTCACCGGGGATGTGGGCGGAAGAAGAGGAGAGGTGGCCAAGCGATGACTTGGTCCAGAGGAATGAAGGCCCTCACTTCGGAGCTAACCTCAGTTGGAGCTTCACGGCTCCCTGGTTGGGGTCCAAAAGCCGGTGAACACGTTTGGCTGGATACACTTGCTGATATGGCAAGGAGCCGACCTCAGTGGCGTTCCTGCTGTGAGTTTATTGTCCCTCCCCATCCCTTTAGCCTCCCCCTCCATCTACGATCTTATTTCGTAGGGTAAAACGTAATTAAATTTTTGTTTTTGCCTAGTAGCCGGCTAGTAGCTTACCGGAACGATGCGTAACCGTTGCTGGTAGCTCAGCTGGCCTTCAACTGTCGTATTTATTTTTCCTTTATGTATTGTATGTATGTATGTATTTCCTTTATGTATTGCGGTACAATAGCGGAAGGGTTTTACCATCTCTAGCTGACATGTATAATGATGATGATGATGATGATGATGATGTAGGCGCAGGAGTCTTGTGGCTGACCACAGTGACAGGCAAATCCGAAACCGGATGCCGCCAACCATGCCACCATGGGCGCATTGGTGTGTGCAGCCGATGCAGCATTTTCCGCCGTATTCGCATGGGGACATGGGGAGGAGGAGTCGGTTTCTCAGAAACTGCAGGCCAAGCTCCGTCTCCGTACAATTGCACGGCGGACGGACAAAGCAAAGCAGCTTGACTGTCGCCTTGACTCTTTAAAAGCGGTATAATGACGGAGGTTGGAGCCGTTGAGAACACAGATAGATGCTAGTTGCCGCACAACCTGCACACAGACTGAAGATAGCATGCGGATAAGGATGAAGCCCTTTCACTCTCGCTTGAATAACCGTTAGAGATTGACTGCGCTCCATTAAACGGTCTCAAACAACACCCAGTTAACGGAAACTGCTGCAGACACGCGAACGCTTGATGAGACGCAGGGAACATAAATGCCAAGGTGCGAAAGCGCAACTGTGCCGGTGCCTGCGGGATCCTTCCTGAAGAAGCGAACCACGGCGGAAACGGCGTAAGCGCTAAGGTAGGAAGTTCTAGGCTCCAGGGAGAAGAATGTGCTTGGAAGCCACTTATGAATCGCCATATCACGGCGTACATTGACCAGGCGGACTATTATGCGCGAATTGAAGAGGAACCAAGTTACTGGAAAGAAAGCCTTGTGGACCCCTAGGGCTACAGAAATGGAGCCAGCAGGAGCAGTAGGCAATTATCGCAAGCTGTTTCAGCTGATCCGCAACACTGGTCCCAGGAAACCAGGCGCCAGTGGGACACTCAGCGACAGCGCAGGTGCACTGATACACAATAAGGAACGCCGGATGGCTCCTTGAGCAAAACACTTTCATGCTCAATTCAGTTGTTTCCCTGCTGCCGGACCTCTTCCTACCCAGGTGATGCAGGAAGATCAATGGACGCTTAGTGTACAGACTCCGTCGGTGCCCCAGGACCAAAAAGCGATCACAGCGCTTAATCGCGTTCGTGCAGCTGGCCCAGGACCCCTCCCACCTGCACTGTTTAAGAATGAAGTTGAGCTCCTCTGCAAAGCAAAGACCTCCCTATTCGAACGGCTCTGGAAGAAAAAGATTTTCCCCACTAATTGCAGGGGATCTAGTATAGTGTCAGTTTACAAAAAGGGTGTTCGCACAGTCTGTTGTAACCACAGGCTATCAGCCTAATTTAAGTGCGGACGTAATTACTGGCCTCGGTTATGTTTCGTCGCCTCACCGCGGAACGGGAACTATGGATTACGGAAGCAAAGGCCGGTTTCCACCCAGGACAAGGTTGGGTTGACCACGTGTTCACTTTTCGGCGTGGGCTAAAGCAGCGCCAGGCGGACCGACAATAGCTGTTTCTGGAATACAACAATGCGTTCGATTCCGTCGATCCATCGATTCCGTCTAAAATACTTGTGTGGAATGGTGTTCCTTAGAAGCAAATGAACATCCTTCGTGCTGTATATTCGATTACCACAGCCCGCGTCAGGGTCTACGGTGAGCATGCATATAGCTTTCCGACCACATATACCGTTCTTCCGTGGTGTCCGATTTCGCCCAGTTTCGTTCAATTTCTTTGTAGATTCTATTTCGTGGAATGCTTCCTTGCGGACTCTCACAATGTAGGGGTTGAAGTGCTGCCTGGTGAAAGATTCATTGGCCTACATTATGCGCACGATATCGTCATTCTTTTCGACCTTATTTCAGCGGCACAATGAACCCCGATTAGTCTGTGTAGAGTGGTACCATTATCTGCTATGCACATCACGCCTTCAAAGTACTGATGGTTACTGCAGGACCACCAATCACTTCCCGCCCCTTGAACCTTGAGAAGGAGGAATTCTTCACGCTTGAGTTATTCACTTACCTTCGCTGCTGCATTAACAAACATGGGAGCATGGAAACTGACGTCATCTAACCCATTGGAACCCCCGGAGCTTCCTTCTTGAAACTGCGGCACTTTTGGCGACAAAAAGGATTTCGTTAATGTAATTGAACTTCTTCAAAGTCGTATGCAGGCGACGCTGCAGGTGTACGGACATACCCCGGATGTGTTGCGGTTTCCTCTGATGTGTACCTAGCTTGTCGCTTATCTCCTTTCCTGTTTAGTATCTAGCTTCAAGCCATGTCTTGCGCTTTTCGTGCCTCACGTGCGTACGGTGTTCGTGTGGAGCACCGTATTGCCAGTGGGTTATTGAACGTCCATTGTTTAGGTGCCAGAAACGTAGTCTGTCAGGCAACTGTACGCAACCCGAAAGTTGCTGACGTCTGTACGTCGCATGCATACCGCGCGGAGGAGTTGCAACGCAGGATTATTGCTCGGGCTTCGACGGTTGCCGAAGTACGCCCCACCGTCTACGCAAGCGAAACCGTCTTTCTCTTTCAGCATTTAACGGGTGTGCGGTCCTCATTATCACCGCCAATCAGCATTGGAACACGCTCCCGATTTCCGCAACCGTGGGAGTGCGAGGTCCATGGCCGCACATCCCGGGGCTGCTTTTTGAAGCTCGAGTGAATCCGAGCCATAAGTAAGGTCCCTTTTCCTAAATGACTAAGGCATAACCGACTAAGTGCACATGCGGGGTCATTCACGGCTAGCGCTTCTATTGGCCCTTCTTCCGCTTACTGTTACAACCAGATTAAGCAACAACGACCAGCCGTAACAGGTGAAATACGATTTCCATGTTGACTTCCGATTCACACCGGCAAGTTGAATTGCCACACCCTCCGGCATCTGAGGTTACGCTGCAACAGGGCAGCGTTCGTATCTCCTGGTACAACCATACAAAGTATGCGTGATTACAGGCCATAGGTGAGCGTAGGTTTCCAAGACAACTTTCTTATCATAGCCATATACGTCCGGCCTACCTAACGCTGTCACTGAGCCTCCTCCCACGTACTGCTACCGGCAGGTTATGCATACTTGACTCATAGCCGCAGGTACCATAGGCGTTCCATAATACCCTATCTTTCAGAGCCACAGTGATATGCGCCGCCCTTCGCCTTCCTACTTAACGCTGCCACTGCGTCTACTCAAACGTACTGCCACCTGCATATGATGCATCGTTGATTCATAGACACAGGTACCATCGGATTTCCATAATCAATTCTCTTCCAGAGCCAAAATGATATGCGCCGCCCTTCGCCTTCCTACTTAACGCTGCACTGCGTCTACTCAACCGTACCGGCTCCGCAATATGCTGCATCGGTGAAACCTATTTCCGGGTATTTTTTCACTTCATTGTTTAAGGCACTTCCACAGCCCAAATAACATGCGTCGTAACCCAAGTGAACCCTGCTACTGTCTATTTTTCCACGTACTGGCCCCACTTTAACGTCCATCAGTGATAGACGTATAAAGGTATCGTTGCATTTCAATGATGACATCTCTTTCATAGCAGAAGTACATATCAGCCGCCCCACCGTCGAGGTTACCGCTGTCCCAGCACCATAGCATGAATTGTGAACTTATACACCGCCGTGGTTCAGCATTATAGGATATGACTCCCTCAATCAACTCACTGTACGCTTGCATTCTTCCTGTCTATTGTCTTTTCTTTATTCCACCTTAGCTCTCGTCTGGCGACCTTCTTTATCTCATCCGGTCAGTGCACAGCTGCTCCTTGCTAGAAGCCCAGCTGTCACTCGTCTGTGACACCTAATTAATAGTAGTTCAGTAGTCTCACTGGCTTCGCCCGAGTCAGCCTTCCCTAGTTTTATTCCTTTAGCACCCTAGCATGATCTTATTATGTGCGCGTCGCCGCGTCTTCGCTTATTTTTGCTCTAACCTATTTAAGCGCCTTAGCTTATGCCTGTGATTCATCCGTTCGTTGTCCTTCCTTTATGAAACCTTTCTTAGCTCTTCTGTCGTGCAGGCATATCCATGTATTCAACACAAGCCGCTCTTTTGCCTCCCCCTTCTTAATGTTCATTTATCCCTTACTCGATATATTGTCTTAGTCCTTATTACCTGTAAACCTCCAGCTCTCGGGCTTGCATTCTCTGGCACTATCCTTCATCATCATCAGCAGCAGCATACACGTTAGCTAGAGGTGGGGAACACCTCAGCTACTGTGCCGCAGCACTATTCAGCTAGGTACTATTATCTTAACGCCCTAGCTGCTGCGGTTAGGCCTCACTGCTCTGATACTCTAAGCAACCTTACTCTCCGCTGCATTTCGGCTATTCCTTGCCCTTCCGTCAATTAATGTTTCTTAGCCTCTTAGTTCTTCACTCCTCTCACCTGGTCATCTCACAGACGCCCGTTAGCTTCACATTTCTAGGTGTTCATTTCTCACCATTTTCTTAGCACCCTAGAATGACTTGTTTCTTTGCGCGACACTACGTATTCATTTGTTCCGCACGTTCCCTTTCTTTTAACTGATCATTAACACTTCACTTCTATTGATCAATTCTTTCTCATCTGGTAATCTGGGTCCGTTATTGCAGCAATGGTATAGACACTTACCTTTGTAGAAGGTTAGCTCTCATAGGCTTTTCCTACTTCAGTAGGCCATAGCACTATACTCCTAGTACCCTCGTGTCGTCTTTCTGTCTTGATCCCCCGATAATTTTTACTCAATGCTTGAGTCTTATCTATCCGCTGACTTACCACCAATTGACCTTTGTATCTCTTTTGATGTAGGCTAGCCACCAGCCGTCCATCCACCATTCAAACGCCGCTGGTCCCTGAACTCTGCTTTCTGTCTTCCCACGCAATAGTCGCATCATAGTAAACTGCTACTGCGTTTATGCTTAATAGCGGAAGGCGCGTTATTCCATGTAGATAGTAGCAACCAACTTATAGGGCCATTGCTTTCGTAAAACATTCAAAAGACACTTTCAGCACAATCATTGCTGCACATTGTACATCATTTGTCTCCACTCTAAATGTTATAACATAGGATTATAACAATGTTTGTATCCACAGCTGTTCGTTGCGGCCTTGGTTGTCCCTCACCTTCCCTTTTCTCCGAGGTCCGGAACTTTTTGGTGATCTGGGATTGGACCGAGAAACCGCTTTTGTCCGGGACAGGACAACCCATAAGGACCTATGAAGCACATAGCTGTACAACAAACGAATACAACAGCACCCACTACCATGATCGTTGTCCAGTGATAGCTGGATTCGAGAACTACATACACATGAAAAGAATACATACTCCTGAAAAATCCAGACGAAAGAAACTGACGTTTTGCCCCCTGGATACCCACACAGAAGATTCTTCCTGAAGATCCTATCCTCGACCCTCCTCAGCCATTATGGCGGCCCTGCCCAAGAAACCTGATCAACAAACAGAGGAAATTGAACGTCAGTTGACTGCGGATATCGGAGTGTGAAATCAGTCGGACACTTGGTCTGCCAGTTGTATATTAGTGCACAAACAAATTTCTGACAGTGTTCCAGGACGTGGTGGGTTTTCTCCTGGCAAGCGTTCTCCCTATAAAAAGTCACAAATATCCGTGTAACAACACTGCAACGTAGCGGATTTGACTCGCCACCGAATAAAGTCACTGCCCTGAACTGCATACTGGCAAGTCGACCAGAAACATAATTCCATATTTTGCCGTGGCACTTTCAATAATAAGTTACACTGTGCTTATATGTATCGTTTACATTACACATATAGTGCCCTGACTGTTTACACTACGCACGCTAGAACCCAACGTTTCGTCATTCATTGAAGACTATCCCTCAGGACTACTTACATAATTTCCGCAGCCTGTACAACCTTCGGCTTACTGCCGAGTAC
Organism: Dicrocoelium dendriticum; assembly: GCA_944474145.2. Lineage (NCBI taxonomy): Eukaryota > Metazoa > Platyhelminthes > Trematoda > Plagiorchiida > Dicrocoeliidae > Dicrocoelium > Dicrocoelium dendriticum. The sequence goes on along the minus strand of OX104069.1, from coordinate 69,197,926 downwards.
GCTCAGCAACGTGTTTGTTGCGAAGCAATATTGCATGTAAATGTTGATCATGCCTTGCTTGGTGTGGCTCGACAAATTCGAGAATAAACTATTTATTTTTTTATGTATTTATATCAGGCGTTCGTGAAGGCGAACATAATGTAGGATCCAAGTTAAATTATGACCGCGCTTTCAGACATAGTACTCAAGCACCGCAATCCGCCGTCCCCATTACCGCCTTTGGTCACCCTGTGCCGTACGTGCATGTGCCATATCCTGCAATAGCGCCGGGTCCGGTCGTCCTTCGCTTTCCAGTTCCGCCTACATTTGACATTCCTTAGAGAACGGAGCAACGGCACGTTTCAGGGCCACCCTCTGGCACGGGTCCTTGTCGTCCCACTTCACAAAGGCAACGTGCAAACGCTGCACATTCCTTGCGGCGGACTACAAGCGCACAGGTTCAGCGGGTGGTTCCGTAATCTGCTGACGATATACGGGCCAATTTCTACATCATGACGTGTGACATTGGAACCTTGGAACATTGTATTTAATGGGAATATGAGCTCGAGCTTATCTGACCCATAGAGTAAAAGGAATTTGGGTTTGGTCCAATGAAAGATTAAGCAACCTTATGGCGATTTGAATTTGCGTGTTAGCCATAGCTTCACTGGGCTTATGCGGCCTTTAAATAGGATGCAAGCCAGCTCAAGGCGTGACATCCCAGCACGCCCTTCGAAACGGCTATGGAAAGGATGTAGGTAAAAGCAATAAAAGAAAGGGACTATATCAAGTACTGGGTGGTTATATCAGGGAATATTGTAGTGCAGCTCGGCCAGATGAGAGTACAGGCGGGCCCTAAAATCCGCCACAGTGGGTGCCAAGAGTAAATCGGCAGGCAGAGCATTCCATGGTCGGCAGATTAGCAACGCTGAGTAGTGTCGTCTGCAGTTCAGCCGACTGTGCTGATATGTGAGCCTCAGTGGGTGGCCACGTAGTCGCGGGCACGATTGGTGCAGTATGGGTAGGTGGCGACAAGGATGTCTAGGGTTGCATAAGATCATAAATACAAGGATCACGTCGCTACGTAGAGGTCAGTAGTTAAGCGAGTAGAGGCCTAGGCAGTGAAGTCGTTTTGGATAAGCTAGCTGCTTGAGACCTAGTACCAGTTTTGTTGCCCGACGTTGTGGGGCTTCGAGTATGCGTTGGTCCTTCAAAAACCAGGTGCTCCAAGCTTGAATTGCAAATCCAAATGGGGTCGAAGAAGTGTATTGAGGTGGAGGCGGAAATTGTTAGGGTCAACATGACCGAAGACTCGTTTCAGCCATGCCACCATGCGGTTAGCAGCAGCAGCTGCTTTCCGGCAAGAAGCGGAAACGGAAAGACTCGTCTGGGTAATGCACACAACGTCCCTTTCGGCTGAAGAGACTTGGAGGATAGAAGCTTCCAGGGAGTATATAGGAGAAAAGTGGAGGAGCGTGTAGAAAGGACGCGACATTTCGAAGGGTTAATTGGAAGATTGATTTCTATAGACTACTGATGCGAAGGTCGAGTTCCGGCTGAAAATGTGCGTATGGTCCGCAAGGTTAATGGTGGGCCACAGCTTCGCGTCATCCGCATATAGCAGCAGCGAAGACTTCCCTTGGACTGTGACGTCATAAATGAAGGCTAGGAAGAGGTGCGGTCCGAGAACAGCCCCCTGTAGAACTCCACTTGTTACAAGCATGCGGGGAGAAAACGCTCCGTCGACGCGTACTTGGACGGTACGAGTATGAAGATGGTTCCGCATCCAGTCCATCAAGGCCCTTGAAACGCCGTAAGATACCAGCTGCTTTAGTGGCATGTTGTGGTCGACCTCATGGAAGGCTTTGGCGAAATCCAGGAATATAATATGCGTTTCTAGGTTAGAGTCAGCAGCAGGCGTCCAGCTACCCCTGGCAACCAGCGGGTTACTCAGGCACGAGCGTTGCTGCCGGAAACCCTGCTGCCAATTAAAGAGAAGTTCCTGGGCCTCCATGTAGTCTAATAAAGCGTCTGCGACGATCGATTTCATCACTTCGGGGGTCGTAGAAAGGTGTTATTCGTCGGTAATTTGCCGCATTTTGCGAGTACCGCCTTTGTAGCTTGGTGTAGTAGTCCCACATTTCCAATCATTGGGAACTTTGCCTTGCGAGAAGAAGTGGATGAACAGCTCCACTAGGGGTAAAGCTAGAGCTGGAACGCACGCACGCAAGAGCTTTGGGTGGAAACCATCAGCGCCAGGACAGGCCGTAGGCTGCAGGGATTTGTGTTTTGCCAGGATCTTCTCTGGAGTGAAATGAACATTCGTCAGGGAAGTTGCCGATGAGATCCTAGACGGTACTATCGTTGTGGGCGTTAACGGAAAGGAAAATGTGGATGCATACTGCTGGCACAGGACTTGTGCTCCCTCGTTCGCTGACTTCGTAAGCCCTGTGGGGGACGTCAGTGCGGTGACACCGAGCATGGCTTGTCGAAGACCGTTGATGTGACTATTGTTAGTGGCTTATAATGGTTACTACGACTAGTTGGCGGATTGAAAATATCAGAAGGTGTGCACTAACAAAAATGAAGTATAAGTATTGAGGCGTGTTCGTTATGTATCAGTACAGTAAAGATATAAAAAGGATAGGCCGGCCCTAAGAATACAATGTACGAGATAGAATTTAATAGTGTTACTCAAAAATAAGGTAATGAGAAAGTGGTGACTTATCTCACAGCACAAATCCTGTTCGTGGGGAAATCGTAGGTCGCGGCCAGTCCGGTCGTGTGACGATTGCCTTGTCGTCGTGGGCGTAGCGCTTTTCTTGACGGTTGTCAAAGCACCAGTCGGGACGGTCGTGTGACGTTCGTTGTAGTCGGTCGGGGGAATGTCGTTGTCGATGTACTATACGGTTTTATATAATACTTCATTCAGGCGTTCAAACATGTGGGCCGTAAGTAGTACGATGTGTGAATGTAGGTCAAGGGGAAGAGAAGTACACAATGTGAGAATGTGTTATCCGAGACAATCTCGATAAGAATGAAACAGTTTTGTTTTGTTGACCTCGGTCGTGATGTAGGTCACGCGACTCAATTACACGATGTGAGGATGTGGTATCCAAGGCAATCTCGATAAAACTAGGTTTTATTAGGTTGACCTCGGATTTAAGTACACGTGCACGTGGTGATGAAATCTTCCGTTCCGAAGATAGTGTAACGGAATCAAAAGTGCATGTGCAATGCGACCTCACAATACCCTCCTCCTTGAAAAAGGGTATGCATCGGGGCCTGAGTTGTGTCAGCCTGCAACAAAACGGTCAGGCCAATGTACCTGTCTTCCAGATCGCGTGGTGCGTTCTTGATTTCGTCCCGGAATTGTGGGTGGTCGTGTATTGTCGGTCGTCAGCGTCTTGGCCTTGTCAGTGCGTGTTGGAGCGTTATCCGTGTGGTATGTCTCCACTGAATCCGTATACGCCGGTTTCAAACGATCTATGCTGATAGTATCAGGTTTGCCACGCCATAGAATGGTGAAGTATTTCTCTTGGCGTGAAAGTACCGGAAACGGGCCCTCATAAGGAGGTTGTAAAGGTTGTTTTACCCTGTCAGTGCGAATGAAAACATGGGTACAGGTCGAAAGTTCTGGAGGAATGTGGGGTAGTTTTGTTGTGAAAGTGGGTGCGCAGTATTGTAGTTTGCTCATGTGCGTTTTCAGACGAGCCACATACGTTGGAGGGTCACTGAGTACTGCTGTGTCAGGCGTGAAAAATTGGCCGGGTATACGTAATGTTGTGCCAAAGACCAACTCAGCAGGTGAACAGTTCAGTGTTGTACGAAACATCGTGCGTATGTGAAGTAGGATGAGTGGGAGTTGTTCTGTCCATCTAGCTGAATCACCGTTTGCTTTGAAAGCGGTTTTTAAGTGTCGATGAAAACGTTCGACTAAACCGTTCGCTTGTGGGTGATAGGCCGTTGTACGTATACGTTTGCAACCGAGTAGTTCGGTCAGTTGCTGAAAAAGGTGTGACTCGAATTGTGAACCTCGATCAGTGGTTATGTAGGAAGGAACACCGAAAATGGCAATCCATCTGGTAATCAGTGCGCGAGCAATAGTTTCTGTCGATGTGTCCGCAATAGGAATGGCTTCAGGCCATCGAGTGAAACGGTCTATACAAGTCAGAATGTATGAATTTCCGTTTGAATGGGGTAGTGGACCAACTATATCAATATGAATATGGTCGAATCTGCGATCTGGTTGTGCGAAAGTACCAGTATCAGAGTGCGTATGCCGAACGACCTTTGAACGTTGACACGGTATGCAATGTTTAGCCCATTTGCGTATGTCCACGTTCATATTCGGCCAAACAAAACGTTGCGCTATTAAACGAAGGGTCGCGCGGATTCCAGGGTGAGAAACGTTATGAAGGGCGTTAAATATTTCTCTACGCATAGGTTCGAGTACCCATGGTCTGGGGTTATTTGTCGCCATATCACAGTCAATAGTACCTGGTGCCGAAGGTATCGGAAATGGTCGTATCTTCAACGATGAGGATTGCTTATCCGTATGCGTCGGTAGTGGCATAGCTTTCTGCAGTCGTGCCATGCGTTGGAAATCGATGGAGGATATACCGGTGATCTCGTCGACAGCCGGTCGGGACAAGTTATCCGCTACAATATTACTAGCACCAGTTATGTGTCTAATGTCGCATGTGAACTGTGAGATGTAATCGAGATGACGAATCTCACGAGGTGAATAGCGGTCGGGCTTAGCAAGGAAGGCGGAGACTAACGGCTTGTGGTCAGTAAAAACACAAAATTCACGGCCTTTGAGAAGATGTCGAAAGTGCTTAATAGCTAGATAAATGGCTAAAAGTTCCCGACCAAAGGTACTATAGTGTGTTTCCGTCGTCGTCAAGCTTTTTGAGAAGAAGCCAATGTGTTGCATTTGATTATTAACGTGTTGATTCAGGACTGCTCCGGCGGCTGTATTAGAAGCGTCGGTGTGAAGAGACAACGTTGCGTCCGGACGGATATGATACAGATTCAATTGATTTTTACGAACGCTTTTTATTTGCGTGAAAGCTTGCGTAGCGGCAGCGGGCATTACAAAATGTTTCTGAGGTCCAACCAAGAGATTTGTTAGAGGAGCTAAAATCTCGGCTGCATGCGGGATGAAACGTCGGTAATAATTAATCATTCCCAGAAACCTCTTGAGTTGGCGGAAGGATGTCGGGGGAGGATACGTTGTGAGCGATAACGAGTTGGGATCTGTTGGTGTCAGGCCAGTGCTATCTATTCGGTGACCTAGGTAATCTAATGACGGAACTCCTAGTGTGCTCTTTCGTAGGTTGAGGGTGATACCAAATTTGTCTAGACGCTGAAATAACGTACGCAAATGTAGTTTGTGCTCTTCTGGTGTCTTACTGGCTATTATAATATCGTCCAAGTACGCGAAAACAAAAGGTAGACCATGTAAGACTTGATCAATAAACCGTTGAAAAGTTTGCGCAGCGTTACGCAATCCAAAAGGCATACGTAAAAATTCCAACATACCGAACGGAGTAGTAACTGCAGTCTTATGTATATCGGCAGGGTACACCGGAATATGGTGGTATGCTCTGAATATATCGATGTGCGAGAAGATTGTGCTACCAGCAATGTTCGATGTGAAATCCTGTATATGTGGGATGGGGTATCTGTCTGGCTCTGTAACATTGTTTAGAGCTCTGTAGTCGCCACAGGGTCGCCAGTCATTTGGATCTGATTTCGGTACCATGTGTAGAGGTGATGACCAAGTGCTTTGTGAGGGACGTATTATTCCTAATTGAAGCATGTGTTGGAACTCAGCCTTAGCTATTTTCATCCTATCAGGATTCATTCGACGTAGGCGAGCGTACACTGGATTACCATGGGTTACTATGCGATGAGTTACGTCGTGTTTAATCTCCGTCTGATGGAACTTCGGTTTTAGGAGAGCGGGAAAATCACGTAAAATTGCGGAGAATGAAGAATCAAGCAAATTCGCGGCAAAAAGGCTTGGTGTGAATGATGGAGTTGTAGTAGTCTGACCAGTAACAGGTAATCGGGTCGTCAAATCTAGGAGACAACGATTGGTAAGATCGACTAACAATTTAAAATGGGTCAAAAAATCGGCACAAAGTAAGGGCTGTTTGACATCCGCTACGATGAATACCCATGTAAAAGAGCGACGTAAACCAAGGTTCAGAGTTAAGGAGCGTTGTCAAAAAGTGGAAATACATGTACCATTGGCTGCAGTCAGTCGTCGTGAGCTTTGTTTGAGGGCATGCTGGCCTTGAGAGGGGGGTATGACACACTCACGCTGTACAAGGCTTTGGGAGTGGATGAAATTTTACGCATAAGCTGACGCTGATGATCACTCTTATCTTCTCGTACAAGATGGACGCGTGGGTTACGACGACTCGGCAATATTCCCACTGAATGGCCGTTGGATGTGAGTGATAGTTTCTCCATGCCGGGTCTCTGGAGGCAATCCACGTTTGTGTACGACTTCGGATGACTGCTAAGTGTATATTTGCAGGTCGTCGCAGTGAAGCAGTGTTCACGTAGGGTAAGGCAAAAGTTTGATCACAGGCTGTCTGCAATCGATTAGGTCTTAGGTGACCAGCTGTTATCGGAAATGAGAAGGTCCAATTTTCGGTAATCCGTCCAGCGTTTGGTATAAGTTGACGTGCTGGCGGAGTTTTCGGCGAAGCCTATAAAATCGAAACGGAGGACGCAGTGGTCGCTAAGCCCCAAAGGAGCATCATACTTAACGTGCTCAACCATCAGTTCTTCGTTAGTGAGGACGTGATCTAGTAGGGTTGTTTGGTTGTTGGATCGGAAACCAGCCGGCTGATGCGTGTGGTTGTATCACGGGGCCGTGTGAAGAACAATGAGGCCTGATGCAAAGGAGTTAGTAGGCGGAACTGAGTAAACTAGATGGGACAAGTTGAAAGCTCCCATGATAAGAAAGTGTGTGTGTTGTGGGATAACATACGGTGGACGTCGTGCAGTAGTCCTGCGTCCTTCTCGGTGGAGTTTGTTGTGAGGCGGTAAAGGATACCAAGACAGTTGGAGGGTTTGTCGGTTTGTACGACTTAGCACCACATGATGTCTGGAGACTGGAAGAACGTGTTTGTTAACATGCTGCAACTGAGAGAGAGGTCTTAGTATGGTGCGACACCACCACTTAAGGTTGTGCGGTCAGAGCGAAGAACTGACATGTGAGGAACTTAGATTTCACCCTCGGTCATGCCGTCGGAGAGCCACGTTTTCCTTATGGCTGCTGGCGTTGAGAGAAGTTGGGATTGGAGCTCCGGAAGTTTGGACATGAGGCCCTGGGACGTAACACTGCAAAGAATGCGGACAACAGACTCATCCATTTAGAAAATGAGACGTTCACTTTAAACAGTTATTTTCAACCATGAATATGCCCTGCAGCCGTACATTATTCCTAAACTTCGTTTCTTTATTTCACACAGCCTTTGGAAGTTTAACTCGTAAGACCCTCATTTCGTCCGGTAATAATACTTGATGAAACATTTTTGGTTATTCCGGCTTGCTAGCTGATGATCCTAAGCAACGCCCCCCTGGGAAGCAGTCTGGAGCTTCTCCGGTTTGCCTGTGTAAAATTCTAACTAAATTTATTTCATTGTACACCTAGGCAACCGGTGTGGTTTGTTGTACTGATTGCAGAGTTCGAAAGCTTGACTTGCTCACCGCCACTTTTGCCTGGCGCTCGTTTCGGTTGCAACTCGCAAGTGCCCTGTGTGCTGTGCTTGCTCCGTTCCCCCAGCTAGAGCGTCCGCGGTGTCGTTCTTTAATAGCTAGGCAACAGGGAATCTTTACTGTACCAATAGAATTTCCCCTGCAACTCGATCAGCCTTCTAGAAGCGCTCACTGGGCTCCCAGCACAGGCAACACTCTAAATTGATGACCCCGAAGTCGGAACAATCTCAGCGCCGGATATTTCGAACTTTTCTCTGGTGAGCTCGTTTCATTTATTTTTCATATTATGTGGTTTATTTTTGCGTACGGCAGCCTACGCTTTGCGTCATTTTTTGCGTCATGGAATCTGTAGAACCTAAGGTAGAATCTCTGCCTAGCGTCGTATCTCTCTGTGCCACCTGTTTGGGACTTGGATCTATTGTGGTGGTTCGCTCATCTTGGGGCTGAGTTTTACAACCACAGAATCCCTTCCGACTATGCGAGGTGCTGCAAGCTCCTGTCCTACCTCCCCAAGGAGATATCAATGCAGGTTCGTGACGACATCATTTCTCAAACCGAAAACCGCTATGAGGCTCTCAAGGAGGCCACGATTAAGCGTGTTACACCCTCTGAGAAAGTTCGCCTGCAACAGCTTTTCAAGGATCTGCAGCTGGGCGACAAACTGCCCTCAACCCTGCTCCGAGAGATGCAGCAACTCTTTGGTTCCTCAACTATGGATGAGACGTTACTTCGCGAACCATGGCTTCAACGGCTACCGGAAAACATGCAAGCGATTCTCGCTACAGTGGGCTCCGTTTCGCTTACGCAACTAGCAGGTTTAGCGGATCGAGTTATTGAACGATCACAGCCACAAGCCAACGCCAGTACGAGCAATGCCGTTGCGTCATAGCGCTCTTCTATCGCTGGCTTACAGACAACTATAGAAGCCCTCCAAACACAAGTTGCCACACTTAGTCACCAGGTGCAACAGCTTACTATGAACCCTCGTCGTCATAGTCGATCAAAATCGCCCTGCAAAAGTTCTAATTCTAGAAACCGGCGGACCAGCTGTTGGTACCACTAGCGTTTTGGTACCGCAGCTCATAAATGTGTCAAGCCTTGCAACTTCGCCGAGAAGCAGGGAAACTTCTCGGCCGGTCCGTAACGGCGACGGACGCGATCGGCCCACACCAAAGTCGCCTCATCCGCGTTAGGGATTTAACTTCCGGCACCGAGTTTCTAGTCGACACTGGAGCCGAAGTTAGCGTTATACCCCGTGGTCCAGCTGAGGTCGTCTCACCATCACCGACCACGCTGCGTACCGCCAATGGCACACCAATCGCTACTTTCAGCAACAAGCTGCTAACGCTCAATTTAGGCCTCCGGCGAACATTGCGCTGGCGTTTTATTATCGCTGCATTGCCTTTCGCCATCAAAGGCGTAGACTTTCTTCAACGCTTTGACCTCATCGTCAACGCTAAAAGGAAGAAGCTTATCGACTCAAGGACACAGCTCAGTGTTATCGAGACTAGCGCCAACGTGGCTGCTATCACTCCCATTCGTGTCCTACCTCAAGCTTCACAACCTTTTATAGAACTTTTCAACAAACATCCTAAACTCGTTCGCGTCCTGAATGACTTACCTCCTGTGACGTCAAATGTCATGCATCACATTTGCACTAAGGGCCCACCTGTGTCGGCCCGCCCTCACCGACTAGCCCCGGACAAGCTCAAGGCTGCTAAGGCGAAATGCGAGCAAATGCTCTAACTGGGAATAATCCGCCCGTCCAAATGTCCATGGGCATCACCATTACCCTTGGTACCGAAGCAAGCCGGTGACTGGCGCCTCTGTAGTGAATAAATCGCACTCAAAAGAGTTACCGTCCCGGATAAATACAGAGTTCTGCACATGCAAGATAAGACTTCATCTTTAGCTGGCAAGTCGATCTTTACCAAAGTCAACCTAGTTCGCGCGTACCATCAGAAATCTGTGGCGCCAGACGACATTGCTAAAACAGCAGTCATCACGCCATTCGGCCTATTCGAGTACTTCAGAATGCCTTTCGGCCTCAGCAACGCTGCCCAAACTTTTCAGCGTTTCATTCATGAGATAACGCGAGGACTCGAAAGCGTTTACCCTTATTTAGATGACAGACTCATCGCCAGCTCTTCTGCCGAGGAGCATCTTAGTCACCGCGACGCACTCTTTCAACGCTTGACGCAGCATGGGGTTACCGTCAACCTCGATAAATGCGAGCTTGGCCATAACTCCATAGACTTTCTTGCCAACGCATATCCGACTCTGGTATGGAAGCACTGCCAGACAAATTCGAGTCACTGAAGGACTATCCTGCTCCTAGTTCCTTCAAACAGTTACGTCAATTCCTTGGCCTGGTCAAGTATTATCGACGCTTTGTACCTAACTGCGCGAGCATTGTTCAACCAATAACTGACTTGCTCCGTGGTACACAACGGTCTATTCATTTTGCAGAGGACGCTAGGCTGTCTTTTGAGAAGCTCAAAGACGCTAGCTCCCACATAGCGCTTTTCGCTCATGCGGACACATCTGCACCAATCTCCCTGGCAACTGACGCCGCCGACACTGCCGTCGGTGCAGTTCTTTAACAACTCATTGACCGTCGATGGAGACCTCTAGGTTTCTTCTCGAAACGTTTACAGCCTGCAAAATCGCGTTACAGCACCTTCGGTAGGGAACTGTTAGCTATCTACCTAGGTATCAGACATTTCCATCGCTATCTCGAAGGTCGACCCTTTACAGTCTTCACTGACCACAAGCCATTGATTTACGCAATCAAAGGCGCAACGGACAAGTATTCGCCGCGGGAAACTAGACACCTAGACTACGCTTCTCCGTTTACGACAGACGTACGACATGTCTCAGGTGCTTTCAATTCCGTCGTTGATGCGCTTCCACACATTCAACAGATCAGCTAATCGCTTGGCACCAACATTGATCTAGCCGCTATGGCTGCTGCTAAAGAAGCTGATCCCGACATACGCAAGCTAGACGCAACACTACTGAGACGACCAACATCGATCGACTCAAGCCAGCCTCCCTCGACAATTCTGACTCCTCGGTGCAGCAAGCACCTTCACAGCCTGCGCCATCACAGCTCGCACCGCAACCTCAGAGGAGTCAGTCCGGTCCAGCAGAACCGACTACCTCAGCCGAAAGCACTCCTACTCGCCTTGCTATCAATCGACGCGGTAGGAAACTCTAACCTCCAGTTCGTTTTTCGGACTTCGTTCGCACTTACTATTTTACATAGAACCTGCCTTCGAAATTTTCTGCTCTTACTAAGCGTTTTCAAAAATTCACAAAATAGCTCAAAACGCTTTGAAATTACCAAAAAGGAGCAAAACCTTTTGAAAACCGAAAAACTGCACGTTTTCCGCTTTACACTCTTTTGTGTATTGCTATGCATTTACGCTGTTTCTTTCATCTTGCTTTCTATATACACCGTCGGTTGGTTGCACCTCGGTTTCCCGTTTTGCTGGATCTCCGCTCGTCAACTGGAAGTGGAACAAACTTCCTGCTCAACCGCATACGTGAACTTTAATGACCGTCCCCCCACAAACAGTTTTTACCGTTTCGACACCGTAGGGAGGACACGGGTGGGAGCCCGCTAGGGTCCGATTGCATGGTTCTCCCCCAGCAGCTGCATTAGGTTTCACAACCTGGTCTCGCAGAAGGCTGGCCCGCGACGGAGAGTCCTCACGTAGATCGAAGGACTGCTTACACAGTCCCTTCTGAGAGAGAGCTATGTAGCAGTCTGGAGATTCCCCGGTTTGCCTGTGTAAAATTCTAACTAAATTTATTTCATTGTACACCTAGGCAACCGGTGTGGTTTGTTGAACTGATTGCTGAGTTCGAATGCTTGACTTGCTCACCGCCATTTTTGCCTGGCGCTCGTTTCGATTGCAACTCGCAAGTGCCCTGTGTGCTGTGCTTGCTCCGTTCCCCCAGCTAGAGCGTCCGCGGTGTCGTTCTTTTATAGCTAGGTAACAGGGAATCTTTACTGTACAAATAGAAGTTTCCATGCAACTCGATCTGTCTTCTAGAATCGCTCACTGGGCTCCCGGTACAGGCGACTCTCGAAACCAGTAACACGAGAAAATTTGCAAATGGTTTGAGTTTCCCTCTGTCTACCTTACATAATCATATACCTTACAAACGCACGGCGTATATCAGTAAAAAGGTATTCATGTGCGTCGCTTCCCATTCTATTGACAGTCCGTTGCTCCATAGCTTTCCTTCCAAAGAAGTAGGTCTTGTTATTCTACCCAGCAGGGTGAATGTATACATAAAATGCGACACTATTAAGTAACCTAAAACCGGCTGCATCTAGTTAAGTTTAATGAGAAGAGAGCACTACACCTTATTTTTCTATTACGGTAACCTTTTCGGAATTCCATCCCCTATTTCCGCATAGAACAGTTTAACTCCTTTACCCATCACTAGGCATCATACTCTAAACGATTTTAAACGAATAAAGAACCCCTGTTCTACCAAAATCTCTTAAGCTCCGAAATGAATGATCATCGGCTACGACGCTCACATAACATTACTTCATGCACAATCATCTTTCCTTGCGTGAATCAAAACCAATTTATTTAGCACACTTATCAGGAAAAGTATGGTGATCACAATAAGATACAGCTGCAGTCCCCACTAGTAAACATAACAATCCGCTGCGTCCGTAAATGTATACCACAAAACCACTTGTACTTGAACACAATTTTTTTCACGCAACATAACATTGCCGAAATCTCTTCAACTTACCATTTTACATGTATTATGTACCAAATATTCAAGAGTAGGTAGACTTTCACACAAATATTAATTCACGTATGCAGTTCTTACTTATGAACATCCCTTCCTTCCTTACTGCCTTCATTAACCTACATACGCTTACATGTAAAATAAATAAATAAATAAATACTTCATTCTCGACTATGTGAGGCATATACAGGCATATACATGCCATACATATATATGTATATATATATACATTACGTTTCAGAGCAGGGGACAGTTTTACACACACACACAGTCAATTATCTACAGATTAATAATGATTCTAGTCACAATTTCGATTACTCGGTTACGACTTCCGCAACTAACCTCTACTGTAAAGCAATCCCAACCTACAGATCATATTCTGTGCATCGATACTCGTATATTTTGGACATTTACCACACCTGCTGACACTTATTCATTTAACCGAGACATAGCTCGGCCATCCCTAAGCAATATTTTACGTTGTTTCCTTTTTAGCCACTTGCGTGCGGTTATAGATTAACGTTTCCACTTTTATACCAATTTGCAGTTAAGCATGGTACAGTATGGTTTTCAGATTTTTGGAGTTCCTGACTTTACTACAAACACCTTTTGCAACAAATTACCCCCTTAAGACACATAAGTTTACAGAACATAGAAACCAGTTTTCCTGATGGGCAACAGCCCCTATTCAAAATTCCGCCACAGGCGGACACGACGGTCCAAAAATAGAGCACCGGACCGGGATGCTAACCAACCAGTTAGGCCCATAAGCTGGTGAGGGTTGTATGGTAGGATAGACTAAAAGTTGGTTAGGTTAATTGTGTATGTGAAAATGGATAAATGGATAAGGTATATAGCAAATACATCTACGTGATGATAGAAATAAATGGCAACTTTAACTCCTCTGTTGTGATTCAAGTGGAAAACAACGGGCAATAAATCGTTGTAGCGCCAAGTTAGAAGCGGTCATCATAGCGGATGATATGGATGCGTTTAAGATTTTGTTGCGCCCAATTTCCCTAAAATTTACTGACAAGGAGGAGCATGCGAATAAATTTTAACTGGCGGCTACGACGGAAAGTGGTGACTATTTTTGCTCTCAAAATTGATTTGTAAAGATCTTCCTTACCAGCAGGGTGAAAATTTAAATAACAGGTTCGCTGTCATTATGACAAGCGTCTTTAGGCCTGCAACCAAACGCTTTCATTGTCCCGTCGCTGAGCCATGTGGAAAAGCATCTTTCGAAACCAGCCTTCGGGGTTTTCCCGCAAACAGATGAGAGCTTCAACCGAGGCCTGAAAACAATGTGGTTGGGCATTTCCCCGTTTTCTTGAGCATACACATTTTAGCCTCTAACAACATGCAAGAAAAGTATGCTTATACATGGAAATGCAGCGGTCCTATAGCTATTCTTTCATTTTGTAAGGTAAACGCAAGAATCGAATACCACGTCTATTTTATGTGATCTCGCTTACTGACACATGAAAGGGGACGTTGGTTGAGCTAAAGGGTTTTGTGTGCCTGGATCTCCTCTGTCCTTACTCTTTGTGGTTTCTGAAGCCTTGTATGGTTACTTGCCTTTTGACCACCGGACGTTAAGCAGCTATTCGCCGATTGCGCGCATTACTTATTTGCAAAGGCGCATTTACTTTGATTTCTTGTGCGTTGATACTTGCTATGAACCTTGTCTGCGTGCCCTCGTTTCCTCGTTGTTGTGCCTCTGCTGTTTTGCAAAGAGTTTGTCGTCACATGCTTGGAGTTCACGGGGACTTTGTTTCGCCCGTTACAACTTGGTGCGTCCATTTCAATACATGCGTATGACACTTGGTCTTTCCGACTGTTGCTTTTGTCTATTGCATAGCTGGTCACCTTAAACCGGTTCATCACTGTTGCTTATCTCTTACCTTTATTTGATTTTATATCTTGTTTTGGAGGTTGCTTGCGAGTACAGTCCTAACTTCTTGTCGTCCTTCGTATGACTGGTTTGTTGTATTCCGCAAAGTGAAGTGCCTTGAAGCGGTAACAACGCAATGCCATATTTGTTACCGCTGCTTCCATGTAGACTGTACTGGTTTGCATCTAATGCAGTATGCAGTTATGGCTAGTAGCGAGAGCACACCGCACAGCCGCGTTGACTGCTGTGGGCGTAGCACTGAGCGTTACATGCCATTAACTAGCATTCCGATGTCTCAGAGAAGACTGGTGTGTTCTTTGGACAAGAAATGTGATTGCTTTGTTGTTTCTGGACTGTTTAGGTCTCCGTCAAGAGGCAGTGGAAGATACGATTCGCCGGACCCAGCGTATGCTTGCTCACAGTCGATTGTTAGTACACAATTTGGTAACAACACTGTTAAAGGGAACCCTCAGATACCGTGTTTGATTCGGCTGTTAGCCTGGGAGACAATCGAGCTGCTGCCCTTGTCAAAGGAAAATGAAAGAGTGTCAATAAAAGTGGCAAAACAAAAAGCACATGTAGGAGGTCCATCGGGTGCCCCATCCCCATTTCCCTCCATTTCTACTACAGCTGTGTCATCCATGGTCGACTTGCGTACGACGTTGCAGTTTAAACTATCGGAGGCTAATCCGAAATCGCCAACGACAACAGAGCGTTCGCTAAGTGATGCTGAGAAGCGCATACTGGTTGCAGTGTTATTTTCAGTATTGCCACAGTCCTATGGTGTTCTTCCAAAGGAGCATATACTAGGTGATCTTCGTTTGTTTAGAATATGCGTTAACAAATTTTACTGCTAGGTTTTCCCGGCGTCACTGTACGAAAACTCACCAGACTCGGTAGCTTTTCGACTGAGATGCCTGTTGTGTGTTGCTCGGCCGGCTCCAGAGGTGCGCCAAGCTCTTCTACACTTTGCCATTAACCTCAAAGGCACTGGTGTCATGCTGCAAGTAGATCTCGGTTTGACAGATGCTGAAATTGAGTGGCTGTGCGATATTGCATTCCGTCGTAAAACGGAAGAAAGGACCTCTTAGTGAGTCTTCGGGAGGCGAGACGGAGGTGGACTTCCTCACTGCCACCACCGGTTCCGTTGGCGCGCGAGTACAAACCCATTTAGGTGCTCTTCGATAATTCCCGTAGCCTGTTAAACAAGCTCTGTCTAGTCAACGCCGTTGTTGACTAATGCCATGCAAAGGTTCTTGCATTCACTGATACATAGTTGTCCACCGCCATCATGAGAAAAAGGGTGTGCTTACTAGGCTACGCAATGCTGTGGTGTAACCGTCATTGCAATGAAGCTAGACCGTACCGTGGTGCGATGGTTTGGTGCTTCAGGTATCCACTGAGCTACGCTGGGTGGTGTTTTCTCACTTTCAGGGCAACTCATACCAACCTGGTCATCCAGCTTGTGGGTTGGAATGAGGCGACTCCTTGTTCTTTCAAGCAGACTCTTTGTAGCCCAAAGCCAAATACTGTCTTGCGGTCAGGTTTTGGAACCATTGGCCTTGATCGAGAAACATATTCTTTCTGCTGTCTGGGCGTGGGCACGTTAACTGTACCCCGCCCACGTACTACAATAAATTACTCCTCAACCATTTTGGATACTCACGCCACCACAGCAAATAATCTACGGTACCCTATCTGCTGCATCGAGCATGGTGGATAGAGGTTTGGATGCTACTGATTAAACCTACCCATTTTCCTTCCCCTCTTACCCCTTCTCACTCCTACCGTCCCGTGAGTAACTTGGTGCCCACCAGCCGCGAACCAGCTATGGACGCAAAGCGATCACCTTGCGATATGTTACCGCTGGAGAGGTTGCGTCTAGCACCGTCGCTCGATTTGGAGCACATAGGTAAACACCGACTATGCACTTACATATTCTGACCTGCGGATGCGGTTTGGCGGACTCCAGGTATACGCTGTGAGCGCACTGACACCAGCCATCTGGTGAAACAAGTTGTTCTGTATGCCTATCAAAGTACGCTGTCATGCGAGTTGAGTAAGCGCTCACTGGATGCAATTGAAGCTCACTGGTCTTATATTCACCAGACCTTATTAGCAGCAGGCAAATCCTCATGTGGTTAGTCTAATCGCCAACATGAACATTGAGTCTCTTCGTTATCTCTGGAACTATCGATGCTCGCCGGCGTATGCCGACTGGAAGTAAACGCTATGGAACTTGCATAGTGTTGCGGGCAAAAGTCCGTCCTGGCCTGAAGAGAGACCGGAAATTCTGGTTGTCTCATAGTGCAACAGAGAAGGAAATAGCCACTGCCCTTGGAAACCATCTGGGTTTTCCGGCTGATACGGAAAACGGGAAGCAGGAGACCTGGTGTTCTCGAAACTATACGTGAGGTGATTGCACGGCCTATTTACACGTTGTCAAAGCTCTTGGAGCTTTACTCTGAGCACTTTGAAAGGCAGCTCAATCGGTCAGAATCGTTAGGTTTCTTGAGAGTATGAGAGCACTGGCTTTGCTTTGCACCCATGAACTGTAATATGTTCCTCCAAGTTTGGCCTGGACAGCCTCCTTTGCTGGCCCTTAGTGGGGATCAGCTGTATGTCATTCAAAAATTCAACTACCTGGGAAGTTGTTTCAGCGTGCTTGGGAGTAAAGATGAGATCACTAGCCGCATAGCAAAAACCCGGGAAGCTTTTGCTAACCTACCCCATGTATGGCGCATGCGCGACATCACTGTGGCCCTGAAGGTTAGAGTGTACAATGCAGCGGTAAGTTCGACTTTACTGTACGGCTGTGAAACCTGACCCATTAGATCAGTGGACATATAGGTGCGCATCCGTTACCGTTAGCTCAGCTGGGTTGTACCCGTTGCAATTTATTCCCTTTTTCTTTTAAATATTGCGGCATAGCAGCTGAGGTGATTCCCACCGCTAGCTAACGTGTATAATGATGATGACGATAATGCTGGTGTGATCGCAAGTTCGGTCGTCGCGTAGTTGATGTTGCTTAATACATCAATTCCGCCCTCACTGTCTTTACGACATATACTTTGCGCACGCGCAGGTTCTTTCTATATTTCATCTGTGCAACTTAACGTCGTGTTGGTCAATAGAGGACCCGATAGGGTTGAGGGTGATCTAGTTGAGGTTATCTATAAACATGCGACGATTTACTGTTTTATGATGAGAAACTTTATTATCCCCACCTGGACTGGCATAATTTTCCCTGCGAAGCTGTTTCAAGTTGCGTGGCTACTAAGCTTCTCAATCTAGCCGTGCTTGCTTCCCTGCGTCAGTTAATTGATGTGTCCACTAAATTTATGATGGGACAAAACCCGTCCCTTTTTGGACCTTTATTAAATTTGTTGACTTCGTCGTGGTCATGTTATACAACTTAGAGTTCGGTTTACCCGGGGCTCTTGATCGCTTACCTCTGCGGCTAGTCAGACCGCACACTTCCGTCTACTGATTGGGATGCAAATCTGGATGCTATTTGGATGCCAAATGTTATCTACCTACAATGATCCATTGCCGGTGTTGTCCGCATCACTGCAAGTAAGTGCACAGCATACAGTCACCCAGCTTTTAAATCGCCAGTAGGCATGCGCATCCCGCAATCACCGTTTGGTGGTGCTTTCCTGTCTCGGAGTGTGTAATGACCTTCTTTTCACGTGATACAAACCAGTGCTCAACTTTCAAGCTTTGTGGGTTACCATCAATTTTCACGCTCACCCGCTAGGTCGGGAATATTGGTGAATGAGTTGAAGGTCGTAAACCATTACTTCATTATGCTACTGTACCTTAATTACCCAATTCCGTCAAACATTTTTATGTGACTATTTACCATGTCCTTCTGGTACCCCTGTACTTGACTCACATGTGTGACAACCATCATCTTGCATGCACCAATGCAGTAATCCTGACTCATCTCCGGTATGCACCATTAAGCAGTCTACGTCGATTCATATGCAGTACAGCTTCCGCTAGTCGTAACCAAGCGGATAGGAGGAATAGTGTGTTGCAGAAATGGACACCACCTCATCTCGGGAAACAACTTCAGATGAGATTGTCAGACCACATAGTTAAACTTGTGGTCATTTTCTCTCTTCTATGTTGCACTCATCCGTATTCATCCTTTACACTGATTGCCGGGTAGCATGGCCATGCTACTTGATCACGTGTTTCTCAACAAATCCAACAGCATTTTTACTTCCAAATACTAAGTTCCTAGACGGATGGGTTGTGAAAGATCCACAACGACCGCCTAGATGTGCACAGCATCCGTAGCACTTGTTTCTGTGTGTCAACTTTATGTTACGTCTATACATATTGTTTTCCTGTGTGTTTGTGGTATAATTTGCAATAATCTGTTCCTCATTGCTCGCGCATTTTAGGTCAATGACGCAGAAACTGCTCCCCATGGTGACGTGAATATTTGGAATCGGTACAGGCGTCCGCGTTGCACTTGAAGCTATAGTTCAGTCGTTATGCAGCGAAAAGGATGTCAAACCGTTGCATTTCATGACCCAAAAAATGAAATTCCGTGTGGCCCGCGTATACCTTGTAGTAATGACATTTATAAAACCACCTACATGTATGCTTCTTGAAGCACCACCTTAGCCCAATTCGTTGGTTTCGCTCACAGCGATAATGACGTCCGCTATGGGGTCTATGTGCCCTTAATCCATACGCCTGATGGAGGCGCGCGGTATCTATAGTGGACACTATGCCAGCAGCCATTTTGTTGCTGTTGGTTTAGGACCTACATAGGCCCGTTAGGAAGGCATGTGAAGCCAACAGCTGGTACTTCCATAGTAAGGATATTGCTGCACCTGCCAAATGACTTATATGGGCGCAGTAAACAACCGCCATGGTGCTGTGTGAAGCCGCATGTATGTTATGGTAGCGGCGCTACTGATGACACTGCTGTGCCGCCAACATAGGCTCAATGCACGCCGGTCGCGAAGGTCTGTGAAGCCAACAATATTCGCTACGCTAGTCACCATAATAAAACAAATACTATGGGACAAATACAGGATAACTACAAATGCGTCGTGAAGTCATGTAGAGCCGATATTTGAGGATTATCTCGTGGTACTATTAATGTCAGTGTCTAGGGACGTACATGGACTAAGTAACTACCGTTCTTGGAGGCTGGTTGAACTACCGGCAATATTGATGATCCTCTGTTGGACATATATAGGCTTACGCTAGTGAAACAAATCTGGATAGTGGTTAATTTGCAAGCATGTCACATCTGTGGCAGTTATATAGGCTTACTCAACACACGTCTTGTTGGCACGAATATCGAGGTATGCAACACTATGTCTCCCGCGCCTCTTGCCCGCCAGGTTACCCACCTGTCGCCCGCTACTTGCAATATGCCGCATCCCTGTACCTTATTCATGCCTGCTCTAGTAAATAGCCCTATGGGAAAATGTATGTGTGCAGGCAACTGATTCCCGTTTACTTTGAAGTTCCTTGTCTAAAGCGCCTCGTGCTCACCTTCTTGTCTGCATTTCCGCATGTTATTCGTCTACAGCACCACAGCGCCACCAATGTTTGCAAGTGAGTGGTGCAGCTGCCATCAATTACTTTCCAGGTTAACGATGCTCGTCCATACTTCCATACGTTACAGCCAACGACATATAGCACAACCGGTACGCAAATGCCACCAGTGCCCGCCACAACGTTTGCATGCCCCTGGTTAGTCGGCACTGTTGACTGCCTTTGCTTTTCTATTACTTCGTGAACAACCCGACGGCCGTTTTCAGGGTAAACCTCTGTCCTATACCCTTGTTGTGCATCCTTACAAGCCAGTAGTGCCCACTAATATGCTTGCAAGCTCCGCACAACTTGGTCGCTAGTTTAGTGGGTGGGTCCGTAATCGTAGACAACATTCACTATCGCTCCTTTACACTTCCGGTTCTTCAGCATAGCCCATCTACGCCGTGACCTTAAGCCACCAAACAAGTTTCAGTATTGTTGCTTTGCGGGTTATAGGCAGTTCGAACCTTTCTACCTCAGACGACAGTAGTCGCATGTGGTTCGAATGGCTGTGCTCACGCCCAAGAAAAACAGTCCCAGTTATACATACGTCTCACTTTACTGTGGACCTAGTTAGTCAAGCGCAACGCTTTCAATGTTATTCCATTCAACATCGCCACTGCGAAATTAATAAGTGCGCGCCTGGTATCTTTTGTAAGTTAACCGTTGTGTTACAAGCCCTTCATTATCGCCCAATAGCAATTCGCCACACGGCGTTCGTGCGTGTGGTACTACGCCAATCAGTGCTATATAAATAAACAAATAAACAGTTTATTCGCCAACGTGTTGAGACACGCCAAACTAGGCGTGATCAACATTTACATGCAGTTAGGTTTGGAAGCGAACGCGTTGCTATGTAGGTAATCGGCAGTAAACCGAAAGCTGTACAGGCTGCGGAAATTGCAAAACTAATCAGGAGGAATAAAGCCGTCAACGAATGAAGATACGTTGGCTTCTAGCGTGTGTAGTGTTAACAGGCAGTGCACTATACGTGTAGTGCAACGATACATGTAGACAGGGAGTATCTTAGTCTTGTACGTGTCAGAGAAATATTGTATTATAATTCTAGTCGACTTGTCAGTAGATAGTTGTGGACAGTGACTTTATTCAGTGGCAGGTCTGTAGCACCCTAAAAGATAACTGCTATCTTTCATGTACAATTTAATTGTTGACCAATTGTACATTACTCCTTCTTGTTTTAATCTTACAACCGACTCGAGGCACAACTGCCTTGGAAGCTCCCGCGCTCACGTGTACGCTCTCGCCTCGCTTCATCCGTCCGCTCCTTGTTGTAGCCCCATCGAATACAATCCGCTATGTCCGACTACCATTGCCTTCTGATATTCGCACTTACTTTCGCGCACCGTCTCGGACTGGTATTAACTCATCCTACAAGTCACATCTGCCAAGTCGCAGTGTTGTTAAACGGACATTTGTGGTTTTTATAGGCAGAATGCTTGCCAGGCGTAAACCCACCACGTCCTAGAACAATCAGAAATCCTTTTTACACTAATGTACAACTGGCAAAGCAGCTTGCCGACTGCTTTCACGCTCGAATATCGGCAGTCAAGTGCATTCCAATTTCCTCTATTAGTTGATCAGATATCTTGGTCAAAGCCGCCATAGAGGCTGAGGCCAAACAAGGATGGGAGATCCACGAAGAGTCGTCTTTTTGAGTGTTCAGGTAAGCGAAACGTCAGTTTCTTGAGTCCGGAATCTTCAGATTTATGTATAGTTTTCAGTAATGTGAAGGCATCGTGTCCAGCTATCATTACTAGACAACGGTCCTGTTAGTGAGCCCAGATGCATCCATTTGTTGTACAGTCAAGTGCTTTGTAGGTCTATGTAAGTTATGTCCTGTCGTGGACAAAATCATTTTCACGGTCCAATCCCAGTTCCCCAAGAAGTTCCGGACCTCGGAGAAAAAGGGAAGGTGAGCGACAACCCAGGCTGCAAACAACAGGCGTGGAAACAAACCTTGTACAAGTCCCATGTTATAACAATTAGAGTGGAGACAAAATGATGTACAATGTGCAACAATGATTGCGCTGAAAGTGTCGCTGGAACGTTCTACGAAAGCAATGGCCGTATAGGTTGGTTGCTACTATCTATTTGGAATACAAAGCTTTGCGCCGTTAAGCAAACCACGCAGTGTTGGTTTGCTATGATGCAACTATTTCATAGGAAGACCGAAAGCAGAATTCGAATACCAGCGGCGTTTGAATAGTGGATGAACAGCTGGTGGCCAGCCTATTTGCTAGGGAGCGCAGAATATGTAAGTGATGGTATAAATGGCATGCGACGAAAGCGATTCAAAGGTCAATTGGTGGCAACGCAGCGGATAGATAGGACACAAGCGCGGAGTAAAAAAGCTGGGGGATAAAGACAGAAAGAGGACACAACGGTACTAAGAGTATAGTGCTACGGCGGACTAAATTGGAAAAACTTTTGAGAGAGAGCTTAACTCCTACATAAGTAAGTGCCGAAAACATTGCTGCCAAAACGGAAACAGAACACCTATAAAGGACTGGTTAAAAGGCGGAGGTACTGACTAGGTGAGAAAGGATCGATCGGTAAAAGTGAAGTAACAAAGATCAGTTAGAGGAAAGCGAACGTGCGAAACAAATATATACGCAGCGCCGCGCAGCTAAACGATTTATTCTAGGGTGCTAAGGAAATGGTACTAGGGTATGCTGATCCAGGAAAAGCCAGTGAGTATGTTGGACTCATACATGAGTAAGTGTCGCAAATATAGCAGCGAGTAAGTGATAACTGAACACCTGGAGATGAGAAGCTAACGGGCATATGTGTGTTGACCAGATGAGGGGAGTGATACACTAAAAAGCTATGAAAGGTTAATTGACGGTAGGGAAGCGAATAGCCGGAATGTAAGCGTACATTGAGGTTGCTGAGGATATCAGAACATGAGGCCTAACCGCAGCAGCTAGGGTGTCAAGATAATAGTAGCAACTGATAGATCCAGGGAATGCTAGCCAGAGTGCTGGAGGATTGCAGGTAAAAAGTCTAAGACTTACAGCGAGTAATGGATAAATGAAAACCTAGAAATGTGAGGCAGAACAGCGGCTTGCGCTGGAAACCTGGATATGCTTGCACGACAAAAGAAAGCTAAGAGACATTTCATGATGGAAAGACAGCAAACTGGAGAAGCGCAAGCCTACAATGAGGTTGTTAAATAGCTCAGAGCATAATAGGCTGACGGATCAACGCGCAGATAATCAAATCATGCTGGGTTGCTAATGGAATATAACGAAAGAAACCTTAGCCGGGAGAAGCCAATGAGAGAGCCGAACTACAAGTAACTAGTGCCACAGACGAGTAAGTGACAGCTGAGCATCTAGCAAGGAGCAGCCGTACGCTGACCGAATGAGATAAGGAAGATCGCAAGAAGAGAGCTAAAAAGGTTGAATGAAGAAATGACAGCAGACAGGAGGAATGCAAGAATGCAAGACTGCAGCCAAACGGTTTGCTGGCACGGGTTAAACCGAACAGCCCAGCAGGCACCACGAGGTGGTTCTTCGGCTAGCCAGCTTTCTCAGCATTCCAAAGGTACAAGTTAACACCATCAGTCGTTTAAAAGAAGGGCAGCTTACCAATTTTGGTCACTCAAAAATAGCGAAGTATTGTTACATGGGTTAATAAGTTAACCATCGCCTCCAAACTACAAACAAATGTTCATTTCGCGTATTGAGTATTATTAGATTTTATGTTCTAAAGCTTTGCATAACAACTCGAAATCGTACCGGTTTTACTGTCACTATGTAACACTTTGGTGGATTGATGTGGCCCAACGAAACGAAGCGCATTAGGCCCAGTACGAGCTGGCAGATAAGTAGTATTTGTTGTTTCGTTCGCATAATTCAGAAGCGGCTAGGACGTAAAAGCAGAACTTTTCTGACTCAAACATCTCTAGGATTAAATTTGGATATTTGTCCTTTTTCAATTTGCTTTCAAAAATCACCGAGTAAATATATAAGAATATTTTCCTGTGAATTAACTTACCTTGTGAATATTCCCCTATGCTAAATTTCCGTTTTCTACGCTTTCGGTAATAGAACTCGTAACTTGCGGTGTTTCCAACGAGGGAAGCTTAATCAATGAAGGACAACTCACCCGGTACCTACCATTCGCGTGAAACTGCGGAGCTAGTTGCATAGGCAGAAACCATCGGTGGTTGACCTCGAGAATAAAGGAACACGTGTCGAGGCGGGTTCAAAGTGTACCTTACTAGCATCCCTATCCCACTGAAGTTCCGTGCTTGCGAAGGCCGCCGGGAACCACGACAGATAAGCACCTACTGACTATGGGTCAGTGAGTAGCGCTTTTATCAGCGTTCACGCTTGTGTTAGGTCACCCTTAGTCCCGCTTCCTCCGTTTCGCCATAGCCGTTGCGGTAATCTGGATGAACTTGGCCCTGTGTGTTCAAAGGCAATTATTTGTCGGCTTAAAACTGCTATGACCATAGGGGTGGAACTTGTATCACCCAATGCGTCTTTGAGCACATCCATATTTGAGTATATACTTGCCTGACGTTTACCGGTGTTGGTACTGAGGTTGCTATTCCAGATGAAAAATGCGGCACTTGGTTACTTCTCTCTAATTTGTGCCGACATTCCTTGTAGTGCGGTTCATTCAATTGCGTAAGCAGGATACTGTCAGGTTGCCCAGGCCTAGACAGGAGAACAATTAGGGTTCTCAACCAAAGCCTTTGGTACAGCAACCTGTCCGTAAGGCAGCGGGTTTGGCATTGGGCCCAAGGAGTCCGTTTCAAAGAATAAGGAGCCACCCTCATTCCAACCCCAACCTGGAGGACCAGGAGGCTGAGTTTGTCTGGCCTCTAACTATTGACCAATCTGGTATGAGTGGCTCTGAAGGAGCAAAAATGCACCACCCCGCATAGCTCAATGGATCACTGAGGCACACAAACCGTCGCACTACAGTAAAGTCCAGCCTCTTTGCCAATCGCACTTCAAACAAATTGCTAATGCTCTGGCCACCGCAGAGGATAATCAACGGTGCCCTATCTGCTGCACCGGGCATGATGGATAGGGGTTTGGATGCTATCGCTCAAGCCTTCCATTCTTCTTATTCCCTCCTTGCGCCTTTTCACCCGTATCGTCCCGTTCCAGCTTCACTTTTATCCCCTGTTTTCAACCCCCCAATTCTCCGCCCTCCCCCACCTTGCTTCCATAGTCAATTGTCTTTTAAATTCAACTCACAGGTGAACGCGCAGGGTCATTACTGTGCTGACATTCGCTACTCCATGGCCGGGATAACGTTGTTGATATCGCACTCTCTCGTGCTCATGTTCACCAATTTTCCTTCACCCTTTAACCTTAAGGATAGGTCCGTTGCCCAGACGAAGTAAATAAATAAATAATTAAAGCTTTTATTCTCGACAGGGCGGGACACGTCTTGACAAGCACGAGCATTTTGACAAAACAACGCGTGAACAAGAATGTGCCAAACTCCGATATGTATGCCATAACAGTGCTTGTTTGTGCTCGGGGTATGTAAGTATGTAATTGTGTGTGCGTTTATATGGCTGGGTAGTTTGCGCTTGTAACCGTTCTGCTCCGATCTTGAATGTTTGCTCTCATCAGCAATGTGCGAGTAGAAGATTGGTGTCCGTTGGTTGGAAAGGATTATCCAGGTATCCACGGGGCGGTGACTTTATTTTGTGGCCAGCTACGACCGCCAAGTCACAGTGTTGTTAAGCAGACATTTGTGGTTTTTATAGGAAGAACGCTTGCCAGGCGAAAACCCACCACGTCCTGGAACACTGTCTCCGAACTATTAGCTGGAACGGGTTAAACCCGAACCACCCAGCTGGTACCACGAGGAGGTTGTATTTTTAAACACTTATAATCGCCTGCGCTAAACTCAGACGCAAGTGGTTACCGCGATGTTTTCCCCAGTAAGCTAAGACCGTTTATTCCCCAGTCATTTCGGAGAACCACGTTTGAGGATTGCCATTGACTATTGCGTCCAAGCAAGTAATTCACCACGAGTTTAGTCACCGACCGTTACATAAGGACTAAGGGGCGCGCGGATGGCCGGCAATATGCTAAACACTGCCTCAAAAGCCACAGCAGCAACGTCCACCGACACGCCATTACTCTCCTCAAAACTTTAATCTTTAAAGCGCGGCTTCAACAGGTTTACCTAGATTTGGTTGGACCACTCCCTCAATCAAATGGTTCTACTGTTGTCCTGACGTGTGTGCATCATTTCACTTGTTGGCTACACGCAACCCCTTTGTTATACCTACTGAAACCGCGCATCGTGCGTTTGTCGAATCATGGAATTCTTGTTTCCGCGTAACATCAGCGATCATCGTGTATAAAATATCTTAATGTAGCTTCACATTTTCCCTAACTTGAATCGTTTGCTAGACTGTACCGCATCCAAACTACCTCCTATCATTTCTCTTTCCATGGCTTGCCGAAAGTCTTCATGGACAGCTAAAAGTCGCAATCACTGTCAGTTTACCTGACACGTTGATCTGAGCGCATCTTAGCCGTCCTTCTTAATATGCTTTATACCGTCAAATGTTATTTTGGAGGTTGCCCTGCCGCTCTCGTCTTTGGTATGGCACTCAGACTGCCAAGTCAGAGGATATTAGATTCCTGAGTCACCAGAGTGTTTTGTCTTGTTCCTTACGCCGCAAGCCAGAAACAGCACTTTCAAGCCATTCGACCGGTTCTTCCTTAATCACTGGGCAAACAACGAATTCCTCCGGATAAGCGTACTAGCCCGTTTGTCTACATTCGCGTAGATGCAGTTGGAAATCCGTTGAGTCCTTCCTACGTAGGCTCTTTCTACAACAACTGCTTTCTCCGACTAGATTACATATTTCTTGCTCATAACAAAATTTATTGCGCCATTTTTAGATATAGTTTAGTTGAATGGTAACATACTAGAATGTACCTATTCGAAATCCACGCTCACATAGCGTTGCTTGTAGCTGTGCTGCTGTTGCTTGTGTACACCGTCATTAAGCTTGCTTGAAAGACAGCAATTCGCTGTGCCTGACGAGTTCACTTGGTATATCTTCCTTCGTAGCTGTCATCTTTTAATGTCTTTAGACTGCTGAATCCCATTGCGTGAGGCAGCTAACTTGCGTCGTTCACGTCCATTATTATTTACGGTCTTTTCATAAATTCTCCATCAGAATTTTTTGTAGGGCTGTGACCATATTGTTAAGCTTGCTCCTACTCAGCATGCTTAAGATCTCATCTCGCACGTACTATTAACACTTTATTACCCAGCACGACTCAGCGCCTCAGCTTGGTAGCCGCAGACGCCTCCATATCTTGAGCTAGAGCTTATGCTGCAACCGCGCGTCCGTCACAGCTGTGCTCTGTAATCCCTTCCCTTACCGTTCCTGCTGTAACTTTACATGCTTTTTAATTCTGCCCACACAGACGCTCCTTAGCCCATTCTTTACAGATGCCATGTTAACCTCTACCACCTGCAGCGTCTTCGACTGCTCTAATTGCAGAAGCCTAACCCCTTGAGCGGCTTACCCCAGCTAAGTCAATCTGCACTAATCAGTTAGAATAAACTATTTATTTATTTGGCCTAGCATGATATTTTGCACCCATTATCCACTAGGTGTTGTTGACTATCTGTGACATTGTAGTTAGCTACTAGTAGACAAAAGTTAAGCAAATGGCTACACCTGCTCACTGCTACTTTTTCCGCGCGCCATCATCTATGTTTAGCAGCAGCGCGTCGCCACTGGCTCCATGCAGCTCTGCGCATATTAGGAGCTCGCTATGAGTCACTCGTTATCTGCAACGTTTATTCGCTTGGACTGCTGGCAGCACAACTAGCCGGTTTGGTGGTTTATTCTTTGACACTGTAGGTATCCACTAGTAACCAAACACTTAAACTAAAAGCTATTGCTGGCCTTTGAAACTGTACACTAGTGCTATTATCAATAGTTTGTCTCACCTACCTCAGCTTCTTTTAGCGGCAGCTTGTCGCCATAAGCTTCACGCAGCTCTGCGCATATCAGGAGCTCGTTAGTAGATATGCTTATCTCCAACCTTTATTCTCCTGTTCTGTTTGAATCAAAACTCAGCTAGTTTGGTGAATTATTCTGACATTGTAGGTATCCATTGTTGACCAAACTTCTTAATAAAATGGCAACACCAGCCACTAATACTATCTTTTCTATAGCCATTAAATCACTTTAGCAGCAGCGAGTCCCCATAGTTTCCATGCGACTCTGCGCAAAACCGGGGCCGTTAGTTTTCACTCCTTATCTTCAAACTTTATCCCCTTGTAGAGTTGGTCTCACAACTCAACTAGCTTAGTGACTTATTCTGTGGAACTGTAGGTATCCACTAGTAACTAGATGCTTAAACCGGATGCCATTGTTGGCAGCTGATACACTTACTCTTAGAGCCGTTAGCTGTCGTTCGCCTTACTCTCCTTAACTCGTTTTGGAGGCAGCTAGTCGTCGTGGACTCCATGCATCTCTGCGCATATCAGCAGCTTACTAGAAGCCACCCTTACCTCCAACCTTTATTCTGCTGGCCCGTTTACATCACAACTTAGCTGGTTTGGTGACTTATTCTGTGGCAATGTAGGTATACACTAGTGACCAAACGTCCTCATCGAACAGTCCCACCCGCTTACTGATACTCTTTATTTTAGTGACATGATCTCTGTTTAGCAGCACCGAGTCGCCATAGGCTCCATGCCTCGCTGCGCATATCAGGAGCTTGATGGGAGCCACTCATTATCTGCAACCTTTATTCTCTTGGACTGTTTGCATCACAACTCAGCTGGTTTGTTGACTTATTCTGTGACACGGTAGGTATCCGCTGGTAACTGAAGGCTTAATCCAAATGCTATTGCTGGCCACTGATCTCTCACATATGCCTTTATCTGTCGTTTGCCTTACTCTCGTCAACTATTTTTAGCAGCAGCTAGTCGTCGTAGGATCCACGCATTTCTGCAAATCTGTAGCTTGGGAGGAGCCACTCCATGACTCTCCAGTCTTTAGCCTCTTGGAATGTGTACACACTGACGTGCGGGTAGGAACCTTTTAGTTGCTCCTGACTTTTCAAGTTTTTGGTTCAAATTTTTTCGCAAATCGGCCTGGGTACACTCATTCTATCCGGCTCGAGCAGGTCTACCCTTTGCGTAAACTTTCTCTAGGGTAGTAATAAAGGGGTTCACGTCTAACGCCGGTTTTTACTTCTGGCCATGTTTCAGCGCTGTCGTTCGCCTACGAGTGCACCAATTTTCTACCTTCATCAAAGTTTTTGGAGTTATCGGAAAGCTTTTTGCTATGGCTATTTCAAGAGACCTAAACCAACCCTGTCGGTAGCTGCGTAAGACGAATAGAAGCAATTACACCTTTGTACACTGCCTCAGTTGACCAAGAGCTCTCACGCCGCATTGCGAATCGCCTTCTCTCGAACGCACGGAAATCTCTTTTCCTGGCCGGGTTTGTGCGTATGCGCTTGTTGGAAGTTGCAACACAACGTAACGCGACACGTCACGAAGTTGACCTCAGGGCTAGCTGTGCACTTAGCTGTAGATTAATGAAGGACAAGCTACTCTTGCCGGAATTTGAAAAACTGAGCGCTCTTACATCCGGTTGGTTTTTATCCTTGGTTGCATCTGAAACAGTGGCCTGTTTCTTGTCTTGAATAAGTAAGTCATTGGACCTTAACAACCTTTGTTACCCTAGAATCCATGCTTGGTTACCGCATATACTAGATAGCTTTTATCTTCCCATTTAAAAGATAGATGACTGCAATTAACCCTCGTGAAAAAGGAAAAAGAGTAAGGAAAACCGAATAATTACAGTTAGCAATAACGTGGTGGTCACTAGTGCCGAGGAACCTGCGCCCTGTTGCACACATTCCGTGCCGCCTGGGATACAAAGCAGGTAAATGATTCGAAAAGACAAATGACCGATACTTCAGTTAGTTTTGTCGAACTTATATCTCCACTGTCAGCCGAACTAAGGACGTTGGAGAAACAGTTAGCCAAACAAAATGAGAAACTAACGCTGTGTGACATATGCGGGGATATGCTTATATCGTTTCATACCTAATTCAGCCTATAGCTTATCCAGCACAAAAGCACAAAATTAGAGCATTTAACTTTTTAAATGCAGTCGCCTCTGAGGTTATCCAAAGATGCAGGCGAAAAAACGTCATGGCCCTCAACGTAGCTGACAATAGCACGATTGGCAATACTGAGCATATGGTTTCCAGGGCTGCAACATTACTGAGACCGATATTAGTTGAAAAAGATTGAGGAAAAACTTTAAGTTTTCTTTGTCCAACTCTGTTCAGCTTCCGTAGCGAAAGCCTGGCAACTTCGTTTTTCAGAAGTCAAAATACTTTAAGATCTGCGAGATTTTGCAGTTATTCTATTCGAAGACAGGACAACTTTGCAACATAAGCTTCAACGCATGAGTGCAACTGACGTCTTGCCCGAGCCGAAGCGGAGTCATTCCCTTGCGCGCTTCCTGGAGTGCCAAGAAGGTCATTTAACAGTGTTTGGTTCCCCTTCTAAAAACGCAGATAATGTTAGCAAGCCCACTCTCCACACGAGCGATGCTAAGGCTGGCGACAGCGTAGCGGAACTTGAGATTCTCACGCGTCCAAACCACCTTTGTCTTGTAGACACAGGAAGTAGCGTACATTCACTATTTGCACCACATTTTGACAAATCAGTGGAGATTGGGATCATTCCTCACACCACAATTGAAACAGCTACAAGTCCATAAACATCAAATGGGACTACGATAGCTCCAGTGAAGGTGTATTACGGCCCATTGTCATTATGACTACAAGTGGCATCAGTGATCGTGGTCCACGTCATATGCGTCTTAGGTCAAACAGAGGCCTTCGTGCTGGAAAGGTGAGTCCCCATGTCCCAATGACAGTCGTGAATACTAATGCTGCTGCAAAGAGTGGCAAGCCACAATTCCCCATTGTTCCGGCGATGTGCCAAGGCTGTTCTCCTAGCAAGCCTATACATGGCGTTGCTGAACCACAGACCACTTATTTAGGCCCCTATCAATACTTCCTTCTGCCTCCTCCTCTAACAATGCCTGCTGCAAGCACTACGGCAATAACACCCTATCCACTTAAACTCAATCGCCCCAAATTACCACAGCATTCTTTTTGCATTACCCTACATATTCC
The DNA here is from genome assembly GCA_944474145.2 of Dicrocoelium dendriticum. Lineage (NCBI taxonomy): Eukaryota > Metazoa > Platyhelminthes > Trematoda > Plagiorchiida > Dicrocoeliidae > Dicrocoelium > Dicrocoelium dendriticum. The sequence continues at coordinate 69,166,759 of OX104069.1, read as the reverse complement.
CCCACCCCATCTAATCCCGACAAGACTAGCGAAGCTCAAGGTAAGGGGTTTGCTGCGGAAGGCTCTAGAACTAATGTGATTGTAAGAGTAAATACTGGGTGGAATGCTGAACACAGCCAGAACCTTTTAAGACTGATGATGCTTGCTATCCGTTCTCTGTTGCATAAACTTCATTTGCTCCGCACATTCATATGGCTGAAGGAAACTGATATGCTTTTACTCACTGAAATTTGGTGTCATGATTCTATGCCCAGCCAGCTGCTTTCCATCGAAGGTTACAAGTTTATTAGAAGTCATCGAAAGCAAGGCAGTGGGTGGTTGCATTATTTACCACTCACAGAACCTATTTGCGTCTGAATTCACACTTGCACTTATATGCCCCACTAGTGATTCCGCTTGGTTACTCTTGTCCTTCGGTATTAAACGCACTTGTAGGCTGTGTATACCGCTTAACCGGGGCCAGCTTCGGTGATGAGAACCAGTTGGTTGGCAGCTTCAATTACATAACGGAACGTAGCTTTTTTGCTAAAGTGGTAGGTGGAGATTTCTACCTACCAGATACCTGTTAGTCAAACTTAGGAACAACGGCGGTACATACTGTGTTCATAACCTCCGTCCTCACTGGTGGTCGGGAGCAACGTGTTCTCATGGCAACCAGGTGGTAAAATATACTAGACCTTCCTTTTATTTCACGCACCTCCCAGATAGCTACTGCTTTAATTAACGGTCTACCTGGATGTAATCACAAAATAGTCGGATATAACCTTGTAACTGATTCGTCACATATAAGGTCTGCGGTGGTTCTACACTTCCTGCAAAACGTTACTTGGGTAGATTTCTCCGCTTTGCTTAGGGTCCAAAATTGGAACCATTTCTTTCTATCGTCTGGCATTAGGGGAGTCTGTGACATCTTTTATGACAATCTGACTATGTGCTTAAGCATACTTGCTCCCATGATAATGCGTGGGCCTCTTCTGAGTACGCTAACAACACAAAGGACAAGCGAAAAATATGAGCGCTAACTCAAACCGATGAACGTACTCACGAGTTCAGCTTTTTACTGGGACCCAAACGCGTTATAATATAGACGGACATGAAACACCACACCCGTCTCATGCGGGAGGAACAACGGGCTGTAAATAGTAGCAATACAAGTCAGCTGGTGGCTGCACTACTGAGAAAAAGGAGAGGCGGCAAAACGGACCCACCCTCCCACATCGTCATGCCTAAAGTCAAATGCATTGATTCCCCAATTAGTATGTCAGAAGCCTTTAACTCATAGGTTGCTAGATGCATTAAACTTGAAAAGAAACGCTGGAATTGTCAACCTTGTTTAACTTCTCTGAATAAGTCTTTGCGATCCAACTTAGTGTCGCTACGATAAAACCTATTAATGCTTGTCTACGACTATCCTACAGATCTGGCCCCGATGGGATCTCTTCTGCTTTAGTCAAACAGGGTGATTATATCCCTGTTATATGATTAAATAGCTTCTCTTTGTCTCGCCAGTCTTGGCAATATCCTGAAAGTGGGAAAACAGCTACGCTTGTACCCCGACATAAATCCGGGTCGAAAACTGACATCCGTAGCTACCGCCCCATTAGTCACACAGCCAGTCTCACGCATGCTAGGCAGAATTGGTTTGGTTTCGTTCCTAATATCGCACAAACTTCTTTCCTCTTCACATCATGGCTTTCTGAATTCCGCTCTTGTTTTACCTGTCCAGGTGCCTTCCTTAACCATCTAACTGAAGCAATTGACTCAGGTTATTCGTGCACTGTCATTATCCTCGACATGCAAAAGGCGTTTGACAGAGTCCCACACAAGTAGCTGCTATATAAATTAGGTAGGTACAGTATTGCAAATCCGCTTAACTCTTAGATCCAATCGTACCCCGTAGGACGGTCGCAAGTTGCGGATAGCAACGTTTACATCTCTTCACCTGGTCTGGTCAGCATTGCAGTGGTACAGGGCAGTGACAGGTCCGCTACCTTTCCTACTGTATATAAATGACGTTGTTTCTGTTATTCAATTTGGGAAGCCTTATTTGTTTGCTGATGGTCTAAAGGAGGTTTACACGTTCGCAGGTTCTTAGCGTACCGCTGAACTTAATAATATCTAATGCAACTTGAAAGCCATTGAAAGATGGGCTGAGATGTGGCAATGCTTTTTGCAACCTCGAAGTGTAGTTTTCTAGCATATGGATGGAAGATAGCAGCAGAAGTGTTCAGGCTTCATGACAAAGTCATTCCCGTCAGCCAGTTTGTTCGGGCCTTAGGTTTAAGATATTCTAGTTCGTTAAACTTTAGAGGACATACAAATCATAAAGTGAAAAAGGGTACGCAGTCGGTAGGGCACATATGCCACCTGCCAACGTTGAAAGAAACCAGACTAATCGCTTTCAACATCAGTAGCAGGCCTTTGGTTGAATATTGCTGTGTTACGTTCAGTAAGTTGCAAAAGGGTGACTTGAGAGCCACTGTAAACGTCCAATGCGCCTTTACAAAGCACATTTTTGGCTACTCAACCGCTCTTGCATATAGAGACAGGTGCAAGCAGTTGAAGCTTGAACGTTTGTGGTTGCGAAGAAGGAAATTAAGTAGGTGCTTTCTCCACAAACTCGGGTGGCGGAAAGCATATGTTTAAACCTATCGATTGCACCTTCGGGATACTACTTTTTTATGAAATGTGAGTTAGTGAATGTGTATTCTATTTACCAAAATCCAAGACCAGCCTAAGCAGAAATTTCTACCTTCTTAGGTATGGCTCCATATGCAATAAGCTGCTGAAAGAAAGTAGACGTATTGAACATTTGTACATGTTCAAGAAAATTATAAATGTTTAGATATCAACTGACAGAGTGCAATGGATCATAAAAATTCAACTGGATGATAAATATCTATATGAAGAAGGGCCGGATCATGTATGATACCGGAAAACATTGACTCGAAATACATCTCTCAAATGCACCAGAGAAAACATGAGCATCTAGGTGGAGCTGATAAAAGACGCTTCCTATGCTATTCTTTATTGCTACCTCCTATGCGGTTTTACTCCTTGCAAAATTAATTCATACCAACTGTCTTCTGTTTAAACCCGAGAGCAAACTTATTTACTGGTGTAGCGTCGGGAACTATTTTCGTAATTTTCCCCACAAATTGTCCAATTCGTACTATTGTTCTGTGAGCCACTTCACTACATTTGTTCTGCAGTGATAACCATTTCTTTTCTTTTCTGGAGAACAGTCCAAACATATACTGGAATTTAATGATGACAGTAGCGGATTCCTTTGTAACTTGAGCCTAAGGACAACTCGTACAGTTATCTGTATCCGGCTGTCAAGCCACAAAATTTGATTGTAGGGTCGGCTCGATCCAGTCTTACGCTGATGTAAAAACCTTCCTGCCTATTTTTTAAATTAACGATATAGTATCTTTCAAATAATTTTTCATTTTCTACCTTGTTCCTTATTTCATTGTTGGCCACGACTAGGCTGATCTTCTTTGGTGACGGACTATAGCTTCCAGATTATAAAAGACTTTACATATGCAAGGCATATTGCCACAAACTGACTTGCGTATAAAAAGTGCCATAATTGAATGATCCGCATGACGGACTGGGTTGAAGCTTCGTAACTCAGAATACATGTATAAAAGCAGCCCAAACCAAAACACAACATATGCTGAACAGGTGATGGCTCATTCGCTGCTTTGATACACAACCACACTACCAGGTATATCATGTAAAGGCGCGCTAAACCTTTGGAGGAACTACCTGGCATGGAAGCAGGATTCCTGGAAACGGTTCCACGAGTGGCCGTATTACTTTAACTGGACAATTGTTTAAATCTGCATATTTTTCCTGGTTTTTAATTTCTTTAATACCTTAATCTTGCCAATTACTTCAATACCTGTTTTGGATTCATTGTAAAAAGCGTGAACGAAATGATTATTTTTTGCGACGCTGTTATACACATTGTTCAGCCAACATAGTTAGACTGCACCTCAAATCGTCGAGTTAGTTATTCATTTAATATTTGCTCGCTTGTTGATTTATTCTTTGACACGGTAGGTATCCACTAGTGACCGAACGTCTTAATGTAATGAACATATCTGGCAAATGACACTTTCCATTTTCTAACTGTCGGCTTAAATTCGACACCTCAGATAATCTGCGGCGATTCGTCCTAGGCTCCATGCATCTCGACGCATATCTGAAGCTTGATTGGAGCCACTATTTATATCAGAAGTTCATTTTCTTGGACTGTTTGCATCACCTCTTAGCTGGTGTGGTGACTTATGCTGTGATACTGTAAATATCTATTAGTAACTAAAGGATTAATCCGAGTGTCATTGCTGGCCACCGATACGCTCTCCCCTAGTGCCAGTATCTGTCGATTTCCAATATTTCTCTTCTCCGTTTAGGTGCGGTGGGTCATCGTAGGTTCCGCTCACCACTGCGCATATCCAGAGCTTCCTAGGAGCCACTTCTTTTCTTACCAAGCTTTGGTCTCTTTGACGGTTTGTATCGTACACTTGGTTGTTTCGTTCTGTGAAACTGTATATATCCACTAGTGACCCAATTTCATTAAATGACTACATATTGTCAGCTGCGCCCTCGCATAGCGCTGTTAACTGTACTTTATCCCACTTTTAGCCCCCTGTTTGGAAGCAGGGAGTGGTCTTAGGCTCCATACATTTCTGCGCACATTCGGAGCTAGCTATAATCCACTACTTATCTCCTCAACCCTTAGCCCCTTGGAATGTTTGTATCACTTAACTTCGCAGATCTGTTGACTTTCATTGTGACACCGTGTGTATCCACTTGTGGCCGACGTTCTTAATGGAGTGCCTAGTTGGTCAATGTTAAGCTGTCTACTAACACTATTATCCTTCGGTTGGCTCACCTTCAACACCTCTAGGTATCGCGATTCGGCGTATGCCCCCGCATCCTTGCACATATTCGGGGCTTGTTAGGAGCCACTCCTTATCCCGCCAACTGTATTCTCGTGGAGTGTTTGCACCATATATGTTTGCTGGTTTGTTGGCCCATTTCTGACACAGTAGTTATCCATTAGTATCTAGAATAAGTAACCAAAATAGCATTTTTGGGCACTGCAACCGAGTCCATCAGCGTCATCCCTCGATAATCCATAAATTGTCACCAAGTTTCTTGTTCATACAAAATTAATCCCAGTCGGCCTCTGTTAGGCTCAGCTTCCTAGCCTCATATAGCCATGTACATAATAGTTACTTTTTGGCCTTTGATAAGCCTCATCTTCTGGAATGTATAAATTTCTCAACATCGCTACTGTATCCGCTGGTTTCCGACTGCAACCACTTGTAATTACCTAGCCACCTTCTGGTCTCCGGTTGCATTCTAACGTCATACGCTAATACCTCGTGGATTGCCTACCGGAACAGTGCTGTTCAGCCCCATGTACATTACAGTAATTAACCCAGTTGGCCATGCCTTCTGTTGCATGCTCAAAAAACATTTTCAACGTAATATCTGTTACACATTGTACATCGATTTTTCTCAAGTAAATGTCTTAGGGTAAGAGTTTTCCACTGTTTGGTAACATGGCTGTTCTCTTTGTTCTTCTCCCGGCCTTTTAGTCACTTTCCCTTTTCACTGAGGCCGTGAACGACTTGGAGATCCGAGATTAAACTGTGGAACCGCCTCTGTCTGAGATATGACGAAATAAGCAACAATTACTTACCTGTACGACGGCTTTACTTCAAAACTAACAACCTGCACCGAAAACTTTAACCACTGCTGCCTAGTGAGGATAGCTAGGCACAAATTCTTCACACTAGTTACTATACACCAACAGAGAAAATAAGACCCCATACAATGGGAAATGCTACTTACCCGCGAAAGCATTCTTCCTACTCGATTGGCATCAACGTCCATGTTAGGCCCAGCCTGGGCTATTGGTTATTCAACATAAAGTCATTCGAGTGCAAATAACGGAATGAAAAATGTTTTATAAGAAGCTTTGCTAGGTGTGCATAGCAGTTCAGGTCATTGGACGACAGCGTTCCAGGACGTGGTGGGTTTTCACCTGGCATACGTTCACCCTATAAAACGCCACAGGTTTGCCAATCGACACTGCGACGTGATGGATATGACTCACCACCGAATAAAGTCACAATTCACTGGTACACTCCGGAATTTCGACTAGAGTCATTTGTTACTATTTTACTGACACGTACGACAAAGCTACTCTCAGCTTTCCCATACTGTCTCCAGTCCGCCCACTGTGATTATTCTATTTACTGTATGCCCACATGAAACCATTTTATCCCCACCCCACCGCTGACATTACTCCGCATGAGTGCTTTGAATATTTCTGCAAATTGTAGAACTTTTGGCAACAGTTAGTTACATGCGTTGTAATATAGCAGTTGCGCGACAAAATTGCATGTAACTTTTGATGTTGTCTGAGCTGATGTATTTTGAATAATACCAGAATAAATGTTTTATTAATTAGTTATCTAAACTGTGCTTTGATCGCGGATTCGCATATTTCTGGTTGTTGCACTTCTTAAGAAACTAAATAGTGGCTGCATTTCCAGGGCAACAACCGAACTACGTAGATACCGTCTTCACCCATAACTTTAAGCAGAATGTGCACGCACCCACCAGACAACCCAACGCGCTGGACCTAATATTCAGTAACCGTATCCTCCATGCAAGTAACAGCATTTTAGCCTACCTTCCTGGCAATGACTACATGTTGGTGAGGCTGTATTTCGCGCCTCCCAATTTCGTCACCATGTTGCTAACTCGTCAACGATATCTGCTGTTGCCCCTGCTGAGCAAATCTAAGCATTTCGTTTAAACCCTTTCTACTTTCTTAACGACCAATTTCTCCATCACTTCTGGATACTCGTCCAGCTAGTTTACCTTCATGACTGGCAGTATGCGTCCAATGGACACGTCTGTCTTTGATCCTGGCCGCCAGAATTACTTCTGGTAAAAGTTGACGTTCACTGACATGAATGCACTGCAGGCTTCTTGACTACCCTATCATAGTACCGACCACAAGTCCGATCGGATTATTTCGCTGAATATGCCGCTGCTGTTTACACACTACCCTCCGATAAACTAAAGTAATTAGCTATATGTAACTACACTTTCTTTTACACTGCAGGTAGTCCAATGAATCTCAACTTTTGAGCCGAAACCTTGATGCATCGCAACCCTTAATAACCTCCCTTACTCATGTATTTGCGCCGCTTTTCTTGTCTACAACCTCCAGCTAGTCATCGCCCTTCGCTTCCTACCCACTTCCGAATATTGGTAATAATATCTCCACACCATGACTCTAGACAATCTTGGCCTTCTGCTTCAATCACACTTCCGAGTACTGCTTCAACTGGATCCGAACTATGCCTCAAAAAAGCTGTTCGCTTGTCTGTCTATTATCAAAATCTGTTTGTTGGTGCTATCATTAAAATCTTCCGTTTACCTTGTATCAAATCGTCCTCGCTGCTAGCTACTGCTCCTGATGGGCCTATCTAAAGCTTGTGTATAAGCCACCTACCGTTTCCTCAATGACAAGCTTCTTCTGATTTATGCATTAGCGTCACTTTCGTCGAACCGTCCAACTCGCTTACCTTTAGGGTTGCATGTATGCGCTTAGTAAGGTTGTCTTCCAACGCTGTCCGTCCGAACTTTGCTGTAACCTTTAAGTTTCGTTGACATGACAACAGTAAACTATGCTTGCTCATTGCTTATTCTTTCAGTATATTGCTCTCGCGTCCGATTGAGCTACTCAGCTTATAAAGGCTGTTGCTGCTCACGAACTCTTAATAAGTCAGTTACATCAGTATTCTCTAGCTCACTTTTCATAATCTATCAACCATCATTCTGTCTGCGAATACCACCTAAAATAACTGGATAATTCCACTGATTCTCATTTCAACTTTTGGCTTCCCTTCGCCTTCTGCCTCATTTTAGCCTTTAACTTCCCACCCAAGTAGCTAACCATTATAAAGTCACGCGTTTTCCTAACGTTTGTGCGTCTTTGAGGCCTGTCAAATTTCCCATAACACCATGCCGAACGTTGCTGTAGAAGTTCGTTCTTCTTGCTATTAATCTTACTTCACTGTGTCGTCCCCTAATGCTCAGTACTGCTCTATTTTAACGCAGCCCCTCGTCCTTGCTTTCGAGTGGATCCCGGATGATCGCTGTTTAAGCTTCTCGGGTTTAGGGCTAACCTTACTTTGCTCAACTTACCTTCACGTACCTGTTTCTGCTTTTTATCCCGTGTTCGCGTTTTACTTAAATTATTGACGTCGCTGCTTGGCTGGCTTTTTCATTGTCTATCTGACTTCATGCCAGACAACGACTCCCAAGCGTGGTGCAGCTTTGACCACCTGTGTACCGTCTCTCGTGTTCCTGTTGGAATTAAGATAAATGATTGCCTCTCCACCGTTCTCCTGCGTTCGTTCTTTACCGATAATTTGCGTCTTTCTCTCTACTCAGATGTATGCAGTAGGAACTAAATTCTACCTGCTCCGCAGCTCAATTTAGTTGGTCATAGCTCCACCTTAGCCGTTGCTCGATTTTGACGGCTTTCCGCATGGCCAATGCACCCATTGTTAACCGCTGCATTTATACATCCAATCAATACCAGTACTATCGTTAGAAATTGTGAACACATTTATCTTAATTTGGTCCATGCGATCTGCTAATTTTCTTAGGCTGTACATGTTGTCTGAGTCACAATTGTGACGTGATGTAAGAAGGCGCTCGTAAATCATATATACTAAACAAAATTGCATGGTACCACATAGCTAGGTACCGCTGCAAGTCAGTAGTCATTACATAGTGTTTATCAATGCAATCATTGCTGTGTCTTTCCCTGCTTGTCTCTTGATTTTGCCCGTTATTCCAGAAATATCCAACAGCACGTCGAACAGCGCTTGATGGTTGAGCATCTGGCGCTAGTCGATCCATCCGAAACAGCCAGCTGCTTTGAAACAACTGCTTTCTTCTTCTGGACTTTAGGAAACGTTATTCCTTTGACCATTCCACATACGTACGAAACGCATCAGCTTCTTGGCAGGTTGGAGAGGTTCCGCTTGAAAGCGTTGCATTCACTTTGCCACAATCTACTCCCCTGGAATTGTGTTTACATGGATAACTTATTTCACTATTGAGGACAGATTATTTTGTCCCGAATATCTTACATTGACCTACATCTACCTGACGTTTAAACACTTGGGTTCGCAGGCCATCATTTCTACCTCAACACATTTATGGTGTACTTACCCGTAGTTTTCTGATCGCAAATACCGGCACCCTTATTTGGACAAGCATTCAATATCAACTGACAATAAATTATCTATGGACGATCTCTGATGCGCTTCTGTGGACAACCTATTCGTCTACGTGGCCTGAACACCGGTGTTCGGCAATATCACTGATACCAGTGGTCTGAAAGAGCATTAATGTCAACTTACTGGGATCCGGCATTGGAATATGGATCGCAATGTTGTAAAAGATGGGAAGTATGTAGCCATAAGGATCAATTGCACGCACATCCTAAAATGTAAAGTTTTATACCTGGACACAAATACTTCACACCCGGACCAGTACACCACAAGAGGAAAACTAAACTCCGTTACGCCAAAATCTTTACTAAACAGCACAATTACTCACCAGGTTCCCCTGGACATCTTAATTTTCGACCGGACTCAACAACTACTTGTGGAACACAGCTGAGCACTTCGGTTAACCAACGAAGGAATGCGGTCATGCGATTGTGAATGACCGTGTGAAGATTCAGACTGTACAGCACATTTCCACTTTCAAGTTTGCTAGAGCGACATTTCACTACTTTTTTATAAATACATGTTGAGAAACACACTAAAATATGCATCATGATTAATTTTCTGTCACCACACCATATATTGCAATGTTCCTGCTGATCTCTACATCGCCACGTCACTAACGGTTCCGCACTTGACTTGCATATCTCCCGGATCACTGATATGTTTATATTTGACGGCCAGCCCATTCCATGCAAAGCAACGTGCCTGTTGAGAAACCTACTCGCACGTACAGTCTTGCACATGCTTGTATTCTTGTGCCTCAATTAGCTCGAGAATAAACACTTTTATTGTGTATTTATTTAATCTATACTGCTATTGGTCCTTCCGGCATATGAATTGAGTGGCATCCTACTCAATTCATCATGCCGCACCTAAAAGTGCTTTTTTCCTGGCAGCTACTACAGCTGCTGCGATCTGTGAACTGTACAATAACTTCAGGGACTTCCTTTTCCTTCTGGCCCCCGTGCGGAGCGTAATGAGAAAAGCTCAAACTTGCTTTGACGAGCCTACGCGCAAAATGTTTACCAATATTAAGGAAATACCAACTCGACATAAGACTAACAGTATCCATACAAAAGGCGTACGAATGAACTTCTGCTTGTGTGGAGAAACTCGCAAAACCATACATATATTTCGGCGGAACGCATGGCACTACGCAGTGTGAACATGCTTAAGTCCCTTGTTCGACATGTGGAGCACCACAGCAGTCATACCGATATGCTGACTACTTCACTCCTGCCTCTCGATAATGGGGTAATCACTGGCTCAGCAGAGTTGCGCGATTCCATTCCCACCTACTCCTGTTGCCTCTTTGGCAGCACCGATTTGGCGGTGAAAGCTATGATTCCATAGCATATGGACGATGGTATTTACACTACTGATTTAAAGTTGTACAAAATCAATCAGACTCTGCACTTTCTCAAGCTACCACACAAAGCCGGGCCTAACGGGGTATTTTCCTTACCAATACTCAAAGGCCCTGATGCACTAATGCTTCGTCTGAATGTTTTCCCCCTCTTTACGGACCGTGGACAATGGTCAACCATATACAAGCGCTTAACAGTATTTCCAAGACACAAACCAGACTGTGGCTGTGGTATCGACAACCGGCAGGGTTATAGAAAGCATAACCAAGGCTGGAGGTTTCATTTCCTGCTGCAGCGCAACCTCATCAGTTGGTCACAACACTTGGTGCTACCACCTAAAGCTTGCGAACCATGCCAAGTAGAAGTCTTGAACCGCGTGACTCACTCCAGTGACTTAGGGCAGATGCGGTATTGTTTTCCTGAACATGAACAAAGCGGTTGAACGGGTTCCACACACTGGATCCCTGACGAAGCTGTCTGCATTCGAGGTCACTAGCCACCTTCTTTGTTGAGCATATTGTTAGCTTTCTAACTAAATGCAGCTAGTGTTGCTGGACAACAGATCTTCCGAAAGAACGCCCATTAGCAGCGGAATATTTTAAGGTTGTCTTTTGTCCTCTGTTGTTTTTGTTGTACATTAAGGTTGTCTTCCAAGTCGTTATGCACGGCGCACCCCACGTATTGGCTGACGATTATAAAGTTGTAGTTCCATTCGCTCCTAGCTGCTTACAAGTTGACCTTCCACATTCAAACCGATTTATGCGCTCTCAACAGCTGATGCGCTTTTTGGAGATCTGTATCCTCACTAAGAAAGTACAAGGTTCATTCCCCCCGTTGCGCTACACCCCCAACTCCATAGCTGTAGGCGGCACATTCCTAGGTAACCGCTCCACCTAGTATAAAGCACGGCCGTTGCTAAACACGTAAGATATAGCACTAACAAAGCCGTCTATAAGTGGACCTGTACTGAAGTCTGTAATCCCGATGGCGTCTGAAGTCACTCTCTACAAAGTATGTGCCCGACAGGCTGTAGAGAACGGCTCGGCTTTTTCTCTAACTTACAGAGATCCAGAAAGTTTACCGGTATTTACTAAGTGCCTTCTTGGCACACCTGCGCTCATTTGGCAAGGACGCTAAACACAGCTTGGCCTGGAACCGCTGGCTGTGCAGACCCAAAGCCAACCTCGTGTTCTTCTTTAATCACTTAAAACCTCAGACTCAAGCAAAGGCAGTATTTTTACCGACGGGAGCTACACGTTAAACCGTACACAAAAGGCTACACACATTCTGTACCTAAGGCACGAAGCAACGCTTTTCCTAACTTCTTTCTTTATAGATATGTGTACGTAGCATACATGCTGCCAAACATTGTCTAAACATCAAAAAGTACAATCGTATTCTCCGCGGCCATAGAACACGTACCACTTGTCTTCAAATGGACAGAGTTCCTGAGAAGCTGCATCTCCGAGGATGAGTTGTGGTAACAAACACCTGACAAGATATAGATAAGTTACCACGCCCCAACCGCCTACTACGTCTCAGAGTATTGAAGTAAAGCCTTCCAGGCATAATTGTTCTATTAATCCGCCCAGTTCTTCTCATTTCACCAGTGTCTTTCATCAAATCTTAGTTGCACAATTTCGCTCTGCACTAAAACAAATAATTAACTTAACATTTTAGGCTTGACAACGCAAGGCGCGTCTTTATCGACTTGATCAAGGTAACCCCACAAAGTGTGATCGATAATTTACAAAAATGCATGTCTTATATAACCGTAAATATATAGTTATGGGTGAATATACCTACGTAATTTTTGACTATGTAGCTATGTGGCTTGTGATCATAAGGATGTTGCAGTCTGCGCTATTATGACAGCATCGGAAATGTAAACATAGTCGAATGATGCCTGTGGGTCAGATAGCGCTATCCGGATATCTACGGGGCGGTGACCTTAGGTTGTGGAGTATCACATCCGTCACGCCACATAGTTGCTAACCGGACATGCGTGGTACTTTATAGGGAGAACGATTGCCAGGCGAAAACGTCTCATGTCATGCAACACTGCCGCCGAACTATATTCTGGAACGGTTCAAACCCGAAACATCCAGCTGGCACCCCGAGTAGGTTGTTCGGATAGCCAGCACTTGTCTCTCCATTCCGCACGTTGCTTTATGAGCTTGATTCTGTTCATTAATAATCTCACCCAACCTGAAATACTAACAACAAATAAGCGATGTTGCCTCCTCCACCAGTTAACAGCTTTTGCTCTCCTTGTTGAGCCAATCCTAACCTCGCGTTAATGCTGTCATTCACTTAAACGTCTAGTTGCTCTTCACCCATGTATCATTACCACTCCTGGTTAGCCGGACAGCTGGCTTGCGTTCATCATATTACGTACGCGTCCATCAACTTTGTCTGTCTCCTAAGCCTGTTTGTCGGAATTCACTTCCCAGATTGTTGGCTTTCATTGGCATGAAAGCCCAGTACGCTGTGTTTCTCATTGTTTGCCCTTACACATTTCCACTTATCTCGACCAGTTTGATTACCTCTCTGCAGAGGGTGTTGTTGCTCACATACTCCTCCTCACTAAACTAATAAACTTATGTCTATATAGCTACCACCGAGTTAACACTACGTTAGTCTTTATCCCTGGACTCCCCGTCGTAAAGATGCTGCAATTGTCCCTGCCACTTAATTATGCGCTATTGCTAACTTCCATGTCAGGAACCTGTGACCGTTCTTCGCCTGTTGCTACCTTCTCACTTCAGGCTGCTTGTACACCTGGCATCTTATTGTAACTTGACCTAGGCTTCACTATCCATGGCTATCTTCCAAATCTTTAGCTTACTTCCAGCACCTTAACGTCCTCGTTGCGACTTCTGATTACCCGTGCATCCGGTTCACATGTATCAAATGACGAACGGGTCCCATCAAATTTGCCTGGCTTTCAAGCTTGTCCTTCTAACCTCACTTCTGTGACCTTTAGCTTTCACTACGGTGTAAGCAAGAGTAGGCTCTGCTGGCTCCTCGCCTACTATTTCACAATAACGCACCCCCGTCAGGTTAGATAATATACTAAAATATGGTGCTGCCCACGTACGTGTTTTCAATAGGCTAATTATCCAAACCCACTCTAGCTTACCTTTCTTGATATAGCGGTTACCTTACGCGCCTGATTTTAATTGTTTCTTTACGTGTAAAGACTCAATCCTACTTTCGTATTATTTAGTCCACCACCTATTCAACTACTGCTTATCTTAACCTTTTACTACCTTGCCAGTTTTGACGACCGTACCGACCAGCTTACCATTATACCAGCACCTGCTTTCCTCAAGTTGGTTTGCATTTGTAGCCTGTCAGTATGACACTATACTTTGCACTCGGCGTTGGTTGCTTTATGGGATTCCTTTTCCTCACATGATTCTCCAAACGTTGAAAACTGTAGTTATTGACCACCGACTGCAAGACTTATCCGCGGGGATATTGCCCACACCTAAATTCTCCACACGCCAATTTCTCTCGTTAATACTGATACACAACTTGAGTTCTGTTACCACATTTCTTATATATCTGCCTTGCACCATAAACCTTGTATGTTGCCCCGCGTCAGCCAGCATGATGTACTCTATGTAGCGTTCCCGCCCACTTATCGTTTTCATCAAGTTGGTGCGTGCACATGTTAATCGCATTCCACATGCTTTGTTATACTGCTGCATTTGCCAGTTTACGTGTGTGAGCGATAGAACTTCTAGAAACTATGAACAAAACGCGCAATCCCCGGTTGTACAAATTTGATAAAAGTCCAAACAGCTCACAGATCACTAGAATCAAATGCACAAGCCGGAACTGACCATTGAGCACCGTGATAAGTAAAACTTCAAGTCCGGAGTGATTACAGGGCTATTAAGATATCATAACCAGCAAAATATGATAAAGTTTAAACGGTGTCATTAGACACAAATGTGCAAGCAATTTGCTAGCGAGACCACAAAAGACCACATCAAGGCAAGCGATGTCACAAACTGAGTGAGCACACGGATAGACAGAGGTCAGTTAACCAGAAGGCAGGCTGACGGCAGCAATGTTTGAACAGCCCAAAATTTAGCAATAACGCAGCTGAGATGTTCAATTGAACGTGGCGAGCTAGACAGGTTTGCGTCACAGCTGGGTGGCTGTCACGCGTTGGTAGACCGATGAGCTCTTCGGACAATACACAAAAAGGGTAAGTCAGAGGATGGGCATGGCAAGCGTAAGCAAGCATTGTGCTTGGGCAAGCTGAGTAAAATCGAGTGGTTAATCCAAGTTTATGAGACGGCTATGGGATAAGTAAGTGCAGCTTCATCCCGCAAGGTACTATAAGGAGTCAAGGTGTAGTAAGTAATAGTGTTAGGGGAACTCAGTAGTGAAGAAATTGTCAGAGAGTCTGAGCTACCTGGTATTTTCGTCATGCTTTCCGCCAAATTCCGTAAGGTTTGCCCTAGGATGATGGTGTTTTCTGCTCTGATGGGCGTTATGCCCCGCTACATCCACGCTTGGGGGATACAGGACTTACGCCTTTTCTCCCATTTTGTGCTTATATGCTCACAGTGGTAAACTCCGAAGCGACCGGTCGCAGACCCGCCAGCCACCTGCGTAGAGCCAACCTCCGTACCTACACGCTCCTCTGAGCTTCGGTGTTCCAGCTAACATATTTTTCGCACCTCGCTGTTAAGTATAACAAACTTCTTCCTGACTTCCACTGTCCTTACGAGGCAAGTTGCTGACTTGACACAGCTTTCAGCTACTTTCAAAGTGCACCGGTTTGGCGGGACCGTTTGGGGACCAAATCAGACCACAGCTTCGGATTTGAGACGCCAACACGGATTTGGCCGTTACTGTCTTGTATGCAAAGGGAGCAGATACGTTCCAACAAACGTTGCTAGAACAAAGCAATTCGACAATTGCTCTGCCCCAAGCAACGGTTATATCTATCAACTATAGACACAGTCAATATACTGGATGTATCGGGTCGCAATATCGACAAATCATTCGACGTTAGGGCCGGTCGATCGGAAGTGAGGAGACCCGTGCACTGCTCTAATAATACCATCGGATTAAGTAACCAGGTAAAGCGACGCTTCCTTACCCAAAACCATTTGCGCCGCAACTGGCTAACTAAAAAAATAACTTAAAGAAATAAATATTTACTGCTCGAATTCATCGGTACAACAACCTGAGGATGATCAAACTTTACAAACGATGAGGTTGCACAACAGATGCATTAGGACGCACGTAATTGGCCGTGACCAATAGTTGTACAATTTGCAGAAACAGTCGAAGCACACATGAGGAGCAAAGTCATCAGTGGGGGACGACAAAATGGTTTCATATGTGCTTAGTAAATAGAAAAGGACCGTATTTGTAGTGGCGGTATTATGTGAGGACGGAATGTATCTTTGTTGTACGTGTTAGTAAAAGAGTGAAAAAGGACGCTAGTAGATATTCCAGCGTGTACCTGTGGCCAGTGACTTTATTCAGTGGCGGGTCACACCCGCCACATCTTACTGTTGATTAGCGAAATCTTGTGGCTTTTATAGGGAGAACGCTTGTCAGGCGAAATGCACCACGTCCTGGAAGACGGTCGTCGATTGCTTTGAACGGTCTTGTACAACTGGCAATGCTTCTTATCAATCCACTTTTCACTAGATTATTTGCATTTGCATGACGTCACCGTTGGTTAAACAAGTATCACAATCGCGACCCAACAGGTACGTTGATGCCAGTCGAGTAGGAAGTAGATTGCGCAGGCAAGTAGGATTTCCAGTATAAATGGTCTCACTTTCTCTGATTATGTATAGTTGCTGGAGTGTAAAGAATTCTTGTCCAGCTATTCTCACTGGACCTCGGATGTGATGCATTTCCACCCACCCCACTATAGGTGACGGCTGACGGGTTAAAATACTGATTCACACAGATGCACAGCAGTTTAGCATTGTGTCATTTTCTGATCACTCCTTCATGGCATCCCTCAGTTCCGAGACAGCACACACAAACCTCCCTCCACTCTCACTTTATGTTTCTGCCGGAGCTCCTCTGTTGGCAACGAACCACACTGCCGCCTTGAAAAGAGAGTCGGTGTTCAAAGTTTATCTTAATAAGTATGGCTCCCTTTTGTAAACACGTGCAGAGACTAAGAGATCTTCTCCGTGTTTCCTCCTATGCTTGATAATAAACGGTCCAAAGTAAGCAACACCAAGCTATTTGAACGGTTACCATCAATTTTTACTTAAGCTATGAGCAATGGTGTTATCATCTATTGACCGGTAATGTGAAGCCGTCTTCTGCATATCCAACATCTTCTTATTAATCGCCTTGCTGCGGGTACTCCTGTTACTGTCCAGTATCTGCGGCGCAAACACGCCAACAATTATGAGGCGCTAGAGTAGCCTTACTTTAAATGATTGTATTTGATCAACAACCTAGAAAACGCATGCTTGTGAGGGATTATAACAGGGAACTTAAAGGCATTGTCATAATTCGCATAGGCTAGTCTTCCTCACAGTCACCGTAACGCTTGTTGCAATGTGGCGCAAATAAGCGCTGGACTCCCTTGAGAAGCTATTCTTTTAGGTGCCTAGTTCGTTCCTTCGTCTACTTAAGTTGTGTTCTTTCATCTCAGTAATATTCACTCTGTGTCATGCCCATGACGTAAAACTCCGCCTGTTTGAGTTCCTCGAGATTAATCAGCCCGTCCTACTATAGACCGTTATCAGTTCCATATACGCGGGCTTTCAGGTACCGTTTTAATTGGGTAAGCCACACAACCGACTTTGGTTCTTTATTCCAACTAGCACAGCTAAGCGTTATGACCGGTCCCAGTATCTCGTTCGAGTTAGCGTATATTGTGCATGCGGACGCTTAAACAAATCCTTCAGGCTAGGAAAGTGTGGCGGTTAGACCAAAAATTTTCATCGTGCGCTTAAACTTCTGGCTCACTATTCCAACCCTTTAAACGTGACGATGAAATGGTGCCCCTTGATAGCGGATCCGTAATATGGCCTCCTGGGTCAACGGGTTCCAATACATGGATGTCGAAAACGAGCGGATCTTTGAAAGTCGATCGACTACAAGTGTGAAAAACCTGCTAGACTAGTCTTTCATATGATACCATCCTGTGCTGGTGTAGACCATGAACCTGGCCCTCACCAATTTCAGTCAAACACGTTTAAGGGTTTCCCTGATAGCCAGGACTGTCGCCGATAACTCAGGTGCTGAAATAGAGACCGCCATCAAGGGCGTTACCTTAGATTTTAAATAAAGAAAGTAGCTTGTGTGAAAATTCCGGTGTAAATTCTGACATATCCTGCTGCGCCATACCAAATTTCTTAGGCGCCACGAAAGACCCGTACTTGCGGCAATTCTATAGCCGCTAGGTAGCGGTGGATGCACCATGGAATCCGCAGCACCCCCAGATTCCAGTTGGTTTAGCACGGCGTGGTAGGTTTGTTCGTCCTCATCTCTGCTCGGATCATCCCAATTTTACTTCTGTCCGTACAGCCTTTGCAGTACTAAGTTGACAGGCATGACAACGGTGACTATCGATCCCAAGGGAGCATAGATATCCGTCCCTATATGCAAAAGCTACTTCTCGAATGACCCTTATCTGACCCTGCAAACTGAGCAGAAATGCATTAGCATCCGCAGCACATCACAGGCCTAGGTTCGTCGTATGGGTCTAAGCCTTTCAGCTATCGATTTGATTGGCTCAGCGGTTTCCGCCGGAGTGGCTGCCTTATACATATCTGCGTGACTGCAAAGCCATCTCCACAACCTGTATCCGGCCTTACGCAACAGTACTCTAATTTGGGATACGAACACGGTAGCTGCCAAAACCGACGGATACGTGTCAAAGGATCGTCCACATAAAAGTCATTGCGCACCGCCGATGCCACGTTTGTCCTTGTAATGATGTTGCTACAAGGCGGTGGGATGACGCAAGGCAAAATTACCGCAATTGGAGAGGAAGTTGCACCGAAGTGATGCGCTGTCATCTGGTATTCTATCAACTATGAGCCGGTACCGTCGTTCCTCCACCAAAGAAATCACAGCGCACCGCTCTGACCTTCTGGAACTTGCACTTATCTGAATACGTCTTTAAATTCAAGTGATACGGACACTGCTTCAGACAGGAAGCGCAGTAGTATGCTGCCCCCGGCTGAAGTGGTATTGCGCCCTTGAAACTGTTGGCCGTTTAGGTAAACTCCTCTACGTTTTGCAGCAAAAGCAACACTCACTAAAGATTTTCCGGTTTGTTTGAGTTAAGGAAGGCCTGATATAGCTGATTCCAATTGGCAATATGATGAAACTGTAACTGGTATGTAGGCACTAGCACAGTGTATCCCTCTGAAAAATGCGGTTGCATTGCTGTTACATATCGATCTTTCAGATATGGATTGCGTATCAACCGTCAGTTTAAACAAAGTAGCCTGTGCCAAGCGCATTCATACTTTGTAAGACTACTTCACTCTCGTCGAAGCACGGCAGAGCCACAACAAAATGTCCTCTGTAACCCAAATTAAGGTTTTGTTATTGATAATATAATGTTGATTTCTACAGCAGGAGCGCGGTTTTTTGAAGCCACATATTTGAACTTATTGGCATACAAAAGTTTCAACCGATCTTCTGGCTATGGCTCGATTGCTTGCACATAAGTTACGGATGCATATGGTTAGCTGCTGCATCCACTGGCCCCAATACTATGCACCCGAACATCGCTTTTGCTGCTACGGCTGACTGTGACCACAAAACCGCTGCGCTATCAGCTAGTGTATATCCGAACCTCTGCACGCAATAATATGATACAACGTGAGGCTTGCAAAGCTTGGAAACCGACGTCCGACAACTCTGGCCACCAAAACTCCAGCTGAGTAACAGGCCCTTTTGCTGTGTGTAGTAGCAAGCTGGCTAGGCAATAAGCTCCTTTCACGGTAACAGCGTTACTGTTAGCCAATTATGTCAAAGAGAAACCAGCAAATGCTAATACAAAGGAGTTGAGACTGCTCAAATATTGAAGCTTTAGAGCAACAGCAAAATTTACAAGCGCTTCGCAGCAAACCCCTCTAGCGCAGCCTGTAGACGTCCCCGCTGTACAATAAATCGTAGGTTGCAACCAAATATGCTGGGCCGTCTAAGCGCATTGGCAAACTTCTAAGGGAAACCATTTTGTCTTCAGTACGGACGTTGTAGCAATTACTTGCATCTTTCGGGGAGACTTCTGCACGCTCCCCGCCTGTGTCAGCATTGGTTCTGTGTGTAGCCGAGGGTGAACGTTGCGTCTACACAACTCCATTGCAACGTTTACCACCCTAACATACTGCAGCAGAGTGCTTCAATCCGAGACATTGGTAAGCTTGGCCCTTAGCTAGACTGAGCTTCCAAACATCAAAAACTTTGGAGCCTGCGGAAATCCAGCAAAACTCGGTCTTATGGTCACCTTCACAAGTGGAACAGGCCGTGCAAGCGGAGTGGTCGGCGGTGGTGTGAAGGGCGAGCATACAATCCAGCCCCTTCTCACCCGAAATAGGCGGCCTTATAGGACTTTGATTCCGCAGATGTGCGCATTGCTGTTTTACACAAATCTGTTGCAAGCGACTCAGGGTTCAGCGGCGACAAAGGCTGCAAAATCTCTGAAAAGGACCTCTCGACCTACCTGAACAAAGGCATTTGCTGCCCTGGCCCACCTAGATCGCAAACTGCTCGGCAAAGCTTGACCTAGTCGCTCCATTGTGGTCACAGAGTCTAAATTAGAGACAACATGCATCCGTGGCAGGGCAACATACCACTTCTCCAACTTCAAAGAAAGACGAGGCAAAGCGTCATGATCATTGGGCAGCGGCTTCTAACCAATGAACATTCTATCAACCAAAAACCAGGCCTCTGTACGACCCTCACTGATGGGATCCTGAAGAATGCACCGAGCGCCCGCATAAACCTGTTCGGGGTCAATAATAGACACACGCACTTATTGCCTCCCTGCTCCTACCTATACAATAATACGTGCTAAATTAGGCACTGACCATTACCACTGAGCCAATTCTAGCTAAATCGCCGGACCTGCCTTACAAAGTTCTAATACCTAGCGGGAATACCGTCAAAGCTTATAAGTTCAAAATTCAGAAAGTTTAATAATGGATGACAACTTGACAGTAACTTATTAGCAGATTGGATCTGAACTGACTTCAGCAACACTCACATTCGACACGTTACCATGAACCGATTCGCTTGCTTGCATTGAGCCAGAAAAGCGCGCAACACTCTTCACCTAACTTTGGTTACAGTTCCGCCATTTCAACTTTGGCCTCGGCCTGAGAATCTTGAGCTCGGCTACTCTTAGGGCCAATAGCGACTTTTCCGAAACTCCACTAGCTTTACTTACCACTAATTTGCAAAGCACAAACAGAATGTGCATTAGCAGCAACCGAAGAACATTCAACCTGACCCAATTCTTCAGTAGTTGGAAGGACATATGCAGACATTTCCGACACGTAAATGAAGAGATCAAACTTAAAAGCAAACACGAAGTTGCTACGATTAAAGCTAGCTGATAAATACGGTTATGGGATGCAGTAGGACACGACCCACCTCGCCCATTCCACCAAGAGTTCTTGCCAGCCCCCTATTACCTCCAACAACTCATATGCTCACTGCAGCTAACCCCCACGGTTGGTTTCAGCCCTCCGGATAGGTTCTACGGTCAACAATACTACCAAAGCCTCATTAACGGCAGACTACCATCAGCTACTTACTCAATCACTTCTTGAGCACCTTCTTATAACACCCTCTCCAACTTTTCTTACCACTTTCATGTACCATGCGCCAGTTGCACCCTATTGTGCAACTTATCACACAGAATCTAACTCCTTTAACTCTCCTTGCGTTGAATCATACAGCATGCTGCTTATCACCGCGTGATCTATTACACACAAGATGCACCTCATTGGCCCATTTATCCTACTCTCATATCCACAACTGTTTCTCATCACAGAAACGTCGCACCCGTCAAATGCCTCTGACAACCTACTACGCATCCCTGGCTACACCACATTCTGAAACGGACGAGACAGCCAGCGAGGTGGCCGTTGCCTCATCTATGTCCCGGAAGACTTTGGTGCACCCGATTTCGAACTGCCATCTATAGGTGACCCTGAAGACTCCATCTGGATCCAGACAACAGGAGGTCAAGTTGGCCTCATTATCCGTTGCGTATACAACCCTCCACACACATTAGCGAAAAGATTAATAAACTCACTTAGTTTTCACTAAAATCTCCCTAATGCCCCCACGTCACAAAATAGTGGGTGGGGATTTCAATATGCCACATATCCCCTGGAATGAGCAGGTTGCCCCACTCAGCTACAGAAGTTTCTTTGACACCGTCCATGCAAATGACTGGACCCAACACGTTCACGATCACACCAGACTTTCTAACCCTCTAGACTTAATTTTTAAGCAAGATGTCTCTGATGCAGTCGCTGGTATACTAGACAACCTACATGGCTGCGACCACAACGTGGTGGAACTCTTATTTACACTTTCTACTCCACCGTGCGCCACTTCTTGTTCTCTCAAACAGTTTCGAAAGTTCAACCACGTTAACTGGGACAGCTTTGCGATATTATTGCGATCTGCGTACTGGGACAACTTCTTTTTAGCCACTAACGTAGACGCAGCCGCATACGTTTTTTATCTAAACTTCTATAGCTGCCTAGGTGTGATCGCCCCACTCACCTGCAGAAGTCGCTTAAAGCTGACATCGAAATCAACCAAGGCCAACGGTGTACTTAGGAAGAACAAAAAATGCGCCATGAATACGCCAAAAAACTAAGGAATTCCACATCCCTGTTCGCATGAACGAAATCCTAACCAACTGGCAAACTGAGCATGGATCAGCCAAGATTGATGAAGAAGATGCTGCCCTCAAATCTAAAAATAAAACTGTCAATTACTCTGCTAGAACCCAAGGGGCAAGCGCTAACTTGTTTAGCGCTAAAGTGGTTTACACTAGGTGTGCTCCTTCATACCTTGGAGGCGTCCGCTTATCTGCGTGATCTCCATGGCGTGTTCCCCAACTGGTGCTTGCCTCTGTGTTCACCCCTCGTGCGCATGAAAACTGTGATCCTGATGTCATCTCCAACTTTTGGGACGTCGGCAGGGCTCGCTGTTGGTGTGTCATCTTGCACCACCACACTACTTATACTTTACTTATACCACACTAGTTATACTTATGCCACACTACTTATACACTACTACTACTCATACAATACTACTTATACGCAGTAGTATCTACCTTTAATCCACCAGAACTCAACTCCTTCGACACCGGAGCTTTCAAAAATCTACGCCTGTTGCCTCACTGAGACTCTCTGACACATCCATTATTAGCGACCCATCAAAAATATGAGACCCTCAATGGATACTTCTGCAATTCTTTTACTGACGCCAACGGTACCTCACCGGCTAGGCCATCCAAGCGCACCAATGACTCAATTGACAAGTTAGAATTCGACCTACATACTATCACTCAAGTAACTAGCTCACTCAAATGCTCATCACATCCTGGTCCCGATGACCTCCCCTCTACACTGCTGATACTCGGTGGCCAGGATATTCCAGTTTTACTTCTCAACCTTTTCTCGCTACCCGTGACAAATGGGATTTATCCAGCCACAAGGAAACATGCTACCGTCATCCCCAAACACAAAATGGCAGTCAGCAGAACATGGAAAACTATCGCCCCATCAGCCACAAGCCTATTGCTTCAAGAGTAATTAAACGAATAGTCAAGAAACCATGCTTACCTTCCTGCTTACTCGTAACCTCGTCAGTCGACAACGACATGGATTCCTGCCGTCCAAATCCTGTCAGACCCGCCAATTTGAGTTCCTCAGCCACGTAACTCAACAGATTGGAAACAGGCAAGCACTAGCCATCATCTTCCATTGCAATTAGGCTGAACCTTACCGTGGTGCGATGGTTTGTGTGCCTCAGCGATCCATTGAGCTATGCTGGGTGGTGCTTTTGCAACTTCAGAGTCACTCATACCAGATTGGTCAATGGTTAGAGGCCAGACCAACTCAGCCTCCTGGTCCTCCAGGTTGGGGGTTGGAATGAGGGTGGCAGCTTATTCCTTAAAACGGACTCCTTGTAACCCAATGCCAAACCCGCTGCCTTGCGGTCAGGTTTTTGAAACAAAAGCTTGGTTGAGAACCCTAATCGTTCTCCTATCTAGGCCTGGGCAACCTGCCAGTATCCTGCCCACGCAATACCATGAATCTTACCTCAAACAAATTGCTGATGCTCTGGCCACCGCAGAGGATAATCAACGGTGCCCTATCCACTGCACCCAGCAGGGTGGATAGGTGTTTGGATGCTACTGCTCAAGCCTTCCCGTCTTCTTATTCCCCGTCTTACGCTTTTTCACTCTTACCGTCCCCTTCCAACTTCACTTATATCCCCCAGTTTTCAACCCCCGATTCTTGGCCCTCCCCCATCATGCTTTGCTAGGCATTTATCTTCTAATTTCAACTCACATGTGAACGCGGAACGTCACTCCTCTCCTGTCGACAAGCCCATGTCCAACCAAGCGGTCCATTCCAGTTCATCGGCTTCCATTTGGAGCCCTCGATCAGTCTTCAGATTGGCATGTCTCAATGTAAGCACACTACTGCAGATGGGTCAACAGGCAGCACTTGCCCGAACATTGGAGTCCCTCTCCATCGATATCTGCTGCTTAGCAGATACCCGCCTGCAAGACTCGAGCTCTGTGCTCACTCTGCGATACCCTTTAAGTGACGCAAACAGTATTTTCTCATTGCGCCTATCCGATGACGGTGCAGCTTCGAGCACCGACCAAGCAAGCGTTGGCATTGTCCTGACTCCTCGGACTGAAGATGATCTGGTTGATTGGATTCCAATCAGTAGCCGGATGTATGCGGTCCGATTGGCCGGCTTGTTTAAAGCTTCGAAGTCGCGCAGGACTAATAGATGTCGATTTATCATCGCTGCTTACGCGCTTACAAACTGTAGCGATGGCTAATCAAAAAACGACGTCTATCGCCAAATTAACCAAATCGTTCGACACCGATGAAGCACGGACACTGTTGTGCAAACGGGGGCTCTGAAAGCATAAGTTGGAAAGTTGTCCACGGATGAAATACACATGGGCGGTCAGCACAATGCGGGCTCCCGTAAACGAGTTCTTTGTCCTTCCCCATCCGTTTTAGCCTCCCCATCATCTACGACCTCATTTCGTTGGGTAAAACATAATAAAAAAGTTTTCTTTTTGCCTAGTAGCTGGCTGGTAGCTTACCGGAACAATGCCTACCCGTTGCTGGTAGCTCAGCTGGCATGCAAATGTTATATATATTTTTCCCTTGTGTATTTTATTATATGTGTGTATGTATTTATTTCCTTCATGTATTGCGGCACAATAGCGGAGGTGTTTTCCCAGCGCTAGCTGATGTGTATAATGATGATGATGATGAGCCATCATCTTCCTAGACAAGACAAGTGCCTTTGACAGAGTACCATATACAGAACTCTTGATGAAGCTGGAATCACACGGCATCTCCGGCAAAATGCACACTTGGTTCTCATCATTTCTTACATCTCGCTCACAGTCAGTAATGGTGTGGGACTTTATGTCACTTCCAATACCAGTCAAAAGTGGCGTAATTCAAGGAAGCGTTTTAGGCCCTCTACTATTCCTGCTTTACATCAACGAAGTGCTCCAGGTTTTAAACATGGGACACCCTATCTTTTTGCCGCGGACATCAAACTTGCTCAACTGTTGATCGTTTTTCCTAGCTTGATTAAGAAATCGCATACGTTTCACCACCACGCGAGGTGGCATCTTCAGTGCAGTAATAGGCAGTGCGTATTGCTGCTTAGTGCATTGTCAGTCCGTCATGCACGGGCAGGTGACTTTTGTCTTTGTCTTCTCATTTCATACGTCAAACTTCCACACCGCCCTCTTCCATATATAATACGACTTAAAAGACCTAGCTGCATGTCGCGACACATGGAAGTTGGCGTTCACACCGGCAAAATGCAACGTTCTTACACACAGATGCACCATGCCAACCAATAACTTAATGCTACAAAGCACGGTATTAGGGATCTGCCTAACTGTGCGGGACTTAGGCGTTTACTTCACTTGTTCGCTGAACTTCGCGGAACAAGTAGTTTATTCCGCAGCAAAAGCGCGCTCTCTCATCGGATACATCCTCAAATCTATGATCATACCAGAATCTAGAACTGCACTCTAAAAACAGGTGCCCAGCCTCTGCTAGAGTACCGCTCTATAGAATTCACAAACCTAAGAAAATGCGACAGAATAGCCCTAGAAAAGGTTCAGCGTACCTTCACAAAATGCCTCCTGGGGCAATCAATTCTCAGCTACCGTGGTAGATGCAACCCACTTAAGGTCGACCAGTTATGGCTGTGCCGACTGAAAACCCACCTCGCTTTCCTATATTCGCTTATTAACAATCCCACTGGGGCCCAATAGCCCCTGTCTCCGACTCACCCAATTATCCGTACCCCCTACGTGATGGACCCCACTCCATTATCCTGCCAAGAACAAGCATTAGTATTAGCTTTAACTGCTAAATCTACAGATACGCTTACGTATGGAATAGGTTACCTCTCACAATAATGGCATCTATGAATATAAACCAGTTTCGCTTCTCTATTAGCAAATACCTCTCTGGCACACAGATTTCCAAGATACTGAATATTAACCGTCTAGCAGACGAGTTTTTTGAAACTGAACCAGACCACTTTTAATCGCCTTTTCTTAACTTCCCACCTTATCTCCTTTCGGACTGCTAATATTTTTAGCTGCGTGCCTCCTCCAACAACCCTTTATGTCTTTCATCGCCTAGGTATCAGCCACAGGATACCGAATACCTCTGCATTCCGTCAAATCGCCCACATCTGTCTAGCTCGAGACATCCGCCTCTGTCTAATCGCGTCAACATACTTGGTTATCATCTATCTGGTGAAACCGGCGTGCGTAGGACCTCAAATACTAAGTGACTCTGCCCAATTATATCTTTATCGCCAAGCTGGCACCGTTCTCTCCTATAGTTTTTACCATATGAATCGCCCCAATATAAGCACTTTGGTGCGTAAGACCTCAAGTAGCAGGCTAGGTTTCTCACTTATATACTTATCGCAAAGCTGCTATCGTTATTTCTATAACTGTTTCCTTATGAGCCACAATATTCTCACTGCATCTCGCGTCCATTCAGCGGGTATTCCTACTACTTCTCTTACCGCTTCGGCGCTGGCATTCCTCCCCCATTACACATCACAGACTTACGACGCTCCATCGAATTACCTTTCACAGTGTAGCACCGCAATTTTGTGCGTAAGACCTCAAGTATCTGGCTATGGTGCCTACCTAACACCTTTTCTAGTAATACTTATTCACTTAGCACTTTGACCCTGGCCTTCCTGTCAACTATAGACTACCTACCGCTGATGCTCCACGTACTCCTCATCTGCACTGTAGCTCTGCACTTATGTGCGTAGGACCTCAAACAGCAGGCTCCGTTTCCCACTTATATCCTTATCTCAAAGCAGCCATCGTTATTTCTAAAACTGTTCTTTTATGGACCACTGAATATTCTCTCTGCATCTCGCTTCCATTCATCGCATATTCTTACTAGTTCTGATACCTCTTCGGCTCTGGCTTTCCACTCCCATTATATAGCACAGAGCTAAGATGCCCCAACGAATTACCTTGCACACTGTAGCTCCGCAAATTTGTGCGTAATACTTCAGGTATCTGGCTATGATGCCTACCTAAAACCTTAGCTCGTAATACTTCTCCCCTTATCTCTTGGACCCTGGCTTTCCTCTCCACTTATAGACCACCTATCTCTGATGCTCTACCAACTTACCTTTCAAACTCTAGTTCCGCACTTTGGTGCCTAAGGCCTCATGTTTCTGGCCATGCTGCCTGACCATCGCTTGTCCTGTCCTAAGCCTTCATTATCTCTTGCTCTGGCATATTATGGATCGCCTACCTACGATGCTCCACCGACTTACCTTTCACACGGTAGCTCCGCACTTTTGTGCGTAAGACCTCAATTAGCAGGCTATGTTTCCCACTTATATCCTTAACTCAAAGCTGCCATCGTTCTTACTAAAACTGAACTTTTATGGACCACTGAACATTCTCGCTGCATCGCGCTTCCATTCATTGTATACTCCTACTATCTCTCTTGCCTCTTCCGCTCTGGCATTCCTCTCCCATTATAGATCACAGTCCTACGATGCACCACCGACTTACATTTTACATTGGATCTCTGTACTTTTGTGCGTAAGGTCGCAAGTAGCTGGCTATGATGCCTACCTAAAACTTTAGCTCGCAATACTTCTGTACTTATCGTTCTGAACAAGGCTTTCCACTCCACTTATGGACCACATACCTCTGATGCTTCACCGACTTACCTTTCAAACTCTAGTTCCGCACTTTGGAGCCTAAAACCTCAAGTTTCTGACCATGCTGCCTGACCCTGCTTGTCTTGTCCTAAGCCTTCATTATCTCTTTTGCTCTGGCTTATTCTGGATCACCTACCTACGATGCTCCACCGACTTACCTTTCACACTGTAGCGCCGCACTTTGGTGCGTACGACCTCAAGTAGCCGGCTGTTTCCCACTTATATCCTTATCCCAAAGCTGACCTATAGTTTCTTCCTTATAATTAACCTGACTTCCAGTATCGCCGTTTTTGCCGTCTAGTTGACTTGTTTGTCGCACTTTAGAAGTCACTGTCTCTTTTCGCTGTTCCAGGTCATGTTTGGCTGGCTTTGCAACCATATTCTCGCTACACCTGTAGTATATAAATCCCATTCTCGTCACAACTCTGCTACTTCGTCTCACTCTTGCACACAGCTGTTTCTCTAGCATCTGCTTACTGAATATTTTACGTTATTATTTTCATGGGTCTCGAACCCTGCGTAGTAACTTAACTGGCTCTCATACCTTTTCGAACGATGGGATCTACCACTGTCAACCGATCGCTCAACCTATACCTTATGCGCATTTTAAACCATACTATGTTCTTCAGCTTTCCATAACTCAGTTACTATTTAACACCTGATCCACCCGGTTTACACACAAGACAGCTTTTGCGTACGCTAGTTCACGTCGGACAGCATTTGTCTCTTACATTCAGCAAATACCAAGGCTCGTGATTGCACAAGAAACTATGGATATGAAGTATAACCTATTCGGTCATTCCATTGCTTTTAGCAGCACAACGTTACCATAAATTTTATATTTATACATTACCATATTCCTGTTCAATTTCCTTGGCAGTTTGCTTGGTCAGTTTTGCTTTCCTCCATTGTTCTAAAGGGAAATCTTACCTGCACGGAACACCACTGAAGACATGTCTACGATGCTCATCTGTAAACGGCATCAACACAGAACAAAGCAACCAAGCGCAGTTCGCAATCCTGATACACTAAAGGAACCCAGCAAACAAATCTACTCAATACAAGTCACCTGAATCATCCGACTTCAACAGCTCCAACCGCCTGCGGTCGACACCGAAGAAAACTAAACAAACATGGGGAACGAATTGGCGAAACCTGACTGCGAATATCCGCGAAGGCAATCAGTCAAATGCAATTTCGTCAATGTCATATCACCGATCGGCAGTGTTCCAGGACGTGGTGTGTTTACGTCTGGCAAGCGTTTTCCCTACAAAAAGCCACGAAGGTCTGCTCAACAACACTGCGACCTGGCGGTTGTGATTTGCCACTCAACAACATTACTGCACCAATCACACATTGGCATATTGACCGATACCACATTTACAGATTCTATAAATAAATAACTACATAGTATATTCTCGGCAAAACGAGACACACTGTAAAGGCGTGATCAAGTATGCATACAGGCATAGCTACTTTGGAATGTTAAAACATTTCGTTTTAATCAAAGGTATAAAAGAAAAGATGTTGTCCATATGAGTGGGCATACTCTCAGGTAATAGTCAGACCAAGGGACATTATGGCGCTGTGGCGCGCAAAAATCCGTCAAAACACAAGTTGGGGGTAATTTCGCCAGGTAGTGATCCGTGAGCACAGGAGCCAAAACAAGGTTTTGTTGCAGTCAATAACCATTACGATATAGGGATGATCTGTGCTCCAACAAAGCATTCTTCATAGCAGAATTAGTTGCACAGGTTCTATGTAGAAGGCTGAGGACTGCGTCAGTGTGAAATGCTTAGCTGTGACTTCATTTTGTGGCGAGTCACATCCGCCACGTTGCAGTGTTGTTAAGCGGACATTTGTGGCTATTTATAGGGAGAACGCTTGCCAGGCGAAAACCCACCACGTCCTGGAACACTGCTGTAGCTTTCGTTGAACAGTAGTGCAAGTCAGTTATGCATCGTATAGACCGATTTTGCATTCTATTATTCGCAGTCGGTTGACAGCCGAAGTTCTTCGTTGGTTGGTCGAATGGCTTAGTACTGATATGGCAGCAGTCCCTGAAGCCGGTCAATGATGCAAAATTCGAAGAGTCGAATGATAATGCTGCAGGTGAGTAAACACATGGTTAATAGAGGCCGGCTATTCTATTATTTTCTTGTTCGGCTCGCAAACCGTGTCCAGCTATCCACGCTGGACTTGTCATGGGGTCGGTGAGTGAAGTTGTTTCTTGTGGCTGAATATGTCCTTAATAGGTAAAAACGCCATTCTCCGCAAATTGGATTTGGGATTTCTGCAAATTTAAGTAAGTGTATCTGTTTCCATAGCCAAGGGAAAATTCCATGGATGGCCATCTGAATAGCCACGTGCATATATCTTCTGTCGTACCAACACGCCTACACATTTGATCACTTACATGCCACTATGCTTAAACAATTTTACAGCGTCTCCCTCACGCTTCACTCTCCTGACCCGCCCTGTGCACACAACCTCCTCGGACTGGTTCCTCCCTAACATACTCCATATTAGTGATCTGATTCTTATCTTTACATCTCGCATTCTGTGAACATAGGCTTCGTACAACCTTTGGGTCATATGGGCTCACACTACTGACTTCATCTGTACTACTCCCGCTCTTGATGCTGCTAAATGTTACCATGTACAATACTACAATATGCTGATCATGCCCGAAACGCGTGCCTCGCTTTGTCGAGAATACAGTGTTATTTATTTATTTATTATATTTATATGTTCTCTAGCCAATAAACTTTGAGCACTGTGAGCGTCCAAACCCTTAGGAACATTGAGCGGAACTCGCATCCTGGGGTTGTCCAAATTGAACAGAGGCCCAAACAGCTCACAGATCACTAGAATCAAACGCCCAAGTCGGAAATGACCACTGCGCATCGTGATAAGTAAAACTTCAAGTCCAGAGTGATTACAGGGCTATTAAGATATCATAACCAGCAAAGTATGACAAAGTTTATAAGGTGTCATTAGACACAAACGTGCAAGAAATTTGCTAGCGAGACCACAAAACACCACTCCAAAGCAAGAGATGTCACAAACTGAGTGAGTATACGGATAGACAAAGGTCAGTTAACCAGAGGGCAGGCTGACGGCAGAAATGTTTGCACAGCCCAAAATGCATCAATAGCGCAGCTGAGATGTTCAATTGAACGTGGCGAGCTAGACAGTTTTGCGTCACAGCTGAGTGGCTGTCACGCGTTGGTAGACTGATGAGCTCTTCGGACAATGCACACAAAGGGTAAGTCAGCGGATGGGCATGGCAAGCGTAAGCAAGCATTGTGCTTGGGCAAGCTGAGTAAAATCGAGTGGTTAATCGAAGTTTATGAGGCGGTGAAGGGATAAGCAACTGGGGCTTCATCCCGCAAGGTAATATAAGGAGTCAAAGTGTAGCGTTTGCTCGTGTTCGGTAAACGCAATAGTAAATAATTTGGCAGAAGAACTGAGAAAATTAAGTTGTCCGGCGTATTGTACTCTGTAAGTCTTCTGACGCCACTATGGCTTTCAAATGATGGGTGCAAAAGATTTACGCTGTCGCACTAAATTTAACATACGTTCGCATGTTTCTTGCTTAATAATCGCATCAACTACTCTTCTGAAAGTTGCTGTAGGATCTCCTCTTGGTCCATTGCCATCTCGCTTCATTAAGCCTACCGTTTCTTAATGTATTCTTACTTGGCACGTCCCTCCTGCTTGTTGGACGACCGCGAACCATTGCTGTCCAAACGATTTAGTGCTATAACTTCATACTTATACTCTTCTTGTTTTCCTTCATATATACTTGCTTTGCACCTTATGCTGTCGCTTACGTTCTGGACGTATCTGCGCTGTGTGGCTTTTTTACTTATTAACCGGGCCATATCCAAGCTAATGAACCCAATGCTGGGCAAGCTTTGGTCTCCACTAACGAGTATCTCATTTCTGATGGCTTTCTGGATATGGAACCATGAGAGCTTCAGTCGCCTAGCCGGCTGGCTAGCCGAAAAATCTCTGCGTGGTGCTAGCTGTGTGGGTTGGTTTAATCCCGCTCCAGCTAATATTTCGGCAGCATTTTTCCAGGGCATGGAGGGTTTTTCGTCCAGGAAGTGTTCTGCCTAGAAAAAGCCACATATTTTGCATACTAACTTCGTGGTTTGGCGGATATGACCCGCCAATAAAGAAAGTCGGTGTTTCTTCTCATGCCGAAGGGTCTTACCCATTTCGCGAAACGCAAGTACTTCAAAGCTCCATTATTATTTTGGCCAATTTGACGAACAAACACAAATTCACAGTAATAGAAACAAGTGCACTCAACATGATTCCTTACACATGAACCCATAGACGTACTACGCATACCTGCACACATATATCCAGTATATACTCTTTAACTTGCAGCATACCTGTGCCATTACTGAGGTTACGCGTTTGGATTATCTTGATCCTGCCTTTTAAGGCGTGTCGTGCACTGTCGATAATATACCGTTTATTGAATTACTCACAGCACATCTGTTAGCCTGCATACGTACTTCACCGATTTTTGCATTTCTTTTTCTATGTACGCCGTTGTACGACTTGGTTGTTCACACCCTTCATCACAAGCTAGCTGTCATTACCTTTAACTACTCTGCTACTCGCTATTAGCATGGATTATTGGGCCGTTGGTTCATCATTTTATAATTGCTACTCTCCAATACCCGTACTATTCGCCGAACATTTTGAACACGGTTTGTTTTATCTCTTATGCCCATGTGCACTTCAGAACTTTTGACTTACTTAATGGATACAATCTAAGCTACTCTCGAGGCGCGGTGTAAGAATGCACCGGAGAACCATGTATACTAAACAAACTTGTCTAAGCTATGGAGTAGCATATAGCTAGACCCTGCTGCATACCAACAGCCTTTGATTGTGCTTCTGAATGCATTCCTGCCTATCTGACTGTCTCTTGTTCGTTAGCCGTCTTACCCGCGCTTTTCATAGCTGCACCGGCCAACGCTTTACGGTTCATACTCTTGTACTGACTGTCCCAGGTTTAACAGTCAATCCACTTAAAATACTTGATACTTCTACCTTGTTATGAAGCGCAAATTTTTTCGACGATTTCCCTTATCCTTCTACATGCGGCACCTTTTCACCATTCTGGAGAGATGCTACTTTTACGATGTCTAATAGCTGGGTTTAGCTCGCCTCGCAGGGTACCACACTTTACGCACCCGGAAATATCTGGGTTCCTTTTTCCCCTGCAAATGACAGCTTCCATTGTCATACTAATCTTACATTCTCAGGACAGCTTTGCTGATTCTTATTGTTGTCCAACAAATTGGGTTGTTTGGCTTCGTTTCTGCACGAACTTTATGAACTTAAGTTAACTAGGGCTTTTCTAGTAGCAGTTCACTAGATCCCTAGCCGTTTTTTAACGGCGCGTGAACAGAGGGGTTCAACTCCTCTCGTTTGCGCATGAAAATTTTTAAACGCCATTTACTAGGGTTTCTCCGATAGCAAAGCATGAAGTATTCACTTGTCCATGGAGACCATTTCACTTTACGTTAATTACTTTTGGAGAACTTCTGTTTCTTTTCTTCATACAAACTAGTCTTTTACGTAGCCTGAACACCCGGGTTTAGCTTCATTACTCTAAATATTCTATCGTACTTCTTAAAATTTTAGTGGGAACGTCCTACGCTCCTACATTAAACTGAGAAAGCATGTTTGCGTCTAAGATAGAAGAACTTAGCCACGAGTAACAGCAGCATTGCTTACCTTCATGACAACTTAAGTGTGGCTAACCGGAAGCGAAGTCCGCACAACCCGGAAAAGTATGCTACACCAAAATGTTAACCTACATTTCTACGAAAACGTTACGTACAAGCACCGTACTATAACTCATTTCTCTAGGACTCTTTTTCAGTTTCGACACGCCTCACGACTGATGGCTGAACCTAACAAAACCAAGTCAGCCAACGTAGCAACATAAGCGTCATTCGACTCCGTATAACTGGGCGAAAAATTGGTCTGTAAGATGCATTGCCACGTAAACAAGCTTTCAAGCGGACATACGGATGTGTTTCAGAACGTGGCTTTTTGCCTGGCAAACGTTCTCCCTATAACAAACCCCAAATATTTGTTTAATAACACTGCAACGTGGTAGATGGGACTTCCCACGGAAAAATTCACAGCCCAGCGATGCAGACTAGCGAACCGACTAGCGCCACGTCACACCATGCTTGATGGGCCCTGACACTTTCCCAGCTGCGTATTTAGTCACCACGTCCTTTTCTGTGCATTTACTTTGCCAACGAGTTGCTTGTTTTTATACCTAGTTTATTTTCGATGGAAATCAATATTATGGAGAAATCAGTTTGGAAATATAGTGTTGGCAATACTCCAATTGATAATGTTCAGCACTATCGCGTAGTTTACGACGTGCGTCGGGATCAGTCTAGATATATATACACTCCAGTGCAAACATCAGGATGGCGGCTGGCTATAATAAGTGTAGCTGCTTATTTCCATTACTATTAGACAGAATGCGGTGGTCCTTTAAAACAAGCAGCTAGAAAAACCTACTTCATACCAAACAGGGAAGCACATCATTTGGTGTAATGCATGGTTGGTGGGGTTCATGGCGTCGGCCGGTAGTACGCTTTTTTCCGAGTTTTTTCCAAACCAGCGAATGGTAGCCTCTCTCACCAATAGCCTGGTTAACGAACTGCTTCGTAGTAGTGTGTACTACAAATAACTTCCGCCCGAAACGCCCATTATCGCCTGGCTATCAGTACCCATTTTGCATATGTAATAACTCGCGCTAAAGCTTTGTCTGAATGCAAGGCGTCCGACAAGCGATCAACGAGTGAGAGGATGGTGGCAGTGTGCCGTGTGTCAACCGTAAAAATGCAATATAATTTGTATTAAAAACGTTTTTTGGGTAAATGTGTACATTAACCCGTGCAGGGTCTCGTTATTTAGTAGGGAAGTAAATGACAGTGTTGTGGTAACATTGAGGAACTTTGGATTAAGGTAAATACCATGCGTGTTAATGCTGCCAAAGTCTATATGGGTGACGGATCGGTGAATGAAAACCGTCCCACAGGGAACATGTTCGTCACCTACCGGTCACCAGACGGATGAACTTTGGTCCCCTATGGGCCACTCGTAATCTAAGCAAAGTGGCATCACAACTCGCTTTCCACTCTATGCGAAATGCACAACTGTAAATCAGAGTTTATTTAGCGAATAACGCTCACCAACTAGGCAGCGTTGCAGCAATTTTTTAGAAGTTAGCAACTGAGGGACTGGATGCCTTCAGCTTGCTGAGAGTTATGCAACGGCTTAGCCGCAAGTCAAAATGGACTCAGTGATTACGCGCGAAGTACAGGTGCAACGTCTTCCCGAAAGCGCACAAGCTTTCCTCTGCGTAACAAGTGCCCTGCCAATTACAGCAGTTGCAAAACTAGGCAGCTCCGTCATCGAAGGTCATCAACCAACGAACGAATCTAGGGCAATTACTTGAGGCAGCGCCATCGCAGTCACTGCGATACACTCGACTAGCAAGCCGCTATCTAGGCTAACTTAAGCATCGCAAATATTTTAACTTCAGCGCAAATTCGAGAAACTCGCCTTAGACCGTACGCAATGCAGCCGCTCTAGCTCTTGGTCCCGTTGCGCGAACACTTATGCTTCAGACTTATGTATTTATGACATGCTAATCCGCAAGTAAACTCGTAAGCGCAATCAGCCAGGTAGTTTTGCCGCAGCAGAGCTTGGATACCTTCGGGCAGCGGCGTACAGGCGACCAAACCTTTGGAAAAGCCTAGTCACTTCTAGTTTCGGAATTTTAATTCTGTGACGCGGTATTTTTAGGATACTAGGGTTAATGTTGGCATCCTTCCCTACCACAGGTAAACAGTGAGCTTACCGGCGAATGCCTGGCGCCGTTAGCTTAAATCACACTTTACACTTCCCTAATTCTACCCTGACAAGGAAGTTGAGCTAATCATCGGAGTAATTTCCACATAACTGTGCTCTCTTTCTTAAGCTGCTTCTGCTCAACTTATCCTGTGGTTGACTTGGCCATCCTATGTAAGCTGCAAATAAATAAAATAACTAAACAGGGGTGTAGTTCTGAACTATTACTAGATGCTGTGACTGCGAGGTCTCATATCAATAGATACACAAAATCCAATGCCTTGGCGTGGAGATAGGACGCTGTGAGTATAGGCTTCTGGTTCGCCGTTACTATACCAAGCAGTAAAGCAATGATTTTTGCACTGTCTATTGCAGCACATATTAAACCGCTGATATTCCGACCTCGGTAAAGAAGGCACAAGCGTCTGTACGTATACCGTTAAAGAGGTGGTTAATGACTACCGTGCTTTTCCTCTAGCTTCCTCAGGTAATATTTAGGACCATGATTTTATTAATGGCAAGGTTGCGCGCGGAGCCTTATTTACGCGCATCGCCTCGAAGCTGATTCCAGTGCTCCATGAACCTCTCTAAGATCTTTGCGCCATTTCAGCGCACCCAGTGCTCCTGATAGTCGTTGAACACATTAAAAAATAATGGCGTCGGAAATAAGGAAAAGGAAAGGATAAAATATAATTTCTAGCAAAAGCAAACGGAAAGTAAACGTGTACTATAAAAGAGAGATACTAAATCGGATTAACAGTTAGGAAGTTCAAATTTGGGCAAAATGTAACCAACCTCAGTGGTATTAAAATATGCTCTCAAGTGACAAAATTAAAACTGATTAGATTGCCAAATGCAAAAACCTTTCCTAAAGCTTGAATATGGAACAGGATAGAGCAGACACAAACTACACAGAACGAGTTTTAATTGTTGGTGACGGTAAAATCCAAATCACTGTGAGATGTGTAGTAGTTTGTGAGTTATTGGAGGTTGCTTGGCTGTATACGAGTAACGCTAATATAGTAGTTCAGTAGAACTAGCTTTCACCTTAGCAAGCAGATACAGGAAAATGACAATGAAATATAACAAGTGCAGGGGCTTTATAAACTTAGATAAAGATGTCTGACAGCATCCAGTTTCGGATTTGGCTCTCACCGTTGCGAGCCACTGGACGCTTGCGCCTACAAAGGGGCCACTGTTGGTCTGCGCTTCACTACCCACAGCTCCAACCACACACCCCATGTCCAGGGTAAACCCGAAGGAATAAGATCGGGAGGCATGTGGATAGGAGCCACGTAATATCAACGGAGCCGGCCCACGCTCCTTCACAGGCAAACACATGTACACTATAGTTGGGGAATCAGGCACACGCAAGGCAGTGACTGGACCGCAGTCCTCTCCACACTGAGTGCATGGAACCACTCTTTGATCCAAGCAAGGCCATAAGGACCGTGCATCACGTCCCTCCAGCAACGACCAACTGCCCCAAGTGCCAGTATAGACGAGGTAGTGGATAATATACAGGTAGGCACCGTGTCAACATGCACGTCAAGCGCAGCCACACCGGGGATGCCAGGCAACAATCAAAGAGTTGAAACGACAAGATAAAGTACAATAAATCAATAATGCATAGAGACACAATGACAAATTTTCGCTAAATTGGCATATGAAGTAAGTTAGTTAGCAATGAAACCGCAATAATTTAAAGAAGACTACGTTACATAAAAGTGCTACAAGCGCAACAAAGTTTTCGAAGATAAGCGCAATTAGCCTAAGCAACGTTGTCAATTAATAGAAGCTTATTCAGGTAGGCAGAACAAAACAAAGAACGTGGAATGAAATTTATCCCACTTAAAATAACCTAGTTTAAGTGTACGTTGGTTTAGCCCAACTGCGGTGAAGAAGCATGAGGGAGGCAACATCAGTCACAGTGTGGGACAATAACGCGTGCACCGTGCACTAACTTACGTAATACATGAAAATACTATGATTTCATAGTAATTAGGATTGAGTTACACATCAATCTGGGGAATCTCCAGGGCACTACACAGCCCGCTCTCCGAAGGGAAACCGTGGGTGGCCCTTCGATCTACGTGAGGACCGTCCGTCGCCAGCCAGCCTTCTGCGGACCAGGTGATGAAATGATGCAGCTGCTGGGGAGCACTAGTGGGATCGGACCCTAGCAGGCTCCCACTTGTGTTCTCTCGAAAGGTGCCAAAAACATAAAATAGAGGGAAGTTCGTGAGAAGCAAATGCATGCAACCACGTACAAGTCAAATGTTCGCTTGTGAACGCCAATGGTTCGTTTTCGGCTCTTCCTCCCCGGTTCACACATGAAACGAAAACAAAGATGGGTATTGTGACCATGATGTCGAGCAACCAGGAACGTGGAACTTACCGAATGGCGAAATACCGACAAAAATATTTGGGTTTTCAAAATGTTTTGTTCGTTTTTGTTAGGTGTTCAAAACGTTTTGGACAGTTTTTGGTGTTCCTGCGGGTTCGGCCACGGATGTAAGGAAAGCGGGAAAAGAGAAGCGGAAGGAAAGCTAGTCTTTCAAACTCGCTGGCCAGTGAACTCATCTACCTGACCTAGTCGACTTCTGCGGTTGGGGTGACAAGGTTGTCGATTTAGGCAGTATGTCAGATCGCGTGGCTGGGGAAGTAGGTGATGAGTT
This sequence comes from Dicrocoelium dendriticum, assembly GCA_944474145.2. Taxonomy (NCBI): domain Eukaryota; kingdom Metazoa; phylum Platyhelminthes; class Trematoda; order Plagiorchiida; family Dicrocoeliidae; genus Dicrocoelium; species Dicrocoelium dendriticum. The sequence continues at coordinate 69,127,966 of OX104069.1, read as the reverse complement.
GCCGCCCGGCTCGGTGGAAATCGATGAAGCCGGTGTAGTAGGCGCAGATGGATTGTTCGCCTTGGGGGCCGTAGCGGTAGGAGAAGACTTATCTTCCGTCGTAGTCTACGTTGATTTGTCGGAAGATGAGCAGACATCGTCTTCAGACTAAGGTTCCGGGTGAGCAACCTTGGGGCGGTCAATGGAAACGGCTTCAAGCTTGCCGTATCGGTCGATGATGAACACACGGTCTTTACCTTGTAAAACCTTGAACGGACCTTTATAACGTCGCACAAGTGGTCTACAGAGACCGTCAACGCGGAGGAAAACAAACGGGCGGTGTTAAAGCTCTTGAGGCACAAATGACTTATGCTGTGGTTTTCTGGTGTCAGTAAGCCTGACCTGATGCATACTCGTGGCTGACTGCCCAGCGTAGTTCGCGTCAGCACGGGGAACTCTGTGACGCGCAGAAAAGAATTCACCAGGTACACGTAGGGTTACATATACCAGTTCAGCGTTGGACGTATGCAGATCGGTCTTGAGGGATGATCGGATGCCAAGAATTTTCATGGGCAGAACTTCAGTCCAACTAAATGCATTGGCGGCGCTGAGTGTAGCTTTCGGCTGTCGGGGGAAAGTTTCTACCACGCCGTTCGCCTGTGGATCATAGGCGGTATTACGAATGATTGGGCATCCCATGGCATTAAGCAGATTGTTGAAAGTCGAAGATTCGAATTACGGACCGCGATCGATAGTCACTGTGGCTGGACAGCCATGTGAAGCAATGCAGTGCTAGACAAAAGCGCGTGTAACGGTTTCCGCAGCTACTTTAGGAATGGAGAGGGTTTCGGGCCAACGGGTGCAACGATCGATCGTGGTCCAAATCTAGACCACTCCTTTGGACGGGGCCAGCGGTCCAACTATGTAGCGATGGACATGGACGAATCGCGTTGAACCGGACGGGAAGCAACCAAATGGAGCTGATACGCGCCACTGGACCTTGGCTTGCTGGCACTTGAGACAATTGAGTGCCCAACGCGTAAGATCACGTTGCATCTTAGGCCAAACATATTGACCGGATAGGAGTTTGACCGTGGCTTTATTGCTTGAACGGGCACTGTATTGGAACCATCAAAAGTATGGACAAAATATCCCAGGAACGACGTGTCGAGGTCTACCTGTAGAAGTGGCACATAAGGTTTTGCCATCGGATGATGGCAAGGGGTGTGGGGATAGCTTCAACGTAGAATCGGAAAGCTCAGTAGAAGGCTGATCAGTTGATTGCGCAGCTGCCATGGCAGATAGATCAATTACCTGCTGGGCGGGGCTGATTGCATACACTCTTGACGGAGCATCAGCGACAACCTTCTGTTGCCCAGAAATGGGTCGAATATCGGTTGAGAATTGGGCGATGCAATCCAGCTGACGAACTTTACGCGGTGAGTGTCGAGCTGCTTGATTTTGGAAGGCGAAAGGCAATGGCTTGTGATCGGTAAAGATAACAAAGTGATTGTCTTCGAAGACTGTCGGAAGTGCCAGATCATCGAGTAAACAGTCAGCAGTTCTCGAATGAATGCGCTGTACTTAAGTTCTGCTGGTTGCAAGCATCTTGAAGAGAAAGCAAGTGGCTTCCAACATCCAGTAGTCGTCTGCTGTAAGACCTTGCCAATAGCGGTGCTCGATGCATATACGTTAATGCTAAGTGACGCTTTGGCGTCAAACTGATGAAGCATAGTTCAGTGGGCTAAAACAGTTTAACAGACATCTAAAGCTTCAATAGCGGCGTGGGTAAGTTCTACCTCCCCGTTATTACGACTACGGAGTAGGTCGGCCAGCGGGCTGAGCAGATCAGCACAATGCGAAAGAAAGCGTCGGTAGTAATTTATCACGCCGTTAAAACCGCGAAATGCAGCTGCCGTGTTCGGAAGCGGAAAGTCACGGATAGCTTGGACCATGTCGTCTAAAGGCCGTATGCCATTTTGATCAATGTGATGCACGAGGAACTCTATAGACGGCTGCCGAAAAGTACACTTGTCTGGATTAACTGTGTTACTATTGGCATCGCGTCTTTCGAAAAGGATTTTGTGGTGCTCACGATGAGTTCCTCGGATGCGCTGGTTACTAATATATCGTCGATATAGGGACATACGAAGTCTAATCCACTGGTAGCGGAAGCTATAAACGGCTGAAATTTTTGCGCTGCGTTGCGCAGAACCAAATGGCATGCGAAGACATTCGAACAAACCAAACGGTATAATAACAGCTTGTTAGCTATGTCTTCGTCGGCGACCGGGATCTGGTGGTATGCGCGTACCATAACGATTTTTGAGAACACACGGGCACCTCGTAGGTTAGCCGTTATGTTCTGAGTGTGCGGTATGGGTTACCGGTCTGGAACGATTACGTTGTTCATAGTGCCTTAGTCGCCACATGGACGCCAATCTCCGGACTTTTTAAGCAACATATAAAGCTGTGACGCCCATGGGCTCTTCGATGGTCTAATTATACCTAGTTCAAGCAGGTGCTCGAATTCGGCTTTAGCGCTACGAGGTTTATCCGATGTAAGTAGCCTGACAATAGCGAAACCGGGCGGTTCCTTCTTAAGTTTATGATGTTTCGCGGCATCGGTTGCGCCGGGCATCGGAGTGACTCTACGAACCACCTGTGGAAAACGGTCGCGGAGCATTTGCCCGATGGGTGGACTCATTTGAGTCGCGTACACGGGACTGATTGACTTAATATTGGTCAAAGTCCTGAGGACAGAGAGACTCGTTAGACGGTCGACGAGACGGTGTTGCTTTGTATCTACAAGCAAGTCGTAGTGATGCAGAAAATCGGGTCGGAGAATGGGTGTTTGAACGTCTGCAAAGAGGAATACTCATTTAAAAGAACGTCGTGTTGCAAGATTGAGCGTGCGCCGATGTTGACCATACCCTCGAATGATGGTTCCTTTAGCTGCGCCTGATGAGCTAGTCACCTTCCCAGTAACGTCAGTAGGATCGCGTGGGATAACGTTAACTTCTGCGCCTGTGTAAAGGAGGAAACATAGCTCGTTTTTGGTCGGTAACGAAGAAAAGGCGACTGCGATGACCAACGAGGTCCGTCGCCCTTACTTGCTGGGCAGTTCATTTGACTATATTTGGCGATTAAATGAACAAAGGGAACGGCACGATCTGGCTTGCGGAACAAATTGCTTGTGGTACCAGCAATAGGATGGTCTAGTCAAGGACTTCGAAGAGGGTCGAAAACGAGTTCGGCTTTTAAGACACGATCCGCGATTAGATACAGAAACTGAAATGTCTTTAAGTCGTTTATAAAACTCGGCCACATGCGCCCTGGGTTCCGCTAGCTCAGCATCAAAGGTCGATTGGACCTGCGAAACGTGGGCGTAAGATTCCCAGATACAGTTGGCGGTGTCAGCCAACAGGGACAGCGGAGCATTGCCATTAGCGGAAGGCACGGGACAAATTTCAAGGGGTAGTCGTGGTACCCACATGGCCCGGAGAAAATGGTCCCCTACAGAGGTGGGTTTTGCTAGGCACTGCATATTTCTTGAGTTCTAACTCAGGTTTAAGTGGGGCCAAAACTGTAGGAAAATCCCGCGAATGTTCCACTTTCGAAAACGTCGTTGATCCAACAGGGAAACCGGTGCATTGATGTACCAAAGGAGAACCAAATCAACACACACGATTCAAATGGTCAACCAAACAATGCCCATGTGCTCTGGACTATCAGTCTCCGCTGTACCGGCCACGTGAAGAATAAAAGAAAACAGTAGTGTCAGTAAGGAAAGAAACAGAGGAGACAAGCTTCTCGAATTTCGTCGGCAATATTAAGATGTAAGTTAAAATGTGTTAAAGATGCGTAGGCCGTGGTAGAGAAACAGAAGTTTAAGACATAAGGAGAAGACTTTAAACTGAAGATCGAGGGCTTCAACTCGACGCTCGAACTCTTTCACCATCGGTGCCATCACGACGTCTGCAGGCAGTGCGTTCCGATTAGCTATGACCATACGCCATAACCGAAATGCTGCCCAACCCCCGTCAGACCGAGGTTTGTGCAACTTTAATGGGTGGCCACGAAGGGTTGGCGCTATAGTTGGGAGAAACGGCACAGTCAAATCAAGACTAATCTGACTAATTAATATACGATATGTAAGGACCAAGTCGCCCCGAAGCCGCCTGTAATAAATGGGAAACATATCCAACTTACGTGGCCTCTCCGGGTACATCAGCTTCTTTAATCCGTGCACTACTTTCCTCCAGGATCTCAGGACCTCGTTAACCGCCATCTTATCATGAAGCAGGCATGGAATACAAGCCTGAACGCAGTAACCTAAGTGCGGACTTACATAAGCCGAAAATAATCTAACGAACATTTCGGTGGTCATGATCCCGAATGACCAGCGGATCATCCAAAAAATGCTGAAATCTTTGCGAGCAGCTGTCGTCCAGTGTTCACTGGACTTAAAATCTGCTGACAACAAAACTCCGAGGTCGGATTGGAGCTGAACTCGCGGTACCCCGTTGCCGCCAAGCAAACAACGCGATTGTTTAACCGAACCCACAAAGGGCTCTGGATAGATTATGAGACTGGACCCTTTTGTGACGGTTGCCCGTTAGTTCAGCGAAACTCATTTTTATGCTTTGTTCCGAACAACCAAGTATCACGCCTATAAGTGTACAAGGTAGCCCAAAGTTCTCCACAGTAGCTAGGTACCGCGCAGTGAGCCCCAAAATATACTTTCCAGATATACATAGTAAAAGATAATAAAAATGCGATATTATTATTTGCAGCTACTAGTACGCGAGTAAGAAGTGTCATATCTGTACGGAATCTTAAGACAACATGTAATTAGCTCATGTTCAGAAGGCCACAGTGTGCCATTTTCAGAGGTTATTTTGCCACACACCTCTATGAAGGTAATGTTACAGCCATTTAAGGCTCCTAATCTGTGATGTCCTAACACCGGCCTCCGGACCAAATGTGGTCTGCGTTAACACGTTAACTGGCCCGCAGCCTTCCCATAAAACAGTAAACTCAAGCTTAGATTTTTCATAGACATGATAACAAATTGGCGCCCAATAATTAGACTTAAGAAGTAAAGATGCGCTCTCATCGGTCTGTACAGCGAGCTGGATAAACACAGTTAACCAAAAATCATACATTTGCTAAAACGTTGCTTAGGTAGTTCGGCTGGAGATAACTGTGTGACAGCCATATTCCGGTTTTCAATTTAAAACGAAGCGCGTGAGGAGGTGGCTGTATTTCTTACAAAGTGTTAGCTTGCGTAGCGAACCCATTGTCTTTGAGACTGGCGTGACCAATGTACTGCAGTCAAGCTTTCAGTCTCACTCTTTACTTTACAATAAGATATAAAATATTTTTAACTTATTATTTCGGTTATAAACTAAAGGTCAGGCAGAATATGGCCTGACATAATTCTAGGTCAAAAACATGGCCCTCCGTGCAGAAGTTTGGTCAAGCCTGGTTTAAACGGTATCGTAGGTTATCCCTGCAGTGCATGGGCCAGGTCAGTCTGGATAACCCAAAGCGACTTAAAGCTCATTTGATTCCTATGAGCCTGGAAAATGCACACACACTTCTTAGCTAAATCTCGCACGTGCTATCTAACTAAGCCGTTTTATATAAGCGTAAGCTTAGGCTAGCACTACCAATAAGATAAAGGAGCCAGTCGCTAATTATGAGGAAATAAGTGTCCAAAAGTTAGAAAAATGTACCGAGGGGTAGAATTCAGTTGGGTATGCGTTGGTGAAGCATTAACAGTTATGCTTCTAAGAGTTACCTTTTTCAAAACATGTGGGATTATAGTGTCTCGTGTTGAAATACACGGTTGTGCATCTCTATGGACGTTTCCTGCGCTCCTCTTTAGAGAAAATACCAACACGCCTCTTTACCGATGCCATTTGCAAAACCTATTGTTGTACTCATCTACTGTTCTATCTATGGTAAAGTTTACGATTATTTTACTCTTAAAATTTTGCGTTTCCGCGAAAGTAATAGACACATTAAGATTTAGCCGAAGCATAGTGATGAAAACCTGAAAAAGCCTAACAAGTTTCCAAAGAAGAAGCGCGCTGGGCGGCTGGTTGCTTTGTAAAAGGAACCTTTATCAAGTAGGGACATACCAGCGTTTTCAGTCCCAACGTCCGCACGGTTCTTGGAAAAATGAAAGAAGTTGAAAGCAACGTCTGCTGTCACAACCATATGCAGCTGGGAATAAATATGCTATAAAAAGCAGTTTCACATAAAGGTTGTATACGCTATTGTAGTAACTGACGGTTCTCTTTTCCAACCTGCTACTCGCCCCTAGACGTTCTACAACCGGGGTGGTTGCTCTCTCAATTTTATTAACGCTTCGTTGTGTGATTTAGTGAAGAAGACCTTTTGCTATATATTGCATCGTATCAATTGCCTTGTTCTAACGTTCAAGCTAAAATATCTGTGGATACAGGTCAAGCTTGCTAGTCTACATCTACGTATCCTCCAGTTGTCCAAGCTTAGCAGCAGACATATTTTAGGATAACCTAACGAATGCTCACATAGTGCACTTCAACCATACCCAATGCAGATTTACAGTAGAGTTCCCTAGGTTTGACACCACATTCCTCACAACACATGGGCGACAGAACGTCGTGAAATGCGCTACTGGGTTAAAGGCAACCCTATACTTAGTGTTTGTTAACAACTAGCAAGTATTTTCAGTCAGTACTCGGGCACCACATGGATGTTGTGGTCGATGTATAGTAAAGCTATCTCTTGTCGTCTACAGTAAGACGAACCTCGCTGCAAGCAAGGTAAAATTAAGCAGAGATAAACCAATCCCCAAATATAACACGATTGAAAGAAATGATTTCCTCTAAAGAATTCAGTTTGCGTTTTGACCCAGATGGCACGACATAGTGTGACCGGATAATAAGTTATCTGACGTTCTGTTTTGAGCTCTACTGTCCGATGGAAACCATTTTGATTCATGCTGACCGGTTCTCCTTAAAAATATAAAGTAGCACCGTCGACTTAATGAGAGAGCCTTCAAAGCTAAAGGCCGTGCCTTAGTAAAGTCAATTTCTCTATGCATCAAAGAACAATTTCCACCAGTATGTAGTTGCTCATATGTTCGCATAGCTAGGAAATTTGTTTGCAAACATTTCACCGCCATGCAAGGCGGCATTATCAGTGCGTTGAAACGCACTGCGACGCAACTGAATCATCCATCCGAGCTACGTTTTCCCAAACCACAATCATGTCTGCTTGCAGACAATGCTGGGAAACAGTAATCGCCGTGAGCTTTGGCAGGTGATGTAAAGTTAGGGGAGTCGCTCGTCATAGTACAAACACTATGACCTAAAATAATTAAATAGCTTCTGCTTCTCCAGCGGTGCCTTAATCCTCAACTCGTCAGCTGCACCAACTCAGTGGCCTACAGGCTCATCCCCAGGTATTGATGTTGCAGTACATCACAGGTAGCTTTCCCAGCTAAAGCCAAGTAAATAAAACGGATCTGCTCGGCTTTCTTCCTTCTATAATACGAAGAGTCTGGTTTGTTAGCCCAACAACTACCTGAGGTTACACCATGTGCTTAAACCAAGACAAGATCTCAGGCTGTTAGAAAGCTGCTAGCATAAGTACAATACCTAAAAAAGTGATAGGTAAATTTCGATCTACCGCATACACTTCAATGGCTTCAAATTTATTCTATAAATTTATCCTTGAACAATTTAGTACGCACATCAATTTACACACCGAAGTTCGAAATTGACACAGTATGCAGTTGTTTGGCTAGGGAAGACGGTGCTATCGTCACTATCAAGAGCGAAATCACCAGCGTATGCTTCCTAGTCTACACCAACGCCTAAGGTTAGGCTAGCCGTGGAAGCTTGTCGCTATGGCTCCTGGCTTCTAATATCCAAATGTCCATAGCGTTCTTGCTACTGGATTATTTTGCCGAACGTATCCTATTAACCGCATTTAACGTCGGAATCACCTTCCCTCTTACCATTCTTCTGGTGTCCTTCAAGGAGCAATATTGTTGCTAATTTATTTCTCTATCAGCGTGGCGCAATCCCTGTCCCTAAACAAGCAGTAATGCTCACATACATCGATGACGTACTAATCGACGCGAATCATCCTACCAGCCTCTTCAACCTTGCTATATTGTTGTTTCGATAAAATATTGCACTGGTCAAACTCATGCAGCTTAACGCTGTATGCTTTCATGTGCACTGATGTACTGTTTTCGCTATATAAGGCAGGTCATTGCCAGAAACTCTGCATAATGTTTACAACTTCACATCAGTGATGAAAGCCATAGCTTCTCGAGGTCAGTCACGTATCTGAAAATTACACTGAGTCATGAGTTATTGTGGTCATGTCACATGAATGAACTGTCCACCAAACTCAGTCTACCGTCTTTTAAGTCTCACGTCTGCGTGCGTTCACAGTCTCCAACATGTTGAGCTTTCGATTCCTTGGTGCATGTGTTCTACCACGTTGGACCTACTGTTCTCCTGTGAGCCTTATAGGCCTAGTTGTTATGCATTTCAGAATACTTCATAAGTCGCTGAAAGGCATAGCTTGAATTAGTAGAATTTCTAAACCAAAGTTTGTTCAACACATTGTATCTCTTCATGTTAATTCATGCGCAAAACATGCTTTGAAAATACTCACAAACCTACTCACGTTTCTCTGCTTTTGCTTTTATTCTCTCATTCCATGAGCTCACCACATAGCGGGACCCCTGACCTAACACAAAGGGATCATGGAGCTGAAATAATTATTGTTGTGAGATGGTTCCTACAGCGTTGGCATATAGTGATTACAGGGTGCACAAACGGGCCCTTGAAGTGAAAGGCAGCAGATAATATTAACCAGCATGTTGATCAACTGTGGAATCCAGCTATTGTAAAAGGGAACTTATTGATGCCTTCTACAATTTGCAGGCAACCGAAGCAATTGCCCATTGAACTATTACCTGCCACAAAAGTCATTTCCGCCGTCCTAATGCAGTACTCGGGAGCAAGGAGTAAGTAAAGTTAACTCAATATTTGTGATGGTAGCATCAGATAAGAAAGAGCAGGTGGACCAACCAAGCGTGCCAAACAGCCAATGGGAGGCGGACGTAGCGGCTTCGATTGCTGCACCCGGACTGGACAATATTCGTGTGAGTAAGTCACAGTTTGTTCACCTGAATCAAAGGAGCAAAATCATAGACTTAGAGGGGTCATCCGTCATGAACTTGGACCAGCAATTTATATCATGGTGCTTGGCATGCTAAAGATGCTGTAATTTTTGCTTAACTGTCTTTGCCATATAAAAGTTTGACCCTGCAAAAGTGCGTCCTGCAAGATGGTGTCAGAGAAGACCAAGACGAACCCCACCGGCGGCGCGCCGATGCTGTGTAGACCAACAGCGGTTATTCAAGTGACTGTCTCACTGAACATGGTGGAACTGAAATTGGCGAGTAATTGGCGCCTATAGAATAGCAAGTGGAAGAATTTCTGCACCTTAGTACGTTTGGACGAAATACCGATGGTACATCACTTGGTTATGTTTTCCCACGCAACCTGGGACTACGCGCCGTCTCCTACAGATGTTGCACTACGGCAAGTGCGCAGATCTCGATACTTTGTAGTTGGTCATTGGAAAGTTAAGTGAATTTCATGATTAGCATACCAGCGAGACCTACCAGTGCTACCTTTTCTTTTCGCGCAATAAAGGGCCAAACTAATCAGTGGACGCGTACATCACTGAAGTAGAGGTTTTGGCCTGGTAGCGTAATTGCTGTAAAGGTTTAGGCGACGGTCCTATACGCGATCGGATCGTTCTAGGTATCAATGATAAAAGTACGACAAAGCAGTGTTTGGGACAACGCAACTTCTCGACCCAGCAGTGGATTGGTATTTGCAACCTTGAGTTCACAGGCACCTATCAATACCAACAAATGAAGCTCGCAACAGGTGCAGAATTGTGTGCCATTTCCGGAGGTGAGGCAGTGAAGGCTACTACCGTGCGGAAGGAGATCTGCAATTTTGAGCCACAAGGCATCCGAGCACCTGCAAACAGTGTCAAGTGTGGGGAGGGAATTGCGGCAGATGTAAAGTGGGCACCACTTTCTCTTTGCTGCCAATCAGCTAATGTGAGTAAGGCCGTTCGTGACAAGTCCCCCGCAGACGCAGGATATGCAGTTGGCAATTTGTCTCGTATGGTGCTTCAAAAATGTGTCTACGCAAGTTTTTTGTTTGAAGGCAAAGTCGCACGACACCAGTAAGTCACGGCAGCTACTGTCAACATTCTACCTAGGGAGCACTGTCCCGGTGTGTACACCCGACCCTATCTAGATTACCTGCGTATAGGGTAAGTTTCAAAACTTCCTTCGAAAGGCTCAGCTACAATCGAAGTGGTTAACCCAAGAGTTGGAGCCTCACATGGATTGTGGTTTGTGATCATGGAGGAGCACATGCCGATTCTTGGCATTGAGTCAATCTAGTCTCTCGGCTTATTGTTTTTAAGCTTGATCGTTTTTTGCAGCTTTGTCAAGGAAAAACCGTATTAGTGCCCGGTATCCGTCTTTATTTCGACCGGTTTTGGGAAAGCTTGAGGGAACCGCTCACTAGTCCTTAGGTCCTTTGATTCGATCAAGAGCGCTACCAGCTAAGAAGTTCCATATGCACTGTGTGACAAGTTCTCCGCTGAACTGAGCAAGTAATTGAGAGAGGATGTGATTGCCAAATCGACTAGCCAACCGACTGGCTTAGTCAGGACGCATTCATGAAGTAGGACAGGCGAATCGCATGGGTGTATTGACTCTTAACCGTTGAATGAAATTTTGCTTAGGGAGCATTACGCGCTACCTAATTTAGCAGCCATTTTTCTGTGTTTATCCAAAGCTAAGGGTTTCATTAATTTTGACCTACTTTCGGCATGCTGGCACATAGTTTTAATCGATGAATCCAGCTTCATCACTAACTTTGCAACACCATTCGGGCGTCATCGTTGGCTGCTTTTGCCGTTTGGCTTAAACGTGCCGGGTGAAACTTTTCAAAAGCGATTGGTGCAAGCGTAGACGATTTACTTGGTGTAGTATGCTTGGCGCATGATGTTTCGATCTATGGCTTGAAAGAAGAAGGGCATGCCGCCAATCCTCACCGTTAATTTCAGTATTGTGTGCAAAAGAACATCAAGCTTAACGGTGAAACTTGAACTTTGGAAAGACTAGATTTTTTCATGGACATTTGCTAACAACACAAGGGCTCAGGTTCCAGCCAGGAAACAGTACAGCACTTCGAGAAATGCCGCCTTCTAATGACGTAAAGCGAACCCATCTTTTGAATGGCACGGTGAATTACTAGAGACCTTTTGTGTCACTACTTGCTGATATCATGACGCCGATCAGGAACGTAACTCACAAAGGAGTAAGGTGGAGTTTGGGAAAGGAACAGGATACCGCATCCGAAATTATGAAGCACCACTTCAGCAATGCGTTTCTACTCGTGTAATACGATCCAGCGCAGCCATAAGAGGTGCAGTGCGACGGTAGCTAAGACGGAATGGGTGCTGTTCTCTTACAGAATGGAAAACTTTTGCATTTCCGCAATCGATCACTCATCATGCCCGAGCAAGGCTGTTAGCAGCTTAATAAGGAGATGCTTGCGGTAACCTACGTCACGAAACGTTTCAGCGAGTGTACTTTCGGGAGAAACGCTGTATACCGAGCACAAGCCGCTTGTGCCAATAGCCAGGAAACCGCTGCATGTCGCGTTTCGTCGTCCTCAGCGTATGCTTATCCGGCTTCAACAGTACAAGGTGGATAATGTATATATGCCTGGTTCACAGATTTTCATCGCGGATACACCGGCAAGAGCTTAGCTGCCATTCTCCCAGAATAATCCGGAAAAGGTCAAAGCAATAAACTTAGTACAGCTCTTGACATTGGCAGATCACCTGGAAGAAAAATGGAGCCACACAGCGGATGATACAAAGTGTTCAGCTTTACGAGACGTGGCCAGAGTGGGCAGAGACAAGGAAGCAGCTACGGAAGGAACTAGCATTCTACTTTAATTCTCGGGATGCACTCTCTGTTTATGATAGTTTGCTGTTCAAGGGAAGCCGTATTCTGATTCCGTCGTCGCTCGGAAAAGAAATACTGAAATAGATTCAACGCGCTCACCTTGGTGCCAACTGTACCAGTAACCGAGCAAGAGACTTGCTCTTTTAGCCAGAAATGAGTCAACTAAAAGATGGTGTGTATAATTTTGAGGCGTGCCGTTTACACAAAATCCGGCAAAGAGGGAACCAATGATGCTGCATGACGTCCCCAATCGACCTTCTCATACGGTGGCGGTAGATTAATTCAGTGATAACGGAAAAGATTACTTACTCACAGTGGATTACTATAGTGATAATTTTGGCCTCAAGCTATTCACTACTACGACCATAGAGGCGGTAATCAACAAGCTCAGATGTCAGTTCGCGCGCCAAGGTATATGGGAGGAGCAGGTCTCAAAAATGCGCCATAGCTGACCAGCGTTGCTTTCCAGACTTTCGCAACCAAGTGGGACTTCTTAAACCAGCAAACTAGCCTAAATCACAGTAATCGAGTGGGATGTCGGATTCGGCAGTGAAGCGGGCCAAGCGACTCTTATCAAAGACTAGGTCAAATGTCGAGTACCTGTACCTCAGTTGAATGTATGCAGTGATCTGCATACTTTATTGAGACACCTGAGGTGGATCGGTCATGTGAGCCGTATGGATTCGACGCGGATACCAAAGCAGCTATTGTATAGTCAGCTGAGTATTGGGAAGCGACCCGTGGGGAAACCAAAGTTACGTTACCAGGACATGATTAAAGTGAGCCTCACACGTTCTAATCTTGATTGCAGATCATAGGAATTGAAGGCGGTTGATCAGCGTGCATGGCGCGATCTAATCACGAAGGCAGTTGCCGAGGTGCAGGAAAAAGCTCTCATGCATGCAGAGAAGAAGCGGCAAATGCGGAAGCGGCAAGCACCGATGGGTTGTTCTCCATCGACATCAAGCGCATGGTGCTGTAGCATATGCGGTCGCGAGTGCCTGATTCAGGCAGGCTTAGTGCTATATGAGCGAGGCCACTCGGGGCTACTACGGAAGCGACGATGGGTTCTGCAGAGAACGTAGGCAGAACCGGCGCAGCGTTTGTATGTACGCTGCATTCGGTTTACTAACCGCGTGCTTGCATGCTAAGTCTCTTTATTTCAGGTGGTGGGTTTTCAATTTTGCCCTAATGCTTTCCTTTTTCATATAAATGTCTACTTGTACTCTATTCCATTAACTTGCACACCTCGCTTAAGCCAATTGTAGTTAATTTCGATAACCTTTTTGTGTTCGTGGCATTTCCGTGAATTATACTTTCTGACCTCGTGAACTTATCTCGGAAACTTTTGTCAACAACTTATTTCATATGCTCATTAATTTAAGATTTACGTCACCGTTTCCTTATGCAGTATTCGAGTTATTTTCTTTATATATCTCTCTCAAGTGATTGGCTGTTGTTTGTTATCCCCGGTGTGGCCGCGCTTGATGTGCATGTTGACAAGGTGCCTACCTGTCTATTACCCACTACCTCGTCCATACTGGCTCCAGGAGACAGTTGGTCGTTGCTGGAGGGGACGGGGTGCACGGTCCTTGTGGCCGCGTTAGGATCAAAGAGAGTTTCCATTCACTCAGAGTGGAGTGGACTACAGTCCAGCCACCATCTTGTGTGTGATTTATTCCCAATTACAGCGTGCTTGTGTTAGCCTGTGAAGGAGTGTGGGCCGGCTCCGTTGATGAAACGTGGTTCCCATCCGCATGCCTCCCGGTCTTATTCCTTCGGGTTTACACTGGATAAGGGGTGTGTGGTTGGAGCTGTGGGTGGTGCAGCGCAAGCCACCCATGGTCCCTCTGTAGGCGCAGGCGTCCTGTGTCTGGCCACAGTGACAGGCAAATCCAAAACCAGATGCCGCGAACCATACATATATACTGTTTACATCCGGTTAGCAGTTTGAAACTGCGCAGCACAGTAGCTGGTGCTGTGGCTTAATGAAAATGCATCATTAATTGCCGGGTAGCAATCTATTTATTCGAAGGCACATAAAGGTTCATCTGAAGTCGCCATTTAGATGGCTTTGGAGTATTCTAATGCTAAGCTTACGTGTACCAGCAGCAACAAACGCCTTCGATATCTTCGGCAATGCCTATGCCTGGTAGGATGCCTTTACTAGGAGTATCGCAAAAGTCATAAGCGTAATTATGTTTCCACGGACGCCGTGGTCTACGAAGTACATAAATAAATAATAAATAAATATTTTATTCTCTACTATGCGAGACACGCCCATGGAGGCATGATCAGGTATGTGCAACTGTACAGACATATTATGGTAACTGTAACAGTGACAGTAGCAAATTGGACATATAAATAAATAGTTTGTTCTCAAATTCCGAGACACACTAAATCAGGCGTGATCAAGATTTAAAGGCAGTTGTGTATCACGACGATACTTCGGGTTCAACCGTGCGTAGTTGAAACGGTCAAGGCACTATAAGTGCAATGTAACAGTGCTTGTAGGCGGAGTGTAACATATTCTTGCATGTGTCGGGAAGAGTTGAAATATGAGTCTAGTCGACTTGCCAGTAAGTAGTTGTGGGCAGTGACTTTATTCAGTGGCGAGTCACATCCGCCACGTCGCAGTATTGTTAAGCAGACATTTGTGGCTTTTTATATGGACAACGCTTGCCAGGCGAAAGCCCACCACGTCCTGCAACACTGCCGCAAAGCATTTTGATCACTATTGTATGACTGGCAAGGCTGGTTGACGACTGATTTCTTATTTCGTAATTGGCAGACAAATGGCTCCTAATTTCCTCTGTTAGGTGGACAGGTAGTTTTATCGGGGCCGCCATGATTGATGAGGCCGGATGAGGAGGGGAACGTCGCAAATAGTCTTCTTATTGTGTGTCCAGGTGAGCAAAGATTAAATTTTCTGCTGTCTGGATTTTTCAGATGCATAATGTATGAAAATATGAGGATGTGTTCAGCTCTCCATACTGGACATGGATTTTGGTGATTGCAGTTGGGTCCTTTTGATGTTCAACCATGGTCCATGTAGGTCCTAGTCGGTGGTTATGTCCGTTTTGGGCGGAAATTGTTCCTCCGTCAAATCCCAGATCTCAAAGAAGTACCGGACCTCGGAGAAAAGGGAAACTGAAGGACAACCGAAAGAGAAGACCGCAAAAACAGACATGGAGTTGAGCATTGTTAAATACTTATGTTACAGTATTTAGACTTGAACAAAAGCATGTACATTGTGCAACAATAACGATGCTAAAAGCGCCTTTTGAATATCTTATAGAATTAGCCGTATAGGTGTAATGCTAACGCCTGCGTAGGAACAAGGGCATTGTACCAGTGAGTAATCTACGAAGTATTGGTTTGGTATGAACCAAAAGTTGCGTGGGGAAGAGCAAAGAGTGTTAGAATATTGGTGGTGATTGCAAGGTGTATGGACAGCAAGTAGCTTTCGTAATACGATAGGGAGCGCAGAATAAGTAAAAATAAATATGTTGTCACAAGAGAGATCTAAAGGTCAGTTTGCGATAGGGCAGCGGAATGATTGAATGCAGATATTCTAAAGGAATAAAGGCTGTTGAAGTAAGTAGTGGCTCCTAACGAGCACTGTGTAGTCGCATGTGTGGAGCCTATGACCACTTGCTACTTCTAAACAGAAGTGCCGAATTTGAGACGACCGACGGATGGTGGCGCTAGGAGAGACTATGAGTGGCCAGAGGTAGCCATTCGAATCAGACGCTTAGTCACTAGTGTATGCCTATAGGGTCACTGAGTGCATCAACAAGCCAGCGGTGGTAAGTAATACAGACATTCCAGGAGGATGTATGATGGAGAGACAAGGAGTGTATCCTAACAAGCTCAGGATCTGCGCAGAGAGGACATGGAGCATACGGCGAATTGCTGCAGAAGTGAGGAAGATAAGAAGGGTGACAGATAGTGGCGCTGGGATTGAGAGTATGCGTGGCCAGTAAAGGCATTCGGATTAGGCTTACTAATTGCCAGTGGATACCTACAGTGACAGAAGGAGTCAACAGCCAGCGAAGGTATGTGATGCAAACAATTCAAGCTAGTAGGTGTTGGGGAGATATGGAGCGACTCCTGGCGCAAAGGTAAGTTCTAGCTATAGTAGCTCGCTACAGCTGAAAAGTGGTGACGAAGAACTGATAGTGGTACTAGGAGAGAGAGCGTATCGACGGCAGGCAATGGCATTGGTGTGAAGCCTACTGGTGGATACCTAAAGTGTCCCAGAATAAGTCAACAGACAGCAAATGTATGTGACGCAGACAGTCCCAAAGGATGAAGGTTGGAAATTATAGTGAGTGGCTCACAGCAAGCTCTGGGTATGCGCAGAGATGATTGTAACCTAAGACCACTGGTTGCTACTAAATAGAGGTGCTGAGGTTGAGGATCGATGGATAATGGCACTATGAAGAACAGTCGGTAGTCACATGTAACCATTCCATTGAGCAATTTGGTCGTTAGTGGATTTCTACAGTGTCGCAGACTACATCAGCAATCAATCGAAGGTAAGTGATGTAAACATTTGAAAATATTACAGGATGGGGAAGCAAGGAATGTCTCCTTGTAGGTCCGGATATGCTCAAAGGTGTATGGAGTCTACAACGAATCACTGTGGAAAACGTGATAAAGATAAGGTGAACGAAGGGTAATGGTGCATAGAGAGAACCATTGGACAGCACCTGAAATCGCATTAGGCCTTCCAGTTATTAGTGCATAGTTGCGGTGTCAGCAAGGTCAACAAACAAGCGAGGGTAGGTGATGCAAGCAATTCAAGAGAGTAAGTGTTGGCAATTGAAAATGGGAAGCTGAAGACGGGCATGAAAGATGTAGATAACATTTAGGGAATGGATTTCGCCTGCAGGGATGGCTTAGTCATGGCCCTGCAATACCCTATATTAGGAAGGAATACGGGTTTGCGAACCTGTCAGTGCGTAGGCAACGCTGTAGTCTTGGTTAACATTTCAAACGTGGACGAAGTGACCGTTGCGAAAAAGATGCGGGAGGGTTGTGGATACCAATTGGTTCACTCAGCCTTTTGATGAAGGTGTCAGTGAGAGGGCTTAAGCACGTCAGGAGCAACTCGGTAATAACGATTTATCTCTTGTAATTGGAATTCTACTGGAATAATGCAGGAGGAATACATGTAGTACATGGTGCTCCTTTTGCCCTAAAATTAGATCTGGATACAGCAAGCCAACAGGTTTAGGCGGGTTAGAGGAGGCAGGTTGCCTGGCATGGAAATAGAGATCCGTTGGCCGATGGCGATGCGTACCTAACTGCGGCGGTAAGTGAATACTTCACTGGCAGATAGGTATTGAGGATGGAGTCACCGGCAAGAACTACCTTGCGCAAACAAGCGTGGGACGGTCTATGTTACCCAGCGTATACGTTATGAAGTTGTGGATGGCGCTCTTCCCGTAAAGCGTAGCCACGGGAGACTGCAGGGGTGGGGCTTATAAGGTCACTGATGGATTGGCGTAAAGCACTAGGGAGACGCGTTGTCTGTGTTGTCGGGAGGGCACCTCCGGGTGTTCAATGCTATCGTACTGCCCGACGCAAGCCAGACAGCCCGTGGTCAAATTGCTGCATACCGACCAAAATGCACCTACATATACATAGTTACTGTACCTTCAAGGATGCGTGTGACGGCCGTCAAGCAGATCGCGGTGGGCGTGCAATGTCATTGCCGGGGTGGGTCTGTTCCCCACTGCCTTGTGGGTCAGGCTATTGAGCCAAAGGCTCCGGGCGGAGTCTTTGAAGGAAACCTGCAAACCACCCACTGCGTTGACGGCCAGGCACCACCCGCAACCGCAACCAAACACCGCATATGTAATGGGTACGCGGAGACAGGTACAAGGAAACATGACGTCCATTACAGACAGATAAGTGCGCTGAAATGAGTCGGTGGAAGTAATCTTATTCGTGTTAAGGTATGATGGTGGTAAAGGGGGACAGTGCATGGTGGAACACATGCACTCGGCAAGTACGAATGCCATGTTCACAGGAGGTGACTACCCTTGGTTATTGCACTGCCTTTCGTTGAGGTTGATGGCCGCAATCCGGTAAACGGGAATGGTACTCCGGCAGGGGTGTACGGCTAGCCTCCTTGCATCATAGATGCACCGTGACGTTATCCAGCGTGGCGGCGAAATGCGGTGGCATTTTAAACCGCACGACGAGAAGTTGATGCACTAGTCATATGATGTTTAAACCATTCACAAATATTCTCGACCTCGCGGGTGAACTGCTTATTGGCTCCTTACCCACGAAGCGGGAACACTGAAAAATGGTTTGCACATGCTTCAAATATGTGGCGGTACATTTCCGTGGAACATACTCGTAGGGTACCTGCAATGGAAAGACGCGGCGTTAAGTAGGATGAATAGCATTGACCTACCTTGATGGCGTAGGGTTAGTGACGATGTGGGGTTGCTGGAAGGTAACGCCGCCGCCCTATGTGAGGAAGGTTAGCATGGTACGTGCAACAGAAGGCGCCTGAGGATGAAGTCATAACGTATGGAATGGGCATAAAAGGACCAGCAGTAAGGAGCTCAGGGAACTAGAGGAAGCAGTTTTGGGCCCCGGTTTCAATTTTCGGACGATTACAGACCCACCCGCTGTACCTATGTCGCCGTGCTGCAACCGCTGCGGGGAAGACCAGAGGCCATGGGACAGAGGGTGGCCCTGAATCGGGCCGATGGGTCGTTCACGAAGACGTGGATGTTAAGGAGCACTCACAAATACCAAAAGGACGTTGTATGGCGACTTACTATCCGGAAGGCCGCGGCAACCTGATCGACATCATATCCTAGGTGACGTGCTGTGAAATGGGAGTATGGAAGTTTTAACTCACTTGCCTATGTAACGCGGGGATGCGGTGTTGCTCCGGAACGGCAGCTAACGGTGCAATACGTGGTAGGAGGCTCAGTGGCAGGGTTACGTCGGAAGGCAATGGGCGGTGCATATCACTGTGGCTCTGAAAGAGAAGTAATCATACAAAAACCAATGTCACCTGTGACTATGTAGCAAGGATACATCACATGGCGGAGGCAATACGTGCAAGGAGGCTCCGTGGCATCGTGCAGTAGGACGGCAAATTGCGGCCCATATCGCCGTGGCTCTTAAACGGAGATGCTCGCAGATAACCAATGGTACCTGTTGCTACGTATCATGGAGGCATAACATGACGGCGGAGGTACATGGGAGTACCTTCGGCGGCAGTGATGGTGGGCAGTCGAAAGGACAGCCTGTTTCACTGTGCCTGTGAAGCAATGCGCGTACAAGGTCAGCACGGAATACATGTGAAGCACTATGATGATAGATTGCGAGGAGACAACCAATCTCACCTTGTGGTGGAAAGTCAGCAGTGCGGTGAACTGCAAACGGCCATCCTTTTGAGTCCAAATGATGATGCAGACCTGAAACATGGTTCATGAATGGAAACGGAAAACTCACCGGCGCAGAATAGTGCAGCGCAGCTGCGGCTCTAATGGTGTTGACTGGGAAGTTACAGACGCCGTGAAGTGACACGTTGTTAACCTTTCAGGTACACGGATTTCCATCAAAGTAAACTGCAATGCCGTCTGTGATAACAAGGAAGGGGCATAAGGGATGTGCGTGCAAATGACGCGTACATGCAGAACGTCTCATCCGAGGCCGTTTCCGGAGGTTGCACAGGCACTATGACGAGCAAGACAAGCACACGAAATCCGCGTCACCAGCATAGCAAACGCAGGACGCATGGTACCATTGCGAGCACACATCGCACTTAATCCACTTCACCGCGTCCCCGCGACCTTGGACATCAGCCTCCCGCTGACAGACTCCATAAAGGTCCTCGGAACCGCCTCCCTGAGTATGCCGTCTCCGTGTAACTGGCACCCTGTAGGAGGAAGATGTGGTTGTGTGAAGCTTCCGAAAATCTTTGCCCTTTAGAGCACTCTTACTGGGGCTGACCTCCGTCACGCGGCACTTCAGTAGCGATTTCCGCTTCCTGGACCCTGTTGCGGATGTTGATGGAACCGGTGGTTGCGTTGAACTGATGCGGCGGACATCATTCACCTTAGTCGCTTGCACGGGCTTCGAAATATCGCCTCCCGACGTTGTGGCTACCGCGACCGCTCTGTCAGCATGTGACGTTAGCCTCCGTATCCAGGGGAAGAGGAACAGGCCACTTAGATGTGCGACCATACAACTGAAAACTGTATTCCTTCGACATCAGTGACGCAAGCAATTTCAAGGAGTTTAACGCCGCGGAGAAGTTCTGAGATCTGTAGCTGCATACTTGAGCGCCACTGTCCGAAAACACCGCTTGTGTCTTGCGCAGTTTTAAGGCACGGCTGACAAAGGCATTGCTATCCCCGGGCTGCCGATCTCGAATTTCCAAGGCACTAGCCTCCGGGAGGTGGCCGGGGCGCAATCCACCGAAGTGCATGCAGTATGTCCTCCGCCGAATGTCCGTGAAGCCGCTCGACGTAACAAATGTGAGCACATGGGAGCCGCCACTGCCGACTGAACTTGCAATCGCAATCACTTCCGCGTGTTATGTATACGCGATGCACTTTCGAACGAGGACAGGAAACTAACCAATATGGCCCATCAGACCGACAACCCAGAACTGTAGATGCCCGGAAATGAGCTGAGAATACATTCCCTGCAAAATCGCTGAGCTGTATGAAAACCGAAGCCGCTGAAGACACCTCAGATGGAATGGAAACGGCGC
Organism: Dicrocoelium dendriticum; assembly: GCA_944474145.2. Lineage (NCBI taxonomy): Eukaryota > Metazoa > Platyhelminthes > Trematoda > Plagiorchiida > Dicrocoeliidae > Dicrocoelium > Dicrocoelium dendriticum. The sequence continues at coordinate 69,107,141 of OX104069.1, read as the reverse complement.
TCATGCAACGCCTACCTGTTATGCTGTTTCGTTAGTGCACGATACTGCTGACCCTATCAACGACGCAGGTGAAGAGAGTGGACAAGGAGGACCCCGCAGACAAATACTCCTTCAGATGCTTGTTTTCATTCTCCACCCTGTTGGTCGTATGGCATCCAAAAAGCACAACATTCCTCTGTCTGTGAGCCGCTCAAGAGTCAGCGTATCGGCGCTACGTTGCGCACAAATAACGGTAGCATTCCGCATTACTCAGTCGCACCGCGTTCACTAACATTTCAAACACGGACGCATCACTAGTATATCTCAGGTTATGCAGCCATGCGCGTAACTGTATTCGGCGAGCATCAGATATCCCACGTAAGCGACCGCAACGTCGAGTCATGTCAACTTTAACATGGTACCGGCAAAACACGATCTTTGCGTTGGGATAGAAACGTTGAAACGCCCTCAACTGAGCAGCACATTTATCCATCACCACCGTACGGCAACGTATGCTGCTTGGCACCATCTCCCGCATCGCCTCCACCGCTTGCCCATAGCTGTACGATGTGTCATCCGGTAACATGGCGTAGAAAAAGAAATCCGTAGATCTGTGACGTCCACGAACATGCAATGCCACAATATGTACCCACCATAATTTAACGGGTGTGTCGCATCGCATAATAACACCTCGCCATACCGTTTAACGATGCCACGGACAACAGATGGAGAGAAGCACACATACCGAAGCTGGCTACCCTCCGACACCAACCGGCGAACACCGTGACCTTCCAACATCGATGCCACCTCCGAAACCTCACATGACGTACTATTTCGATGACGTATGCGCAAAGTACTCAGGTCCATGCGGGTTACATGCTTGCCGTATTCCTGTTAGATGGACTGCCTCAAGTACAGCGTGCTGTGGAAACTGTCCATCAAACGCAGCACTTCCTTCTGCTGTCGCGGTGACAGCCGACGGTTCCGTGCATCCAACCAGGGGTTACCCAGGTGGAACTCATGACTATAAATAAATAAATAAATAAATAGTTTATTCTCGAATTTGTCGAGACACACCAAGCAAGGCATGATCAATATTTACATGCAATATTGCTTCGCAACAAACACGTTGCTATGAGTGTAGTCGGCAGTAAGCCGAAGATTGTACAGGCTGCGGAAATTGTGTAAGTAGTCATGAGGGATAGAGTCTTCAATGAATGACGAAACGTTGAATTCTAGCGTGCGTAGTGTAAACAGTCAGGGCACTACATGTGTAATGAAGACGATACATATAGGCATGGTGTAACTTATTATTGAAAGTGTCAGGGCAATATTGAATAATGATTCTGGTCGACTTGCCAGTAGGTTGTTCTGGGCAGTGACTTTATTCAGTGGCGAGTCACATCCGCCACGTCGCAGTGTTGTTATACGGACATTTGTGGCTTTTTATAGGGAGAACGCTTGCCAGGCGAAAACCCACCACGTCCTGGAACACTGTCAGAAATTTGTCGGTGCACTAATATACAACTGGCAGACCAGGTTGTCGACTGATTTCACACTCAGATATCCGCAGTCAAATGACCTTCAATTTCCTCTGTTATTTGATCAGGTATCTTGGGCCGCCATAATGGCTGAGGCGAATCGAGGATGGGGGCTTCACGGAGAATCGTCTTTGTGGGTATTCAGGTGGGCGAAACGTCAGTTTCTTGCGTCTGGATTTTTCAGGAGTATGTATTCTTTTCAGGAGTGTGAAGTTCTCGAATCCAGCTATCATCACTGGACAACGGTCATGGTATTGAGTGCTGTTGTATCCGTTTGTTGTACAGCCATGTGCTTCATAGGTCCTTATTGGTTGTCCTGTCCCGGACAAAAGCGGTTTCTCGGTCCAATCCCAGATCCCCAAGAAGTTCCGGACCTCGGAGAAAAGGGAAGGTGAGAGACAACCAAGGCCGCAACGAACAGGCGTGGAAACAAGCATTGTTAAACTCCTATGTTATAACATTTAGAGTGGAGACAAATGATGTACAATTTGCAGCAATGATTGTGCTGAAGGTGTTTTTTGAATGTTTTTCGAAGGCAATGGCCCTATAAGTTGGTTGCTACTATCGACATGGAATACAGAGCGTTGCGCCATTAAGCAGAAACGCTGTATCAGTTTACTATGATGCGACTATTGCGTGGAAAGACAGAAAGCAGAGTTCAGGGACCAGCGGCGTTTGAATGGTGGATAGACGGCTGGTGGCCAGCCTACATCGAAAGAGATTCATAGGTCAATTGGTGGTAAGTCAGCGGATAGATAGGACTCAAGCGCTGAGTAAAAATTATCGGGTGATCAAGACAGAAAGACGACACGAGGGTACTAGGAGTATAGTGCTATGGCCTATTGAAATAGGAAAAGCCTATGAGAGCTAACCTCCTACAAAGGTAAGTGTTGAAACCTTTGCTGCAAGAACGGACCCAGATTACTAGGTGAGAAAGGATTGATCGATAGAAGTGAAGTATTATAGATCAGTTAAAGGAAAGTGAACGTGCAGAACAAATGTATATGTAGCGTCGCGCAGAGAAACAAGTCATACTATGGTGCTAAGAAAATGATGAGAAATGAACACCTAGAAATGTGAAGCTAACGGGCGTCTGTGTGCTGACGAAGTGAGAGGAGGGAAGAACTAAGAGGCTAAGAAACATTAATTGACGGAAGGGCAGGGAATGGCCGAAATGCAAGCGTAGGGTAAGGTTGCTTAGAGTATCAGAGCAGTGAGGCCTAACCGCAGCAGCTAAGGTGCTAAGATAATAGTACCAAGCTGGATAGTGCCAGAGAATGCTAGCCCGAGAGTTGGATGATTGCAGGTAATAAGGTCTAAGACAATACATCAAGTAAGGTATAAATGGACAGTAAGAAGGGTGAGGCAGAACAGCGGTTTGCGCTGAATATATGGATATGCATGCAAGAGAGAAGAGAGCAAAGAAAGGCTTCATGAAGAAAGCACAACGAACGGATGAATCCCAGGCATACGTTAAGGCTCTTAAATAGTTTATAGCAAAAATAGGCGAAGACGCAGCGATGCGCATATAATAAGATCATGCTGTGGTGCTAAAGGAATAAAACTAGGGAAGACTGAGCCAGGAGAAGCCAGTGAGAATGCTGAACTACTATTAATTAGGTGTCATAAACGAGTGACAGCTGTGCAGCTAGCAAGGAGCAGCTGTGCACTGACCGGATGAGGTAAAGAAGGTCGCCAGACGAGAGCTAAGAAGGTCGAATAAAGAAAGGACAACAGACAAGAAGAATGCAAGCATACAGTGAGTTGATTAAGGGAGTCATATCATATAATGCTGAACCACGGCGGTGTATAAGTTCACGATTCATGCTATGGTGCTGGGATACTACTACTTTGGAAAGAGCCTGGGAAAGCTAGTCCAATAGCTGGTCGCTCACAGGTGAAAAAGTCGAAGACGTTACAACAATTAAGAGATATGAGAACGTCTAGAATAGAGAGGCTAAGGAGCGGCTGAGCACCGACTTGAAGAGTTGGAAGGAGTACTAGAGAAAGCTGAAAAGTTTATATGGAAGGACATCAAACAGTCGGAGTGCATGCATAAATTAAGTCTGCTGAGGACATCGCAGCATATGAGTCAGAGGCGCGCAGATACTGAGTCCTGTTATGGTGCTAAGATTTTAGTACTAAGGTAGGCTGGGCTGGAAAAGGCCAGTGAAAGATCTGGAATCCTACATGAGCAGGCGTCACAGACGTTGCAGCAAGCAACGGAGAAATGGACGTTTAGAAGGGAGAGGCAATGCAGCAACTGTGCGCAGGCCACATGAATTATGTTTGCTCCAGAGAAGAGAGTTAAGAAAGGTTTTATGAAGAGAGGACAGCGAACAGATGAAGCGCAAGCATACGATATGGTTGTTAAATATTTTAGAGCATAAAAGGCGAGGACGCGGCGAAGCGCAGAGGATGAAATCATGCCGTGGTGCTAATGTAATAAAAGTAGGGAAGCCTGAGCAGAGTGAAGCCGGTGAGAGGGCTGAACTGCAAGTAATTAGCTGTCACAGACGAGTGACAGCTGTGCAGCTAGCAAGGAGCAGCTGTGCACTGACCGGATGAGGTAAAGAAGGTCGCCAGACGAGAGCTAAGAAGGTCGAATAAAGAAAGGACAACAGACAAGAAGAATGCAAGCATACAGTGAGTTGATTAAGGGAGTCATATCATATAATGCTGAACCACGGCGGTGTATAAGTTCACGATTCATGCTATGGTGCTGGGATACTACTACTTTGGAAAGAGCCTGGGAAAGCTAGTCCAATAGCTGGTCGCTCACAGGTGAAAAAGTCGAAGACGTTACAACAATTAAGAGATATGAGAACGTCTAGAATAGAGAGGCTAAGGAGCGGCTGAGCACCGACTTGAAGAGTTGGAAGGAGTACTAGAGAAAGCTGAAAAGTTTATATGGAAGGACATCAAACAGTCGGAGTGCATGCATAAATTAAGTCTGCTGAGGACATCGCAGCATATGAGTCAGAGGCGCGCAGATACTGAGTCCTGTTATGGTGCTAAGATTTTAGTACTAAGGTAGGCTGGGCTGGAAAAGGCCAGTGAAAGATCTGGAATCCTACATGAGCAGGCGTCACAGACGTTGCAGCAAGCAACGGAGAAATGGACGTCTCGAAGAGAGAGGCAATGCAGCAGCTGTGCGCAGGCCACATGAATTATGTTTGCTCCACGTTTGCTTCCCACGACATATCTACCCTCTTCCGTAACCACCGAGAACTGCGACTTGCACTTGTACGATGTGTACCTACATGCATTAGTTTACGTGATGCATAAGCCTTAACTCACCGCTTGCCACGAGATTCAGAACGTTGACAGTGAACGCAACGGTACAGGATGTAACCGTAGCCACCTGCCTCCGGCAACTGCTTTCGCCTTCTAAGCTTGTACACCGCCGCGGACACGGAGGACACTCGGGAAAAACATGCCGCCGTTTCAATCTGAAAACGTCCCAACTGCTCCTCAATGTCTTCTACATTGTCGTACTCCCCCATAGCCAATGGCCTGAACAGCTCAGTCATCCACAAACAAAGCGTTAGCAGCAACAGCAAGTATGGCCCCTGAAATAATAAAACAAACAATAATAATAACAATAATAATAATAATAAAACAAAACGAACCATTTTTATTGCATCACAATTAACACACAATCCAATTCCGCCCACACTTTCCAGCTATTGCGCACTTCTCCCCCTTAGCAACGTCGCTAGGTAACACCGTTGCTATGTACCATTTGTACCACGGAACGTCCTCAAGCAACACGTTTTCCTCCTAGTGCAATCAAACGGCCCCTTGTTCATCAGGGTAACCGGTTGCTGAGTTCTCTAAATGTATGGGTTTTATTGGGTAATTTGATGCGAAAGGTGTTTATAATGAGGTCAAGAACTTCAAAAAGCTAAAAACTGTACTGTACCATTTTTAATTGCAAAGTTGTATAAAAATAGAAAAGTTAGTATATAACAGGAGGCAAGTGGTTAAAAAAGGAACAGCGTCTAAAAAATCGCTTGGGGCTAGCCGCGCTATGTCCCCATAAAATGAACGAGGTGGCAGCATGTACGGTAAATTTTCCAAAATATGCGAGTGTCGGTGTATAGTACATGGTTTGTAAGTACGGATTGGTTTGCAATGGGCTTACCTGTGAAATTCGTAACCGTGTAATCGAAATGGTGACCAGAATCATTATTAATTGTTAGATAATTGACTGCATGTGTGTAAACATGTCCCCTGCTCTAAAATGAAATGTAAGGTATATATATATACTCAAAGCGATTTTAATGTTTAAAGAACCTTTGCTCCCCCAAACATTTCTTAAGCTCCGAAGTGAGTAATCATGGACCTCCATGCTTACGTACCATGACTTCATGCGAAATTACTTAGCGTGCATCAAAATCATGTCATGTAGCACACCTATCAGAAAAAGTATGATAATCCCAATAACACACAGCTGCTATAATGGAATGAAAACTAATCTTAAACTACCGCACCGGAGAGAAAGCATTAGTGTTAGATAAAAATATCAACACGCTGGCCACTGATATTGCGCACTCCTTGATACGATATTCCAGTGTTGGTTCCGCGAAGCTCAGACTTTCCAAGCACACAAACAAAATCTTAACACGCCGCCGCAGGAAAGCAGAAGGCGCAGAACGCGTCGAGGTTAGTGTATATGAAAAACGGTCAAGTAAAACAACTGCACAAGACGCGTAGAAAAACGAAATAAGAAAAGAGCAAAAAATGAATAAAGCTATGAACACTACAGGACTCCCCTCAGAACGTGAGTGGGCAAGCGAATGCTTGAAATGTACGTCTCACTGAATATAAAACGCTAGTTTAGAAGGTAGAACCACCGTACGAACAGAACGTGTGCGTTTGTGTGTGTGAATGGTTGTAAAGGGGGTTGCAGGTGGGTGCGAAGAAAGGACACTGGGATCACACATAGGCTGTGTAGGAGTAGTGCTCGACGATGGATCATTATCGGGAACAGATGCGTCGGAAGATTGCTGAGACAGAAGAAGTGCGATGTAAACAGGTTTCAAACGATCGATGCTTACAGAGTCTTTGCAGCCGTTTGGGTCCAACACAAAGTATTTGTCCTTGCGGCCGATAACCTTGTAAGGACCCTCATAGGGTGGCGTCTGAGGTTTACGAACAGTATCGATGCGCACCAGAACGTAGTGACAGTCGCGAAGATCAGGATGGACCTGTGGGTTACGAGGCGTGAGTCGTGGACTTGTTGGGCGTACCGAGCTGAGGTGGCTCCTCAGGCGTGTGACATAGGCTGTAGGATCCATTTCTCCAGTGACCCTTGAATCCAGCACCGTCACTCCAGGAAGTCTAAGTGGCGTGCCAAAAACTAACTCAGTAGGGCAACAGCCTATGTCTTCCTTGACAGTGTTACGTATGACAAGTAGGATTATTGGCAAACGCTCTGACTATTGCGTGTTCGACTGAGAAGCGGTAGTCGAAGCTTCTAGTTGGCGACGGAAGCGTTCGACCAAACCCTTGGAAGCGGGACAGTAAGCGGTTGTGCGTATGTGAGAACAACCGAGCAAACGACTTAGGTCACGAAACAACGAAGAAGTGAACTGCGGACCTCTGTCTGTCTTGATAGTAGCAGGTGCGCCCAAAGAAGGAAATCCAGATTTCGATGAAGGTTGGAGCTACTGTTTCAGTGGAAACGTCTCGTAATGGCACTGCAGGCGGCCAACGTGTAAATCTATCAACACATGTCAGCAGGTATTGAAAACCGTTGGAAGGGGGCAAAGGGCCAACGATATCCAAATGGACATGCCTGAAGCGAGCATCCGGTGATGAAAAGGTGCCAGGGACGGTGATTGTATGGCGATGGATCTTGCTGGTCTAACATGTAATACAGTGCTTTGCCCACTGTTGGATGTCAAAGCGCATATTTGGACAAACAAAGCGATCTGTGAACAACTTAACAGTAGCCCGAATGCCTGGGTGCGAGAGCCCGTGGAAATGATCGAAAACGACTCGGCGGTAACGTTGGGGAACGTACGGTCTGGGCTTACCCGTAGACATATCACAATGAAATTTGGAGTCAGAGTTAAGAAGCGGCAAAGAGTAAGTTTGATCGAAGGGTTTGATTTAATTTGCATAAACTCAGAATCTCCCTCCTGATGAGCAGCGATTTCCTCTAGGTCAAAGGTCTGGCGTGAAAGTTCGTGAATTCCATTGCGGGACATGGCGTCGGCTACCACGTTGTCAGTGGCGTCTATATGACGGATGTCAGCAGAGAACTGCGATAGGTAATCGAGGTGCCGGTTTTCATGAGGGGAAAACCTGTCCAAAGAACCACGAACGGCAAAACAAGTGGCTTGTGATCAGTTAGAATGGTAAACGAACGACCTTCAAGGAGATGACGAAAGGTACTATGTCTAGTCTGTGTGGGCTGTAATTTACGGGAGAAAAAGGATAGTGGTTCGGGATGACCATTGATGAGTTGTTGCAGAACGGCTCCAACTGCGGTTTGTGACGCATCGGTTTTAAGGATGAGAGGTGTATTAACATCAGTCCGTAAATGGCTCAATGTTGTGACGTTAGACAAAGCATGTTTGCTCTTGTCGAAAGCGTTTATTGTTTCGTTACTGAGTTTGAATTTTCGAGTCTTTCCTTTAAGCAAGTCGGTTAAAGGTTGCAGCAGTTTAAAGCAATCAGGTACAAAGCGGTCGTAGTAATTCACCATACAGAGGAAACGGCGCAGGCTTTTCACGGGTTTCACGGGTCTGCTCAGAAAGAGTAAGCGTAGCTTTTCGGTGGTTCTGCCTCGGGATCTTACGGCAAGGTCCTGATCTCGTCGGTAGGTACCAGATGTTGCGGGTCTCGACGCAGTAGTGGATTTCAGCACAAGTATTCAGCGAGTTGACTGTGGGAACGCGGATACCTGGAACAAGAGAGTAGGTGTAGGTAAATTCGGCAAAGTTGGATAGAAGCAAAATGATGGAAGCGCCGCGTGTTAGCTTGGCAAATGGCCAGATCTTAGCAACGTGGAAGACCAGCGAGGTAAGAGCCAAGCGTCTAGGCGCTGTTTGAAGGCCTCCGTATTGGGCGCTGAGACAACAGCTTCGGGGAGGGC
>OX104069.1:69066061-69098394 GCA_944474145.2 Dicrocoelium dendriticum | reverse complement strand
GCCGACAGAAGACCTTATAGCACTTGGGGAATCGGCTATCAAGTGCCAGTTGCTTGGCTCCCTTTTTGCAAACAGCTGCTACACAGGCAGTTCGCCTTAACAGAGGACGGAGGCGAACTCATTAGGTATGTGGTATGAGGTATGTGTGTGAAGTTATCTTCGATAGATTTATAGTCCTCGAACTGAACGCTAGGCCAATTTATTACTGACTGCGTTGAGCAAAACATTGGTCGTCACCCGAAAACCGATAACCACGTGATCACTGAAGCCACTGACGCGTTTAGTATTACGGGATCCATTATGTGTGCACCCTCAGTGAGCACGAAGTACGGTTTTGGCGGGTTGTGACCGTCTCGTCACAAAGTGAACTGCAGTACACGTTCCCTTACGCTGCATACTAGTACACTGGTACCACATTTTCTCTTTCGGTTACATATCTTATCACTTTGTTAGGTAACGTGCGGACATCGTACTAACTACTGGCTTAGCAGTCAAAAAGCAGTTTCTCAAGACATGGGAACCCATATGTGTAAGGCGGATTTAGTACGCAGGCGGTCACTTACGTTTAGCGTTAGCCATGCGATTGCACGCCAAATAGTGACCTTTTTGAACTTTCATGAGTACAAACAATGCGGACAGCATGCGGCAATAAAAATAACACCAACGCAGGCAGCGTGAGGTAGCGTAAAGCGCTTTCTTTTATTTTGGCCTTACCCGCCGGCATCCGCAGGCGTATAACAAGGAATACTCCAAGGCTATCACCATTGTGGGCTGGCCTTCGTATTCAGTCGATACAGTTCTCGTTGGAACATTTTGCACCACAGACTGTGGATTCTATACTGTAGTGCAAACTTTAAAGCCATTTGTTTAATGAACAGGTCTCAATGCCAAATTTATCCTACTTCATCAACCACTTGAAAACGTTACGTGTTACTGCCTCAAATAATTGGCTTACCGAATACAGCCATAAAGTCAGAGACACTTGCAAAATCTTAAGAATAAATGTCTTGGAGAGAAGCGCAAGCATCCTGCTGGGTGGCAATCTGGCCAAAGTCGTTGTGCTTTCGACAAAGCGCAAGTCACACTGCTGCTTTCCTATAAGGTGCGCCCGCTCCTTGGTAAAATCACTGAGCTTAATGCCATTTTACAGCGAAATGATACTTCATTACAGTAATCATTCTGTTACACGAAACCCGGTTGCATGCTGCCTTGGAAAATGGGGTTCTTTGAGAACTAGGTTGTTTTACCCAGCAAGTTTTGGTCCGCCTTGTGGCCCCGTTTCGGTAATGTGGCGTTAGAGCCTCCCGTTAATCAACTCTTGGTGTAACGCCTCAATTCATAATATTTACGTACTTAACGGTTTCCCTAAGCTGCTATTTAGGCAAGTGTGGAAAACCGAAGTCCCCTAAAGTGGACTTTCGATCAGTCATTGTTTGGAAAGGTATATATTGCTCCTGACACAACTGCATTGCAGTTAAAGCTATTTGTTGACCAACTTTCTTCAACGCCGTTGCCTACGTCAGATTGTTATATCTGCATTGTTGCTGGCGACTTCAATAGAAAGGTTACAACATACTTGACGACACTTGGCCTGGTAGACTTAGTGACTGTTTCGATCAGACAAGGTGCCCAGTTGGACGCTGAGTTCACGACTAAGCGACAGTTGCTTCCCATACACAAGCGTGTTCCTTTTAGCGGTTCAGACCACAGTATTTTAAAATGTCCAGTCAAGCACAGAAGGTCTATCTTTTAACGCTGACCAGACGTCCTTACAAGCGCATGAAACGTCGAAATAGCTCCTTGGAAAACAGCACGACTCTCCAGGCGATGGTTTCTTTAACCGCTGTTTCGGTCTTCAACTACGAGGACCTATTGCTTAAGTGTGACCATCTTGGGACTACAACAAGTATTGCTTTGTTAGGTATTGCTCCGTTGAAACGATCCACCTAAGCGCAGGTAGCCTTTTATAACTACCACTTAAGCGACTGCGAATGATGAAAGAATGGACCTACAAGTGCAAGGATGCGACCCAAGCCAACAGCTTAACCACGGCAATTGAATCCGGGACGTAAAGGACAATCAGTTATACGACGGAGCAGTTCTGGTCAACCATGACTGTCGCGATCGGTGGAGACTTCTGAAGCAGCTCTGTGATAAGAGCGGTTGCAGCCAGAGATGAAGTAAATGTGGATAAATACAATTCGGTGTTCAGCACCGCCTCACTAAACTCATCTTCCTTGCACTCCTTTATTGGCTTAACTTCAGCCGCCGCTTCGGTCAAAGCAACTTCTACAAGTAACTCAAAGTATTAAAGGCAACCACAGCTTATTATCCGGATGCTGTCTCCTTAGTAGCTCCGGAGGAGTAGGTTGGTTCACTTACACTACTTTTCCTTAACGCTTTAACCAGTACTTCACTACGGGTGTGATCCTGGCCATTGGATGAATGGTCCATATCACTCCAGCATAAAATATGGATAGCAAACGTATCGCACACTTGCATGTACAGCTGTTCGCCTAAAAATTTTCATAAGACTTAATACCGTAGATTTAATACCGTAGCCGCTCTTATAGAAGCAATCTACCAATTTGCATATAGACACCAGCGCTCCACAGTGGATGAAGTGGCACATGTTGTTCATTCTATGGCCTTGGCGTTAGATCAAATAGGTAAACCCGTACGGCTTCTTTTTACTGGATTACTCGTATGCCTTTGGAAGCATGGATAGCTCAAAATTGCTAACCATGCTTTCCGAAAATGGAATTTACTATGTTGTGTGCTGCCTTACGAGACTATTTTACTGGTCGTATTTACTGCACTGAGTACTATGGTAAGAAACTCTCTGTCCTCCTTGCCGATTGTGGTGTTCGACTAGGAGTGAGCCTATCACCTTTGCTATTTTCCTTGTATCTTGAGCATTACCCTATAAAAACCAAGTTTGTAAGGTGTAAATATGCTGATGACGTTTTGTTGGGATACAAGTCCCCAATATCCAAGGCACATCCTCACTTCCACATGAGCCGGAAGCCATGGTGGAATGGCCTTCAACTAGGTCTCTTGCGCTTCATGCTTCTAAATGCAGTGAAGTATTATTTTTTTCAACTTGGCGAGAAGTCGCAGTCCCACAAAATTTGCTCTCTCAGTTACTGTGAATAAAAACCTCATACCCAGTTCTTTCACCGTTATGTATCTCAACGTTTTATTGTTCCCGCTACTTTCTCAGTCCACACATGCCTACAAAGCTTATTGGAAGGTTAGAAAGACTGCTTTTTAGGCCCTTAGACTTAAAGTGCTTTCAGCACCTTGTACTTTAATATTCATGTTTGCGACTATTTCATTATTTCGCATTAGTTATACTGCTCACCTGTCATTTTACTTGGACTGCCAGAAAGACTACAGCTTATTGGCGTGATCTATAAAGTACACAGTTAAATGCAGCGGCTTGTTTAGAGGTAATTTATATGCTTTTCTCATTTGTATGCATCCAGCTGATTGCAATGCTGTTACTTCTAACTACTAGCTGACCGAGTTCCTCCACATCACAATGGTCATTCCAAAACGCTTCTTTCTTCTACTTGTTCGAAATTCAGAATAAGCTCTCATACGTCATCGTATCGTAATACTCTCTTGCAGTGTCCCACACGTTTGGTTGTGTACACAGCAAAATAAACTACCGTTCTGCGCGAGCGCTTGTTGGAGTAACAGTTCTGCCTTATTTTTTACCTTTATCTCGCGCATGTACATACAGCTTATCATCCAGGTGTTCATAGTGGTGCTATAACAGCGGAAAATGAACCCATTAGGGTGCGTACAGCTCACTTTGACTAGAATTGACTTGGTTTGACATGTAATGGCCCAAACCTTAAGGGTGGTTTATACAAGATATAATCGAGACCAGCAAGCCAGCCGTAGGCTAGTTACTACATCTGCTGGATTGCGGTTCAACTGCGGATACCGAGGGACGGAAGGGGATGCTTTAACAAGTACACTGACAAACGTGCTATTATTGCGCACTACCCATTGCTATTTGCACGTGCGCTTAGGTTTATTATGTAACAGGATAAACCCTGTGGTGTGGACATTCAGCATACACATGACGGATTTCTGCACCCATGGGTACTCGGGCTACCACCGTACAACAGTGACAAGTATAGCCGCGTTCCAGAAAATGCTCTTTAAATGCCAACCGCGTTCAGGTAGCCACTATTTCATTGCCATTCCGAGCTCTTGCTAATAACTGCGTCCTTTTGCTTACATTCGTTTGTACGAAGCGATGTGTTGCTGCACCATGACCTGCCGTTTAGAAAGCCGACGGCAGGACCCCAAGCTGCATGTACACATACCACATCCGCCTAGTCACAGTGTGGATAAGCAGACATTTGTGGCTTTGTAAAGGGAGAACGCTCGCCTGGCAAAAACCCGCTACGTCCTGGAACACTGCCGCCGAACTATTTGCTGGAACGGGTTAAACCCGAACCACCCAGCTGGCACAACGAGGAGGTAGTTCAGCTAGCCAGCTGACGCAAGCAGAATGCGCCAAGTAACCTAGTCTCGTCCGCTCGGTCTCTTTCTCTCGGACGCTCATGACGTTGCCAGCCATTGCTCGGAAAACTAAACGCACTGCCTTCATTACCTCGAGAGCCACGTTAAGTTCCTATTTTTGAGCATTAATTCTCTTCTATGTCGAACCTGTCCTCTCTTTATCGCGCGAAAAGCGAGTTCTAAATGCCTCGCCTTTGTCTTCTTTTGACTGCTTCTAGACTAACGAAATGTAAAGGTCTTAGGCTCTGCATAACCAACACACAACTGCTCTCACATTGCGATCCTGCATGACGCAGTGGCGTACCCCATATATAAATAGCCTCGTTCATCCCAAACCTGTCCATCACTGCTGACTATTTTCTTCCCACATTTGCTGCACGGCTTAATCTCAATGCATCGACTAATCCAGTCTCGTCTGATCCGTCTCCTCCTTACCGAGTTTTCTCAGACTAATTGTATAGTACCGGCGATTGTTCGGAACTGATTGCTTCATACTCCTTCCCACGAGAGCATCGTTGGCTTCTCCACACTTTAGCAGGAAATATTTTTCATCCTGACTGTCTTCTCCTTGCTGCGCTCTTTGTTTCCCATTCTGCAATCGGGCAGCCAAATCTCAGCGCTCTTCCGTACCCTAGCCTCATCTGAGTAGTCTGCTTCTCTGTGACATCTTCCAGTCCACCGGGATGTTAACGGTCTAGACCCTGCAGACCCAATGCTGTTTTTATTACCCCAAAAATCTGTTGAACTTGCTCATCCAATCTCAAAACAGCCTCTTCTCTCTCTTCCCAACCCTTTACTGCTGGTCTCCTCTATTTTCTTGACATTTTATCTTTAGAATTAAATCTTCATTCACCGACTTACCAAGTGTCGTCTGATCGGTCTCCCTCACTTCCAGTGGCTTGCCGTACCTCATCACCCCTGTATAATATATCCTCTTTGATATTTAACCTACCTATTTTCGCTGACCCTCCCTCCTTTGCTCCCACCACAATTGTAAGACCCAATCTCAGTGCGCCGACTAAACGATTCGTATCTGAACGGTATTCTGCCCTTCTACTGCACCCAGATGTCCGTGCCATTTCCGACCAGGGTCTGACAGCGACTTCGCCATCTCCCACTTACGTCTAGACCCTTGTTGCTTTTATTTAACTTGTCCATGGCTTTCTCTGTTATTGCGCTCCATTTTTATTCCAAAGGCTTACACTCATTCCACCGAACAAAGTTATCCTCGTGCGTATGGTCTCCTCTGCTCCGACTTCGCTTCTGATTACTAGCGGCACTCGGACCATTGTTAAGCGTTTCTTGACTATTACTTCCATTAGCATGCTCATCTTTTCTCCCTTCATGTGCCTTTGCTCTTTACCTTAGGTTCACATTTGCCTATTAGTGTGACCGTACGTGGGATAAGGACTCCCAATGCACGGCAGTTTTGGCCCTCTGTGACCATTTTCTCTAGACTCTGACGGCTTTTGGACTATGAAATTATGAGCGCTTTAGCATAAATACTCTCAAGGATTACTCTTCGCACTATCATACGCATTCATCCGCTCCTCGCCTACACTTCGAATTTCCTTTTCCTCTTGGAACGTTGCTTTACGTACTGTTTCTCCCGCATTCGATCTCAGCCTAGTTGGCCTCAGCTTCACCTAAGATACCTCCCGCATTCGGACTGCTGTCATCATCATCGGTTTATCTGTCTCTTTCCAACAATCGTATTATTCGCTCAATCTAGTAAACACGCTTCATTATATCGATTTCTTGATGCTGCGCGTGAAGAAACTTCCTTCAACATACTTGTTGTAGTCTGAACCACACCAGCGAAGTGATGTAACAAACGCGCTTGCAAACTAGTTATACAATGCCTACGCATGTTTTAATGTATCATAGGCACCGTTGCGCGCCACCAATCATTCGGCAGTAATTCTTGAATTATTGCTGTCTGTCTGTTTGTCTGCCTCATTTCCGTCACCCGTTTTTCCCGAGCTTTGCAGTTACATCGGCGAAAACAAGAAGGGTTATCCACTGGAATTGGCCGACTCATTCTCAATGGCCAGCTGGCTTAACTACTTGGTCCTCTCTCCGGGTGATGAAGAACCCATTCATCGTTCCAAATGGTGCTAATTCCGCTATTCTGGAGACGCCAATTACGCGGGTATAAGTAAATGGGTTTAGCTAGCGTCGTACTCACAGTATCACAAGTTACTCACCTGAAATAACATATTTACACTGATCCCCTGATCCACAACGGAAGACAAACAATTCTGACGTGATTATTTTTACTGCCTCGGTTAGCTTTGCTTATTCTCACCGGCGTTCAAAAAATTGGTTTCGATGCCTTATATTTTCGAAAGAACGTTCTGATTCTCCATTCACCTGGAGGTTTTCCGATGTCCTTTCTCGAACAGCTCTGTTCTCTTATAAGTGGCTTTTCTGATGGCCTTCCAAGGAGTTTTAACTTGACCATGGAGAAAATTACACTGACGTGTTGACGTTTGAAGACATTCGGCTTCCATTTTGCGGAGTACTCAACTCGTAACCATCCCGCGTTGGACAAAGCAATGGCGTTTCCAAGCTGACGCAGTCCTCATATTTCTACAAACAACATGTGCAACTGAGTTTACTATGAAGAAGGTTTAGATGGCGCACAGAACATTCTGATTTTTTAATGCTTCTTAATTGCACCAAAACATTTTTGGGCTCCTGTGCACAT
Source organism: Dicrocoelium dendriticum (assembly GCA_944474145.2). Lineage (NCBI taxonomy): Eukaryota > Metazoa > Platyhelminthes > Trematoda > Plagiorchiida > Dicrocoeliidae > Dicrocoelium > Dicrocoelium dendriticum. The sequence goes on along the minus strand of OX104069.1, from coordinate 69,091,142 downwards.
GGATTACTACGTGGCGAAATCACGCTTAACTAATATCTTGGCACAACAATTATGACTGATGTTTACGCGCCCCAGCGTCATCTTGTTCCTTGGTCTGAATCTCACTTGACAAAATGCTCAGCCGTATGGACTACATCTTTTCGATTATAACTTTCATTAAAACGAAATGTTTAATTATTCAAAAAAGCTATGCTTGTATGCTTATTTGATCACTCCTTTACAGGTGTCTCGCTTTACAGGGAATATACCAGTTGGTTACGTATTTGTAATAAAAGTAACGATTCGTTTCCACGTCCTGCCGAAAATCCAAAGGACATCAATTTTCAACGAAGAATTGGCAACTCACAACAACAGTTTTGCTGAGGCAACATTTTTGTTTAGCATCCGCTACCAATGTTCAAAAGCTTTGGAGCGTGATACAGATGCTTATGAGGCACAAGCAGAAGTGTATAACAAGGAAGGTGAACGTTTCAAGTTATGCTGTTTGTGTGATGACCAGTTTAAGTGTCTTATATTTGTCAGTGCATTACAGTCTCCACGCGCCACGGAACTTCGCACTCAGCTTCTTGCTAAGTTGGCTCAAGGTCAAGATTTGACATTGCAGTCTTCTGTAGGCGAATGCAAGCGGCAGAGTACCTTGAAACACGACACGGCTGTGCTTGAGTAGAGTCGCCTTAAATTTGCCGATACTCTTCCTGTTGTGCAAAATGCCAGAACGGCTGGCTTGAACTAGCCGTTCAACAGAACGCTGAACAAGCCGCCTACCCCTTGTTAGTCATGTGGTGAATAGTATTTCGTACGATACTATGCATCCAAGCGTCACATTGTTGATAAGTGCCAAAAACGCGGCCACAAGGAAAACGTTTGCCCTCAGACCCCGCCAAGAAAACTGAAGCAGTCCTGCGGAAGAAAAAACGTCAGGAAGCCTGACGCAGCATCACTGTCTGTGAGTGCCTCATTTCACATCGATACTAGAAACGCCGCCGATAGAGCAATGTGCTTAGCAACGGAAGCCCTACCCGGCTACAGTTCAATACGGCATCAGATGTAACGATTATTTCCAAAAACCGTTGGAAGCACATAAAGAGGCCGAAGGTTGTTGATTACAACTAAATCGCCGACAAGGCATCCGGTGGAGTGCGGAGGCTGGTCGGAGAACCAAGTTGCAAATTGCAAATTAAATTTCAAATTGGAGAACTAAATTGCCAATAAATTGCAAATTGCATTCAACGCCTTGGAACAGGCAGGAACCTGCTACTTGTCTGGCCGACCAAACTTAAACCTCCTTGGACTTGGCCGGATGGAAAAAGTACAACTGTTTGATGTTCCAGTGAGTCAGGTTTTTAATAGAATCTAAACTGACCCAGTCCATGCATCATTGTCAATAGAAGACATGACAAGCAATCTAAAGCAGAAGTTTGCCACCTTGTTTGAAGGTGGTCGCCACCACTGCACTAAGTTCAAAGCAAAGTTGTGCCTTCGCGAAAGAACCAAGACAGTCTTCAGAGCAAGAAGGCCGGTTCCTTATGCAGGCATGGCAGCAGTTGATCAGGAACTCGAATGACTGGAGCGCGCCGGTGTCATCACACCCGTGAACCACTTCTCATGGACTGCGACAGCCGTTATAATGAGGAGGCCGAAAGGTAAAGTGCTTTCCTGCGCAGATTTTTCGACTGCTTGATTGCCGCATTGGGCGACCATCAATACCCCCTACGAATACCAGAGGATAGCTTTACCAAGCTGAATGGTGGGAAGTGTTTTTCCAAGCTCGACTTGTCCGATGTCCCCTCCAGGTCGAGGTTGATGAAAGCTCGAGAGAATTGCTAACCATCAACAATAATCCTGGCTTGTACCAGTACAATAGCCTCCATTTTTGATTGAAAACAGCACCAGCCACCTTCCAGCAGCTGATGGACGCCATGCTCTCCGGAGTTTCTTGGGCCGCGGCGTACCTGGATAATATTATTTGAATGGGTCGGACGGCAGAAGAAATATTTTAGCGGCTCGCTGAAGTGTTTGTACGCATCCAGTCATATGGTTTCCGTATGCGTGAAGACAAGTGTACCCATTTTACACTACCCATCAGGTTTCGCGGCTTCATATTCTTAAATACGGTAGGCGCCCTGATCCAAGAAGTATTCGGGCTATTCGAATGACGCCCCACCTGCGGACTTGCAATCGCTGCGTTAATTCGATGGCCAGCCCTGTCATTAGCGCGCTTTTCTGCCCAAACTGCAACGCCTGCCTGCCCCGCTGAATAAATGGCTGAGCAACGGCCAAACGTCGAAGTGCGCGCCAGAATGCCAGACTGCGTTAGAGCAGGTCAAGTGATTGCTGGCTGCGATCTAGTCCTAACTCACTTTGATCCCTACCGGGAAATCGTCTTAACCGCAGACGCATCGGGTCTAGGGATCGGTGCCGAGTTTCCCATACATTCCTAGATGGATCTCCGAAGACGATCGCAGATCCTACCAACACTCTGGCCTAAGCCGAAAGGAAGTACAGTCAAAGCAGAAAGGATGCATTGGCCATAGTGTTTGTTGAAGAAAGTTCACCAGATGCTGAATGGTCGCCGCTTCAAGCGCTTGACGGAATGCAAGCCGCTACTGGCCTGTTTTGGCTCGAAGGAGAGCGTTACTGCCTATACAGCCAATTTTCTTCAACCACGGGCACTCGCCTTGGTGGGTTTTGCTTTTGAAATCCGCTATCAATCAACGGATTTGATGGGCCAGGCAGATGCATTGTCACGCCTCAAAGGTTTCCAGCGGAAAGACCAAGAAAAAACCATCGTTGGTTCAGTGGCGCTCGAACCTGATGTCAAATTCCTGGTGAGCGAGGCACTACATGTTCTGCCAGGTACGGCCGAAGCTGTGCGAGCCGGATAAGTTCGAGGCCAAATCCTAATTAGGTGCCACTTTTATACAGAACCAGCTGGCCACGTTCGTGTCCCTCTGCCGAAATGCAGCAGTACTATCCACGGAGACCTTCACTCACCACTGTGAATGATTGCTTCGTGTTTGCAGCGAGAGTAGTCAGTCCACATGCATTGCAAGAAAGGGTGCTGCGGCAGTTCCATGCAGGAGGTCCAGGGCTCAATCGCTTGAAAGCGCTTGACCGAAGTTATGTGTATGGGCCGTTTATGGACAGACAGCTGGAGCAGCTAGCTATAAGTTATGGCAACTGCGCTACCGCTTTAAGAGCACTGCGGAAGACTGAACTCCACATGTGTCTTAAACCAGCTAAACCCTGGAGCCGTGTTCATTTCGAATTTGTAGGCCCACTTAATGGCCAGAACTTGCTCATAGTGGTTGACGCTTGCAACAAGTGTCCCTCATGAGCAGCACGAAACCAATACAACAAGCATGAGATTGCGACTAACATTTAGCAGGTTCGGCTGCGCTGAAACCGTGGTGACGGACAATGGAGCACAGTTTACTTCTGCCACACTCATGGAGTTCTGCCAACACTGCGCCATCAAACACTGCGGTCTCCACCATTCCACCCACAGTCGAACGGCCAAGCTGCGAACTTTGTGGATATATTCAAACGCGCTCTCCTGAAATCAAGGAGGGAGGGAGAAATAGAGGAGGTGATCGAACGCTTCCACTTTCTCTACCGATCTACACAAAATCCACAAACGCCGGCTGGAATGTCACTAGCAGAGGCAATGATGAAGCAAAAGCTTTGCATGCAATTTGATGCAGTTCGGCCGTCCACAGAGTCTACATCCGGTGAAAGGAACATCAAGATGGAACGTGACTTTTATCTGCGGTATGGTGCTAAGCGACGTTCGTTTAAACCGTATCAGCCAGCATTGGTACGTGATTATCTGGATGGACATACAAAATGAACGTCAGGCATGATTTAATGCAAGCGCGGAAGCGTCAGTTACGATGTAGTAGTAGGAACGCAGTTATGGGTACGCCATGCAAACCAAATGCGACCAACCATGTGTCAGCCACAAGCAACCAAATCCGCCGAGCTTCCATTTCCCCAGTTGATAGACCGTCGCAACTTGCTTAAAGTGCCTGTCATCAGACGAATGAGACCAGGCCCCAGAGCACGGAATTTGAATCCAGAACACTACAGGAAAGGCTATGGACCGAGAGGCCTAGGAACCCTTCCGGAGGCTGCAGGTCAATCCCAGGCTAGCATCCTACACCGCCGCAGCCGTTTCAGAACTGGAGGCATCTGGGAAAAGTTAAAAACATGAAGGAAATACATTTTTAAGCAACTAATCGATTATCTTTGATCCTCCTTGATTTCGAAGATTCCGGAAGCTTCCATTCCTTCACGTGATCGCCAGTATAGAGAGAGTTGGCAGGGAGGCTACTAATGTTACCATTTGGCCTTCCTTTTCTAGAAGCCGAATGTTATTGAGCCCCTATATATTGAGCGTACGCCTAGCGTAGTTGTACAGAATTTTGGCGGTCTTTCGGGCTACTTTGGCAGCGTTTCTGGTAACACGTCTTTCATGGTCGTCTGAACTTTTACATTTTCTTCGATGTGGCTAGAATTTGTGCGGATGTTTTGGGTGTTTAATTTGGTATAGCGAGAAAACACAAAGATCTAACCCAGTCAACATTAGGAGCATCGAAATACCTCACAATAAGACAATCCTTTTCTGTATCCTGCTTCCTGAGCCCTTCCAACGGGCGTGCTCCAGCACCCAGTACCGCTTTATAGATGACATCAATCAAGGAATATGTGCACCCGTCATGGATGCGCCACCAACGGACATCGAAATCACTGTCATTGTCATAAGCGACCTCAACTAGACGGCACTTCAGATCCGCCCACCAGTAGAGTCTTAGGCCGCCTCCCGACATGCCCTCATGACGATTGTCCCGAGGTAGGTGGTATCCGGTGATAGACACTTCAGACTCAATGACGTCTGGGAATCACTAGGTTTCGGTGAAGACCATACCATCAGTACAAACCACTGCGGCAAGCGTCTGGATCTCATCCAGTTTATTTCGCAGACTGCGAACGTTGGCCAACAGAACACGCAGTCAATTCTCGTGCGTTACTGTCCTGGCGTGACAAAAATCGGCCTCCAACAGGTTCTCGGAGTTTTCCGAACTACGCGAAAATCCACGGTAAGAAAGTCAGTTTCACCACTCGGCCGAAGGGTCCACAGCGCATCAACAGCATTTTCAATTTTATCCAATCTTCGGAGGAGAGACCTCTCAACACATAAAACTGCTTCCTTTGTGGTTCGTAGGAGAAGGCGCCAAAATTCTTCCTCCTCTTGACACACAATCTTAAGGAGGCGAACGTTGAGGGAATCCCCGTGTTTCCTACCTAAGCTGAAGGCCGAGATAATGTTGTTTCCCTGTTCGCCTTCGTCGAATAACACAGAGTACATACGTTCAAGGAAGACATGGTCGTCTAACATCCTTACGGCTGGGATATCTTTGTTAAATTCATCCGCATTAATGATGAAGAGACATCGGTCACGGGTGGGTAAATAAGCACGCCTGGGGTCCGTGTTTGGAGAGGATTTATGCTGCTTTTGATCGGCAGTTCTAATTGGTTAAGCATGGCAAGAGAATTTTTGAACTGGGACTGAAGGGAGGAAGGCTTGGTGTTAGGTTTCGACTTCGTTTTAGCTTTATACCTAGCCGGAAAGTGTACACCAGAGGTGGTGGTACTTTCCCTTACAACCGTTGCGTAAGTCTTTGTCTTGGACTCACGGTGCTGATCGTATGCCATTGGATCAGGGAAAGAACCAAATGGACGCGCGGCTCCGCTTACCTGTGGCGGAGGTTGGTGCGCTGCTGCACTGGTCATGGCCAATATGGCCGACCGTCGAATGCGCCAAGAGGGATCAATAGAATTTGGACCATGTAGCTATGGTACGGCAGCCAGGCGGTAATGAGCGCCGCTATATCAGAAGTACTTGCGGATTTTAGTCTAATAATAAGGAGTGTGTTGCGGATTAGCATAGCGTAGTGAGAACGTGCTTGGTTGCCACCCTGGGGCGTGGGTTCGCGTTCTGTGTACGGCGGTTTTTGTACTCGATGCGGTGGCACATCGACTAGACTTGGTAGGGTACAGAGAAGCTTGCAATGGTTCCTGAGCAAACATAAAATACAACCTATAAGACTCACATGGTTCTACACTTGAATATCCACAGGAAGGCGTCTTCGCATTCCAACAGCTTTCTTGCACTTTGTTTAATATTACGATGGAAATGAAGTTTACATAGCTTACATCATATATGCATGCATTCACTTTAACATTCGTTTCTAATTCTCTTATACCACAGCTATTATTTCCATGCACGTTACCTTCCAGCAACTAATTCCATGTAGGACAGCGGGACTGCACCCTCATTCATACCTTCAGGACCACAATGGGAATTTCGGTTCATTGGGTGGTAGGAGCGGAAGGAAGGTCCTTTGTCAGATACGTCACTTCCCGATCGTTGCGAAGGATGCTTTGATTAGTTCAGAAAAAAGTTCCGCAGAGGACAACTGTGGTTGAATTAAGGGCAGCAAAAGCCCTGCGCACTAAAAGAATAGGAATACAACCGTCGATTAAAACATTCCTCTCTCTCCGCATCGACGACAGCCTTCAATAAGCCGCTCCAGTCATTCACTTTCCTGGTAGATGGAGCCAAGTCCGACTCCAAACGGAGCTGCTGCGGTATGAAAAGCTTCCGTCGGTGGCTACGGTTTGCACATTTGTGGTGAGATGCAAGAACGGTTGCAGCTCACACTCCAGCTAACAACTTAGAATACGTAAAGTGAACAACATACATCCGCTGCGGCGACTATAAGCTGAAGGAAAGAGGTTCAACGGCTAGAGCCGTAGGTAATAAGATAAGTCGCACAGCTCTGGAATTGCTTTGGATCCACACCTTAGAAGCCTCTCGATCATGTCACGTTCTGAATTGGTGAGGGGATGCGCAGCATGCAATCCGTATTGGAGGCTGGAGCGCACAAAAGAAACAAATAAGAGTCTGTGGATTGCGGGGGTCAGGCGTGAGAAGGCTCTTATAGCGTTATGCATTCTGTAAGCGAAGGCAACCCTCTTCCGGGTGTCCTCGACTGATTTGAACTCAAGAGGCACAAGCCCTCCGAGATCTCTCTCTTGGTTGACATTCCTGTGCAAGAAACCCCCGATAGGGTACGCCCTACATAACTCAGGAGCACCGCTTGGAAGAATAGCGCATTTAGCACGGTTAATGGGGAACTGCCACTTTATTGAACAGTCCTGGAGCAGAACGAGCGTCAGTTGAAAGCTGTCTACATCTTCCAGACTGGATACCTCAATCCACAGCTTCAGATCGTCCGCGTAAATATGGCAGTCGGTCTGCAGTTCGGATAGAAGGTCGTTGTTTAAGATATTGATGAGTTCATAACCGAGTGCAGAACCCTGGGGGACGCCACTGGTTATGAGAAACTGGTCAGAAATCGCTTCGTTCACCTTAACCTGCATGGAGCGACCGTCCAGGAAATTGGAGACTTAAGAAAGCAAATGGTCAGTGACGCCTATTCTCTGGAGCTTAAAGGAGCCGCGCATGCTGGACTTGGTCAAAAGCCTTACTGAAATCAACAAACACAGTATCCAAGCGCTTACCAGCATCTAAGGATCTTGCCCATTTTCCTTAATCACCAGCAAACTTGTGACACATAAATGCGGTCTACGGAAACCAGGCTGGTCATGAGAGATAAACCCCAACTCTTCAGAATCCGTTCCATGCGTTTGCACAGAATCGAAGTCAGGCAGATTGGAGGATAGCTGGCTGGATCGCATCGGTTCCCTCCTTTGCAAGTAGGTTTAACGATTCCCACTTTCCAGGCAGTTGGAAGCCGCTTGACCTCAAAGGGAGGAAGGAAGATTTGACAGACAGGAGCGGCAATGTGCCGCCACGGTTTTAAGGAATCGTGTGTGTAAACATCAGGACTAGGTGAGGAATACGGGTCTAGGTTAAGGAGAATTTTCATTAAGTCAGTGTAAACATCACGTGCTCCAACAAGGAAGGAGGAGTGGGTGCAACACTCTCCGTGAGTGGCCTTTCGGGCAAATAGATAGAGGAATATTGCTGGGCCAACATGATAGCTCTTTCCACGTAGTCGTAAACTAGATCCAGTTGCTCACAGGGAGACAAGGCAGGGGATCACTGCAAGCTTTGGTATTTCCTTTAAGGTATGAGAAGAGCGAATAAGAGTTCGTTCTAGAAAGTGCAGCTAATGAGAGCTCGTATTTTTGGCGTTTCCCGCGTTTTTTCATGTTGTTGGCGTTTCTGACCGTTTTGTAGCAGCAGTAGTCACGTAGAGACCGTCCAATTCTAAAACGATCCCACAGTTTACATCTTATTTTCAGTATCGATCTCAGTTCGTGAACCATCCAGGGGGGCCCTTGGAGAGGGAGCTTCTTTGGAAGAAAGGGATGACCTGCTCACTAAGCAACGTCAGGGTGAAGTAAAAGTGATTCAACACATCTTCAACATACATCTTCAAAGTATTCAGGAATACTCCAATCGGCAACGCTTTCGGCCGTTTCCAGACGAAGTGTAGCGGCACGCCCCAAATTCCGACGGTCCGCCCTTTGGCTGCGAACAGGGAAGCGACGTGTCCAGTGGAATGAGATAGTACAGTGATCACTGTTACCGATGGGCTGTAGTAGTGAAAGGTTCGAGATGTCGGATTGTGCTGGGGTGAGCACTAGATCCAGGATATGCTTCGTCTGATCCGGAGGACTAGAAGTTGGCGTAGAGATATGTTGGGGTAACTTACAATAAAGAACGGTCACGATTATGTCGGCCTCAAAGGAGTCTGAAGGTCAACCCAAAGAAGCAAGTTCCAGTCTACAGATGCAGCATTGCGATTCCCAACGATAAGACAGTCCTTTCCCTGCACCAAGCCTACTGATCGAGTCCACCAAGCGGACTCCGGATACTGCAGGCGCTTCGTAGACGGCACCAAATTTAAGAGATCTCATTCGATCGTAAACATGACACCAGAGGACATCGAACTCATCGTCCTTGTCGTTGGTTGCTTTGACTACATGTGCTTTGGTAGCAGTCTTCCAATAGACCATAACGCAACCGCCGGACTTCCCTCCATGTCGATCGGATTGAGAGTGGTGGATTCCGTGGATAGACACCTCTGAATTCGTGGTTGCTGGTTTCATTGAAGTCTATCAGGTCTAGGCGGGTCTTTAACGCAACCAACTGTATCTCATCCAATTTATTCCTTAGACTGCGCACATTAGCGGTTAACACACGCAGTCAAGTTGTGTGATTTGCTATCCCGAGCCGACGAGAATGGGTCTCCAACGGGTTGTCAGGGTCTTCCGAACCACGCAAAAATCCACGATATGGAGTTGTGCTTCACCACTGCCTCCGCACCTTCATAGCTACTCAACCGCTTTTTTCATTTTTATCGGAACCTCAGGAGAGGGGTCAAGTAGTGCGTAATACAGCTCAACGTTGAGACGTGAGGTCCATCGTAGAATACTTCGGCAGTCCTCTTCTGGTTGGCTTCCGACTTTGAGGGGACAAACTTTGGGTGCATTCTCTGGCTTCCTACTGGTCACATTTCCCTACACTAGGAAATAATTATTCCTGGTGTTGGGTTTCGCCTTGGACTTAGAGGCCAGCTTTCGCGGGATATTGCTTGCAGCTGGGCGCAGGCTGGTTGTTGTTAGAGCAGTGGCTTTCGCCACGACAGCATACGTCTGGGCTTGATTTCAGCTCGACATATCATCCTACTTGGACGCACTGTCTCGGTCGACGTAGCGAAGAGAGTGCGGCTTCGGTTTGGTGAGAAGGTGGAAGACCGAGATGTAGAAAGGGATACCGATGCCGCGAATAAATCACCTCCCTAATGTACACCGCCGGGGCGGCAAGGCTACCTATATTAGGGGAATGAGGGTTAGCCAATAGGCGTTTGTCATTCAATAATAATCGACGTGCGTCACAATGAGAGCTCACGCAATCAGAGGTGGTGCGTTGAATGCAGTCATATAGTGTGTCATAGATGGTACAGCACGACGTGTGCAGCCACCCTCAGCACAGAGCGCATTAAACAGCTTTTGAGCAGGAGGTGACGCGTTTGCCACAACCTGCGCACACGGATGTCACAGCGGTATGCCGTATTGATACAGAAAGCTAAAAAATCGGGACAAAAACCCCGCAAGGGGGTCGTTATCCGCAGACTCTAAGTACGTTGGCTCTCAACTTTAATTATATGACACCTAGCACAAACTTTCTATGGACCCTTACACAATTCGGTTCATATTTAACCCCTTTACATTAAAATTTGCATTACCCCCGATCATTGGAATCATCAGTTTACATCTGCCTGGCTACGCACGGTTCCGCGCTGACCGTTCCACTGATCTTCAAGGGGGTGGTGTAGCTCTTTATGTGAGTTAGCACCGACGTATTGAGGATCAACGTTTTTCAGTCTCTCCACAAATCTGTTGAGGCTCCCGCAGTTTTGCTTTGCACTTCCTCGGTTCAGGTTACGGTTGTGTTAGTGTATAGAAGCCCTATGAGCACCTACAATGGAATCATTGATTTCACACTCACTCACTCTGCAAACAAGTGTCTGGTGCTGGGAGACTTCAACCTTACAGAGGTTTGTTGGGATGATATATCTTGCAGTTCGACGCTGGAATCGTTCGGTACAGAACTGCTGGACTTGACGCTGCAGGTACCACTACACCAGCTCGTGGACCAACCCACTGGGTACATGGGCAATCAGCAGACGTCCATTTTAGATCTTGTTTTTGCTAAGTTACTTGACTTTGTAAATAACAGTAAATACGACTCACCTCTTGGCGCTAGCGATCACGTTTGCGTGTCTTTCCATTGTGCACTTATCAGGTCTTGCCAAGCTATCACCAGTTGGTATCCGAACAGTTGGGCCGCGGACTTCCAAGCGAGGCGGGATAAAGCTAGGTCATCGCCTTGTGTGACATCTGAGACCGATACTGTTCACATAGCCTGAGAAAAACCTAAGCTCACCTCGTAGACATTTTTGCATCTCACATCCCACTGGTAAAAAGAAGGGAATCGAGAGCGCAGCCTCCGTGGATAGATTCCGCGCGGAAGAGCCTGCTAATGAAGCGGTCTAGATGCTTGCGAGCATACCAAACAGTCTGGTAGAACAACACGGTTGACAAGTATCGGTTGGTTTGAAATGAGTGCAAGCTACATCTTAGGTTGGCCCGGCTTCAGTATGAAAAGGGCTTAGCTAATACTGCCTCGAAAAATCCCCAAAAATTCTTCGCTTACGTTAAACGACGCTGTGGTGCAAACTCGCCCATGCCACCATTGCTTCGAGGAGATGAGACCTATGCCTATAGCGACTATGACAAGGCATGCGTGCTTCGTAAGCAGTACTCAAGCATCTTTGTCCGCGAAACAAATACGCCATGCAAAGTGTTAGCTTCAATAGGCTCTGAGGACTGTTGTCTGGAGTCCCAAGTTCTCCGGTTGCTAAGAGAGGTAAACCCAACTAAGGCTTCCAGGCCAGATTCCGTTCATCCAAAATTGTTGCATGAATTGGCAGTGGAACTCAGTGGACCTCTGATTTGTGTGTTTCAGAAGTCACTCAACAGTTGTATCTTGCCTACCGAATGAAAGGAGGCTGTTGTCTGCCCGATTTTCAAGTGCGGTTACAAAGACCTACCGGCTAATTACATGCCTGTCAGCTTGACTAGCGTGGTCGTTAAGTTACTTGAAAAAAATTAGTACGAGATACAGTGGAGAACCATTTATATAGGTTTAACTTGTTTGGCGTCGAGCAACATGGTTTTCTCAAAGGATTTTCGTGTCAGACGAACTTGATGGTAGCTCGTGAGAGCTAGGCTGAAGCCAAAGACGGTGGACATGCGGTGGATGTGGTATTCGTTGACTTCGCCAAGGCCTTTGACACTGTCCCCCATTCGCGACTCTCACTGAAGTTGAGGCCGTATGGAATAGCTGGTCGCGCTCTCCAATGGGTGTCAGCTTTTCTGGATGGACAGAAACGGTGTATTCGTGTGGGAAGCAGTCTTTCGTTTCGACAAACTGTACTTAGCGGCGTTCCGCAAGGCGCTGTTGGAAATCAGCTGCTTTTTTCTATCTACGTGAATGACTTGCCGGTGGAGCTTGAGGTACCATCGCTCTTATTTGCTGATGACCTAAATCTCTGGAATATTGTTGATATCCCTGGAGGTCCTGTGGCTCTTCAACGGGCTCTGGATAGACTCTGGGAATGGTGTGTCTTGTAGTTGCTGCCCATAAACCGGGCAAAGTGTTCAGTGCTGCGTATCGGAGCGTCTGCTTCCTCCACAAGTTATGTGCTCGTTGGGTGTGAACTTCCTCACGTGACTCATCAGGTTGATCTAGGTGTCGTCCACTGTTCAACACTACACTCTGGCGACAACTGGAAGAAGGCGGCTAGTAAAGGGTTCCGGATGCTGTGGTTTATCCGTCGTTCTTTCGGGACCCTAACTGTTGATGTGTTTGTGAAGCTTTTCTCAGAGTTTGTACGAGCCCAGCTAAAATATTGCGTTCAGGCCTGTCCACCATGCCTTGTCCGGGACAAAATGGCACTAGAAAGGGTGTTGCGTGTCGGTACTAGGTTGGTCAAGGGATTACGAGGACAAACGTACCCGGAACGCCTACTTAGTTTGGGGATGCAGTCAATGCACTATCGAAGGATTAAAGGGGACCTAATCCTAACCTACCGTATTTTGACTGGGAAGGTTGGCCCTGATTTGTCCATGCTATTTAGTCCTGCTAGATTAGCTGGTCTTCGCAGGCATTGTATGAAGCTGGACAAACCGCAGACCGATCGAGTTAGAGCGGAGACACGGTTATCACGTCGAGTCATCGAGCGCTGTAACCTGCTTCCAGAACATGTTGTCAAGGAATCTACGGTTAAGAGGTTTGAGCGTCAACTAGACGCTCTTGGGTGGCAACACGAAACCATTCCTTTTTTCTGACTAATTCTCATCTTCATACTTCAGTTCTATTTTCTTTACTTTTCCTCGCCATTGGTATTATTCTATTCTTTTAAATGATTGTCCCTACTCTGTTACCTTCGCTTATTCTTCCTCTCCTACTTCACGTCAGGGCTAAGTTCTTCTCAAATGGTGTAGTGCGCAACTGGAATAAGTTGCCTTCGGAACTAATGGATTGTGAGACTGTGGTTGCCTTCAAAGCTGGCCTAGACAGGTGCTGGCCGCGTGTTTTTCCGGAATTAATATAATCTTATCCAATTTATTCGCATTGTTATCCGATGTTGATCCTTGTAAAAGCAAAGATTGCGCTCGCTTTTGCTTCATTTCTTTTTGCAGAGGCAAGGAGAGGCGATCAAAAGTCGAAGTATCGGGGGCTCTGGTTCGCTGACCGGTACAAGAAGCTGGACGCTCGTTAGGCGGAAGCATGTATCGTCCACGGATTTTGACCTGACTTGACCTGACCTGACCTGTAACTGACATAGCTGGGACAGCTATTAAATTGGTGAACCAGTGTTTTTCGTGTGTTTTCCGTTTAGACCCATCAAGAAGTCGGAGCACCCCTATCAACTGGAGCGACGACCCGCTCAAGAAGGAACACTTACGGGATTCATCCTATCCTTCCAGTCCCACTTGAACTTGAACATATCATGCTTCTGCTTTTTAGAGTTCCGTTAGGAACAGTATTAACATTTCAGCCTTCAACGGAGCTTAACGAAGCATATAGCTAGAGGATACAGAAGTCAGCTGTGCAGACGGACAACGGCCCGTTTTTAAAATCCTGCCCGGAGCGCAATCGGCAGTGTTTGAATAAACACTTGAAACGAAATTTGACTATTGTCAAATTTTCTCTGATCCAAGAAATCTTGGATCGATTAAATTGGTACTGGCCCAAGCGTCTTTGACGCTTACTGGTAAATTTTCCGGTTGTTCCCAGTTTTAATCCCGTTTTACACCCTGTTTTTGCCTTTTTATTGCGGTCGTTTTCCTATTGTATACGTGTTGTTATTCTAATCTGTTTTCCACATGAACATGGCTGTCTCGCTAAACACCGAGACGGATGGACCTATGGGGTCCTCGTTTGATGAGTCTACTGCAGCTTGCGGACAGGTTAACTGTTCAGAGCCAGTAACAGATGCATCTGGTGGTATGCAGTGTGACGTCTGCTGCCGCTGGTATCACGAAAGCTGTACCGGCCTACAAGCTGACCAGTACCAAATGCTATCATCAAGCGTCCACTTTCTTTTCAGCTGCGCTGAATGCTGCGCTAAAAGATCGACGCGCCCGGCTGTCACCGGTGCTAAACTTTCAGCGTTGGCTTCAAGGTTGGCAGATGTTGAGTTGGCGATAGCTAAACTCGCCTCTATTGCGTCGCTCGATACGAAAATGGATTTAATTTTAAAATCCCTAAATATTTCGTTTGAAGACACAGCAATAGCCGGCAACATTGCTGACGATCCATCCACTGGAGTCTCTCACTCGATCATAAAGTCGCACATCCTACCGGCCAATCCAGGTAGCATTGCTGGCGGTCCTCATGATCCGATCAAAGTGAAGAAAAATAGGGTGCGGAAATACCAAAAGCCCTCTGCTAAACCCAGAGAAATAGTTGCCACGGCATCAAACGAGATGCCGTCTTTGACAGTCGTAAAGTCGTCTGAAGATTGCACACAGAACTTTCCACAGACGCTGACTGTCTCGGCCGCCAGTGAACCAGCCTGTTCTGACGAAATGCTGGTAACTGCCCAATGCGATACAAAGTCAACAGCCCCTGCTCCAGTGAGCCAAAAGAAGAAGCGGACAAGATCTGCTCGTAAAACTTCGAAGGGGCTTGAAGACCCTGGAACCAGTAAGACGCCGGCAATAGAGCGGAAAACCTACGCTACCGTTGCTTCGGCGTCGTTTGGGAAGCCAGCGACAGTCCCACCGCCAGTGGTGAAAACAGCTGGTATAGGTGTCGAATCAAAGGCACGTGGGGTAAACACTCCCCGTCGTGCCGACTCTTTCACGGATAGTAGCGTTATATTCCGTAACGTTACTGAATCTGAGGCTGTTCTCCCAAGGGAACGCATCTTGGATGACATCAAGTGGCTGAAACTGTGTGTCAGCAAGCTGCTTCCACCTGGTTTCCCTGGTGTCACTGTCAGAAAGCTGACCAGATTGGGGAACGTTCCTATCGCTACGCCAAATCCACGACCCCGACTACTTCGCGTAGTCCTTTCTACCCCGGAGGAACGCAAATCGTTACTGCGATTTGCATTCAAACTTAAGGGTAGTGGTGTCAGCGTTCAGCCGGACCTCCCACTGGCAGATAGGTTGAAGTTAAAGGAGGCTATCAAAGACCTCAAAACTAGACGGGCGGCTGGTGAACAAGGCCTCCGTCTGGTGGGTTTTCAGGTGGTCAGCCGGAAATTACTTTCCGCCCTATCAGAACCAATCCTGATGGCGCACGACCCAGGGATGGTCGTGCCGACTTCCTTGAGGTAGTACTTAGCAACGTGCGTAGCCTAAGGAACAAGGTGCACGAGTTGGGTCTACTTGTAGACAAATCTCGTCCCGACATACTTGCTTTCACTGAGACGTGGTTGTCTCCGGATATCACGGACGGTGAGGTATATTTACCTGGCTACGCGCTGCTTAGAACTGATCGCTCCGTTGGTCGCCAAGGCGGAGGCGTTGTACTGTATGTGAGCTGTAACTTAGATGTGTTGAGGACTTGCACATTCCAGTCGTCGGATCAGACTGTTGAAGCCCTATCGGCTGTTTTGTGCACTTCCTCTACCCAGTTTACAGTTATAGTGGTATACAGAAGTCCTGGAAGTTCCTCCAGGGGGATACTTGACTTTATTCGCACTCAGTCTGCGAATAAGTGTTTAGTTCTAGGGGATTTCAACCTCCCGGAAGTCTGTTGGGCCGATCTTTCTTGCAATTCGGCATTAGGAACATTCGGTGCAGACTTCCTTGAACTGACTCTCCAAGTGCCTTTGCACCAGTTCGTTGACTTTCCCACTAGGTATATGGATAACCAAATGCCATCTACTTTGGATTTGGTTTTCGCTAAGTCCCTGGACTTCGTGACTGACGTTTCATGCGGTGCACCTCTAGGGTCCAGCGATCACGCATGCATATCCTTTCGATGTGCTCTTTCAAGGCACCAAGAGACCGCTGCTGAATTACTTCCGAATATTTGGCGGGCGGACTTTAGTGCAATGCGAACTAAGGCTTCAGTTCTGAACTGTGAGATTTCGATGGCTGACTCTGTCCAGTTAGCCTGGGATAAATTTAAGGCATACCTTACGGAGGTTTCCGCACCCTATATTCCACTCATTAGGAAAAGAGGGTTAAGGGCACAGCCTCCATGGATAGATACCACAGGCAAGTACTTACTCAAGAAACGGTCTAGATGCTGGCGAACCTACCAAGCAGCTCCATCAGCCAGTACCTATGATAGTTATCGAGAGAATAGAAATAAATGTAAGCAACATCTCAGAACTGCTCGTCTCCAATACGAGCAGGGTTTAGCGGACTCGGCCGCAGCTAATCCCAAGAAGTTTTTTGCTTACGTTAAAAGACGCAGCGGGGCAAAATTGTCTATACCAGCTTTATTGCGAGCAGACGGGACCCCTGCGCAAACTGACTATGACAAGGCTTGTATACTGAGTGATCAGTATACTGCGGTCTTTGCTCGGGAGACCTCTTTACCGCAGGTTGAATTGGTTTCAAGAGTTCCAGAGGATTCTTGCTTAGCTGAATTTAGCATAACGGAGACTCAGGTCTTCGAGCTACTGCAAGGCATTAATCCCTCTAAAGCTTCCGGTCCTGATTCAATTCATCCGAAGCTGTTGCATGAACTGGCCACTGAGCTGAGTGGTCCGCTCACGTGCGTATTTTCAATATCGCTGGACAGCTGCAGCCTACCTTCGGAATGGAAGGAGGCAATCATCTGTCCGATTTTTAAGGGCGGTGACAGCGCTCTACCCGCGAACTACCGGCCTGTCAGTTTGACAAGCGTAGTAGTCAAGTTGTTCGAGAAGCTGATAAGGGATTCAGTGGAGAACCACCTGAATCGATTCAACCTTCTCAGTGTTGCACAACATGGATTCCGCAAAGGATTTTCATGTCAGACTAATTTACTTGTAGCTCGTGAAAGCTGGGCCGAAGCGGTAGACAGTGGCCACGCTGTAGACGTGCTATTCGTAGATTTTTCGAAAGCTTTTGACACTGTTCCACATCTTCGGCTCTCACTAAAGTTGAGATCTTACGGGATATCTGGTCGCGCCCTTCAATGGGTGTCTGCCTTCCTTGAGGGGAGGGAACAGTGCGTACGGGTGGGGCGTAGCCTTTCGCTCAGGCAAGCTGTCCTTAGTGGCGTTCCGCAGGGCTCGGTATTGGGGCCATTGTTGTTCGCGATCTATGTAAATGACTTGCCGGGAGAGCTAGGGGTGTCATCATTAATGTTTGCTGACGACCTTAAGCTCTGGAATATTGTGGATATCCCGGGGGGTCCTGAGGCAATTCAGCGTGCCTTGGATAGACTCTGGGAATGGTCTATCTTATGGTTGATGCCCATAAATAGGGTCAAGTGCTCTGTTCTCCGAATCGGAGCTGCAAATCCTCCCACCCGATATGTCCTCGGCGGTGGTGAACTCCCTGTTGTCACTCAGCAGGTTGATTTAGGAGTCGTACACGCATCAGCACTTCATTCTGGAGACAACTGGAAGAAGGCTGCTTGTCGAGGGTTTCGTATGATGTGGTTTATCCGCCGCTCTTTCGGAATCTTAACGGCCAAGTTGTTTGTGAAGCTATTTTCGGCATTCGTCCGACCCCACCTGGAATATTGTATTCAGGCTTGTCCACCATGTCTTAACCGAGACAAAATGGACTTGGAGAGGGTGTTACGAGTGGGCACTCGGTTAGTGCAGGGTCTACGGGGACAGACGTATCCTGAACGCTTGCTCAGTTTGGGTATGTACTCCATGCACTACCGAAGGATAAGAGGGGACCTGATTCTCACTTATCGTATTTTGACGGGTAAGATTGGCCCGGACTTGTCAGGGCTTTTTAGTCCCGCTACGTTACCTAGTCTCCGCGGTCACCCACTGAAACTGCATAAACCACGGTCTGATAGGATTAGGACGGAAACTCGTCTATCGCGCCGAGTTATAGATCGCTGGAATTCTCTTCCAGATCACGTGGTTAGGGAACCTACGGTTAAGGGTTTTGCGCGCCAGCTCGATGCTCTTGGGTGGCAACAGCAAACCTTTCCTTTTTCCTAGCTGACTCACCTTCATTTTTCAGTTCTTTTTTTATTGACTCAAATATCTTGGTATTCCACTTGCTTAGCTCTTACCACTTTCTCTTTTGCCTCCTGCGTTTACTTTTTTCTCTTTCTTACTTCACGTAACCGACCCAGCAGGGACTGCTAGGGCAGGATACGTGGGCATTAATTGGTTGGACAGGGTGTGATGCGGTCTTTGTTTTAGGTCCATCAGTATTTCAAAGTTCGCCAACTCCTGGTTCAACGACCCGCCGAAGAAGGAACACTCACGGGATCTATCCTATCGTTCCAGTCCCGCTTGAACTTGAACTTGAACTCTCTTCTTAAGCAGCCTTGACTTGTCCTGTGAGCACTACGCGATAACTCCTCTTTCTGACGTGCTATACTTTCGAGTGTTTTAGGTGAAATTCTCTTGAAGATAAGTGTTTGAGTAGACACTTTTGACGAAATTTGGCTATAGTCAAATTTTGGTTTTGGAAGATATGACATCCAAGTGCGTGGAATGTGAGAAGACATGGTTTGGATTACATCCTCAACTACTACTATGGCTCTCTGAATTCTTACGTGGAAGGACATTTAGAGTCAGCGTTGGGGAAGCGAGTTCTAGTGTTGGTCATGCCTACAGTGGTGTCCCCCAAGGTTCGGTTTTGGGTCCATTGCTATTTCTTATGTTTTTAAATGACCTGGCTCCTCTTCTTGAGGACCCCTGCTACATCTTCGCAGATGACTTGAAGCTGGTCAGTAGGGGAAACCGTGCGACATTGGCTAAGGACATCCTCACTGTGGTGAATTGGTCAAGTCAATGGGACCTACCTCTAAATGCCAACAAATGTCAATTATTGACTAGTAGTGGTAGCGGAATCGCAGTTCAGTCTCCTGTGGGATTTCTATCATTGCGGTGCACTGACGAAGCCCGTGATCTAGGTATCATCGTAGCGAACAATTTTAAGCATTCGGCACAGTGTCGCCATGCTGCCAATAAAGCACGACACGAATTATTTCGTCTTAGGAGGGCGCTGAGTAACACTAAAGCAGAAGTATTCTTACCCTTATATAAAGCAGTGGTCAGGCCACATCTGGAGTATTGCGTTCAAGCCTGGTCACCGTACCTCCGTAGTGACATCACTTGTATAGAAAAGATTCAGAAACTTGCGACCAGGATGATTGAAGGTCAACGAGGGAAGTCTTATGAAGATCGTCTAAGTAGCTTAGGATTATTTTCCCTGGAACGGCGTAGGTTGAGAGGGGATTTGATAGAGACGTTTAAGATCATTAAGGGACTTAGTGGTATTAGTTCCACCCATCTGTTTGAACTGGCTACGTCAGACCATCTGCGCGGGCATCGCCTGAGGCTTAAACATCACAGAGCTCGTTTGGACATCAGGGCAAAGTTTTTTACGAACCGGGTAGTTAACTACTGGAATAAACTCCCTTCTTATTTAGTGGAGTCTGAGACAGTAGAAGCCTTCAAAAGGGGCTTAGACAATTGTTGGTCCATCCTTTTTCCAGAAATATTGTAGTTGTACTTTAATATGTAGTGTATTTTGATGCTGGCATATGAAAGGGCAGAGATTGCTCTTGTTCTTGCTTCATTCCATTGCAGAAGCAAGAAGAGACAATCCAACGTCGAAGTGCCGGGGGTCGCTTCACTTACCGGCACAAGAACTGGACGCTCGTTAGGCGGAGGCCTCTATCGTCCATCTGACCTGACCTGACCTGACCTGAACTTGTTTATCAACTATCGAAAATGTACAACGAAAAAAGAAGCGCACTACGGGGAAGCAGGATTGGTAACCAAACAGAGCAATGCCAGCGGTACCTGAAAATTTAAAAGCGCGGCACAATTTAAAAGGAGGGAAGATGATCCTTTCTAAGACATCACGTACGACTCTTCGACAGAATGAAGCAGAAGCAAGAAGAGACAATCCAACGTCGAAGTGCCGGGGTCGCTTCACTTACCGGCACAAGAACTGGACGCTCGTTAGGCGGAAGCCTCTATCGTCCATCTGACCTGACCTGACCTGACCTGACCTGACCTGTTATGGCCCCTGGGCCCAATAAAAGCAAGAGGAAGAGGGCTAAGAAAGTCCGTAACGCTGCCTCGAAGCCTGAAGGTACTGAAAGCATTAAGGTATTGGAGTAGGAACACAAAACCAATCACCCCAGTTCCATTGGCGAAGCAACGCGCCGTGTCGACTTCTGCCATACCCGCAAAGTCTGAAAAGACTAGACCGGTGAGGGAGTTGGAGGCAGAGAATAAATCCTCAACCTCAATTACTCCAGCTCACTTGGCGAAGAAACGCGCCGTGGTAACTGCCAAACCGGTCGAAACTGAGGTCGCGTCGAAGACGCGCGGAGGGAATACGCCTCATCGAGGTGATTCTTTTACTTTACTTTACTTTACTTTACTGTCATGATAGCGAGAAAGATGTTGAACATCTATGTAGCTATATCTCAATGTAGGACATGTCCCACTGACACAGTGTTACCTGTAGTAGTGAGCTAGCCCAGGTGAAAAAAGTAAAATATTTACAAGCATAGAAAAAAAACTCCATGTACTTACGATATATTCTTGGATGAACCACATGGAGTCCTTCACCAGCTCCGCCGCCTATTACGGATGGGCATCGTTTCGGAAGCTGCAGTTGGTGAATTAACGGGCTCCATGGGTTATAATCATTGAACGATTCCTTCGTCAGTTTCCTGTGAAGGCTTCGTCGAATCTGGCATCCGCAAAGTGCGCGTCCAGGAATCGTTTGAATTCCGACACCGAGTTCGCTTCTACTATCCGCGAGGGCAAACGATTCCACATGTTCACCACTCGCCGCTCAAGACACAAGGGATGAGCTACCCACTTGAGGTCAGGGACTACCAGTTTGTACTGGTGACCTCGTGTGCTGCTTGACGCACGGACATGGAGCAGTGGCCTCAGCATCGGATAAGCACCCAGATGCAATACCCGATGGGTCATGATGAGGTCCACTCGCACGCGGCGGTAGGCTAGAGTATACAGACCCAATTGTCTGCATCTTTCTTCATACGGCACACCCTGAAGACCGGGAATGAGCCGTGTGGCTATGTGTTGTACTCTTTCGAGCTTGTGTATCTCGCCTTTCGTCAACGGACAGTAGGCGGGTGAGCCGTATTCTAGCACCGGTCGTACAATGGATGTGAAGAGACGAGTGGCAATCTCTTTCGACCAGGTGCAGAAGCTACGTTTCAGCGCCCACAGCGAACGCAATGCTGTGCGATACATATTGTCCGTGTTGTCCAGTGACTTCATGTCGTAACGTTGTATAACGCCAAGGTCTCTGACGCAATGCGTCGGGTGTAGAACTTGGCCGTCGAGAGTGTACGATCGGCCCGCTCCACCTTTACCGAGGCACAGAAGTAGCGATTTTGCCGAGTTGATAGGCAAACTTACTTCGGCGGACCACATGGAGAGGCGGTCGAGGTCCTGCTGAAGTATGTCAAAGTCGTCCGACGTATGGATCACCCTCCATAGCTTCAGGTCATCCGCGAACAAGGCACACGGCGACCGAAGGAGATTGGGCACGTCGTTGATGTGAATCAGGAAGAGAATGGGGCCAAGCACCGTCCCCTGAGGAACGCCGCTCGTCGACGGGTACCAGTCGGTCAGGTGGCTGTCGACTTGCACCCTCCACTTCCGTCCAACTAAGAAGTCACGGATCCATTGGTGCAGCGAGCCTCCGACTCCGCACTCCCTCAGTTTCTGAAGGAGGATCTCGTGATTCACTCTGTCGAAGGCCTTACTGAAATCGACGTATACCACGTCGACTGACTTACGTTGGTTTACTGCTTGCAACCATTCATGCCATGTTAGCAGCAGGTTAGTGATGCACGAGCGGCCTCTCACGAAACCATGCTGTGCAGGCGTCAGGAGAGAGTTGGTCTCCAGTAGCTGGAGCAGTCTCTTCTTCACAATCTTCTCCAGAACTTTCGACAATACTGCGGTCAAACAAATAGGGCGGTAATTCTCCACTTTGCGTGTGTCACCGCCTTTTGGACTCGGTTTGACAACGGCGCATTTCCAGTCACAAGGCACGCAGCCTACGGACAGGGATCGGTTGAACAGGTCGGTTACAGCAGGTGAGATCACAGCTGACAAGGACTTGAGGATCAGCGGATGGAGACCATCCGGTCCAGCTGGCTTCGTGCTGTCTAGGCAGCTGACTAGCCCATGTACCTCCGCGACGTCGCAGATCAAGTCGGTTAGCTCAGTCGGTGCGGCGACGGCAGAGCTTGGCGCGCAGGTTTGGTTAGTTGCGAATACAGAAGCGAAGTGCGCCGCTAATGCGGACGCACGCTCGGTGCTTGAACTTAGTGGTTGTCCGTTCGAACCCACTAGCACCGGCACATTACCTGCAGACTTCAGGCGTCGCTTCACGTACGCAAATATGCGCTTCGGGGCAGTTTTAGCTGAGCAAGCAAGCTGCTCCTCAAACTGACGGCGTTTTCGCGTCTTTGTGCTGTTGCACAAGTTTCGTTGTCGCTTGTATGCCTCATAGTCATCGGCAGAGCCAGACAGGAGGAACGCATTCCATAGTCGACGTCGTTGTCGAGACAGTCGGTTATACTCTTTGTCAAACCAATGGGGTTTCATTGGTCCAACTTTCCGAGTCTTGAGGGGTACAAATTGCGCACACAATGAGTGCACTGCCCCTTTAATGTTTGCCCAGCAAGTTTCAACGGATGAATCCTGTGGCATAGACCAATCAAGCTGATTGGCAGCTAGAAGGAGGCCATCGAAGTCAGCTTTCCAATAGTTGTATGTTGGTGCCACTGGACGCACACATGGAAGCTGCAGGTCTATAGTGGCCATAATTGTCGAGTGATCACTGGCCGCCATGGGCTCAAGAACTTCTATGTCATGCACTGTTTGTTCGCAGCTGGTTAGCAGCAGGTCCAGGCATGATGGCATTGAGCGCGGGGTTATGCGGGTGGGTTGCGTGATGTGCTGCACCGTTCCGGTTTCCAGTACCAGTTCGGCGAATCTTGTCTCCACTTCATTATGGCCAGGGAGAAGCTGAACTTCAGACCATAAGATTCGAGGAAGGTTAAAGTCGCCAGTGAGCAGGAACTGCGGGCGACTCATTTGGTTTTGGACGTGTGTGAGCCAATCCAATCCGTTACTCAGTGGGCTACGATATGCCACACCCACAAGCAGTTCGCCGCGTCGTAGGTGGATCGAACACCACAGCTGCTCACATAGACCGTCAATGCTTCGGTAGGTGCTCACGAGTCTCCCGCACAGGGTAGACCGGAGGTAAAGTAGGACGCCACCGCGGCTATTCGACTGTCGATCACAGCGGAAGCACGAATAGTCCGTGATCGCAATTTCTTCGCTTGTCACTTCAGATGTCAACCACGTCTCAGCCAAACCAACCACATCTGGCCGACGTGAAGCAATGAAGCGGATCAGATCATCGTGCTTGTTCATTAAGCTGCATACATTACTGAACGCTACACGCAATCCGCGGTAGGAACCGCTGGGCGAGCTTGAAGCGTCATTGCTCTGTTTACCCGGATTCGGGGTATCCGGGCAACTGTGCGAAAATTTACGATACGCAGGTTAGTTTCACCGGCGTCCGTGCGTCGTTTCAGTTCGATCACGGCAGACTTCAGCTGCTCTCGTTCTGCGGGATCAAGGTCTGGCCGGACATGAATTTTCATCCCCTTTAGGCGACCGAGGCGGGACAGTACTAACCTTGGGGCAGTTTCGTCGGCGAACGCGATGCGCAGAGGCCGACACTTGCCATCAACTTGTTTCCCCAGACGAGTGACTTGTTTCACTCGTAACCCGGTTTCGCCAACATCCAGTAGTTTGTCGGTTAGAGACTGCAAGAATTGCACATCATGGTCATAGCGTACCTGGGGACTGGGATCAGTCGACTCAGGTGCGTGGAAAATCATGACGTTGCATAGCCGTCCCCGTGGTGACTTGCTGTCGCTTGGCTTCACCGGTTTCGGTAAGGCCGGTTTCTCGGCTAGCAATTTCTCAAATCGCGTTACCTTGTTTAGCACATACTTTAGTTGTGACACTGTAGACGGTGATTTCGATTTGTTGTTGTTTACCGCCTTACAACTTTTCTTTTTAGAGGCCTGGACCCAGCCGGGTGGTTTTGCGGCGCCAGCGCTGGCCACGGCTGCGTAGGTCGCAGTTGCAGTTGGAGTGGCGACAGACGGCTTTTTTCGGTTGTCTTGTGAACCATGCATTGGTGTGTCCGCTGATGAAGCGGAGGAGGAGCGGCTTCGATTGCGCACAGTATGGATGCATGGAGTTTTCACCGGCGATAGTACGGGCGTCACCAATGCGGCGTTATTATCTGTCTTTTTCGCCAAAGTCAGATTCGCCAGAAGGGACTTATCGTTAACAATAAGTCGGCATTTGTCACAGTGGAATGTTGGCGCAGAAGATGCCGTTCTTTTCAGGCATTCATAAAGATCGTGCTCAATGCCGCTGCACGTTGTGTGGGCCCATCCTTCGCACAGACCGCACTGCAGCGCTTTAGACCGAGAAGTGACATTTCTGCTGCAGCTCAGGCACTTAGATGCAGCTGGTGCTCTCGTTTTGTCGAGAGTAGCGTCCAAAGTGCTAGGCGCACGGGAGGTCGCAGCTCGCTGGACCTTGCTCGTCATGCTTGATGTCTTGTGGATAGGTGTCGCTATCCAAATCACCTTGGATGTGTGAAGGAATTTGACAGACGTCAAATTCTATTACCAATGTGCGTTGAAACACCGGTATTCAAGCGTATTTCACTTGTAAGACAAACGTATAGCAAGAATGGGAACGAGCCACCGGACGTCGTTATTACG
>OX104069.1:69042124-69065721 GCA_944474145.2 Dicrocoelium dendriticum | reverse complement strand
TTTTTTTTTTTTTTTTTTTTTTTTTTTTTTTTTTTTTTTTTTTTTTTTTTTTTTTTTTTTTTTTTTTTTTTTTTTTTTTTTTTTTTTTTTTTTTTTTTTTTTTTTTTTTTTTTTTTTTTTTTTTTTTTTTTTTTTTTTTTTTTTTTTTTTTTTTAAACTGAAGCTTTGTCTCGCATTGCGTTAAAGTCTGCCCGCCAAATATTTGGACATACCTCAGCGGTAGCTTGATGAGACATAGTTAGAGCACATCGAAAGCATATGCAGACGGTCGCTGGCTCCTAGAGGACAGTCGTAGGTAATATCCCTTACCAAATCGTGTGACTTCACGAAAATGAGATCCAAGGTAGACGGAATTTTGTTGCGCATATATCTAGTCGGGAGATCCACGAACTGGTGCAAAGGCAGTTGCAATGCTACACACACTACACACGTTAGCTAGAGGTGGGAAACACCTCAGCTACGGTGCAGCAGTACCTAAAAGAAAAGAAGGGAATAAAATGCTACAAGTGCAAGCCAGCCGAGCTACCGGTAACAATGCAATGTTGCAATGTTGGCTCAAGGAGATCCGAACCGAAAGTGCACACCGTCGAACTGCAAGATAGATCAGCCCAGCAGACCTCAGGGAGGTTGAAGTCACCCAGTATTAGACGCCTATTGGCAGCTTGGGTACGAATAAATTCAATAACCATCCTTCTTCCAGGACTTTGATATGTCACTACAACTGCAAACTGAGCAGAGAAAGTGTACACAATAGTCGAGAGGGCTTCAACAGTTTGATCCAGCGACTGGAACACACAGGTCCTCAATACATCGAGTTTACAACGCACATAAAGAGCGACGCCCCCACCTTGGCGGCCAACGGAGCGATCGCATCTAAGCAGTGCGTAGCCAGGAAAACATACTTCACTGTCTGTGATATCCGGGAACAGCCACGTTTCGGTGATAGCAAGTATGTCGGGACGAGATTTGTCTACAAGTAGACCCACCTCGTGTACCGTGTTCCTTAGGCTACGCACATTACTAAGCACTACCCGAAGGAAGTCGGCATGACCAGCCCTGGTTCGTACGCTAACAGGAGAGGGTCTGGTAGGGCAGAATTTGACTTCCGGCTGACCACCTGAAAACCCACAAGACGAAGGCCTTGCTCACCAGCCGTCCGCCTGCTCTTGAGGATTTTGATGGCTTCCTTTAACTTCAGACGATCTGCCAGTGAGAGGTCCGGCTGAACGCTGACATTACTACCCTTGAGTTTAAATGCAAAACGCATTAACGCTTTGCGTTCCTCCGGGGTCGAGAGGACTACACGAAGTAGTCGGGGTCGTGGATTTGGCGTGTCTACAGGAACGTTCCCCAATCTGGTTAGTTTCCTGATAGTGACACCAGGGAAACCAGGTGGAAGCATCTTGTTGACGCAGAGCTTGAACCACTGGAGGTCATCCAGCATGCGTTCCTTTGGAAGAGCAGCCGCGGATTCAGCAACGTTACGAAAGATAACGCTACTATCAGTAAAAGAATCACCTCGATGAGGCGTATTCACTCCGCGCGTCTTCGACGCGACCTCAGTTTCGACCGGTTTGGCAGATACCACGGCGCGTTTCTTCGCCAAGTGAGCTGGAGTAATTGAGGTTGAGGATTTATTCTCTGCCTCCAACTCCCTCACCGGTCTAGTCTTTTCAGACTTTGCGGGTATGGCAGAAGTCGACACGGCGAGTTTCACGGGTTTGCGCAGAACGAGTAAGCGTAGCTTTTCGGTGGTTCTGCCTCGGGATCTTACGGCAAGGTCCTGATCTCGTCGGTAGGTACCAGATGTTGTGGGTCTCGACGCAGTAGTGGTGTTCAGCACAAGAATTCAGCGAGTTGACTGTGGGAACGTGGATACCTGGAACAAGAGAGTGGTGTAGGTAAATTCGGCAAAGTTGGATAGAAGCAAAATGATAGAAGCGCCGCGTGTTAGCTTGGCAAATGGCCAGATCTTAGCAACGTGGAAGACCAGCGAGGTAAGAGCCAAGCGTCTAGGCGCTGTTTGAAGGCCTCCGTATTGGGCGCTGAGACAACAACTTCAGGGAGGGCGTTCCAAGCGAAGGCAATACGCACACTGAAACTGTTTCTTCGGCACAGAAGGCGACTGCTACGAGTCATCAGTTTGAGTGAGTGCCCTCGAAGATGATCTGTACGGGCGCGGACCAGCAATCCTGCGTTTGGGTGCCTGTTATTAGTCAGGACGGAATAAGCTAAGATAAGGTCGCCACGAAGCCTGCGATATTTCAACGGGAAGAGGTTAAGGGCCGCCAGACGCTCCTCATACGAGAAGTGGGATAGTCCGTCCACTCTCTTAGTGGCTCTGCGCTGTACAGTTTCCAGCATGGCCTCGTCCTTCTTCAGGTACGGCGGCTGGACAAGTATGTTGTACTCTAGCAGCGGACGTACTAAAGTGCTATAGAGACGGACAAATGTCTCTCTAGGGAAAGACCCTAGTGCACGTCCAAGGAGGGCCAGGCGAACGCTAGCCTTTCGCGCCAGTGTAGCTACGTTGGCGCTCGGGCTCAGGTCGGCGGATATTATGGTCCCCAGGTCGCGTTCCTGGGATGTGGCTTTAAGATGCACACCGCCGATATTGTAGGGATTAGCCACACCTTGCCCAATGTGCATGACTTTGCACTTGTCGATGTTAAACGGGAGCGAATTTCTCGAGGCCCAAGAATAAGCAGCATCGATATCTGTCTGGAGAAGTGCCTGATCACTTGGCCTGCGGATAGGTCGCCATATCTTAGCGTCGTCCGCATAAAGCAGTATGTGGCTGCTGATACAGGATGGGAGGTCGTTGATGAACAAATTGAACAGCAGGGGCCCGAGGATGGATCCCTGGGGCACCCCGGTCGTTGCAGCCAGAGCGCTGGAGAGTGCGCCGTTTACACGAACTCGGTAGGTGCGGCCAGACAGGTAGGTACTTAGCCAGCAGATTGTTTGCTGGTCGATCCCCAAACTCGGCAGTTTACTCAACAGCAGTGCGTGATTGACCCGGTCGAATGCTTTTGAGAAATCCACGTAAACCACGTCAGTTGGAGTATGATTGTCTGCCTCTGCAGTCCAGGAATCAAGGGCTGAGAGAAGATTCGTGGTGCACGAGTGAGCCCTGCGGAACCCGTGCTGTTCCGGGGCTATTAAGGACAGACTTTCTAAATGGCAGCGCAAGAAATCGTCTATGATACTCTCCATTACTTTGGAGGCAGTGGGAAGCAGTGCTATCGGGCGATAATTAGAGGGGTTTGTCCTGTCACCACCCTTGTATATCGGCGTTATGACCCCTTGCTTCCAAGCATTCGGGTATTCGGCACTGGTGTAGGAGCGGCTGTACAGTAAGGCAAGCGGCTCGGCCAGTACCGTAGCGCACTCACGTAGAAAAATGGGAGGGATCCCATCCAAACCCGGCGATTTGTCTGTCCTTAATTTTTTAATTTCTCCAGGACTTTCTCTGATGTAAACTGCACGGGATGTCTGGCAGCGATGGGGGTAAAGTTAGCGCCTTCCGTTGTACTGCGTGCGGAGGTGCCGAAAACGGACTCGTACTGAGTCTTCAGCAATTCCGCAGCTTCTTTGTCCGACGTTGTGGTATTGCCTACGGGTCTAAGCAGGCTGCCAACGGCAGCGCGCGATTTAGTGAGAGACGCTATATGCTTAAAGAAGACCTTGGGGTTATCGGCGAAGCTTTTAACGAGAGAGAGCTGGTACGCTTTTCTGTCCTGGCGAACAGCTGCTATACAGGAATTTCGAACTCTACAGTATTGTGCTCGCGAATCAGAGTCGCCAAAAAGTAAGAATCTGTCCCAGAGGGCCTTCTTCTCCCTGATCAGCCTAAGCGTAGCAGGCTGAAGTTGCCTGTGGCGTTTCGGCGCATAAGCGCGCACTGTGGGGACGTGTGCCCTAATTGCGTCGTGGATGTGAGCGGCGATGTAGTTCCAATGGTCGTCGACTGTGGGGGTTTGTGCTGCCAGGGACCAGTCGACTCGTGAGAGGAAATCTTTGATCGCGTCATAGTCCGCTCGACGAAAGTTAAGCCTGATAGGCAGTGCTTTAGCGTTGAGCGTGACGTTCGCCACCACACGAAAACTGATAACTGCATGATCACTTGCACCAACTGGGGCGCTCAAATTAACGTTGTCAATTAGGTGTGGCTCGTTGGTGAGCAGCAATTCGAGTTTCGACGGGTTTTGACCGTCTCGCCACCGAGTGTACTGCTGTGCGTGTTCGGTTAGGACATGTTCTAGAACACTGGCAAGAAACTCAAGGCTGTGCTGACTGCGAGCTTGGCCAGAGGTAAAGTCTATCTCCGGGAAATTAAAGTCACCTGCGACGAGTAGGGGGGCACCCAAATCTGAAGCAGCTGCTCGGATGGCAGCGTTCCAGCACTGCAGCCATTCTGGCGCAGCTGAGGGAGGGCGATAAACCACTCCAAGCGTGAGACTGGTGGAACCAGAGCCGCGGACGCGAATCCAGAGGGATTCGGGAAGAGATAGTAGTTCCGGAGATTTGAGAGGGACGCATGTGAGGCGGTCTGATACATACACAGCTACGCCTCCACCTTTGCCGCTTTCACGATCGTTTCGAAAGAGCATGTATCCCGGGATAGCTACCTCGGCGTCCACAACGTCTGGGCAGAACCAGGTTTCGGTTATACATATAACTTTAGCTTGCGTGTCCAGCGCAAGGGAAGAGATTTCGGACACCTTGTTCCGTAGCGATAAAGCGTTGGTGTACAAGCAGTTCCACGTGCTAACATGAACTGCTGACGGGCAGTGGCTTGAAGGCATAGATGGTAGGGTAGTTCCAGTGTGGTTTGCGCCAATGGAACTGGGGTGATTAGTTTTGTGTTCCTACACCAATACCTTAATGCTTTCAGTACCTTCAGGCTTCGAGGCAGCGTTACGGACTTTCTTAGCCCTCTTCCTCTTGCTTTTATTGGGCCCAGGGGCCATAACACTCTTCCCACAGTCCACGCACTTGGATGTCATATCATCCAAAAGAAAAATTTGACTATAGCCAAATTCCGTCAAAAGTGTCTATTCAAACACTTATCTTCACGAGAATTTTACCTAAATGACTCGAAAGTACAGCACGTCAGAAAGAGGAGTTATCGCGTAGTGCTCACAGGACAAGTCAAGGCTGCTTAAGAAGAGACTGCCGATTGCGCTCCGGGCGGGATTTTAAAAACGGGCCGTTGTCCGTCTGCACAGCTGACTTCTGTATTCTCTAGATATATGATTCGTTAGGTTCCGTTGGAGGCTGAAATGTTAATACTGTTCCTAACGGAACTCTAAGAAGCAGAAGCATGATATGTTCAAGTTCAAGTGGGACTGGAAGGATAGGATGGCGTATTTGTTTCGCGGACAAAGAGGCTTGAGTACTGCTTACCAAGCACGCATGCCTTGTCATAGTCGCTATAGGCATGGGTCCCATCTCCTCGAAGCAATGGTGGTATGGGCGAGTTTGCACCACAGCGTCGTTTAACGTAAGTGAAGAATTTCTTGGGATTTTTCGAGGCAGTATTAGCTAAGCCCTTTTCATACTGAAGCCGGGCCAACCTAAGATGTAGCTTGCACTCATTTCGAACCAACCGATACTTGTCAACCGTGTTGTTCTACTAGACTGTTTGGTATGCTCGCCAGCATCTGGACCGCTTCTTTAGCAGGCTCTTCCGCGCGGAATCTATCCACGGAGGCTGCGCACTCGATTCCCTTCTTTTTACCAGTGGGATGTGAGATGCAGAAATGTCTATGAGGTGAGCCTTAGGTTTTTCCCAGGCTATGTGAACGGTATCGGTCTCAGATGTCACACAAGGTGATGACCAAGCTTTATCCCGCATCGCTTGGAAGTCCGCGGCCCAAATGTTCGGATACCAACTGGTAGTAGCTTGGCAAGACCTGATACGTGCACAATGGAAAGACACGCAAACGTGATCGCTAGCGCCAAGAGGCGAGTCGTATTTACTGTCATTTACAAAGTCAAGCAACTTATCAAAAACAAGATCTAAAATGGACGGCTGCTGATTGCTCATGTACCTAGTGGGGAGGTCCACGAACTGGTGTAGTGATACCTGCAGCGTCAAGTCCAGCAGTTCTGTACCGAACGATTCCAGCGTCGAACTGCAAGATATATCATCCCAACAAACCTCTATGAGGTTGAAGTCTCCCAGCACCAGACACTTGTTCGCAGAGTGAGTGTATGTGAAATCAATGATTCCATTGTAGGTGCTCATAGGGCTTCCATACACTAACACAAGCGTAACCTGAACAGAGGAAGTGCAAAGCAAGACTGCGGAAGCCTCAACAGATTTGTGGAGAGACTGAAAAACGTTGGTCCTCAATGCGTCGGTGGTAACTCACATAAAGAGCTACACCACCCCCTTGAAGGCAAGTGGAACGGTCAACGCGGAACAGTGCGTAGCTAGGCAGATGTAAACTGATGATTCCAATGATCGGGGGTAATGCAAATTTTAATGTAAAGGGGTTAAATATGGACCGAAATGTGTAAGGGTCCATAGAAAGTTTGTGCTAGGTGTCATATAAGAAGTTGAGAGCCAACGTACTTAGAGTTTGCGGATAACGACCCCCTTGCGGGGTTTTTGTCCCGATTTTTTAGCTTTCTGTATCAATACGGCATACCGCTGTGGCATCCATGTGCGCAGGTTGTGGCAAACGCGTCACCTCCTGCTCAAAAGCTGTTTAATGTGCTCTGTGCGGAGGGTGGCTGCACATGTCGTGCTGTACCATCTATGACACACTTTATGACTGCATTCAACGCACCGCCTCTGATTGCGTGAGTTCTCATTGTGACGCACGTCGAGTATTAGTGAATGACAAACGCCTATTGACCAAACCTCATTCCCCTAATATAGGTAGCCTTGCCGCCCTGGCGGTGTACATTAGGGAGGTGATTTATTCGCGGCATCGGTATCCCCTTCTACATCTCGGTCTTCCACGTTCTCACAAACCGAAGCCGCACTCTCTTCGCTACGTCGACCGAGACAGTGCGTCCAAGTAGGATGATGTGTCGAGCTGAAATCAAGCCCAGACGTATGCTGTCGTGGCGAAAGCCACTGCTCTAACAACAACCAGCCTGTGCCCAGCTGCAAGCAATATCCCGCGAAAGCTGGCCTCTAAGTCCAAGGCGAAACCCAACACCAGGAATAATTATTTCCTAGTGTAGGGAAATGTGACCAGTAGGAAGCCAGATAATGCACCCAAAGTCTGTCCTTTCAATGTCGGAAGCCAACCAGAAGAGGACCGCCGAAGTATTCTACGATGGACCACGCGTCTCAACGTTGAGCTGTATTACGCACTACTTGACCCCTCTCCTGATGTTCCGATAAAAATGATTCCCAGACGTCATTGAGTCTGAAGTGTCTACCACCGGATACCACCTACCTAAGGACGATCGTCATGAGGGCATGTCGGGAGGCGGCCTAAGATCTACTGGTGGGCGGATCTGAAGTGCCGTCTAGTTGAGGTCGCTTATGACAATGACAGTGATTTCGATGCCCGTTGGTGGCGTATCCTCACTGCGTGAGCATAGTTCGCCGGGAGCAGACAACATCCGCCCGAAGGCACTGAAGGCTGTGGCCACCAAGCTAGCTGAACCACTGTCACAGTTCTTTCAAAGGTGCGTTGATGAACAACAAGTCCCCACTATGTGGAAGTGTGGCATTATCACCCCTATTTTTAAAGGCGGTAGCCGTTCCGATCCTGCAAACTATCGTCCAGTGACTCTCCTCCCTGTGCTCGCGAAGGTGATGGAAGCAGTCGTCGCTGACACTTTAATGGACTACCTAGAAAAATGCAACATCTTGGTACCGGAACAGCATGGCTTCCGTTAACACCGGTCATGCACTACCAACCTACTTATTGCACGAGGTAGTTGGACGGAAGTGGCCGATGATGAAGTCGGAGTCGACGTCATCTATCTGGACTTCTCCAAAGCTTTCGACCGCCTTGATCACCGCATCCTTCTTCAAAGACTACAGAGTTACGGAATCGGTGATCCTGTACTTGGTTGGATTGGCAACTTCCTTTACCAACGAAAGCTTCAAGTACGTGTTAGGGGATCACTCTCTAACCCAATTGAGGTGGAATGTGGTGTCCCGCAAGGCTCAGTGCTGGGACCGCGCTTATTCCTTGTGTTTATCAACGACCTGGCAAGAGTCATCTCCTCAAATTTCCTGCTTTTCGCCGATGATGTCAAGATATGGCGGGCGATTGGTAAAAAGTCCGATCAGGATCTGCTCCAACATGACTTAGATCGCATTTATGAATGGTCAAAGAGGAACAAGCTTCAATTGAACATAGCTAAGTGCAAAGTGATGCACCTGCGTCACCAGCCGGTGAGCGCTTACAAGATTGGAGACCACATTTTGGCGAACGTTTCTCAGGAGCGTGACCTGGGTATATTGGTGCAGGAAGATCTCGGGTGTTCCAAACAAGCAGAGAAGGCGAGGAGAACCGGAAATCAACACTTCGGCCTTCTTCGCAGAGCCTTCGGTCGGTTTGAACCCTCAATCTTTCCCCAAATGCTTAACGCCTACGTGCGACCTCACGTGGAATATGCTATTCAGGTGTGGCAGCCGTGGCAGAAACAGGATCTCGTTGCTCTCGCGACTCCTCAACGACGGGCAACCAAGAATGTCAGGGGCCTCTTTCATCTCCCCTATCAGCTTAGAATGAAATCTCTAAGAATGTACAGCAGTCGATATCGGCTTTTGCGGGGGGATCTCATAATGGTTTACCAGATTCTGAAGAACCCAAACCACATTTGCCGTCCGCTTCTGGAATTGAACCACAACACTATACTAAGAGGTCACCCTCTGAAACTGACAATTCAGTATAGTCGGCTTGAATGCCTCAAAAATTTCTTTTCTCTCCGCGTGTGTGAGCCTTGGAACGCCCTCCCTAATTATGTCGTCTCTGCTCCCAATCTGGCAATATTTAAAAACGTGTTGACGATGCATTGTCTCACTTACATTTCATTTTATGACTTGTTAGCCAGGAGCTACAAAACGCAATCAAACGGTTTCTTGCCAAACGCCTAACCAATGGATTTATAGTTTCATATGTTTCATACGCGAACTTCTCCGCTATTCCGCTAAGTCTATGGTGAGTCCACCACAACGCTTATCCCTTTATCATGCAATTGATTTCACAATAATTTTCCATCCTACGGGACTTGTTAAGCAACGCTTTTTTACCCGTAATAAACCATTGTTCCATTGTTCCATTGTTCCATTGATGTCATCTAAAAAGCGGTACTGGGTGCTGGCGCACGCCCGTTGGAAGGGCTCAGGAAGCAGGGTACAGAAAAGGATTGTCTTATTGTGAGGTATTTCGATGCTCCTAATATTGACTGGGTTAGATATTTGTGTTCTCTCGCTATACCAAATTAAACACCCTAAACTTCCGCACAAATTCCAGCCACATCGAAGAAAATGTAAAAGTTCAACGACCATGAAAGACGTGTTACCAGAAACGCTGCCAAAGTAGCCAGAAAGACCGCCAAAACTCTGTACAACTACGCTAGGCGTACGCCCAATATATAGGGGCTCAATAACACTCGGCTTCTAGAAAAGGAAGGCCAAATGGTAACATTAGTAGCCTCCCTGCCAACTCTCTATATACTGGCGATCAGGTGAAGGAATGAGAGCTTCCGGAATCTTCGAAATCAAGGAAGATCAAAGATAATCGATTAGTTGCTTAAAATGTATTTCCTTCATGTTTTAACTTTTCCCAGATGGCTCCCGTTCTGAAACGACTGCGGCGGTGTATGATGCTAGCTTGGGATTGACCTGCAGCCTCCGGAAGGGTTCCTAGGCCTCTCGGTCCATAGCCTTTCCTGTAGTGTTCTGGATTCAAATTCCGTGCTCTGCGGCCAGGTCTCATCCGTCTGATGACAGGCACTTTAAGCAAGTTGCGACGGTTTGTCAACTGGGGAAATGGAAGCTCGGCGGATTTGGTTGCTTGTGGCTGGCACATGGTTGGTCGCATTTGGTTTGCATGGCGTACCCATAACTGCGTTCCTACTACCACATCGTAAATGACGCTTCCGTGCTTGCATTAAATCATGCGTGACGTTCATTTTGTATGTTCATCCAGATAATCATGTACCAATGATGGCTGATACGGTTTAAACGAACGTCGCTTAGCACCATACCGCAGATAAAAGTCACGTTCCATCTTGATCTTCCTTTCACCGGATGTTGACTCTGTGGACGGCCGAACTGTATCAAATTGCATGCAAAGCTTTTGCTTCATCATTGCCTCTGCTGGGGACATACCAGCCGGCGTTTGTGGATTTTGTGTAGATCGGTAGAGAAAGTGGAAGCGTTCGATCACCTCCTCTAGTTCTCCCTCCCAAGTGGATTTCAGGAGAGCGCGTTTGAATATATCCACAAAGTTCGCCGCTTGGCCGTTCGACTGTGGGTGGAATGGTGGAGACCGCAGTGTTTGAAGGCGCAGTGTTGGCAGAACTCCATGAGAGTGGCAGAAGTAACCTGTGCTCCATTGTCCGTCACCACGGTTTCAGCGCAGCCGAACCTGCTAAATGTTAGTCGCAATCTCATGCTTGTTGTACTGGTTTCGTGCTGCTCATGAGGGACACTTGTTGCAAGCGTCAACCACTATGAGCAAGTTCTGGCCATTAAGTGGGCCTACAAATACGAAATGAACACGGCTCCAGGGTTTAGTTGGTTAAAGACACATGTGGAGTTCAGTCTTCGGCAGCGCTCTTAAAGCGGTAGCGCAGTTGCCATAACTTATAGCTGGCTGCTCCAGCTGTCTGTCCATAAACGGCCCATACAAATAACTTCGGGCAAGAGCTTTCATGCGATTGGGCCCTGGACATCCTGCATGGAACTGCCGCAGCACCCTTTCTTGCAATGCCTGTGGACTGACTACTCTCGCTGCAAAAACGAAGCAATCATTCACAGTGGTGAGTGAAGGTGTTCGTGGATAGTACTGCTGCATTTCGGCAGAGGGACACGAACGTGGCCAGCTGGTTCTGTATAAAAGTGTCACCTAATTAGGATTG
Source organism: Dicrocoelium dendriticum (assembly GCA_944474145.2). Taxonomy (NCBI): domain Eukaryota; kingdom Metazoa; phylum Platyhelminthes; class Trematoda; order Plagiorchiida; family Dicrocoeliidae; genus Dicrocoelium; species Dicrocoelium dendriticum. Next base: position 69,054,651 of record OX104069.1, on the reverse strand, counting down.
GGCCTCGAAGTTATTCGGCCCGCACAGCTTCGGCCGTAACTGGCAGACCATGTAGTGCCTCGCTCACCAGGAATTTGACATCAGGTTCAAACGCTACTGAATCAACGATTGTTTTTTCTTGGTCTTTCCACTGGGAACCTTTGAGGCGTGACAATGCATCTGCCTGGCCCATCAAAACCGTTGATTGATAGCGGATTTCAAAAGTAAAACCCACCAATGCGGGTGCCCGTGGTTAAAGAAAATTGCCTGTATAGGCAGTAACGCTCTCCTTCTAGCCGGCTTGCGGTCCGTCAAGCGCTTGAAGCAGCGACCATTCAGCATCTCGTGAAATGTCTTCAGCAAACACTATGGCCAATGCCTCCTTTCTGCTTTGACTGTACTTGCTTTCGGCTTAGGCCAGAGTGTTGGTAGCATCTGCGATCGTCTTCTGAGATCCATCTGGGAATGTATGGGAAACTGCGGCACCGATCCCTAGACCCGATGCGTCTGCGGTAAAGACGATTTCCCGGTAGGGATCAAAGTTAGTTAGGAGTAGATCGCAGCCAGCAATCAGTTGACCTGCTCGAACCCAGTCTGGCATTCTGGCGTGCACTTCGACGTTTGGCCGTTGCTCAGCCATTTATTTAGCGGGGCAGGCAGGCGATGCAGTTTGGGCAGAAAAGCGCGCTAATGACAGGGTTGGCCATCGAATGAACGCAGCGATTGCAAGTCCGCAGGTGGGGCGTCTATCGAATAGCCCGAATACTTTCTGGATCAGGGCGCCGACCGTCTTTTGAGAATATGAAGCCGCGAAACTTGACGGTTAGTGTAAAATGGATACACTTGTCTTCACGCATACGGAAACCATATGACTGGATGCGTACAAGCACTTCAGCGAGCCGCTAAAATATTTATTCTGCCGTCCGACTCATTCAAATAATACTATCCAGGTACGCCGCGGCTCAAGCAACTCCGGGGAGCATGGCGTCCATCAGCTGCTGGAAAGTGGCTGGTGCTGTTTTCACTCAAAAATGGAGGCTGTTGTACTGGTACAAGCCACGATTAGTGTTGATGGTCAGCAATTCTCTCGAGCTTTCATCAACCTCGACCTGGAGGGGGCATCGGACAATTCGCACTTGGAACAACACTTCCTACCATTCAGCTTAGCAAAGCTATCCTCTGGTATCCGAAGGGGGTTTATATGGTCGTCCAATGCGGCAAACAAGCAGTCGAAAAATCTGCACAGGAAAGCACTTTACCTTTCGGCCTCCTCATTACAACGTTTGGCGCAGTCCATGAGAAGTGGTTCACGGGTGTGATGACACCGGCGCGCTCCAGTCGCTCGAGTTCCTGATCAACTGCTGCCCTGCCTGCATAAGGAACCGGCCTTTTTGCTCTGAAGACTGTCTTGGTTCTTTCGCGAAGGCAGAACTTTGCTTTGAACTTAGTGCAGTGGCCGCGACCACCTTCAAACAAGGTGGCAAACTTCTGCTTTAGAGTACTTGTCATGTCTTCTATCGACAATTATGCATGGACTGGGTCAGTTTGGATTCTATTAAAAACCTGACTCCATGGAACATCAAACAGTTGTACTTTTTCCATCCAGCCAAGTCCAATGAGGTTTAAGTTTCGTCGGTCAGACAAGTAGCAGGTTCCTGCCTGTTCCAAACCGTTGAATGCAATTTGCAACTTATTGGCAATTAATTCTCCAATTTGAAATTTAATTTGAAATTTGCAACTTGGTTCTCCGACCAGCCTCCGCACTCCACCGGACGCGTTGTCGGCGATTTTGTTGCAATCAACAACCTTCGGCCTCTTTATGTGCTTCCAACTGTTTTTGGAAATAATCGTTACATCTGATGCCGTATTGAACTGTAGCCGGGTAGGGCTTCCGTTGCTAAGCACATTGCTCTATCGGCGGCGTTTCTAGTATCGATGTGAAATGAGGTACTCACAGACAGTGATGCTGCGTCAGGCTTTCTGACGTTTTTTCTTCCGCAGGACTGCTTCAGTTTTCTTGGCGGGGCTGATGGCAAATGTTTTCCTTGTGGCCGCGTTTTTAGCCCTTATCACCAATGTGACTCTTGGATGCATAGTATTGTGCGAAATACTATTCACCACATGACTAACAAAGGGTAGGCGGCTGGTTCAGCTTTCTGTTGAAAGGCTAGTTCAAGCCAGCCGTTCTGGCTTTTTGCGCAACAGGAAGAGTATCGGTAAATTTAAGGCTACTCTACTCAAGCACAGCCGTGTAGTGTTTCAAGGTACTCTGCCGCTTGCATTCGCCTACAGAAGACTGCAATGTCAAATCTTGACCTTGAGCCAACTTAGCAAGAAGCTGATTGTGAAGTTCCGTGGCGCGTGGGGACTGTAACGCACGGACAAATATAAGACACTTAAACTGGTCATCACTCAAACAGCATAACTTAAAACGTGCACATTCCTTGTTATCCACTTCTGCTTGTGCCTCATACTCATCTGTATCATGCTCCAAAAATTTTGAACATTGGTAGCGGTTGCTAAACAAAAATGTTGCCTCAGCAAAACTGTCGTTGTGCGTTGCCAATTCTTCGTTGAAATTGATGTCCTTTGGATTTTCGGCAGGATGTGGACAGCGAATCGTTACTTTTATTACAAATCCTTAACCAACTGGTATATTCCCTGTAAAGCGAGACACCTGTAAAGGGGTGATCAAATAAGCATACAAGCATAGCTTTCTTGAATAATTAAACATTTCGTTTTAATGAGAGTAATAACCGAAAAGATGTAGTCCATACGGCTGAGCATTTTGTCAGGTGAGATTCAGACCAAGGAACAAGATGACGCTGGGGCGCGTAAACATCAGTCATAATTGTTATGCCAAGATATTAGTTAATCGTGATTTCGCCACGTAGTAATCCATGGGCACAGGAGCCCAAGAATGTTTAGGTGCGATCAAGAAGCATTAAAAAATCGGAATGTTCTGTGCGCCATCTAAACCTTCTTTATAGTAAAATCAGTTGCACATGTTGTATGTTGAAATATGAGGATTGCGTCAGCTTGAAAACGCCATTGCTTTGTCCAACGCGGGATGGTTACGCGTTGATTACTCCGCAAAATGGAAGCCGAATGTCTTCAAACGTCAGTACGTGAGTGTAATTTTCTCCATGGTCAAGTGGAAACGCCTTGAAAAGCCATCAGAAAAGTCATTTATACGAGAACAAAGCTGTTCGAGAAAGGACATCAGAAAACCTCCAGGTGAATGGAGAATCAGAACGTTCTTTCGAAAATGTAAGGCATCGAAACCAATTTTTTGAACGCCTGTGAGAATAAGCAAAGCTAACCAAGGCAGTAAAAGTAATCACGTCAGAATTGTTTGTCTTCCGTTGTGGATCAGGGGATCAGTGTAAATATGTTATTTCAGGTGAGTAACTTGTGATACTGTGGGTACGCCGCTAGCTAAACCCATTTATTTATACCCTTGAAATTGGCGTCTCCAGAATAGCGGAATTAGCTCCATTTGGAACCATGAATGGGTTCTTCATCACCCGGAGAAAGGATCAAGTAGTTAAGCCAGTTGGCGATTGAGAATGATTCGGCAAATCCCAGTGGATAACCCTTCTTGTTTTCGCCGATGTAACTGAAAAGCTCGGGAAAACGGGTGACGGAAAATAGGCAGCCAAACAGACAGACAGCAATAATTCAAGAATCACTTCCGAATGCTTGGTGGCGCGCAACGGTGCCTATGATACATTAAAACATGCGTAGTTTCGCATTGTATAACTGGTTTGCAAGCGCGTTTGTTACATCACTTCGCTGGTGTGGTTCAGACTACAACAAGTATGTAGAAGGAAGTTTCTTCACGCGCAGCATTAAGAAATCGATATAATGAAACGTGTTTACTAGATTGAGCGAATAATACGATTGTTGGAAAGAGACAGATAAACCGATGATGATGACAGCAGTCTGAATGCGGGCGGTATCTTAGGTGAAACTGAGGCCAAATAGGCTGAGATCGAATGCGGGAGCAACAGTACGTAAAGCAACGTTCCAAGAGGAAAAGGAAATTCGAAGTGTAGGCGAGGAGCGGATGAATGCGGATGATAGTGCGAAGAGTAATCCTTGAGAGTATTTATGCTAAAGCGCTCATAATCCCATAGTCCAAAAGCCGTCAGAGTATAGAGAAAATGGTCACAGAGGGCCAAAATTGCCGTGCAATGGGAGTCGCTAGCCCACGTACGGTCACACTAATAGGCAAATGTGAACCTAAGATAAAGAGCAAAGGCACATGAAGGGAGAAAAGATGAGCGTGCCAATGGAAGTAATAGTCAAGAAACGCTTAACAATAGTCCGAGTGCCGTCAGTAATCAGAAGTGAAGTCGGAACAGAGGAGACCATACGCACGAGGATAACTTTGATCGGTGGAATGGGTGTAAGCTTTGGAATAAAAATGGAGCGCAATAACAGAGAAAGCCATGGACAAGTTAAATAACAGCAACAAGGGTCTAGACGTAAGTGGGAGATGGCGAAGTCGCTGTCAGACCCTGGTCGGAAATGGCACGGACATCTGGGTGCAGTAGAAGGGCAGAAGACCGTTCAGATACGAATCGTTTAGTCGGCGCACTGAGATTGGGTCTTACAATTGTGGTGGGAGCGAAGGTGGGGGGGTCAGCGAAAATAGGTAGGTTAAATATCAAAGAGGATATATTATACAGGGGTGATGAGGTACGGCAAGCCACTGGAAGTGAGGGAGACCAATCAGACGACACTCGGTTGGTCGGTGAATGAAGATTTAATTCTAAAGATAAAATGTCAAGAAAATAGAGGAGACCAGCAGTAAAGGGTTGGGAAGAGAGAGAAGAGGCTGTTTTGAGATTGTATGAGCAGGTTCAACAGATTTTTGGGGTAATAAAAACAGCATTGGGTCTGCAGTGTCTAGACCGTTAACATCCCGGTGTACTGGAAGATGTCACAGAGAAGCAGACTACTCAGATGAGGCTAGGGTACGGAAGAGCGCTGAGATTTGGCTGCCCGATTGCAGAATGAGAAACAAACAGCGCAGCAAGGAGACGACAGTCAGGATGAAAAATATTTCCTGGTAAAGTGTGGAGAAGCCAACGATTCTCTCGTGGAAAAGGAGTATGAAGCAATCAGTTCCGAACAATCACCGGTACTATACAATTAGTCTGAGAAAACTCGGTAAGGAGCAGACGGATCAGACGAGACTGAATTAGTCGATGATTTGAGATTTAGCCGTGCAGCTAATGTGGGAAGAAAATAGTCAGCAGAGATGGGCAGGTTTGGGATGAACGAGGCTATATATATATGGGGTATGCCACTGCGTCATGCAGGATCGCAATGTGAGAGCAGTTGTGTGTTGGTTATGCAGAGCCTAAGACCTTTAGAAATCGTTAGTCTAGAAGCAGTCAAAAGAAGATAAAGGCAAGGCATTTAGAACTCGCTTTTCGCGCGATAAAGGGAGGACAGGTTCGAGATAAAAGAGAATTAATGATAAAATTGGAACTTAACGTGGCTCTCGAGGTAATGAAGACAGTGCGTTTAGTTTTCCGAGCAATGGCTGGCAAGATTATGAGGGTCCGAGAGAAAGAGACCGAGCGGACGAGACTAGATTATTTGGCGCATCTTGATTGTGTCGGCTGGCTAGCTGAACTACCTCCTCGTGGTGCTAGCTGGGTGGTTCGGGTTTAACCCGTTCCAGCAAATAGTTCGGCGGCAGTGTTCCAGGACGTGGTGGGTTTTTGCCCGGCAAGCGTTTTCCCTTTAAACAACCACAAATATCTGCTTATCAACACTGTGACTAGGCGGATGTGGTATGTGTACATGCAGCTTGGGGTCCTGCCGTCGGCTTTCTAAACGGCAGGTCATGGTGCAGCAACACATCGCTTCGTACCAACGAATGTAAGCAAAAGGACGCAGTTATTAGCAAGAGCTCGGAAAGGCAATGAAATAGTGGCCACCTGAACGCGGTTGGCATTTAAAGAGCATTATCTGGAAAGCGGCTATACTTGGCACTGTTGTATGGTGGTAGCCCGAGTGCCCATGGGTGCAGAAATCCGTCATGTGTATGCTGAATGTCCACACCACAGGGTTTATCCTGTTACATAATAAACCTAAGCGCACGTGCAACTAGCAATGGGTAGTGCGCAATAATAGCACATATGTCAGTGTACTTGTTAAAGCATCCCCTTCCGTCCCTCGGTATCCGCAGTTGAACAGCAATCCAGCAGGTGTGGTAAGTAGCCTACGGCTGGCTTGCTGGTCTCGATAATATCTTGTATGAACCACCCTTAAGGTTTGGGCCATTACATGTCAAACCAAGTCAATTCTCGTCGAACTAAGCTGTATGCACGCTAATGGGTTCATTTTCCGCTGTTATAACACCACTAGGAACACCTGGATGATAAGCTGTATGTACATGCGCGAGATAATGGTAAAAAATAAGGCAGAACTGTTACTCCAACAAGCGCTCGCGCAGAACGGTAGTTTATTTTGCTGTGTACACAACCAAACGTGTGAGATACTGCAAGAGAGTATTACGATACGATGACGTATGAGAGATTATTCTGAATTTCGAACAAGCAGAAGAAAAGGCGTTTTGGAATGACCATTTTGAAGTGGAGGAACTCGGTCAGCTAGTAGTTAGAAGTAACAGCATTGCAAGCAGCTAGATACATACAAATGAGAAACGCATCTAAGTTACCGCTTAACAAGCCGCTGCATCTAGCAGTGTACTTTAAAGATCACGCCAATAAGCTGTAGTCTTTCTGGCAGTCCAAGTAAAATGACAGGTGAGCAGTATAGCTAATGCGAAATAATGAAATAGTCACAAACATGAATATTAAAGTACAAGGTACTGAAAGCACGCTAAGTCTAAGGGCCTAAAAAGCAGTCTTTCTAAACTTCTGGAAAGCTTCGCAGACATGCGTGGACTGAGAAAGTAGCGGGAACAATAAAAAGCCGAGATACTTGACGGTGAAAGAATTGGGTATGAGGTTTTTATTCACAGTAACTGAGGGAGCAAATTTTGTGAGACTGCGACTTCACGCCAAGTAGAAAATAAAATACTACATCACTGCATTTAGAAGCGTGAAGCGCAAGAGACCTAGTTGAAGGCCATTCTACCATAGCTTCAGGCTCATATGGAAGTGAGGATGTGTCTTGGTTTTTGGGGGACTTGTATCCCAAAAAAACGTCATCAGCAAATTTACACCTTACAAACATGGTTCTTCTAGGGTAATGCTCAAGATACAAGGAAAATAGCAAAGGTGATAGGATCACTCCTAGTCGAACACCACAATCGGCAAGGAGGACAGAGATTTTCTTACCATAGTACTCAGTGCAGTAAGTACGACCAGTAAAATAGTCACGTAAGGTAGCACACAACATGGTAAACTCCATTTTCGGAAAGCATGGTTAGCAATTTTGAGCTATCCATGCTTCCAAAGGCATACGAGTAATCCAGTAAAAGAAGCCGTATGGGTTTACATATTTGATCTAACGCCAAGGCCATAGAATGAACAACATGTGCCACATTATCCACTGTGGAGCGCTGATGTCTATATGCAAATTGGTAGATTGCTTCTATAAGAGCGGCTCCGGTATTAAATCTACGGTATTAAGTCTTATGAAAATTTTTAGGCGAACAGCTGTACATGCAATTGTGCGATATGTTTGCTATCCATATTTTATGCTGGAGTGATACGGACCATTCTTCAAATGGCCGGGATCACACCCGTAGTGAAGCACTGGTTAAAGAGTTAAGGAAAATTAGTGTAAGTGAACCAACATACTCCTCCGGAGCTACTAAGGAGACAGCATCCGGATAATAAGCTGTGGTTGCCTTTAATACTTTGAGTTACTTGTAGAAGTTACTTTGACCGAAGCGGCGGCTGAACTTGAGCCAATAAAGGAGTGCAAGGAAGAAGAGTTTATTGAGGCGGTGCTGAACACCGAATTGTATTTATCCACATTTACTTCACCTCTGGCTGCAAACGCTCTTATCACAGCGCTGCTTCAGAAGCCTCCACCGATCGCGACAGTCATGGTTGACCAGAACTGCTCCGTCGTATAACTGATTGTCCTTTACGTCCCAGATTCAATTGCCGTGGTTAAGCTGTTGGCTTGGGTTGCATCCTTGCACTTGTAGGTCCAATCTTTCAGCATTCGCAGTCGCTTTAGTGGTAGTTACAAAAGGCTACCTGCGCTTAGGTGGATCGTTTTAACAGAGCAAAACATAACAAAGCAATACTTGTTGTAGTCCTTAAGATGGTCACGCTTAAGCAATAGGTCCTCGTAGTTGAAGACCGAAACAGCGGTTAGAAAAACCACCGCCTGGAGAGTCGTGCTGTTTTCCAAGGAGCTATTTCGACGTTTTATGCGCTTGTAAGGACGTCTGATCAGCGTTAAAAGATCGACCTGCTGTGCTTGACTGGACATTTTAAAATACTGTGGTCTGAACCGCCCATAGGAACACGCTTGTGTATGGGAAGCAACTGTCGTTTAGTCGTGAACTCAGCGTCTAACTGGGCACCTTGTCTGATCGAAACAGTCACTAAGTCTACCAGGCCAAGTATCGTCAAGTATGTTGTAACCTTTCTATTGAAGTCGCCAGCAACGATGCAGATATATTAATCTGACGCAAGCAGCAGCGTTGAAGAAAGTTGGTCTGCAAATAGCTTTAACTGCAATGCAGTTGTGTAAGGAGCAATATATACCTTTCCAACAATGACTGATCGAAAGTCACCTAGGAACTTTGGTTTGCACTTGCCTCAATAGCAGCTTAGGGAGACCGTTAAGTACGTAAATATTATGATTGCGACGTTACACCAAGGTTGATTAACGGAGGCTCTAACGCCAACATTACGAAACGGGGCCACAAGGCGGTCAAACTTGCTGGGAAAACAACCTAGTTGCAAGCCCCCATTTTCCAAATCAGCGTGCAACCGGGTTTCGTGTAACAGAATGATTACTCTAATGAAGTATCATTTGGCTGTAAAATGGCATTAAGCTCACTGATTTTACAAAGGAGCGGGCGCACCTTATAGGAAAGTAGCAGTGTGACTTGCGCTTTGTCAAAAAAACAACGACAGGGGCCAGATTGCCACCCAGCAGGATGATTGCGCTTCTCTCCAAGACATTTATTCTTAATATTTTGCAAGTATTTCTGACTTTCTGGCTGTATTCGGTAAGCCAATGGTTTGAGGCAGTAACACGTAACGTATTCAAGTGGTTGATGAAGTAGGATAAATTTGGCATTGAGACCTGTTCATAAAAGAAATGGCTTTAAAGTTGGCACTACAATATAGAATCCACAGTCTGTGGTGCAAAATAAGCCAACGAGAGCTGCATCGACTGAATACGAAGGCCAGCCCGCAATGGTGATAGCCTTAGCGTGTTCCTTGTTATACGTCTGCGGATGCCGGCGGGTAAGGTCAAAATAAAAGAAAGTGCTTTACGCTACCTCACGATGCCTGCGTGGGTATTATTTTAATTGCCGCATGCTGTCCGCTTTGTTTGTACTCATGAAAGTTTAAACAGGTCTCTACTTAGGGTGCGATCGCATGGCTAACGCTAAACGTAAGTGACCGCCTGCGTACTAAATCCGCCTTACGCATATGGATTCCCATGTCTTGAGAAACTGCTTTTTGACTGCTAAACCAGTAGTTAGTACGATGTCCGCCTATTACCTAACAAAGTAATAAGATATGTAACCCAAAGAGAAAATGTGGAACCAGTGTACTAGCATGCAGCGTAAGGAAACGTGTACTGCAGTTCACTTTGTGGCGAGACGGTCACAACCCGCCAAAACCGTACTTCGTGCTCACTGTGGGTGCACACATAATGGATCCCGTAATACTAAACGCGTCAATGGCTTCAGTGATCACGTGGTTATCAGTTTTCGGGTGATGACCAATGTTTTGCTTAACGCAGTCAGTAATAAATGGGCCTAGCGTTCAGTGCGAAGACTATAAATCTATCGAAGATAACCTCACACACATATCTCATACCACATACCTAATGAGTTCTCCTCCGTTCTCTGTTAAGGCGAAATGCCTGTATAGCAGCTGTTTGCAAAAAGAGAGCCAAGCAACTGGCACTTGATAGCCGCTTCCCCAAGTACTATAAGGTCTTCTGTCGGCAAACCGCCTCTAACTACATAAGACGGTGTCATCAGCAGCGTGCTCAGATAGAAAGGCAACAATGCGGCATCACACAAAGAAGAAGCAGAACGGCTGAAGGCTTCGTACCGGTCCGTCTTTAGCACCTCGGCATACAGCACTATAATGGAGGATAAGTGCGCTCATGATGCTGTCGGGCTTCTGGTGGTCTACGGCGGCGGAAGTTTTGTAATAAACGCCGGTACCATGTAAACAGCGCACTAAGCAACCGCAGTGGGAACACGCCGTTTCCAGCGCGATTCCTTCAACGATGAAATGTAATGGCACCATTACGTGTTGAGGAAACTAGTGCAGGAATTGCATGGATTTCCTCTGGTGTATCCCATGAGCGGCTCCTTGTGTTTCTCCATACTGCAGCGGAATACATTGCTGGGTACCTGTACAAAAAATGGCGCAACTTATGCGAATTTGTTCAGTTTGGCGTAAGGTTGCAAAGCAGGCTTATGGCGGCCCTCATGAATAAGAGGGCAAAGACCAACAACATCCGACGAACTGCCGCCGAAATTGCCTAACATCCGTCGTTGGCAAGACTATATGAGGGCAGCTTAATTGCTCTGCACGAAACGGGACGTATTTCCCCAAAGCACCTTTATTCCCTGAAAACCGGTTCCTGCGTCTCCAACTTGTTAATCGCCGTCAAAGTTTGTGCACAGGCCAACCATGCGAGCGGAAGGTAACACTTGGACTTCAAAGACCTTACCGGTGTGGTTGACATAGACCCACACCAACGCTTAATGCTCAAGACTTCACTGATCGGTTAGGCATACGTTCCTGAGGGCTCCCACTTGGAGGAGGTTTATATAACGGAGGCTTAAGTGCTCCGGCTATTGAAGCAATTGAATCCCAATAAAGCTGCTGTTGGGGATGCTATTCATCTTAAACTCTTGTACGGATTAGCTGATGAACTGGCCGTCCGATTAGGCAACGTTTGCTGAAGTCTCTAAGAGGCTGCTCACTACCCAAGGACTGGAAGTAGACTATTGTTTGTCCCATTTTTGATAAAGGTGGTAAGCACCTCCCTGATTACTATAGACCGGTCAGTTTAACGAGCGTGTTGGTCAAGTTATTGGAAAAGCTCGTGAATTACGCTCTCTATGGACACTTGAAAGCGTTTGAGTTGCTTAATCCTTCTCAGCACGGCTTCCGTAAGGGGTATTATTGCATTACTAACTTGCTAACGGCTCGTGAACAATGGGCCGAAGCCGTTGATTGCGAGAAGGCAGTGGACGTGCTGTTCCTTGACTTTTCCAAAGCTTTTGATACCGTTCCACATTCACGCTTTTTGTACAAGCTGAACTCTTACTGTATTTCTGGACCAGCCTTACGATGGATTTCAGCTTTCCTAATTGGAAGGGAGATGTGTGTACGAGTGGGTTCAAGCCTGTCACTCCCCAATGTGTTCTCAGTGGCATTCTGCAAGGTTCGGTTCTTGGTCCCCCTCTCTTCACTTTATCCGTTAATGATCTACCTGATGAATTGGGTGTGCCATCCCTGATGTTTTACCGAGGACTTGAACGTCTGGTTCACGATAGACGATCCGATTGGTCCACTGACCCTACAGGGGGCTCTGGATAAACTTTTGGACTGGTCAATTTTGGAGCAGTTGCCCTTTAATTTAGCAAAATGTTCCGTTCTGCGCTTTGGTCCGAATGACCCGCCGACGCGTTATTTGCTTGGCGGCAACGTGGTACCGCGAGTTCAACTGCAATCTGACCTCGGTGTTTTGCTGTCATCCGATTTTAAGCCCAGTGAACACTGAATGGCAGCTGCTCGCAAAGGTTTCAACATGTTGTGGATGATGCGCAGATCATTCGGGATCATGACCACCGACATGTTCGTTAGACTATTTTTGGCTTTTGTAAGGCCGCACCTGGGATACTGCGTTTAGGCTTGTCCTTTCCTTTATGCCTGGTTCGTGATAAGACGGCAGTTGAACGAGTCCTGCGGTTTGGGACGAAAATGGTGCACGGATTAAAGAAACTGACGTATCCGGAGAGGCTACGTAAGTTGGATGTTTTCCATGTATTACAGGCGGCTTCGGGGCGACTTGGTCCTCACATCGTATATTGATGAATCAGGTTGGTCCTGATTTGAGTGGACTGTTTCGCCCAACGCGAGTGCCAACCCTTCATGGCCATCCATTAAAGTTGCACAAACCCCGGTCTGACCGGGTTTGGGCAGCTTTCGGTTATCGCGTAGGATCATAGGTTATTGGAACGCATTGCCTGAAGACGTCGTGATGGCACCGACGGTGAAAGAGTTCGAGCATCGACTTGACGCTCGGTCTGCAGTTTAAAGTCTTCCCCTTCATGTCTTAAACTTTTCTTCGTTTACTACGGCCTACGCTCCTTTAACTCATTTAAACTTACA
>OX104069.1:68980304-69041625 GCA_944474145.2 Dicrocoelium dendriticum | reverse complement strand
CAGGAAGCAGGATACAGAAAAGGATTGTCTTATTGTGAGGTATTTCGATGCTCCTAATGTTGACTGGGTTAGATCTTTGTGTTTTCTTGCTATACCAAATTAAACACCCAAAACTTCCGCACACATTCTAGCCACATCGAAGAAAATGTAAAAGTTCAACGACCATGAAAGACGTGTTACCAGAAACGCTGCCAAAGTAGCCAGAAAGACCGCCAAAACTCCGTACAACTACGCTAGGCGTACGCCCAATATATAGGGGCTCAATAACATTCGGCTTCTAGAAAACGAAGGTCAAATAGTAACATTAGTAGCCTCCCTGCCAACTCTCTCTATACTGGTGATCACGTGAAGGAATGGAAGCTTCCGGAATCTTCGAAATCAAGGAGGATCAAAGATAATCGATTAGTTGCTTAAAAATGTATTTCCTTCAGGTTTTTAACTTTTCTCAGATGCCTCCCGTTCTGAAACGGCTGCGGCGGTGTAGGATGCTAGCCTGAAATTGACCTGCAGCCTCCGGAAGGGTTCCTAGGCCTCTCGGTCCATAGCCTTTCCTGTAGTGTTCTGGATTCAAATTCCGTGCTCTGCGGCCTGGTCTCATTCGTCTGATGACAGGCACTTTAAGCAAGTTGCGACGGTCTGTCAACTGGGGAAATGGAAGCTCGGCGGATTTGGTTGCTTGTGGCTGACACATGGTTGGTCGCATTTGGTTTGCATGGCGTACCCATAACTGCGTTCCTACTACCACATCGTAAATGACGCTTCCGCGCTTGCATTAAATCACGCCTGACGTTCATTTTGTATGTCCATCCAGATAATCACGTACCAATGCTGGCTGATACGGTTTAAACGAACGTCGCCTAGTACCATACGGCAGATAAAAGTCACTTTCCATCTTGATGTTCCTTTCACCGGATGTAGGCTCTGTGGACGGCCGAACTGCATCAAATTGCATGCAAAGCTTTTGCTTCTTCATTGCCTCTGCTAGTGACATTCCAGCCGGCGTTTGTGGATTTTGTGTAGATCAGTAGAGAAAGTGGAAGCGTTCGATCACCTCCTCTATTTCTCCCTCCGTCCTTGATTTCAGGAGAGCGCGTTTGAATATATCCACAAAGTTCGCAGTTTGGCCGTTCGACTGTGGGTAAAATGGTGGAGACCGCAGTGTTTGATGGCGCAGTGTTGGCAGAACCCCATGAGTGTGGCAGAAGTAAACTGTGCTCCATTGTCCGTCACCACGGTTTCAGCGCAGCCGAACCTGCTAAATGTTAGTCGCAATCTAATGCTTGTTGTATTGGTTTCGTGCTGCTCATGAGGGACACTTGTTGCAAGCGTCAACCACTATGAGCAAGTTCTGGCCATTAAGTGGGCCTACAAATTCGAAATGAACACGGCTCCAAGGTTTAGCTGGTTTAAGACACATGTGGAGTTCAGTCTTCCGCAGTGCTCTTAAAGCACTAGCGCAGTTGCCATAACTTATAGCTAGCTGCTCCAGCTGTCTGACCATAAACGGTCCATACACATAACTTCGGTCAAGCGCTTTCATGCGATTGAGCCCTGGACCTCCTGCATGGGACTGCCGCAGCACCCTTTCTTGCAATGCATGTGGACAGACTACTCTCGCTGCAAACACGAAGCAATCATCCACAGTTGTGAGTGAAAGTCTCCGTGGATAGTACTGCTGCATTTCGGCAGAGGGACACGAACGTGGCCAGCTGGTTCCGTATAAAAGTGTCACCTAATTAGGATTGGGCCTCGAAGTTGTTAGGCCCGCACAGCTTTGGCCGTAACTGGCAGACCATGTAGTGCCTCGTTCACCAGGAATTTGACATCAGGTTCCAGCGTCACTGAATCAGCAATGGTTTTTTCTTGGTCTTTCCGCTGAAAACCTTTGAGGCGTGACAATGCATCTGCCTGGCCCATCAAATCCGTTGATTGATAGCGGATTTCAAAACAAAACCAACCAAGGCGAGTGCCCGTGGTTGAAGAAAATTGGCTGTATAGGCAGTAACGCTCTCCTTCGAGCCAAAACCGGCCAGTAGCGGCTTGCGGTCCGTGAAGCGCTTGAAGCGGCGACCATTCAGCATCTGGTGAAATTTCTTCAGCAAACACTATGGCCAATGCCTCCTTTCTGCTTTGACTGTACTTTCTTTTGGCTTAGGCCAGAGTGTTGGTAGCATCTGCGATCATCTTCTGAGATCCATCTGGGAATGTATGGGAAGCTGCGGCACCGATCCCTAGACCCGATGCGTCTGCGGTAAAGACGATTTCCCGGTAGGGATCAAAGTGAGTTAGGAGTAGATCGCAGCCAGCAATCACTTGACCTGCTCGAACGCAGTCTGGCATTCTGGCGCGCACTTCGACGTTTAGCCGTTGCTCAGCCATTTATTCAGCGGGGCATGCAGGCGATGCAGTTTGGGCAGAATAGCGCGCTAATGACAGGGTTGGCCATCGAATGAACGCAGCGATTGCAAGTCCGCAGGTGGGGCGTCTTTCGAATAGCCCGAATACTTTCTGGATCAGGGCGCCGACTGTCTTTTGAGAATATGAAGCCGCCAAATTTGATGGTTAGTGTAAAAGGGGTACACTTGTCTTCACGCATACGGAAACATATGACTGGATGCGTACAAGCACTTCAGCGAGCCGCTAAAATATTTCTTCTGCCGTCCGACCCATTCAAATAATATTATCCAGGTATGCCGCGGCTCAAGAAACTCCGGAGAGCATGGCGTCCATCGGCTGCTGGAAGGTGGCTGGAGCTGTTTTCACTCAAAAATGGAGGCTGTTGTACTGGTACAAGCCAGGATTAGTGTTGATAGTCAGCAATTCTCTCGAGCTTTCATCAACCTCGACCTGGAGGGGGCATCGGACAAGTCGAGCTTGGAAAAACACTTCCCACCATTCAGCTTGGTAAAGCTATCCTCTGGTATCCGAAGGGGGTATTGATGGTCGTCCAATGCGGCAATCAAGCAGTCGAAAAATCTGCGCAGGAAAGCACTTTACCTTTCGGCCTCCTCAAGAAAACGGTTGGCGCAGTCCATGAGAAGTGGTTCACGGGTGTGATTACACCGGCGCGCTCCAATCGTTCAAATTCCTGATCAACTGCTGCCATGCCTGCATAAGTAACCGGCCTTTTTGCCGTGAAGACTATCTTCGTACTTTTGCGAAGGCAGAACTTTGCTTTGAACTTAGTGCAGTGGTCGCGACCACTTTCAAACAAGGTGGCAAACTTCTGCTTTAGATTGCTTGTCATGTCTTCTATCGACAATGATGCATGGACTGGGTCAGTTTGGATTCTATTAAAAACCTGACTCACTGGAACATCAAACAGTTGTACTTTTTCCATCCAGCCAAGTCCAAGGAGGTTTAAGTTTGGTCGGTCAGACAAGTAGCAGGTTCCTGCCTGTTCCAACCCATGGAATGCAATTTGCAATTTATTGGCAATTTAGTTCTCCAATTTGAAATTTAATTTGTAATTTGCAACTTGGTTCTCCGACCAGCCTCCGCACTCCACCGGATGCGTTGTCGGCGATTTTGTTGCAATCAACAACCTTCGGCCTCTTTATGTGCTTCCAACTGTCTTTGAAAATAATCGTTACATCTGATGCCGTATTGAACTGTAGCCGGGTAGGGCTTCCGTTGCTAAGCACATTGCTCTATCGGCGGCGTTTCTAGTATCGATGTGAAATGAGGCACTCACAGACAGTGATGCTGCGTCAGGCTTCCTGACGTTTTTTCTTCCGCAGGACTGCTTCAGTTTTCTTGGCGGGGACTGAGGGCAAACGTTTTCCTTGTGGCCGCGCTTTTGGCGTTTAGCACCAATGTGACGCTTGGATGCATAGTATCGTACGAAATACTATTCACCACATGACTAACAAGGGGTAGGCGGCTTGTTCAGCGTTCTGTTGAACGGCTGGTTCAAGCCAGCCGTTCTGGCTTTTTGCACAACAGGAAGAGTATCGGCAAATTTAAGGCGACTCTACTCAAGCACAGCCGTGTCGTGTTTCAAGGTACTCTGCCGCTTTCATACGCCTACAGAAGACTGCAATGTCAAATCCTGACCTTAAGCCAACTTAGCAAGAAGCTGAGTGCCAAGTTTTGTGGCGCGTGGAGACTGTAATGCACTGACAAATATAAGACACTTAAACTGGTCATCACTCAAACAGCATAACTTGAAACGTTCAAATTCCTTGTTATCCACTTCTGCTTGTGCCTCATAATCATCTGTATCACGCTCCAAAGCTTTTGAACGTTGGTAGCGGATGCTAAACAAAATGTTGCCTCAGCAGAAATGTCGTTGTGCGTTGCCAATTCTTCGTTGAAATTGATGTCCTTTGGATTTTCGGCAGGACGTGGAAACGAATCGTTCCTTTTATTACAAATACGTAACCAACTGGTATATTCCTTGTAAAGCAAGACACCTGTAAAGGGGTGATCAAATAAGCATACAAGCATAGCTTTTTTGAATAATTAAACATTTCGTTTTAATGAAAGTTATAACCGAAAAGATGTAGTCCATACGGCTGAGCATTTTGTCAAGTGAGATTCAGACCAAGGAACAAGATGACGCTGGGGCGCGTAAACATCAGTCATAATTGTTGTGCCAAGATATTAGTTAAGCGTGATTTCACCACGTAGTAATCCATGTGCACAGGAGCCCAAAAAATGTTTTGGCGCAATTAAGAAGCATTAAAAAATCAGAATGTTCTGTGCGCCATCTAAACCTTCTTCATAGTAAAATCAGTTGCACATGTTGTATGTAGAAATATGAGGACTGCTTCAGCTTGAAAACGCCATTGCTTTGTCCAACGCAGGATGGTTACGAGTTGATTACTTCGCAAAATGGAAGCCGAATGCCTCCAACCGTCAGTACGTGAGTGTAATTTTCTTCATGGTCGAGTGAAAACTCCTTGGAAGGCTATCAGAAAAGCCACTTATACGAGAACCAAGCTGTTCGAGAAAGGACATCGGAAAAGCTACAGGTTAACGGAGAATCAGAACGTTCTCTCGGAAACGTAAAGCATCGAAACCAATTTTTTGAACGCCGGTGAGAATAAGCAAAGCTAACCGAGGCAGTAAAAATAATCACGTCAGAATTGTTTGTCTTCCGTTGTGGATCAGGGGATCAGTGTAAATATGTTATTTCAGGTGAGTAACTTGTGATACTTTGAGTACGACGCTAGCTAAACCCATTTATTTATACCCGTGAAATTGGCGTCTCCAAAATAGCGGAATTAGCTCCATTTGGAACAATGAATGGGTTCTTCATCACCCGGAGAAAGGACCAAGTAGTTAAGCCAGCTGGCGAATGAGAATGAGTCGGCCAATCCCTGTGGATAACCCTTCTTGTTTTCGCCGAGGTAACTGAAAAGCTCGGGAAAAACGGGTGACGGAAATGAGGCAGCCAAACAGATAGACAGCAATAATTCAAGAATCACTGCCAAATGATTGGTGGCGCGCAACGGTGCCTATGATACATTAAAACATGCGTAGTTTCGCATTGTATAACTGGTTTGCAAGCGCGTTTGTTACATCACTTCGCTGGTGTGGTTCAGACTACAACAAGTATGTAGAAGGAAGTTTCTTCACGCGCAGCATCAAGAAATCGATATAATGCAGCGTGTTTACTAGATTGAGTGAATAATACGATTGTTGGAAAGCGACAGATAAACCGATGATGATGACAGCAGTCCGAATGCGGGAGGTATCTTAGGTGAAACTGAGGCCAACTAGGCTGAGATCGAGTGCGGGAGCAACAGTACGTAAAGCTACGTTCCAAGAGGAAAAGGAAATTCGAAGTGTAGGCGAGGAGTGGATGAATGCGGATGATAGTGCGAAGAGTAATCCTTGGGAGTATTTATGCTAAAGCGCTCATAATTCCATAGTCCAAAAGCCGTCAGAGTCTAGAGAAAATGGTCACAGAGGGCCAAAACTGCCGTGCATTGGGAGTCGCTAGCCCACGTACGGTCACACTAATAGGCAAATGTGAACCTAAGGTAAAGAGCAAAGGCACATGAAGGGAGAAAAGATGAGCATGCTAATATAAGTAATAGTCAAGAAACGCTTAACAATGGTCCGAGTGCCGCTAGTAATCAGAAGCGAAGTCGGAGCAGAGGAGACCATACGCACGAGGATAACTTTGTTCGGTGGAATGAGTGTAAGCCTTTGGAATAAAAATGGAGCGCAATAACAGAGAAAGCCATGGACAAGTTAAATAAAAGCAACAAGGGTCTAGACGTAAGTGGGAGATGACGAAGTCGCTGTCAGACCCTGGTCGGAAATGGCACGGACATCTGGGTGCAGTAGAAGGGCAGAATACCGTTCAGATACGAATCGTTTAGTCGGCGCACTGAGATTGGGTCTTACAATTGTGGTGGGAGCAAAGGTGGGAGGGTCAGCGAAAATAGGTAGGTTAAATATCAAAGAGGATATATTATACAGGGGTGTTGAGGTACGGCAAGCCACTGGAAGTGAGGGAGACCGATCAGACGACACTTGGTAAGTCGGTGAATGAAGATTTAATTCTAAAGATAAAATGTCAAGAAAATAGAGGAGACCAGCAGTAAAGGGTTGGGAAGAGAGAGAAGAAGCTGTTTTGAGATTGGATGAGCAAGTTCAACAGAATTTTTGGGTAATAAAAACAGCTTCGTGTCTACAGGGTCTAGACCGTTAACCTTCCGGTGGACTGGAAGACGTCACAGAGAAGCAAACTAGTCAGAGGAGGCTAGGGTACGGAAGAGCGCTGAGATTTGGCTGCCCGATTGCAGAATGGGAAACAAAGAGCGCAGCAAGGGGACGACAGTCAGGATGAAAAATATTTCCTGTGGAGAAGCCAACGATGCTCTCGTGGGAAGGAGTATGAAGCAATCAGTTCCGAACAATCGCCGGTACTATACAATTAGTCTGAGAAAACTCGGTAAGGAGGAGACGGATCAGACGAGACTGGATTAGTCGATGCATTGAGATTAAGCCGTGCAGCAAATGTGGGAAGAAAATAGTCAGCAGTGATGGACAGGTTTGGGATGAACGAGGCTAAATATATATATATGGGGTACGCCACTGCGTCATGCAGGATCGCAATGTGAGAGCAGTTGTGTGTTGGTTATGCAGAGCCTAAGACCTTTACATTTCGTTAGTCTAGAAGCAGTCAAAAGAAGACAAGGGCAAGGGATTTAGAACTCGTTTTTCGCGCGATAAAGAGAGGACAGGTTCGAGATAGAAGAGAATTAATGCTCAAAAAAGGAACTTTACGTGGCTCTCGAGGTAATGAAGACAGTGCGTTTAGTTTTCCGAGCAATGGCTGGCAACGTCATGAGAGTCCGAGACAAAGAGACCGAGCGGACGAGACTAGATTATTTGGCGCATTCTGATTGCGTCGGCTGGCTAGCTGAACTACCTCCTCGTGGTGCCAGCTGGGTGGTTCGGGTTTAACCCGTTCCAGCTAATAGTTCGGCGGCAGTGTTCCAGGAAGTGGTGGGTTTGTGCCCGGCAAGCGTTCTCCCTTTAAAAAGCCACAAATATCTGCTTATCAACACTGTGACTAGGCGGATGTGGTATGTGTACATGCAGCTGGGTGTCCTACCGTCGGCTTTCTAAACGGCAGGTCATGGTGCAGCAACACGTCGCTTCGTCAAACGAATGTAAGCAAAAGGACGCAGTTATTAGCAAGAGCTCGGAGTGGCAATGAAATAGTGGCCACCTGAACGCGGCTGACATTTAAAGAGTATTTTCTGGAACGCGGCTATACTTGGCACTGTTGTACGGTGGTAGCCCGAGTGCCCATGGGTGCAGAAATCCGTCATGTGTATGCTGAATGTCCACACCACAGGGTTTATCCTGTTACATAATAAACCTAAGCGCAAGTGCAACTAGCAATGGGTAGTGCGCAATAATAGCACATTTGTCAGTGTACTTGTTAAAGCATCCCCTTCCGTCCCTCGGTATCCGCAGTTGAACAGCAATCCAGCAGGTGCAGTACGTAGCCTACGGCTGGCTTGCTGGTCTCGATTATATCTTGTATGAACCACCCTTAAGGTTTAGGCCATTACATGTCAAACCAAGTCAATTCTAGTCGAAGTAAGCTGTATGCACCCTAATGGGTTCATTTTCCGCTGTTATAGCACCACTATGAACACCTGGATGATAAGCTGTATGTACATGCGCGAGCTAAAGGTAAAAAATAAGGCAGAACTGTTACTCCAACAAGCGCTCGCGCAGAACGGTAGTTTATATTGCTGTGTACACAACCAAACGTGTGCGACACTGCAAGAGAGTATTACGATACGATGACGTATGAGAGATTATTCTGAATTTCGAACAAGTAGAAGAAAGAAGCGTTTTGGAATGACCATTTTGAAGTGGAGGAACTCGGTCAGCTAGTAGTTAGAAGTAACAGCATTGCAAGCAGCTAGATGCATACAAATGAGAAAAGCATCTAAATTACCTCTAAACAAGCCGCTGCATCTAGCAGCGTACTTTATAGATCACGCCAATAAGCTGTAGTCTTTCTGGCAGTCCAAGTAAAATGACAGATGAGCCGTATAGCTAATGCGAAATAATGAAATAGTCACAAACGAATATTAAAGTACAAGATACTGAAAGCACCCTAAGTCTAAGGGCCTAAAAGCAGTCTTTCTAAAGTTCTGGAAAGCTTTGCAGACATGCGTGGACTGAGAAAGTAGCGGGAACAATAAAACGCCGAGATACTTGACGGTGAAAGAACTGGGTATGAGGTTTTTATTCACAGTAACTGAGAGAGCAAATTTTGTGGGACTGCGACTTCTCGCCAACTAGAAAATAAAATAATACATCACTGCATTTAGAAGCATGAAGCGCAAGAGACCTAGTTGAAGGCCATTCTACCATAGCTTCCGGCTCATATGGAAGTGCGGATGTGTCTTGGATATTGGGGGACTTGTATCCCAACGAAACGTCATCAGCATGTTTACACCTTACAAACTTGGTTCTTATAGGGTAATGCTCAAGATACAAGGAAAACAGCAAAGGTGATAGGATCACTCCTAGTCGAACACCACAATCGGCAAGAAGGACAGAGAGTTTCTTACCATAGAACTCAGTGCAGTAAGTACGACCAGTAAAATAATCACGTAATGCAGCGCACTACATAGTAAACTCCATTTTCGGAAAGCATGGTTAGCAATTCTGAGCTATCCATGCTTCTAAAGGCATACGAGTAATCCAATAAAAGAAGCCGTACGGGTTTACATATTTGATCTAACGCCAAGGCCATAGAATGAACAACATGTGCCACTTCATCCACTGTGGAGCGCTGGTGTCTATATGCAAATTGGTAGATTGCTTCTATAAGAGCGGCTACGGTATTAAAACTACGGTATTAAGTCTTATGAAAATTTTTAGGCGAAGAGCTGTACATGCAATTGTGCGATACGTTTGCTATCCATATTTTATGCTGGAGTGATATGGACCATTCTTCAAATGGCCGGGCTCACACCCGTAGTGAAGCACTGGTTAAAGAGTTAAGGAAAATAGTGTAAGTGAACCAACCTACTCCTCCGGAGCTACTAAGGAGACAGCATCCGGATAATAAGCTGTGGTTGCCTTTAATACTTTGAGTTACTTGTGGAAGTTGCTTTGACCGAAGCGGCGGCTGAATTTGAGCCAATAAAGGAGTGCAAGGAAGATGAGTTTAGTGAGGCGGTGCTGAACACCGAATTGTATTTATCCACGTTTACTTCACCTCTGGCTGCAAACGCTCTTATCACAGCGCTGCTTCAGAAGCCTCCACCAATCGCGACAGTCATGGTTGACCAGAACTGCTCCGTCGTATAACTGATTGTCCTTTACGTCCCGGATTCAATTGCCGTGGGTAAGCTGTTGGCTTGGGTCGCATTCTTGCACTTGTAGGTCCATTCTTTCAGCATTCGCAGTCGCTTTAGTGGTAGTTATAAAAGGCCACCTGCGCTTAGGTGGATCGTTTTAACAGAGCAAAACATAACAAAGCAATACTCGTTGTAGTCCTTAAGATGGTCACACTTAAGCAATAGGTCCTCGTAGTTGAAGACCGAAACAGCGGTTAAAGAAACCATCGCCTGGAGAGTCGCGCTGTATTCCAAGGAGCTATTTCGACGTTTTATGCGCTTGTAAGGACGTCTGGTCAGCGTTAAAAGATAGACCTTCTGTGCTTGACTGGACATTTTAAAATACTGTGGTCTGAACCGCTCAAAGGAACACGTTTGTGTATGGGAAGCAACTGTCGTTTAGTCGTGAACTCAGCGTCCAACTAGGCACCTTGTCTGATCGAAACAGTCATTAAGTCTACCAGGCCATGTGTCGTCAAGTATGTTGTAACCTTTCTATTGAAGTCGCCAGCAACAATGCAGATATAACAATCTGACGTAAGCAGCAGCGTTGAAGAAAGTTGGTCTGCAAATAGCTCTAACTGCAATGCAGTTGTGTCAGGAGCAATATATACCTTTACAACAATGACTGATCGAAAGTCACTTAGGAACTTTGGTTTGCACTTGCCTAAATAGCAGCTTAGGGAAACCGTTAAGTACGTAAATATTATGATTGCGGCGTTACACCAAGGTTGATTAACAGAGGCTCTAACGCCACCATTACGAAACGGGGCCACAAGGCGGTCAAACTTGCTGGGAAAACAACCTAGTTGCAAGACCCCATTTTCCAAATCAGCATGCAACCGGGATTCGTGTAACAGAATGATTACTGTAATGAAGTATTATTTCGCTGTAAAATGGCATTAAGCTCACTGATTTTACCAAGGAGCGGGCGCACCTTATAGGAAAGCAGCAGTGTGACTTGCGCTTTGTCGAAAGCACAACGACAGGGGCCAGATTGCTACCCAGCAGGATGCTTGCACTTCTCTCCAAGACATTTATCCTTAATATTTTGCAAGTGTTTCTGACTTTATGGCTGTATTCGGTAAGCCAATGATTTGAGGCAGTAACACGTAACGTTTTCAAGTGGTTGATGAAGTAAGCTAAATTTGGCATTGAGACCTGTTCATAAAACAAATGGCTTTAAAGTTTGCACTACAATATAGAATCCACAGTCTGTGGTGCAAAATAATCCAACGAGAACTGCATCGACTGAATACGAAGGCCAGCCCACAATGGTGATAGCCTTAGAGTGTTTCTTGTTATACGTCCGCGGATGCCGGCGGGTAAGGTCAAAATAAAAGAAAGCGCTTTACGCTACCTCACGCTGCCTGCGTTGGTATTATTTTTGTTGCCGCATGCTGTCCGCATTGTTTGTACTCATGAAAGTTTAAACAGGTCTCTATTTGGGGTGCAATCGCATGGCTAACGCCAAACGTAAGTGACCGCCTGCGTACTAAATCCGCCTTACTCAAATGGGTTCCCATGTCTTCAGAAACTGCTTTTTGACTGCTAAGCCAGTAGTTAGTACGATGTCGGCACATTACCTAACAAAGTGATAAGATATGTAACCAAAAGAGAAAATGTGGAACCAGTGTATTAGCATGCAGCATAAGGGAACGTGTACTGCAGTTTACTTTGTGGCGAGACGGTCACCACCCGCCAAAACCGCACTTCGTGCTCACTCTGGGTGCACACATAATGGATCCCTTAATACTAAACTCGTCAATGGCTTCAGTGATCACGTGGTTATCGGTTTTCGGGTGATGACCAATGGTTTGCTCAACGCAGTCAGTAATAAATTGGCCTAGCGTTCAGTGCGAGGACTATAAATCTATCGAAGTTAACCTCACACACATACCTCATACCACATACCTAATGAGTTCTCCTCCGTCCTCTGTTAAGGCGAAATGCCTGTGTAGCAGCTGTTTGCAAAATGGGAGCCAAGCAACTGGCACTTGATAGCCGCTTCCCCAACTACTATAAGGTCTTCTGTCGGCAAACCGCCTCTAACTACATATGACGGTGTCATCAGCAGCGTGCTCAGGTAGAAAGGCAACAATGCGGCATCACACAAAGAAGAAGCAGAACGGCTGAACGCTTCGTACCGGTCCGTTTTTAGCACCTCGGCATACAGCACTATAATGAAGGATAAGTGCGCTCATGGTGCTGTCAGGCTCCTTGTGGTCTACGGCGGCGGAAGTTTTGTAATAAACGCCGGTACCATGTAAACAGCGCACTAAGCAACCGCAGTAGGAACACGCTGTTTCCAACGCGATTCCTCCAACGATGAAATGTAATGGCATCATTACGTGTTGAGGAAACTAGCGCAGGAATTGCATGGATTTCCTCTGGTGTATCCCATGAGCGGCTCCTTGTGTTTCTCCATACTGCAGCTGAATACATTGCTGGGTACCTGTACAAAAAATGGCGCAACTTATGCGAATTTGTTCAGTTTGGCGTAAGGTTGCAAAGCAGGCTTATGGCGGCCCTCATGAATAAGGGGGCAAAGACCAACAACATCCGACGAACTGCCGCCAAAATGGCCTAACATCCGTCGTTGGCAAGACTATAGGAGGGCAGCTTAATTGCTCTGCGCGGAACGGGACGTATTTCCCCAACGCAGCTTTATTCCCTGAAAAGCGGTTCCTGCGTCTCCAACTTGTTAATCGCCGTCAAAGTTTGTGCACAGGCCAACCATGCAAGCGAAAGGTAACACTTGGACTTCAAAGACCTTGGCGGTGTGGTTGACATAGACCCTCACCAAAGCTTAATGCTCAAGATTTCACTGATCGGTTAGGCATACGTACCTGAGGGCTCCCACTTGGAGGAGGTTTCTATAACGGAGGCTTAAGTGCTCCGGCTATTGAAGCAATTAAATCCCCATAAAGCTGCCGGTGGGGATGCTATTCATCTTAAACTCTTGTACGGATTAGCTGATGAACTGGCCGTCCGATTAGGCAACGTTTTCTGAAGTCTCTAAGAGGCTGCTCTCTACCCAAGGACTGGAAGGAGACTATTGTTTGTCCCATTTTTGATAAAGGTGGTAAGCACCTCCCTGATTACCATAGACCGGTCAGTTTAACGTGCGTGATGGTCAAGTTATTGGAAAAGCTCGTGAATTACGCTCTCGATGGACACTTGAAAGCGTTTGAGTTGCTTTATCCTTCTCAGCACGGCTTTCGTAAGGGGTATTCTTGCCTTACTAACTTGCTAACGGCTCGTGAACAATGGGCCGAAGCCGTTGATTGCGAGAAGGCAGTGGACGTGCTGTTCATTGACTTTTCCAAAGCTTTTCAATACCGTTCCACATTCACGCTTTTTGTACAAGCTGAACTCTTACTGTATTTCTGGACCAGCCTTACGATGGATTTCAGCTTTCCTAATCGGAAGGGAGGTGTGTGTACAGGTGGGTTCAAACCTGTCCTTCCGCCAATGTGTTCTCAGTGGCATTCCGCAAGGTTCGGTTCTTGGTCCCCTCTCTTCACTTTATACGTTAATTATCTACCTGATGAATTGGGTGTGCCATCCCTACTGTTTGCCGATGACTTGAACGTCTGGTTCACGATAGACGATCCGATTGGTCCACTGACCTTACTGGGGCTCTGGGTAGGATTTGGGACTGGTTAATTTTTTGGCAGTTTCCAGTTAAGTTAGCGAAATGTTCCGTTTTACGCGTTGGTCCGAATGACCCGCCGACGCGTTATTTGCTTGGTGGCAACGAGGTACCGCGAGTCTAACTCCAGTCTGACCTCGGTGTTTTGCTCTCATCCGACTTTAAGTCCAGTGAACACAACGAAAACTGCTGGCAAATGTTTCAACATGTTGTGAATGATCCGCAGGTCATTCGGGATCATGATCACCAACAGGTTCATTAGACTATTTTGGGCTTTTGTAAGGCCGCACTTGGCATACTACGTTCAGGCTTGTCCTCTATGCCTGGTTCGTGATAAGATGGCAGTTTTACGAGTCCTGCGGCCCGGGACGAAATTGTTGCACGGATTGAAGAAGCTGACGTACCCGGAGAGGTACGTAAGTTGCATATGTTTTCCATGTATTACAGTCGGCTTCTGGGCAACTTTGTCCTCCCATATCTTATATTGATGGGTCAGTTTGGTCCTGATTTGACTGGACTATTTCGCCCAACGCGAATATCAACCCTTCGTGGCCACCTATTAAGGTTGCGCACACCCAGGTCTGACCGGGTTTGGCCAGCTGTTCGGTTATCGCGTAGGGTCATAGCATATTTGGACGCATTGCCTGCAGACGTCGGGATAGCACCGACGATGAAAGATTTCGAGCATCAAATTGACGCTCTCGGTCTGCAGGTTAAAGTCTGCCTCTTCGTCTTAAACTTTTCTTCGTCTACTACGGCCTACGCTTCCTTAACTCATTTTAACTTACATCTTAATATTGCCTACAATATTCGATAAGCTTGTCTTCCCCTCTGTTTCCTTTACTTTACTGACACTACTGTTTTTTATTATTCGCGTGGCCGGCACAGCGGGGCTGCTAGTGCAGGGCACGTGGGCATTGTTTGGTTGACCATGTGAAGCGTGTGTGTTGATTTGGCCCTCCATTGGCACAACAAGGCACCGGTATCACTGTTAGATCAACGACGTTTTTCAAAGTGTAACATTCGCGGGATTCCTTACAGTTCCGATCCCAATTGAACTTGAACATGAATTCCTCTCCTAGCAACCACAATACCAACGAAATGGGTGTTGCACAATAAGCCGCATTTGCACCAGTACTTTGCAAACTGCACATGTAGGATCTATTGGTTGTTTTCCTGACCGACTGTTTGATCCATGGTAATGCTCGAAACATTAGCTTAGCAGTATGCAGGCTACGGTACACAGCAACGTAACACTAGGCTACAGACAAGCTGCACCAGTGCTCCACCAGCAGCAAATAACAGTATAGCGTATTCAGTGAGTGGTGATCCCGCTTAAACACACTGACTAGTACGGCGCATACGACATAGATGCATGTCTTCTCACGAAATACATATCGGTGTTATTGTATTCTCCTACCTCACGCGTCCCGAGACACCATGGTCATGGCCTCAGGCGCAAAGCGGCTTCCAGGAGCTTACGGATTATTGTTTGAACCAACGGCTTATGAGATCCTCGGACATAGGTATATGGCATGCGTGTTACAGACATCTAAGACCGATGAGTCATGCCACCCCCACTAGCTACACGCGCTTAAGCACGTGACTCTAGTGCATTTGCTGACTGGTCACTGTTTCTCATTGGTTCCTTTTGGTCCTATATGAGTTCATTTGTCTCCGGTTAGGAGCTGAGTACAGTTTTACTCCTACCATCCGGCGCTGGTTTTAAACCGCCGGTCCATACACAGCTTGGAAATACACGGTTCTTGCACAACAAACTGTGGACAAGCAATGCAAACCCACTTGCGCTTTTCTCCTTTCTCTGGCCGAATTCCGCAGCATAACCTTTCTTTAAACTTGGAAAAAATGATAAGCCGTTCACATATCACATGACACATTTTGCTGTGTTGAATCCTTCCGTCAAACTGTCAGCTGCCCCTTGGATTACGTTGTTTCTCTAGGCACTTGGATCCGAACGACCAAGAACTTTCGATGCAATGAACCTAATGGTTAAACCTGGCATCTCACAAGCGATTCAGTCTTTTGAGGAAATATGGAAAGTTCAGCTGGCATATATTTTGTTCGTGAACAGTTTTTGAAGTTACAGCAGCAGCTCGGAGAAAGGGTTAACGAATTCTCGCACACATTTACCAAGCTACCTCGGTGTCATTACAACACAATCCCTTCCATGCGTTTCGCAGTAGTCATTCAAATACCGGGCCTGATAACTGGAATTACAGATGATGCTCTAAAGCATATGCTATTATCCCAGGAAGAAGAAAACCTTTCTTGGGAAGCAGCTTGAAATTTGTTTGGCAGAGGGAAAATCTGCAAAATTAGTTGTTTACTTTTAATCCCGTCCAGTCTGCAGAACATTTGAACAAACTAACTTGACCTTTTACCTCTGAGAATATTGTCCGAAATTTTGTGTGCTACGGACGCGGTGCTCAAACCCTTATCCCAACAAGTGCCCCACTTGCTTACGAAGTGCAGGAAGTGCAAGTGTTGCTCATTTGGCTCGTGTGTGCCGTTGGCTACACGGTTCCATTAAATCGCTGAAGGTAAACTATGGTGTGTCATGTGATTCACAGTTAAAATTTATAAACCAAATATTTGCGAAATGTCAAAACATGTGGTTAACGCCTCCGTATATGCGCACGCTCGCTGGTAATGGCCAGCTTGCTTCAGTTAACTTAGTCACCGGTACAGCAGGAACATTGATATACCAGAAGGCACCTCCCCAGTGCCTTATTTGAATCCGAGTGCAACCCCTTTCAACACTTATACGGGGTAGACCTTAGACCTATTTGGATACTGCCAAGTGCTAGTTCAGCACCAGGAGAGATTAAAAACCCTAATTCTGCAGATAGTACCTCGTGCAGCAAGCAATTTACGGGGCGTTATTTGATAAAACAGCTACCGAGGCTGCTAAATACAATCAACACCTTGGAGTTGGAAACCGTAGAGTTGAGCGTAAAGCAAAACCCAGAGATATTTATGGAACACTAGTCGGAGTATCTCAACCGTTTTACAGCCAAACCCCATATGGCTGATGCTAGTACGCCAAAATACTTACAGGCTAGAACACTATATTATTCTTTACGGCCAAAAGTTGGAGAAGGATTAAAACTGCTCCGGCACAAAGGTAAATTTGTACTGCTCCAACCATCCGAATGGGCAACATCGATATTCCGTGTGCTTTAACCAGACGGCAGTGTACTGCTCTGCGGTGATTACAAACTAACAACGAAACGCTGCAATATCGTGGACCGTTACTCCTTACCAAAAAGCAAAGCTTTGTTTGCCAGTATCTAATGTGGTCAAATGCAATAAGGTTCAGTAAAGTCACGTTAATTCGCAGGATGAATTGGACGAGGTTTCGCGCCCGTTGGCTCACATTATCACGCATTTGGGTTTATTTGATTGCACTCGACTCCTATTTGGAATTAACTCTGCCCCAAAAGTCTCTTAAGAGTAGTCGATCACCTTGTACTTTTTATACTAAAGACCTATACATGTCTTAACGACTTATTAATCACGGGAATGTCAGAAATATATCGATTACGTACTCTGAATAAGGTCCTGCACAGATTTCCAAAACCGGGTAGATTTTGAAGCGTTTTATTTGTGCTTTTCTAGTTGTTTCCGTTGAATACTTTGAATGTCTGCAAGATAAAGGTGAGCATATGCACGAAAGGACAAGCTGGAGCTGGAGTCGACATAAGGAAGCATAGCCACGCGCGTTTGTTGGGATGTTTTTACACTACCGTCGTCTTTTATCTAATCTGGCCTCTGTGATCGCACCTCCTCATACTTTGTTTTAGGAAGATGCCGTGGTCATGGACAAGGAAAGTGGCACAAGCATTTTGAAGGCGAAGAAGCTACTTCTTTCTTTACCCTGTTAGTGCATTGTGATCCAACCAAACCTCTTGTCTCCGAATATGATGCCTTACCATTTGGAGTACGAGCAGTTCTAGGAGATCTGCTTCCACATAGAAATATCGGTCCTACTGTTTGCACACCCCAAACACTGCAGGCTGGTGAGCGGAATTACGCGCAACTTGAAAAAGAGGCATTTACCGTGATGTTGGCGGTTTAGTGCTTACATTGATACTTGTAAGTATTCATTTTGCAATACAAACTGATGATAAACCACAGATGCCGCCACTAAGCAAGGCACGAGGTATGGAACAAATTAATGCGCCACGTATGATACACTGCGCACTATTTACCCATATAGCTAGCAAATACGATACATCTGTGATCCTTACAATAATGTAGCCGATGCCCTCGGTAGATGGCCACAGGAAGTGCAAAATGATGCACAAGGTGTGGCGCCTGGCGTGTTCATCCAGTTACTACCTCACTCAGACATAACTCCATTATCCAGCAAAGTGATTGGGAGTGTTACCGACCGCGATCCGGTCTTGAGGACTATGAAACGTTTGGTTTTACGAGGTTAAGTTTCAAGAGCTACTGAGGTCCTATGCAGTTCTTTACTTTCCGATTGGAGCTCAGTCTGCGTGAAGCTGTATCATGCGTGGATGTTGTAGCGTTATTCCGTCTGCTCTTAGATCAGCCGTAATAAGAGAATTACTTGATGCTCATTCATGAGTCGTCCTCATGAAAGCTCCGGTCAGAGCTTACCGTTGGTGGCCGGCGCTTGCTCGGCATAACAGAGAGCTGATAACCGCATGTTCTTTGTACCGAAAATCTCAGAGGAACAAAGCAGCCAGTCAGATTCACCCCTGGGAGCTATCTTATGGTGTATGGCAGTGGGTTCACGCGGACTAGTTTGGTCCGATTGAAGAAAAATAAGCAATTCTTCCTGTTGCATGCGTACCAAAATAAATAGATGTACCTGTTGTCCCTAACACTAATTTGGATACTATAATTAATAAAGTGTGCACTATCGTATCCACCTATGGTATGCCAAAATCTTTAATTAGAGATAACAGTCCATAATTTACGCGTGAAGCTTTCCAACAGTATCTACAGAGTCACGGCGACTAGCATAGGACTTTTACACTATATCATTTTTCATCCAAAGGGCTGGCAGAGCGAGCGGTACGGGCCGTGAAGGTCGGTCTACTGAAGCAAACCCAAGGATCTTGACACACCAGGATAGATCGACGCTTGTTAGCTTATCGGATCACACCCTTGGAGTCCACCGGCAAAAGTCGCCTACGCACGAGGTTAGATGTCTTGTTTCCGAAACCCCGTCAAAACAGACGTCCTCAACAAACCCAGTGCAGCAGGTTGGATACTTGGGCGATAGAACCCAGCGTATGCTACCGAAACAGGATGTGTATGCAAAAATCACACGGGCCGATTTGGCAGCCCAGAACCGTACTGTCCAGCTCACGAACGGAAGCCGATATACAACTGGAATCCGGCGCAAACTTACGCTGGCACCACGACTATATTCGGTTCGTGCATCCGCGGTATCTGACACAGAAATTGCAACCCTTGATACAGAACAAACTGATACGACTGGAAAACCCAAATGACTGTAGCAGTCTCACCGATCCTTGTTCGAAGACAACGATGTTTACTCATACCAATAGAACCTAACCTTTTATGGAAATGATTTTACTTACCACCTGAAGGGAGGTTACGGACATCCACGTCCGACGCGTCCCGCCACTCCCACTAAATACACGCGCCCAATCACATGACTATGGTGCATGCGCTGATTCATCTGTGTTTCGTGTTGATACATTTGGTCCTAGTTGTTTCCAATTGGCTCCGGTTAGAAGCAGTGTACGGGTTCACTCCTACCATCGAGCGTTGCTTGGCCTACTTCAAAACAGACTACAAGTTTGTACACGAATTAGGAGCACACAATCGATACATAAGTGAGTGTTCCCCCGCAGTACTCTGGGCACCCAGGCATTTACCCACTATGTTAGCAGGACAGCTCTTACATAGGCGTGCCTAGAAGAGGTCTTAGAGGCTCCCAGTTGTTTCTTAAGCGGTTTCTCTGAAACCTGAACCTGTACTTAAAAGAACGCCGCCGTCTTGCCTCACTGTCCTGTTCACGTGCGCATCGTTCTTACTGAACTAATTACCAACCTATTGCAGTTTATTCACACATGCCTCCATGGGCGTTCCTGGCATAGTCGAGTATAAAATATTTATTTATTTATTTACCATACCTGACCCCTCGACCGCAACTCCCAAATGGAAGCGGTTTAAGGAACGGTTTTCACGCTTGCTTCGACACCACCATGTCCACCCAGGTGATGTGAGTTTATCAGTTCACTTATTGCGCTTGCGGACGAACCTCCTTATGAAAGTTTCCAGCTGCTGTTTTGCTACTAATCAAGCAAGACCCCGGTATCCCGCTGTAGCTGGCACAAGCTCCCTAAGAAAGTCCTCACTCTAAGACAAGCAACGGTACGGTTGTCGGTAGGAGACCACGGAACTGACAAGGGTTCACTCCTTCGTAATGTTTACCAAAACGAAAGTTGCAATTCTAACTCCACACGCGCCCGATGCCAATACATATACAATGCCAGCACTACAACGTATAAAGTTGCTCCACCTTTTCCTTGAGTCCACCCATGGCGTACGGTACCGCATTTGTAACGTAAAGCTTGCAGCGTGTACGGACATAAAATACGAAGCTGAAATATTTAGGGTCCTGTGCTACAAAGCTCTCAGGAGCATGCAGAAGAAGTTTCTTCTATGGCGCCAAACCGGTTAGTGAGCGTGCATCTCATTTGTGACAAAACCGAAGATTGCACAAAGGGAAAAGGAAAACTTATGTAGGCTCATTAGAAGTAGACTTAATTTGCCCTCTAAAAAAGCATGTCAGTTACGTGCACCTAAACTTTCTGTCAGCACTACATGCAGATGCGTGCACACTTTTCATGAGTTGCAGCACATGTCTGATGGAACCATCGGCTGCTTACGTCACAACCTGACTACCCAAGTTCTGTGGACTGCAAGTCCTTGTTTTGCCCACCTAGGACATCCCAGCTACTATCAGCGTCCACGGCGCACGATGAACTTACTGTACGCTACCTAAATGTGCGGTACCGAGCGGGGGTGATTTGCAGTTTTCTGGAGGTTAATCCCACTGCCCTGCTGTTTGTAACAGCAACAACGGTTACAGGTTCTAAAGGTGACCTTCTTTTGGACAGCCTGACCTCACCTGTTCCGCTCCACAACAATGCGGCCGCAGCCTCCTCGCTTACTACCCCTTGCTTACCTAGCATGCAGATTCCTATCTAACTGAAGAAGGGAACTGCTAAAACGGCACCAGGGCAGCAGTATCCAAGGATTGCGCATCTGTTCCTTGGAAGCAGAACTGCCAACCCGATACTTGCTGCAGGTGTTGCACATTGAATGAACGCGCAAACGGTTCCACGTTACTACGTCAAGCCAGCAGTTTGCGGAAGCATGCCATGACGCCCAGTGTGCATGTGCATCCTTCTTTGCCCGTGCTAAACTAATGCGCCCGCACGTCACTTAACATCACACGGGTTTGGCGAATGTTGCTTACACGATCAATAAGCATTATAAGATGGCAACTACGTGAGGGTTATATTTACCTCCGTGCCCTTTGACGCATCCGTCCTTCAAACATTCCCCGCTGACTGCACCCAACGGCGACCACGAAGAACAACCTAGCTTCGTACGCATGTAGGCTAGCAACGTGACCTATGTGCGCAGTGGTAGGAGCCACTGACGATTGTATCGACAATCGCAAGTGCTGCGCACCTCAGTAAGCCCAAGCTACAAGCCTTTGCAGCCATCATCCACCAGCCAATACCCGCCGTCCGGGTCCACACTGCGAATGCACTCTTCTGTAGTGACTCACGTACTGCGGACTAGCGTATGGACTTATCATCCTCAAAATGTATTACCTTAAATGTAACACGCTGCCCGACGTCGCATATACCTAGGTTATTCTTAGCAAGCATAGTTACCCTCTGATCCAAAATAGCCCTACACAGTTACACTATTACCCGGCAGTGTTCCAGGATGTAGTGGGAATTTGCCTGGCAAGCGTTCTCCCTGTAAAAACCACAGATATCCGTTTAACAACACGGGGGATCATTCACAAATCCAGAAACTCATCAGATTCGAAGCATTCCATTGATTTCCACCTCCGATTAAACCCAACAAACAAAAACACACACAGAGTCATATTTACTGAAGCACACAACATGGCTACTTCCAAATACAGACATAAGCATTCTTTTAAGTGTCACACATACACTCCTATGCTATTTGTCAACATGTACTACTTTGCGCACTTGCCGCTCAAACGGGTCTGTAGTACCAGGAGTACGACCTTGATGATATGCCTCGCATTGACGAGAATAAACGAGTTATTTATTTATTTCTTCACTTATTTATGAAACCAGTAAAGCAGGTGGAACGCTCACTGAAACTTTCCTTCAAATGATTGGTCTCCTTTTCAACAAGCTTGTTGCTGTCGCATCGAAACAGCACTATGGGGCCTATTAACTGCGCCGCCCAGCTCAACACTCATGATATCCACTTGCGACTTAGGTATTAATAACATTCGCCGCCGCGAAGCTAAACGCAATCTATCAAAGGATGATAATGCGCACAGGATTGTGTATACAAATAACGCAGCATGTTACCTAATGCTCTTGTTCCTCCAGGTTACAGAAATGAATGTGAACGCAACGCTGCTGCATGTCACGCAAAATGTGCACGCAGCAAAGGCGGTCCTGGCCGTTGGAAACGCACTGGATATTGCGTTCCATTGCGCCATGCACTTGTCCACAACTAGCATTCGTGCACAATTTGCGTTAGGGAATAACTCAAGCATGTCGTTTAATGTCTTTAGTTAGCTGGCAGCAGAGCCTAAAAGTAACTCATATCAAGTTCAATGACGTCTACAAACCTATAATGCCACAGGATTTAACCCGTAAGTCACCTGCTAGGTTGTCCGCAAAATTCACTTTCCAGTACAGGCCCACCAAATCCCGCATTCGGGAAGGAACAAAAATAAGTACCAAAAATCCTTTCTTTCACGCATTTTTCCAGCGTATCATTCCGTCGCAATAGTTGTGTTATCGACTTTGCCCATGTGTCACCAGCAAGAAGATGACGCCGCTCTATGACATGCAACTCTCTGGAATGGTTCCACGAGTTTCAGTATTACTTTAACTGGACATCTGTTTAAATCTACATACGTTATTGTTCCTGGTTTATAATTTCTTTAATGCCTTAATCCTGCCAATTGATTTAGTACCTGTTTTGGATCCATTGTAAAAACGTGAACAAATTGATTATTTTTTTGTGATGCTGTTGTACACAGTCATCAGACCACATAGTTGGATTGCACCTGGAATCACCGAGGAATATACCATTTAATTATTTATTTATTTATTCATTGTTAAGCAAATACCATATTGTACCCGTACAAATGTCCATATGTATCCGCTGAAACAACTTCAGCACTTTAAATACCATGCTTTCTTGTTCA
Source organism: Dicrocoelium dendriticum (assembly GCA_944474145.2). Taxonomy (NCBI): domain Eukaryota; kingdom Metazoa; phylum Platyhelminthes; class Trematoda; order Plagiorchiida; family Dicrocoeliidae; genus Dicrocoelium; species Dicrocoelium dendriticum. The sequence continues at coordinate 69,018,665 of OX104069.1, read as the reverse complement.
CTTGTTATCTACAATTATTGGGTTACAACCAATGCTTGCCTACAGGAAGATTTGAGATTGCCGCAGACACGCGTATCCAATCTTGTAACCTCCTCCATACAAAACAACAATGAAACGAGCCAAGCAATTGTGAGGTAATACAAGTAGCAGTCAGAAAATAGCTGTATGTATAAACGATAATTACGGCTTTTCACGAGCATTTAATCTTTCGTTATGCACGCACTTGAATTGAATGCATTGGTACGGGCACACTTTTGAAAGCGTCTGTGTTACTTCCCTTTTGTAAGCAGCCACTGCATCTACTTTCTTACGAAAGCAATGTCACCGTTTCCAACTGAAAACATTTTACATCTTAAAGAAACGCTGATGTTTTACGATATGGTTCCTTAAAGGTATGTCGAAAGAACCTGGTGTCACGTACCAAGGCTGCTGTATCCAGAAGCGGGTAGTATATTAACCACCGTAGTGATTTAAAACCGATGCGTCCACCGATTGTTACGTAAGCTTCAACCTCATTCCCAACCTCTTTCACAATACAGCAAACTTACATGCATTAAAACGCGTTTGGTTTTCACCTATTTTCCAAGCAAATTGTGCACCGTAGCGGTTGTGAGATTTGTCTTATCCTCATCAACGACTTAACTTGTTTCTTTTTTGGTTACCGCAGTCATTTTGGATAGTTGATGCACTCACGATATACACCCAGCGGAGAATATTTTGCGTGTTACGGGACTACTTTTACACAACACTGAGAGTTCGACACGAGTCCACCACTTAAAACCTTTTGAACAGAGGTGTCAGTGTGTGGCTTAAGCTGGTTTTATCAACACGTGTAGGGAAAGATTGAAACAGGTTACCTGTGTCTATCGTTGGTTCTGAGACAGAGAAAAGCTTCAATCAGCTGTTCGGTTACCACCTGCGTGCTTTGGGGTTCTGTTGCATATAATACAGCTACAGTGGTCCACTAGGAAACCTGGTTTCGCGAGGACCCAAGCCATCTCCCCAACGATCGGGTGGTAAAGTAGTTGATAAAGGAGCTTTCTTCTGAGCTTTAGTATCCAATAAGTTTTGGATCCATTGAACATAGTCAAAAGTCCATTGCCCGCTGGTAGCGAATCCGAAGGTCCGCAGAATGGTAGCTTGTAATGTCAGTTACAAAATGTTTGGTATAGTGCTTATGGTGCCGTTTGCATGATGGAGGAGCAGATGCAACAAAACGGAGTAGTTGGCTGCCTCAACCATGCACTCCGTGGAAATTTGGGGGCTGTTGATTCTTGTTGTTGCTTGCAAACGTCTAGAGGTATCTTTCTAAATGCTTATAAGGGACTAGGATTTACCTAGCACCTCAGACTCTTGGACATACTAATTTCACAGCCTGTAGGTATTGAAGGAACCCATTGAGCGAACTTTAACACAAAGAACCGATTTCATGCTGGTTAATTTATAAATCCGCCGTGATGTGGGAAGCATATGAACTGCTATTTCCTCATAGCTTTGCTTCTTCGCTGCTTACAGTGTGGATTTCTACTGTGTACACGTGGTCGCTGCCATGTTTGTGTTGTAGGTGTGCAGTACAACGCATACGTTGCTGTGTGTCCAAATTGTTACACCCATGGCATTTTTCCATACCATGGGTTGTGGTATTCATGTTTCTGAGTGAAATAAGTTCCATCAGAGCTGTTGGGATGAAAGACGTAGCAAATCCTTGCATGACGTGTTGACGATCCAATGAGTGAGGAGATCTGAACTCTCCAATAGACGTAGTTTCTTGTTTTATCTTAACTTTCAGTTTTGCTTACAAAAATCACGCGTTCTTCTAAGCACCATCTACTAGGCTCAGGCATGATAAGCTGGGCCGTCATGGCACCTACATCCAGCTCGCTGCCACGTGTTATTCCCTTGGACCTTGCGTTTAATGTGACATGCTGCTGGATAATTGTGAAATGTTAGCCATGGAGTGAACTTATTTAGGAGGTTAAATTTAAGCATGTCAGTTTTCAACATCACGGGTGAACTGCGGTATGCCCAAAGCCCGATTAGCCAACTTTGCATTTCTCTCCAGGCTTAACTGACCGTACGACATGCTTCACATTTTAAACGGGAATTTCGCTAACCGTGTTGTAACAAATCTCAAGGGAATGAAGCACATTTTATAGTAGCAACAGCGCGCTATGAGACCCAACATTACGATGGTTGTAGGCAGCCCCGTTAGCCCTGCTGTACGGCCACATATCACCTTGAGACATGTTTACGTTCAGTCAAAAGGCAAAAAATTACTATGAAAATTAATAGCGTGATCTGTCAAGATAGGCCGTTAAATAAGATTTTGCATTGCTTGCGTCTCAGTGGTTTGCTTAAATGGCGTTAATTTGTAAGAAAATCGTAAGCACTCAATGCCAGTGTCCACTGAAGCTCCGGAAACTCCTTTCAAAAAATTTGGTAGACGACCGGTTAAAGCATTTATGATGCGCCTAGCAGGTATCGAGGCCAATTAGGAAAATCGGTTGAGTTTTAACATCAGGCGTCCGAAGAACAACATTATTCCTAAATACCTCACAGTTATACCTCCGGATTCTTCGTACACCTCGGCAGGAATAGCACTCAGAGCAGACAATGCATTTCTGAGACAAATAATCCGCCTAACAACTAGACGTTTGGGTGACATCCGCAGCCATGCGAGTCAGCTGGGCTTGGATTTACAGACTGCGGTGGCACAGACTGATTATGACAGACCTTGCAATATGGCCTCCGAAGTTAATGCAGCAATAGGACGGGAATCAAAGGAAGGAAAAATACGTAAGTTTGAACACTTGATGGCTGCACAAAATAAGGTCGATTGTCGTATTGATCAGCATGTGCCTAATAGCAACTATTGTAGAGTTATTAGCATGTCAGATAGGGCGTCAAGTGTAACAGCGCGTAGAGTTTTAGAAAAGGGTTTAAATTTTAATATCGGTAACTCCAAACTAAAGGCAGAAGATGTAATTCCTGGAGTTGAACCCGTTATGACTAGATTGCCACTTGAATATGCTGAGGACATCCAGGCCAAATTAGCAAATATAATTAGATTGCAACAGCCGGTAGAATCGAAGCTTGCCCCAGCTGAACACATAGCGGTACAGACCCTGAAAGTGGATACCAGTATTGTCAGTACAAGAGCGGATAAAGGTAAAGTAGCAGTGCTAATGAATATAACAGATTGTTTAGAAAAGGTGAAGAAGCAGTTGACCACGGGACCATACAAAGCAGTGGAGCAGAAATCCATTACATGCGTAAGGAATTAGAAAAAATCAGCTGTTGCTAGTTACCTAAGGACCGTGAAGGAAAGCTTAGGTAAGTGCAAGTGGTGCAGCCTTTACCCGAAGTCGGCTATTTCATCCAGAACTTACGGTCACCCAAACATACACCAGCCCAAGGTCCCCTTGCGACCCATAGTGGATTGTATAGGCACCCACACACATGAACTCGCGAGATATCTGGCGAGCCTGCTGCAACCCCTAACAGGGAGAACGAACACATTTGTAATAGCTCGCATGAGCTTGCAGGAATGGTGCAAGGAGTAAGCATCGAACAAGAGGAATTGATGGATAGATTCGATGTTGCCTCTTTGTTCACGAATTTACCCAAGGAGGATGAGTTACCATTAGCGAAAGATTGCTTGATAGGGGACAGCAGCTTAGCGGACAGAACAAAGCTGACAATAGACCATTTGCTCGAGGGGATAGCTTTGTGTCTCGACATGACTTATTTCACATTCCAGTCTAGAACGTAAACTCAAGTACAGTGTCTGGCAATAGGATCACCAATATCCCTGTAGTAGTTAGTCAAAGGTACATGGCAGTGTTTGAAACGAAAACATTGCCAAATTTCCGTGGTGCCATGAAAGTATGGTGGCGCTACGTAGATGACACTGTTGCGATTATAAAAAGAGATAAAAAGGATGAAATTTTAAACTATTTGAGCACCATGGACAATGCGGTAATTTTCACCATGAAACGTGAGGGGTAGAGCGGTACGCTTCCGTTCCTTGATTGTCTGGTACATGGGAAGGAAGGAACGTTAAAAAGGCCGACGTATCGCAAACCAATGCACACAGTTGGGGTACATAGCTATAGTTCAAACCACCCGAAGCACGTGTACGCAGGAACCGATTCAGCCAAGTTACGTTCATTCCCGCTGAGTAGGTCGGTCAGAGGCTTCCTGAGCTGAGCGCAGCGCGGAACGAAGCGTCGATAGTAGTTGACCCAAGCACAACTTCGACGGAGGTGCTTGAACGAAGTCGGAATTGGAAGGTTTTGATTGCTTGGATCTTATCAGGAAGGACTTCGATACGAGATAGGGAAAAGATGTGGCCTAGGAATTCTACCGTTTATTTGCCGAGTTCACACTTAGTCGGGTTGACTGTGACACCGTGCTGGGTCAAGCGCTGGAAGAGTTAGTAGATGCTCGAGGTGCTCTTGTTCCGAGGAACTGGCGACTAAAATACCATCGAGGTAAAATTAAGCAAAGTCTAGGCCACGTGTGACATAGTGGATGAGGCGTCGATAGGTTTGTGTAGCGCCGCACAGTCTAAATGGCATTCTTAAAATGCAAACGGGCCGAAAAGTGATGACGGCTGTTTTAGGAATCTCATTGTCTTCCACAGGTAGCTGGTGCTAGGTATGAACCAGTTCGAGCTTGCTAAAGCTTCGCTTACCTGTGAGGCACGCGGTGGGGTCCTAAATGTGTGAAATGGGATACCTATCTGTGACGGTTAGCCGATTATGTGTGCGGTAACCACCGCAAGGGCGCCTGGCACCAGATTCCTTGGGGACCATCTGCAGGGGCGAGGACAAAAGGCAGTCGGAAGGGCAGCGTATTCCAAGTTCAAGCATGTGCGCAAACTTGGCCCTAGCCTCCTTTAATTTCTCGGGCGATAGTCGGCGTGGACGGCATGACACAGGTGGATCATTCGTCCGTATATGGTGCGTCATTTGGACTGCAACGGGAAAAGCTGCGTTCATTGGCTGGACGAGCTTTTTAATACTGAGAAAGAGGTTGGCGTATTCTGCCGTGGTCTGGGGAATTGCATATACCGGAGATATAGATGCGATATCGACAGTGATGCTATGTACACTGAGTTTCGTTGCAGTGTTGCCTATTATCTGGCGTTTTGCATTGACCAAGTTGTCGAACTGCCTGAGCAACTCAACGCCAATTATGTCAAAGGGGATTGCAGCTACGGTGAATACCCAGAGGAACGTGCGCCAAAGACCTAGGTGCAGGGTAAGCAACCGATGACCGTACGTGGCTATAGGCGTGCCATAGGCGGCACTGAGGCTTGTCGACAACGAAGCGTGAGGCTTATATGGCATAGGGGAATAACCCTGACATCCGCCCGGGTAGCAACTAAGAACTGAGGCTTGGCATCCTAATCCCTAATGTAAATGAGACGACTTTAGGCTTTGCCGAAGTTCGTAGCCATTACAGCCCGGCGTGTCGCATCATCTATGGCCAGAGTAGCTACACAGCTGTAGCCAGTAACGGGTTTTATTATAGAAACGGGAGTGGTTAACGCCGAAACCTGTGGCAGCAGGTTTTGTTTGACGGGGCGATGACCCAGAGCAGTTGCGGTGCTTACGGTTTAATGTAAGTTCCTCGATCTGGCGCTGAAGCGACGCTACATGCGATGATAATTCGTCTATTGCCAACGTCTGGCTAGTCGCGTGTGTCGGTGTAGTTGCGACAGCACAAAGCTGCTTAGGTGCTTTGATTTCAGCTTCTGGCTGCTGCCGTACGATGACGCGGTCTGTTAGATCTGCAATTGTTTTGACTAACAGGTCACTTTCTGCTGCAAGGATAACCTGAGTGCTTTTAGGAAGTTGTTGCATCCACATCTCGTGGCGAATCCATACGTCCAGGTGGGACGTGCCGATGCACAGTTGTATTTTGCGCAACAAGGCTGAGGGCATCATACCTCCTAGTTGCGGATCCCTAAACAGTTGCTGCAGTTGGACCTTGTCAGATGGTGTGGTTCGCTGAATAACAACCTGTTTAAGAGCCTCGTGTTTCATTACTAGAGGGGCAAAATGTGATGTCTCTAACCTGAGAGGATATACGCTGGGGAAGACGAGGTTTATTAGCTGATGGTACATGGAGAAATCAGAGGAAATCCTAGGAATATAAAAATGGGATTCTAAGTACAGACCATTAATGAAGGATCATTCGCTCAAAAAAGGAGGGGCTAAGGCAACAGAATCGACTATGGCAGGCTCAAAGACGTTAACCGCGCATGGAGACCGCTTATTCTCCAGATAAGTTATTTCAACATGCAGATAAAAATTGCGGTAAGTAGGAAAACAACATGAGCACACGTACTGAATCACAAAATCACTGGAACGAGCTCACCAGGATAAAAACACAAAATGGCGGAAACGTGTTGCAGACAGGGGTCACCAATTGTTGGGCGGAGCATGGGATACTAGTCTGTAAGCAAGGACAAGTAAGACGTGTCAAATAGGAGACAGTATAAAAGTCGGAAGCGACTGAACCCGACGTATATGGCGCAGGCTAAAAAATTAGGAAGCGACTCGGCCAGAGCGAAAAGCATTGCGGCTAGGTACTCACCAAAAGGCATTGTGTCAACGAATGTGCAGTCAGTAAAACAAAGGGACGTTCTGAAGGTTAAACAGCCGTAAAATCCAAGGTTGCAATTTAATGAAAGCGTGTTTTCCGGAACACTACAGAATTTTGTCCTGCAACTGTACAACTAATACTACACAATGCTGCTGATTAAGAGAGACTTCCATCGGAGCTTTTCAAATATGAGGGCTCGGTTATAATTATAAATAACTAACTAAATAGATTGGTAAATTTCTAGACTGACTAGAGGCTGCAACCTTAAGTGTTCAGAGCAATCTCTACATTAATTCTATGCTCTTGCGTAGAAGTAGGTCAAATAGGATTATGTGTTCCTTGATGGCAATTACAAATGCATTGGTACTGTTTGATGTACAGCAGCTGGGTCGTAGGCGCCCACTTTAAAATTCTTCTGGTTCCTTCGGGTTATATGGAACTCCTTGTTCTTTTGTTGTAAAAGTTGGGCAGAGCCGTAGTTGTGCCGGTTTTCGTTGGTACAGGACCAATTCACCACAGCTTCACTTAAAATATATTGGGCACTTCTGGCCCGCTAGGTCACCACAATTATTGATGCGCACCTAAAAGAAATGAGTGCCAAACTTATAAGGGATACGAAAAGTTAAAAATACTTTCAAAAATGTAGAGAAAAATGGATTTGTTAAATAACATTTTAAGGCGCCGTGCTTCACCAGAAAAATACAACTTAACAAAAATATAGCCAAAATATTCTTGCGCTGTTGTTGATTTCTGGCGTTGAATTTTAATATGAGTACACCCCAGAAAAAAGATATACCTTTTCTAAGGCTAGAACATTGCTTAACGTAGCACAAGCATAAGCTGCTGGTGACAAGTTTTAACCGCTGTTTACAGTAGAAGTAAAAACAATGCAATAAGTACGGTGCGTTGCGAGTTAATTGCAATTAAGTGGTGGCCTACGAAAAACGCCATTATTCTTTTCCGTTAAAATTGATTATTTGCTTTGCAAACTGATAATGATACAAGGTGAGATAGAGAGTATCCGCAACTAGCAATGGCATTGGGGTGGAGCCTTCTAGTGGCTAGTGGATAGCTGAAGTGTCGTGGATAAATCAACGGACTGCAAATGAATGTGAGCCGACAGTCAAGAAGAATGAAGGTTGGGGATGAACGTGGGTGGCACTTAGCAAGCTCCAGGTATGCAGAGAGATACGTGGAGCCCTCGACCACTAGTTGCTACTAAGTAGAAGTGCTGAGGTGAAGAGGATCGACAGAAAATGGCGCTACGAGAAACTTTCAATGGCCTGATGTAGCCATTACATTATACACTTGGGTCACTAGTGGATTCCTACAGTGTCACAGAACACATCAACACGCCAGTGAGGGTAAGTGATACATACAATCTGAGTGATTACAGGATGTGGAAACAAGGAATGTCTCCTAGTAGCTCCAGATAAGCTCAAAGATATATGGAGCGTACAATGAGTCTCTGCATTAAACGTAATGAAGATAAGAACGAAGGATACTTGTGCTAGTGGAGAGAACCAGTGAACAGCAACGGCATTCTATTAAGCGTTCTAGCTTTTCCACTGGATACTTGCAGTGACAGTAGAAGCCAACAAACCAGTGAAGGTGTGTGATGCTAACAATTCAAGAGAGTAAGTTGGAGAGATACGGAGTGGCTCCTATCACAAAGATGTATACTACCTATAATGACTAGCTGCAGCTGGAAAGTGGTGACGTAGGTAACGCGAAGAACTGGTACTGATGCAAGGCGAGATAGAGCGTATCCACGACTTACAATTGCATTGGGGCAAAGCCTTCTATTGGCTAGTGGATACCTTATGTGTCCCAGAATAATTCAGCGGACAGCAATGGATGTGACGCAAGCAGTCACGAAGCATGAATGTTGGGAATAAAAGAGGGCGGCGCTTAGCAATCTCCGGATATGCGTAGAGATGCACAGAGCCCTCGACCACCAGTTGCTACTAAGTAGAAGTGCTGAGGTGAAGAGGATCGACAGAAAATGGCGCTACGAGAAACTTTCATTGGCCTGATGTAGCCATTCCATTAGACACTTTGGTCACGGGCGGATTCCTACAGTGTTTGTGAATACATCAACCAACCAGCGAAGGTAAGTGATACAGACATTCTAAGAGATTACAGGAGGAGGAAACGAGGAATGTCTCCTAGTAGCTCCGAGGTAAAGAGGATCGACGGAAAATTGCGCTACGGAAACTTTCGGTGGTCATATGTAACCTTTCCATTATGCAGTTTGGTCACTAGTATTTTGGTCTCCCAGTAGCTTCTTGGGTTAAAGGAATCGGTTGATTAGATATGTAGTGCCTGGATCAGTTAGTTCTCCATAGTATGCATGCAGACAGAAAGCAAGCGACTGGTCAGATGAGATTAGATTAATGTAAGGGACAGACCAGTCTGTCTAGTTAAAGAAATGCAATCCGATGGAAGACGGAATGAAGACAGCGAAGTAAGGGAAGAACGGGGTCAGTGGAGAAAGATTTACTGATTAGGCGTAGCGAAGCCAACGAGGCTCTGTAGGGTAATGTGGTCTGTGTATTTAATCATCTTAATATTGGCCGGTAACAGCACAATAGTCAGAGGTCAGAAAACATGAGCCGAAATACACGAGGCTGTATTAGCCGGAGTATTGCGATTTAATAGTGAAGTTGGGAAGAAAAATAGAGAGCGTCAGCAGAAATGGAAATGTTAGATGTAGAAGAGTTTGAATTGGTTAGTTAGATATAAGCACAAAGGGGTGGGAAAAATAAGGTTAGCACACAGCTCTGGGTTCCTGATAGAGTGAGGGGAACAACTAGGGAGGGGAACAGTGTTCAGTCTTCAGATCAATGACCGGTACCGTCACAATATTACGAGAGGGTCAGCAGAACTGGACAGATTAGAGATAGAGGTGGCTGTGTTAGAAAGGAATGAGCAGGGCCAGCAGACTCTCGTGAAGAGGGGGCATAGCCAGATGTCTACAAATTCGTAACCGTAGTCTGGAGTAAGTCAAAAAGAGGCAGGCCAGTCAAATGAGACTAGGACAGAGCAGGGCACGGACAAGTGACCGTCCGATAGAAGAAGAATTAAGAGCGAAGTGCATAATAAGGAGAGGACAGGGTCATTTTGTAAGGAACCTTATTGGTGCTGCGTGTGTAGAGCAGCAAGCTCTTGGCGCGTTGAGATTATTCCACACCGTTAGCGCTTTGTATGGAATTCTATATGTGATCAGGGCCGTTCTCCCATAGCTCGTCCTCAGGGATGCAGATGCCCAAGATGTCTGCTACCGTGGGGACATTTAGTAATCTATTTATGGCCGCGGAGAATTGCAGGATACTATTAGAAGCTCTGATGGTTTCTGGTAACTTATTCCATACATGTGCATATCTATAGAGGAAGAAGTTAAAGCGTATGGAGCAACGCGTTTTGGGCAGTGAGAATGAGTATGGCTTTTTGCGTAGAGGATAGCGTGTGTCGCCCAGCGGTTGAAAATATCTTTCAATACTTGAGTCCGATGTTTTGATTAGCTTATACAGAAAAACTAGGTTGGCTTTAAGTCTCCGCAGCCAAAGTGGATCAAGACCAAGCTGCTTGCAGCGGCTTTGATAACTGAGCGTTGTTGATCCTAGAAGGCGCTTAGTGAACGAACGCTGCACTTTCTCGATGACCATCCTATCACATTTGCGTGAATTAGTAACCACTATGGAGCAGTACTCTACAATAGGTCGAGCACACAACTTGTAGAGCGTGAGTCGCGACTCTAACAGGCTCATTGACTTCAGTATATAGCCAACGATAGACCTGGCTTTTGCAGAGCTATAACTCGCTTGTTCCGCAAAATTTAGTGAGCTTGAGTAGTGCACACCGAGATCGCGCACGGTAACGCTGTTATCTAGTGGTATTCCGTTAAGAGTTAACATATTGGGCGGTATAGAGCACCGGTAGGAAAGGACGTTACATTTGCTTGGTGAGAACTCTAGTTTCCACAGGTCACACCATGCTTTAAGAGCGCCGAGATCTCTTTGAATGCTGGAGAGGCCATCGCTTAGGCAGCTAGGATCAAATGAGAATACCACTTTTATATCGTCAGCAAAGAGGTAGGGAGTGCCATATTGGATGACCTGGAATACATCATTGATGTAGAGTAAAAACAGCAAAGGACCTAGGACGCTGCCTTGGAACACTCCGCTGGTTACGGAGGCCCTCTTAGAAAAGACATCACCCAGCAGCACTGACTGCGTTCGGCTAGAAAGGTAAGAAGAGAACCAAGCATGGAGACGGCCGGAAACACCGAATGCAGCCAATTTTGCTAACAATCCATTGTGTGGAACCCGGTCAAATGCTTTTTTCATATCAAGGAATATGATGACCAGCGCTCGACCCAGGTCTATGGCGTGTGTTACGTTGTTTAAGAATTCAAACTGGCAAGTTTGACAAGATTTAGAAGGCAGAAATCCGTGTTGGGACCTATTAATGAGGTTGCGTTGCAATAGAAAACGAAGCATCCCGTCCTTTATTATTTTTTCCATGAGTCTCGACGCAATGGGTGTGTGGCTAATAGGACGGTAATTGTCAATATTTTGTCGGCAGCCTCCTTTGTGTCTTGGTATGATGGTTGCGTGTTTCCACATAGACGGGTATTGTCCACTCTTCATAGAGAGGGTGAAGATATTGAGGAGAAGGACTGGAATATCCGATCCACCAAGTATTAATACGGAAGATGGTACACCATCCGGACCTGGAAAGTGGGACATTTTCAAGGTTGATGAGTACTGCGGAACACATGGACTGGTCATTACCTTTGAATGACGGTGTTGAAGTGTGTTAGGAGGTGCTGAAGCAAAACCTTGTTCAGTTGCTAGACCAGTTTGCTCCTTTAACTCCAATAAAATGTTGGAAGAGGCCGCCATGGATGGACAGCGAATATGTTGTCTTGTCGAGGCGACGTGCAAAATTGTGGAAGAGGTTCAAACAAACTCATAGCGCTGAAGGTTACACAGCTTACAAAACACAAAGAAACTGTTGCAATTCAGTGAAACTACAGAAGCGTGCGGCTTATGAAACACGCTTATCAGCAGATGCGAAGGAGGCACCCAAAAAGGTTTTTGCATACATCAAGCGCAAGCTTAAGCCAACTGATGAGTTGCCTGCTTTGGAAAATTCGCTTGGTGCACTGTTGACCGCCGACAAGGACCGAGCTATCGCACTTGCTTCATATTTCGAGGCAGTGTTCGACTCAGCTTCTCCAGCATTTCAGTGTACCCAAGTCGACGCCAATCTGGATACAGTATCCTGTTCAGAGGACCAAGTAAGGGGATTGCTTGCTAATCTATACTGCTCCAAACCGCCAGGACCTGATGGCTTGCATCCACTACTTCTCAAAAGACTGGCACCTGTTATTGCACCTGCAGTGACGGAATTGTTCGAGGCCCCTTTGACACATTGAACGTCCCACGTGAATGGAAGCAAGCGATCGTACGGCCCTTCCCGAAAGGAGGAAACAGAAGCAGAGTAGAGAACTATAGACCGATTTGCCTGACACCAGTGCTGGCCAAATTGCTGGAGAAAGTGGTCAAGAAGGCGCTGCTTGAGTTCGCAGAATCACACGGTGTGCTTACATCAGTTCAACATGGTTTCCTAAGAGGACGGTCTTGTACCACGAATCTTCTGACTTCCCGACACAGTTGGATTGAAGCAGTTAATGAGGGTAGGAGCGTTGATGCCTTGCTGATTGACTTTAGCAAAGCATTTGATAGAGTGAATCACTTTATCTTGCTATCTAAACTCAACAGTTATGGCGTGGGTGGAAAATTGCTGAAATGGATTCAGTCTTTTCTGGACAAGCGGCAGTGGTGCGTCCAGGTCAATGACTACCGAACGAAATGGTGTACTGCCTCTAGTGGTGTGCCACAGGGCACAGTACTTGGCCCAACGCTTTTTCTGTTTCATATCAACGACTTACCAGGACGTTTGACATCTACTTGCGCGCTGTTCGCAGATGATTTGAAAGTTTGGAGGGAAATATCTACCCCCGTCGATAAAGATATACTGCAAAGTGATCTCGATACAATCTCCTCATAGGCATCAACCAACTACCTTCCACTGAATGCTGAAAAGTCCGAATTGCTCCGCATTGGCAAGTGCCGTCGGGACAGAACTTACAGTGTCGGTGGACGTCTACTGTGCTCGGTTGCGACGGTTAGAGATCTAGGAGTACTATCCCGACGGGACTTAAAATCGTCAGACAATACGCACAAGGTCTACTGTTCCAGCCTTCGCATGTTTTGGTCATTAAAGCGGACCTTCCACGTTTGGTCGGAGGAAATTGCTGTCAGGCTATACGTCTCCATGGTGCGCCCGCTTTTAGAGTACGGGGCACCGGCCTATTATACAAGTACAAAAGGTGAGATGAGAAAACTGGAAAAAGTCCAGCACCTAGTCACCCGCCTGATCCCCACGCTCCGTGGCTTATCTTACCATCAGGGGTGCCACAAGTTACGTCTCCACACACTAGTATACAGGAGATTACGAATTGACCTCATTACAACGTTTAGAATCCTTCACTTAAAACATTTTCCTCACCTGCGACATATGTTCTGTATTGTGGATGCACCTAGTACCCGAGGGCATTCTTACAAGCTGGAAGTTCCACGTATGGACAATGTCACTCATATTCACTGTTTCGCGCGACGTGTGATACATTTCTGGAACTGGTTGCCCAGTTCCGTTATTCTTTCTGATTCAGTGCAGTGTTTCAAACGAAGCATTGACAAACATTTTTCAGACTTGTGTTTCGATGCAGGCGCCATGTTTGACCTCCTTTCGGCGCGTGGTTATGTCACGGCTACACTAGCAACCCTAAAAGACCAAGACACGTAGTGCTTTCTTTGTGCTTATATATCCGTATTTTGTTTGCTTATTACTAAATGACTATTGATGTGCATTCACACAGACCCATATTCGGCATGGGTCATTTTTGCTTTACTTATGATGGAGATCACATAGATTCCTATCTTATTCTCCTAATAAATTGATTCTGATTCTGATTCAAGGAGCAAAGTGCTCGTTTGATGCTGTTTAAGTCAAAGTCAATGGTTTGTATTTGATCTTCAGTAAACTTGTGAATCGTAGTTGGCGATGCCGAGTCATTGCTGGTGAAGGAGTTACAGAAGTGAGTGTTAATGCGGTCGCAGAGCTCGACCGCATCAGTAACTATAGTTTTATCAGGAAGTAGAAGGGTAGTGATCGTTATATCTCTGCTGCCACCCCGCTGCTTCATTAGTCGAATAAGAGATTTTGCCTTGTTATCAGTACAAAGCGCTGCGTGCTCAGCTAATGTGCGAGCATTGCTTTGTATAGTTCTCCAGGCGATTAGTAACTCATTCATTCGGACGATTAGATAAAAGTCTTTAGTCTTGCTGTAGCGGCAGCGCATTTTCTTAAGCCTAGTAGCTAGTTTGCGTGTAGAAGCATCATCAAGAGTCTGCCGCCTTCTTGGCTTCCTCTGTTGGGGGGCAAGGACGTCTAAGCAGTTAGTGAGGTTATTGTAAAGCTCCCTGATCGCAGTATCTATATTATCTGAGAGGAAGAAATCGTCCCAGGGTGATGCTCGGAGAAGGGATGAAAATGTTACCCAGTTGATGCGCTGCAAGGGGCGTGATACCTCATACTTGTTATCCTCCTGGTAAGGGAATTTAGGCAGTGCAAAAGAGAGCTTCACCACGTTGTGGTCGCTGCCCGGTATGTTGTCTAACACGCTGGCGCATGCATGGGAAATGCCGTTGGTGAATATTAGGTCCAGTATGTTAGATTGTCTAGTCGGTGTGTTCACATGCTGAGTCCAGTCATGTGTGAAAATAGTGTCTACCAGGGCTCTATATTTGGGTGGGGCTGTCTGATTAAGCCACGAGACATGAGGCATATTAAAATCTCCAGCAATAATTTTATGGCGCGCAGGAAGAAATGAGATTTCCTGGAAGAGCTTGAGCATTTTGTCAACGCTAACACAAGAGGAGTGCGGTGGGTTGTATAAACAGCCTATCAAGAGGTCAAATGGACCTCCAGCGGCCTGAATCCATACTGAGTCTTCTGAATTACCAAGGGATACGGTTTGGAAAGATGTTGCATGAAACTCGTTCTTGACGTATATGAGACATCCGCCACCTCGGTGGTTGGCGCGTCCACTACAGAAAATAGTGTACCCTGGGATGTGTAGTGGTGTGTCAGATTCATCGGCCGAATGCCATGTTTCTGTGACCAGCACCAGATGCGGGCGTGATAGAAGAATGAGGGGGCCTATGAGGTGCATTTTATTTTTAATCGATCGTGCATTGAGGAGGAAGAGTGAATACGTGTAGTAAGCACAGCGTCCTGTCGTCTGGTCGGCAGCTTCTGCAGTGGTGTCGCAACTGGGTAGTTCGAAAGCGCTTGGAATAGGTGAGTTAAGTGCAGCGGATATGAGTGCCGGGGGCGGCGGATTGTTACGCTGTAGGCAGTCAGCCGCTGACGGGTCACTTGTCAGTTTGAGGTCCAAGGGGGTTACGCGTAGGGCTGGAGCCAACCGTTTTGGGTTGACTGCAGTGTATAAATGAGTCTCTGTAGGTGATGCAGAGCAGGGGCGAGTTCTTGAAGAACTTGGCTTGGTGGACCACACCCTGAAGGACTCCATAAAAAAGGGGCAGCAGTAGGTGTAGCACTTCTTGGCGACCAGACATTCTGCAGGAGTCCTGATGTGTGAGAGCGGTTGGTCGAAGTTGATGGAGCTGTGGTGTTCATGTTGAATGTCGAGTTGTCAATAGCAGCACACTGTTGTCTTCGGTTAGGCGCCGGATATCCGTTTGTTTTGAACTGATGTTGATAAGTTGGAGTTTGAGCAATGTGATTTGTTGATTCGAGTAAATATGGTTTTCTGAATGAATGACTAGATCTTGTCGGAGCAGCAACCAAGGGTTGCGCTTGGTAAACAAGAGCAGAAGGCGTAATAGGCACTGGTTGTAGTTGCTTGGGTATTGGTTTGACACGGTGGGTGGTGTAACGGGGTTTGTTGCGAATTTGTAAGTGCTTTATTGGGTTTGGGGTGTCAAGTAGGTAGTTCCGACGATAAGACTGTGCTTGGTTGACAATGGACTTCGGTCCAGAATGGGTAATTGGAGGTTCTGTTGTATGCTGGCGAGCCATCTGGTGGCGTGGTATTACTGGTACCGGCAGTGAGTATCCTTTAGCCATATCGGGACGCCTGGGTATAGTGCTTTTGTTGTACTGATAGAGATTCGATGGGAGACGATGAGGGAGAGCTGTGGAACACCGTTGTTTTGAGCTGTTGGTCGCTGGCGTCTTGTCAATATAGAGTTGCGTGGGGTCATCGGCAACGCTGGCTAATGGAGTGTATACTGATAGAAAGCCCACACTCTCTAGTTCAGATTCCATGTCACGCAAGCCAGACATATCAACAGCCTGAGTACTGTATTCAGTCGTATCTACATCAACAGTCGAGTTTGCAGCTGATGTTACGGACTTCGCATCGGTTCCTTTTGATTGATTTTTTTCCTCTGAAGGCGTTTTTACATCGCGGTAAGTTAGTCGCTGTGAGGAATCAAGGTCAACTTCACAAAGGGTCAAGGAAGAAGCCGTATAGGTTGGATTTTGTTGCGCGTTTCTGAGTTGGGGTTCTGTGGATGATGTCGCTCGAGTTTCTTTCTTCTGAGAAACTGAACTAGTAGGCAAATTTGATCTTTGCAGCGGGGTTCTGTCCGGTTTAATCAGTATACGCCCGAGATTCGAGTGCTGATTCAAAACATATCGGGCGTCAAGGAATCTTTTAGCCAGCACGGGCTGCTAAATTTCAGGACTATTGGGCAAGATCGGCCAGGGATCTTACGTAGGCGGGTAGCTGAACAGCAATCGTGTGGTAGTCTACAATCATTGAGAAGAGTACGCATCACCTTTTTAAGCGGTACCTTGTCAGGTACATTGAATACAACCGCGTTATTGGCACGACGAATGCGTTCACTGACCTCGTACGTAACGCTATTCAATATTTCACTTGCAGCTAGCATATCAGGCTGGCTAGCCAAAGTTTGGAGGTTGCCCAGGTTGACCAAAGGCATGACCTTATTTAGTAGCGTCGCAAGCGATGTAAACTCTTCTTTCAGTGAGTTTGCCTGTCGTTCGAGAACATGAAGTTTGTGCAGAGCATCTGCTAGCGGATCTACGAGCACGACTTTGCAATCTCGTAATTGAGATGGGCTTGCCACACTGACGTCACGGGCAGCTTGTTCAAGTGTTTTCTTTTTGTCGGGTTTGGGTGACAGACGTTTTTTCACCATGTTAAGAATAATCAGTAAAAACTGGAGTAAACCGGTGGAGTAAAACGGTGAACACGCGACGCGAAAAAATGACTTTTGGAAAACGGCTTGGACAGAGGTCCAAAAACAGCAAGACAGAGGTAGCAGCTAATATGTGTTACTTTGGAGTAACACAGACCGAACCAGAACGTAGCGATATACAGTTCAAAGAACAGCGGGACAACACGTAACAAAAACGAACCGTTTCAAGGTCACCAAGGTCACCAATCCAACTAGTTTCCAACTAGTTTCGAAGATATTGAATCCCGAAACTCACTCATTCAAGCACACGCTACCACGTATTGAAAGAATTCGTTTACTCAGCCGCTACGGAATATCCGAACGACCGTCCCCTTGACAACGTATGAATGGAGTTCTTGGATAGGCTCAGCAACCCAGTCAAACGAGCGTCAGAGACCAATCCCCTCAATGGCGCAAACCTGGCCAGTTCTAAGGAGCAGGACACATAATAACTTGAAGACAAAAGGAGCAGCCTGGCGCGTCTACAATTATAACCCTGACTCAGGGAATTGGGGCGATTTCCTGACCCATCGCAACCACTGCACTAAACTTGTCCTTGAGGAATAATTAACTTACCAACGGTGTCTAGCCATAAGTTCTTGGCAAACAATAATCTCTTATATAGACTTGGCAACCAAGTTCGTAAAGTTAGGCATGGCTTCCCTACACTTTACCTGACAAGAGGTAGCCTACAAAGCTCGGAAGAAGCTGCTAATGTCCTGCGGCTACAATACGCTTTACTTTTCGAACTCGCAACCACAGCTTGCCCCATAAGGTCATGCAAACTACCGGCTCCATTGTTTACAAATATATTATTAGACCCATCATGTGTGCTAATGAAGCCACTTTTACTGCGCGATCATAGCTCTCCGGGAGCCGAAAATACCCGCCCGAAGCCTCTGAAGGCTGTGACTACCAAATTGGCAGAACCACTGTCACAGATTTTCTAAAGGTACTTTGGTGAACAAAACTCCCATTGTGTGGCAGCACTATCTCCGCAAACTTTAAAGTCGGTAGCCTTTCAGGGCCCGTTACTCATCGCCCAATGACTATCCCCCTTTTCTCGCAGTTAATGGAAGCGGTCGTCACTGAGACCATCATGGACTACCGGAAAAAGGCAACACCTTGGCATCGAGCAACATTGTACCCGTCAATACCGGTCATGCACCGCCAAGCCACTGATTGCACGAGGTCGTTGGGCGGATGTGGCTGATGATGACATAGTAAGTAACGTCATCTGACTGGACTACTTCTACGTTTTCGAGCGCCTGGATCAGTGCATCGTACTTCACCTGCTACAGTGCTACAGCATTGGAGATCCCGTGATTGGTTGGACTGGAAAGTTTCTACACCAACGGAAGATTCAAATATGCTTCAGGGGATCACTCTTTAACCCGACTGAGGTGAAATGTTGTCAACCACAATGCGCAATGCGGGAGCGCACTGAGTTAAAGTGAGCCACCTGAGTCACCAGCCAATGAGCGCATAACTGCTTGGAGACCACCTCTTGCAGAAAGCATCCCAGGAGCTTGACCTGGTTGTACTGGTACAGGAACATTTCGGGTGTTCAAGAATCAGTGAAGGCGACGAGAACCGGCAATCGGCGCTCCGATCTGATTGGCAGTGATTTCGGTCCGCTAAAACCCACAAGCTTTCCCTAAATGCCTTAAGCCGCTCTGCGACCGCAAGTGGAATAGGCTATCCAGGTGCGGCAGCCGTGGCAGAAACAGTCTCTCGTCGCTCTCGAGACTTCTCAACGTATAACAATCAAAACCGTCAGCTGCTCTTTTATCTGCCCTAGCAGCTAAAGCTGAACTCTATTTGTATGTCCAGCAGCCAATATAAGCTTTGGCTGAGGGACCGTATAATGATTTAACAGATTCAGAACAACCCAATCAACATATGCCGCCAGCGGCTGCAACTGAACCACAACACAACTCTGAGGTCAGCTGCTGAAACTGACAATAGTGCGTAGCCAGCTTAAATGCCGTTGAAATTTCTTTTCTTTCGGCGTATGCCAAAATTAGTACTCCCCTCCTAATTTTGTCGTCACTGCAGTTAATCTGGCGATATTTAAGAAACGAGTTGGCGGTGCGTTGACTTTTTAGCCTTTCACTTTGTGGTTTGTTAGCCCCCAAGGCTAACACCGCAACCAAATTTGTCTTACCCAACACTTAACAACTGGATTTATGGATGGTTAATTTTAATGCTGAAACGTCGCTGCTATTCTACACAAGCTTATGCTGCCTCCACCAAAACTATTCACACTTTATCATAGAAGTAAAATAAATAAATAAATAGTTTATTCTCTTTGAAGCGAGGTACTCCTTTTGGGCATGGTTGCCGTAGTGCAATATTGTACAGGACAGTCTGATCAGCAGGACCACTAGCAGTAGTAGTAAAAACGTACTCAGTAGTGTGGACCCACATGGCCCAAAAAGTTAATGTTGTCTAGCTTCACAGAATACGAGTACTAGATGTGGGAATTAGGTAATTGATGTGGCGTGTGTTGGTGAGAAACTACTCCGATGAGGTTGTGTATACAGGGCGGGTCCGGTGAGTGAAGCGTGAGGTAACTGCTGAAAAATTACACTATGATTAGTGGCATATCACTGACCAGGTATGTAGGCGTAGTCGTACAAGAGCAGATACGTGCACGGTTTTTGAAATATGCATCGGTCAACTTGCTACTGCTTGGTTGGGGCGGTAACGTTATTGTGTGTCGAGTCCCATCAGCTATGTCGCAATGTTGTTTAACAGACATTAGTGGCTTGCTTTGGGGAGAAGGCTTGCCAGGCAAAAACCCGCTACGCTCTAGAACGCCTCCGCCCGGTAATAGGACCTTGCCAAGGCTTTATCTTACCAATTGTCCTCGCGGTTATTCGCAGTCATGTTTCGCCAGTGTTTTCTTTGGCTGTGGGTTACCTCATTCATAGTCGACCGCAAGTGCTTGTAGCCAAAAAAGTCGGACAACGCACGTGCCTTGTATTGCGAAGCTTAGCTTTCCGGGTCACTTTAGTTGTTTGGATTGGGAACTGCAGAGGATTTTATTGTTCTGTGTTAATTCCGCTGCCAGATGCGCGTCGCGGGTATGTTACTAAAGGTGTTCCGTGCAGGTAATGTTATCCTTTATAATTAGGGAACAAAGAAAAACCAACCGAGCAACCTGCTGAGGAAATTGGACGGGACTGTTAATGTTTGGCCAGCCGAATCACATCCCTGTGGTGCCAGCTGGGTGGTTCGGGTTAATCCCGTTCCAGCGAATAGTGCGGCGGCAGTATCTCAAGACGTGGTAGGTTTTCGCCTGGCAAGCTTTCTCCAAATAAAAAGTCACAAAAGTCCGTTTAACCACACCGCAACGCGGAGGATGTGACTCGCCACTACATAAAGCCATTGCCTCCTCCCCATCCGAAGTATTCCCACTTCACAGCAGTTATCAAATTCGAAGAGCTAAAGTTACCCCGTCCTACATTGGCGAATACAACAACCAAACCCAGGAATTTAGTCACAATTCACATGTTCACTCACCATGCCCTCTGACGCTTACAGTTACATAAATACAAACATACAAATCCAGTATGTAACTGGTTATTACGCTGTATTACTGTGCAAGTACCATGCATGCCTGTTTGTATTATCATGCTCATGCCCCGCGCTGCCGGGAATAAAACATGTATTTATTTAGTTAGTTAAATGTTTGGTAACGTTGTGGTGGATTAAAGTAATGGAGTCACAAATATGGTATCCAGCAGCTCTGTTGTTTTCACGCAAGTACGAGACCCGAGGTTTGTCATATGTAAGAGACACAGGCTGTCCGAATCGGCGTAGCGTGCGCAAACGCGGTCCTGTGCGGAAGCCGAGAGTATCAGGCGTCGTTAACCAATGCATGAAATGAGGGAAGCACAAGAGCATTGAAGGTAGTGGAATATGCGACTAAGATGTAGGTTGAGTGAGCGGTATACCGTGGTAGAGCTTAGCGTTGCATGACCTATGATATCCAGTGGAGTTGCTACACCGCGGTAGCGACCCCTGCGAATAATACGTAGCCTGTTTGGTAACCGAATATTAGAGAAATAGCGGGGTGCTGGTTTGAGACGACGTATCAGCGAAGTTGCGATGAGGATATTAGGGACTATCCACTACCTTTTGTAATAAATTCCATCATACGGGACATGTTAAGCATGGCTTTTTACCCGTACTATACCTTATTTCTTTTGTTCGATTGTTCCCTGTGTAACCAAGCTTCGTGCCCTGCCATCCCAACTAGACACGTTTTGGTCAAATTTTGTTCGATCAAAAGCATTTTCTGTTTAGTTTAACCGCCATCGTATTATTTACTTACAATTTGTGATTGGCTTTTGGCTTAAGTTGGCACTATTTGCAAGAAGAAACTTTATTTACGGTGTATGGTAAGGGTGCATTAAAAAAGGTTTAAGAGTGGCCAAACTTTGTATCAACTGGGACGAAGTTGAGACAAGAAAATCATTTTCGGTTTAGCTTAACAGCCATACTTTTGCGGGGTTGCAAGTTGAGGATTGATTTTCTCTTCACGCTGACGGTATTAGACACTAGAAGAAAGGAATTCGTTACATATAAAAGTTAGTTTGGAACAGGTCTACTGTGTGAACAAACGTAGTCCAGAAGTGTCCAACTGTACTGCCGGGGCACAAACATTTGTCACTCAGCACCGTTCAAAGGGCACCTCGGTGAATACGCTTTATGGCACACGTGCGGACGAGGAAGCTTGCTGGCATCGACTGATAATCAAGGTAATTGTACTACAGCGAAACGCGGTATAACATCAAGTATTTTTCTTTTAAATGTCTAAACGTTTTAAGTAATTTAAGCAGACATATACTGGCGCCTGGTTTGTAGAAGAAAGTGCCGTATTTGGATTGACACTACATACGTTCCCGAACCTCAACGAATTCCCAGAATAACTTATCACTGGATTTTATGTTATGCATATTTTCTTGTCGGAAAAGCGTTACTGCACGTTTAGCCCCAAGGTAGAATTAGACCTTTCGTTGTAATCGACTTTAAAGCCCGTGAGAACTAAACGGCTGCTAATCAAAAAGGTTCCGGAATAACGCGAATGATCCATGCATCCTTCGCAATCTTAACTAACGTAGTGCCTTCAATTTTGTTCAAGCTTTCATTAGACATTACTGCGTGGTGGGGTCGACCACCTGCCTGGTCCGCGGCAAGACGGCAGTTGAGCGACTCCCGAGAATTGGTACCAATATGATACCCGGGTTAAAGCAGTTTTGGCACGCCATCACGCGGCTCAGGTTGCAAACTATTTTCTGCCATGTTTGTACCTTGGGAGCAATTTGGTCATTACGCCTGTTCTAGCTTGTCACTTCCAAGTGCCAAGGCTTCGGCCCCACTCTGCAGTTGCATACGCCCAGAACTGATCGGTATAACGCAGAGCTCCATTTATCCCAGGGTTGTCAGTTAGTATAACGCGCAACCCAAGCACCTGGCAATAAGACCAATGTTGGTGTTTCGTACATATAATGTAGTTTAAAACCTTCTATATTGGTTTCTAAATTCTATTTCTGTTCCAATGACTTATCACATTTTATTGCTGTTAATATCACATCTTAGACTTTCCTGCTTGCATTCCGACAGAGCACATGTGACGGAACAATGTGTACCATATCGGCACGCGTAACCAAAATGTGTGCTTAAGTTATTGTACAAATGCCGTGAATGACAAAATTTTGTGCACATGGCCGGCCATTTGGAAATATTTTGGAAGACTATGGTCAAACCGAATGGTTTCCTAAACGCACCCTTAATATGTACCGTGAATACCCTTTTCCTACGAACGAATACCATCAACCTTGAGCAAAAATTTAACATAAATTGAAATTGCGCTCTACTTTACTCGTTAGGCTAAACCGAATATGTTGGTGTGACCAAATTTCGTT
The DNA here is from genome assembly GCA_944474145.2 of Dicrocoelium dendriticum. Lineage (NCBI taxonomy): Eukaryota > Metazoa > Platyhelminthes > Trematoda > Plagiorchiida > Dicrocoeliidae > Dicrocoelium > Dicrocoelium dendriticum. The sequence continues at coordinate 68,995,753 of OX104069.1, read as the reverse complement.
CAATTTGGGACGACTTTTTACCACCCAGGAAAGTTTGGTGGCGGGGAGGTCCGCTACCACGCGATTGTTTGACTGCGCGCTGTTGAGCAGAAAACGGCAGGCCTATAAAAACAAAATTGTTCCACTAAAGAATTTCTGCTTATTGGTAAAGCGTATTAGCAAGTTTCTGCCGTAAGTGACCAATAAACCCCTCGTTAAACCTCATAAGCCGGAAGGTAAGGGATATTAATTGATTATTCCATGTAAGCTTCCAAAGTTAATAAAGGTCACGTGAGCAATGTGGCTGATTGCTAATGTTGTACTAGCATGAAATGAAGGAACACTGTCATACACACATAACTCATGTAGTCGCCGTTGCGCAAACGGGTGCCTTGGGGTTTCATTCTAACCTAGGTTACGGCGCAAGAATGACGATGAACTGCAGAGAGGTCTGTCTGTGGATGTGCATGCAAATAACTATTTTAATGTGTTAAATTTTGAATGCCATTCTTGCGTATTGGACATCGCAATTCCCGCTGTATAGTTCTAAGTGTAGTAGGTGTACCGCAGGAGCTAGTACAAAAAGCGGCGCATCCAGGTTTTAAACCACGCCAGCACAGCTCACAATCCGGCTTGCTACATCTAGGCTAGAATTGTATTGTGCTTGCCGCTAATACGTTAGCTCGTAGACGGTCCGCCCAAGCAACGTCAGCGCAACTACTGTAAAAGCAACTTTCTTGCCCCTAATAATGTTTTATAGGTTAAAGAAGCTGCATAACATGGTTTCAAGATTCAGTACGTTAGAGGTTTCATAATTTGGTTGTTACAGGCGGTAGAAGCATTGTCTAATACCGTGGGTTGAAGCTACCAATTTCAAGGTAATTGGAGGGGCGGGCGAGTCACGTGCTTTCTATCTTCAGTAGTTTGTTAAGCCAGGAATCCATCAGATGCTAAATTATGGAATGTGTCACGCTTTTGCGTGTCATCCAGGCGCAGCGAACATCCAACTAGATTATATATCGTTCCAGATGTTTGTACACGCCCTACCGACAATTATTAACAGCATAAATTGCAATGTTAAAAATTCACGATGTTCGTTTTACTTTGCAAACTTTGCAACTTTATTAGTTGTGACTTTACAACTTGTATATTAATGACTATTGGTCGTAAGGTTGTACCTTTCTTTTTAATTTTACCGTGTTTATAACTTTATAACTTTTAGGACTTCATTATTCATGCAAGCGCACCCAGGGCGAAGCCACGGCCACGGAGGACTGCAATCACGGAGGGCAGGTTGAACTTACTCACAGGCAGGGTAGAGGCGTCAGTGCGCAGAGGACAAGTGGCACATGCGGCAAGCAAGCGGACAGAGCGTGCAAACTATGAAAGCAAGGGTAAGACAACCGTGATGCACACTAACATAAATTAACTGGCTTCTGAAATGATATCTAGGGTTCAAGCTAGGTGGGCGTTGCTCAAGTGTCATCTGGAGACAAGGTTAGGTGAACGGGTGTAAAAAGGTGGGTACAAGTTATGAAGGGAAATATAAGACGACAGCAAGGTAACGTTACCACAAGTAAATGGCGGTTTAAACTCCAACAAAGTTTCAAGCTGGGCTGTCATTTACAACCACGGTAGAGGCATCAGGGCGAGCGGAGCAGTGACACGTGCGGCAAACAGGTGGGGCCGACGGAGAACATAAGACGCAGTGGTTGACAAAATGGGGCAGTCGAAGTATAGTGGCATGAGACAGTAAGGTTTAATGGATTGCCAACCAGTAACATCTATTCCCAACCTCGCGGATAAACGTGTAAATTGCTAACAACCCACCAAGCGTGAACACTGAAAGGTTTCGCGCCCCGTAAAAGGAGGAATGTCAATTGCTCTGAGGCAAACTTATCATGTGCATAAGCAGGTCTGATGTGACGATTCGCAGCTACCGAAGTGAAACAGACAATAACATCCTAGAATCTATCTTGGTGTATGTCATGTGTCACAGGGAAAACATAAATGGGTCGAGGCATCTACGCCGCCTGACAAAAGCTGCATCTCTAGAGACTATTCACTTACCGGATGTGAATAGGACGACATAATTAATGGGTAAGTTAAGTGGATGGGTGGTAAAGCAAGGCCAATTATAAAGTCGGAGTATGTGAGCCGGGTGTCGGAAGCCACGGAAATGGAAAGTGTCAAAGTATAAATAATTAAATACATAAGTAGGTATATTCCTAGACCGGCTAAATGTTGCTCCTGTAAGTGCTCAGATTACTCTTTACATTAATTCAATGCTCTTGCGTGCAATTGAGAACCATGTGAGTATAGCTTCCTTATAGGCAATCACGAATGTATAGGATTGATGATGCTATGCTCCTTCAGGCGATCCACGCGGGCTTGGTTTTTATTTCGTGAAAGTTACGCGGAGCAGTACTAGTGCAAGTTTTCTCTGGAAACAGTATCCAATTTACCACGAACTTCACTAAACAATTTGGAATAATTTGGCACGCTTGGTCGTCATATTTAGCGGTTACACAAGGAAAGAAATAAAAGCGGTGGAACTATAAAGAACAAAAGTAAAATAAATTTCTGGAAATACAAACAAAAATGAAACTCTTCGGCTCAGAGATAGACTAACGCAGCATACATACCTAGAGCAATACAACTTAATAAAACTTCTAAGCAAAAATATTTGCGTTAAGCTTAACCTCTAGCGCCAAGGTTTAAACTGAGTACATCTTAAAACAAACGAAAAGCTTTACTAAGGCAATACTGCGAAATGTAGCACAAAGCTAAGCTGCTCCGAACAAGTTTAACCGCTGTTTACGTTATAAGTAAACGCAATGCGATAGTCGCAGCAGTTTGCGACTTATTTGCGATTGAATGGCAGTCTACGAATAATGCCACTGTTGTTTTTTGCTAACCGTAGCTCTCTACTTTGCAGGCAGATAGCAGAAAGAAGAAAAATGTAAAAAGTGGTGAAGCTGTATAAGTTTTAACTAGGCATACCTATCTAGAAATGCTCTATATAGCACAAAATACTCAGCAGTTACTAGATGCGACGTCAGTGCCAAAACCATGACTTTTAAGCATACGTAGCAAATATAGGCACATAAGTGCGAATGTGGCGCACGAACGCTAGGAATCAAGCAACGAGCAGGACATCAGGACAAGTTATAATTAGATTGCGGTCCGAAGGTCTCAGCATACAAGTTTTAGTGGATACTGAGCCACACAAACCACTATGAAAATTGAGTACTGTAATTTTAAACCTCAAAGTGATTGCAAAGTTTAAAGCAAAGCTGCATGGGCTCGATCTATCTGGATAAAACAGGAGACAGTTAGAATTATTTGACACCTTTAAGCATAAAAACGCGCATATTTGTTAGGTAAATGCCGCATGTTTTATCTTTTAGGGCCAATGTTTGATAACCGTAAGGCTGTCATCAACACCAGTGAGCTAGAGCAGCCGGCCGCTAATACTAAAGAAATGAGTTTCGGAAAAGTTAGCAAAATGCATCGGGCCCAAAATACATTTGGGTCTGCTTTGGTGGGGCATTAACCACTCTGCCTTTGGGTTGAGTTAGCTCAAACATAAAGGAATATTGTGTCTCGTGTGTTGTGACACATTCTTTGGCATCCCTTTGCTTAATTTCGATTTATTTCTCGCTAAGTTAAAGGGTGAAGCGAGCGCCAGCGATGTTCGTACTGGTGGCAATATTAACTAGTACTGTAACGTTGCACCAGCTGTTTACTTTTTGGCTTTCCTGATGAGTGTTGTTCTAGCACGCTTAGCAGAGAGATAGGGTAAAACAAGGGCAGGAATGTAAGTAAAATAGGGAGAGCTGGCTGCTTACCCGCTATTTCACTTAACGCCAGGTCGGTTCTGGAGCCAAGTAACAGCTAAGTAACGCAAGGGAGGGTGTAATAAGGCCGTGATCTTTAAACCTTTTTGGATGTAAAGCCAGCCAGTTTGACAGAGGCTTCTCTGGCGCTAGTTATCTTTCATGTCAGTGAAATGGAAGCCGAAAATGCGTACGTTTTAGTAGCAACAGCGGTTGAAGAAAGGGATCTGGTTATCATGATGCCTGCCTATAGTGTTGCCAATAGTGATATGCACTAGTACAACACACAGCTAAGTATACAGGGCCAAGGAAGGTTACCTGGGGAGCAAAATGCCTGATCCTTGAGCCTATAACTTTTAAGGTGGTCGGTTTATCGACCAGAAGATATACATATATCATTTTGAGGTGTATGCATGCTGATTTTAGCTTAAAAAGGCGGAATAAAATTGCGAGTACGCAGGCTGAAGGCAACCGTATAATAAAGGATAACTACCAACTGGCTTGTAGGAAGGTAAAACGTGGTATATCTAAACCTACTAGTTAGTTAATGGTTTGGAAAATTTTAATGCTACGCTTAGGTGCATTAAGTGTAGCGACAGCAACCTTGAGTTCCAAACACTTATACAAAGCTTAGGTCTGGTAGAATGCTTTTATAAGGCGTGTCTTACAATCATAAAGCTACTAAGACACCGGTTGGTATATGCAGCCTTTTTATCAGCATGTAAGTGAAGGAACCGAAGCAATTCAGGAATTAAACAGAAATGGCTAAACACACTTGCATTTGGAATTCTAGCCTTATCACCTGTAAGATGCTTACGTCTGAGCCGACTGAGGCCACTTGGGTGTTGTCATTGCGGTAATGGATAAGATGAAAACTAGCGGGGCTATTGATGAAGTCAATTCATGAGGGAAAGGCTACTGAGTAGCCCCTGTGGGCTGCTTTGGTGGAGCTGTCTACTCCACCCATAGTGCAGTCTTAAGGAGGAAGTATCCGTAGAAAGCAAGGCTAGTCAAAAGAGGTCATCAAAGACTCAATTCATCTTGTACTCGGCTTGCCATGCTTAAAACCCTGAAAGGTAAAAGTAATCCATGCCTCATGATAGCTAGAAGCGGTATGGCACAGTGAAACCATGGACCGGGAGGGGAGGTGTGTAGTATGGATCTACCTGTCACATATATAATGGGACTCTTCCATGAAGGGAATCTAACGCAAAAGCAATGGCTCACGACTGGTGGAGACACTTTCACTAGCAAAGGATATATCAGGGTATTAGATATCCAGCCATGGTCTAAAGGTCACAAAATTACATGCTGTACACGGACCAGAATTCATGCGGCAACAACTTTAATGGATCATTGTAGGTGAATGCCCTTTGGCCTTGAAATTTGAAGAAGCACAACAACACTGACTGCCTGAAGATTACGTTATTGGATGTTATTAACTTACCGTGGTTGAATCGAGCAACCAAATGTAAGAGTTATGATACTCGGAGGCTGCGTGGTCCCGAGACGACGTCTTTCAAGTGTCGCATATCTACTACGGGTGCGGACGTTATGAAAAGGCTAATTGCTCTGCGCGAGCATACCTCTCCCGGCGTTGATAATATTCGTTAAAAGCCGTTAAACTTAGTTGCAGTAAACCTGGTGCACCCACTCTGCCAGTTATTCCAGCAATGCCTCGATGAGATGCGGGTACCAACAGTGTGGAAGAAGGACATCGTCACTTCCATCTACAAGGGGGCAGTAGTGCAGATCCGGCCAAATATCGGCCGGTAACCCTACTTCCCGTGCTCTCCGAAATCAGGGCAGCAATTGTTGCCAAAGCACTCATGAACTTCTTGAAAGAACGCAATACCACTGCACAAGAACCACATGGATTTCGCAAGAACCGATCTTGCACCTCAACCTCGCTACTTGCTATTTCCAGCTGGACTGAGACCGTTGCCAGGGGCATAGTTGTTGACGCAGTATATCTGTACTTCTCAGATGCTTTCGACCGTCTGCACCACCGTATTCTCCATCACAGGCTGCAAACTTGTGTCATTGGTGCCCCAAAACTCGGTTGGATAGGTAACTTCTTGCTTCAAAGGCATGTGAATGTAAGGGTTCGTGGCGTCATCTCTGACCCAATCGAAGTTAACTGCGGAGTCCCCTAGGGCTCAGTACTTGGTGCAAGGCTATTCCTGGTTTGCATAAACGAGCTCGCGACAGTAATCACCTCCAACTCCTTACACTTCATTGATGAACTCAAGATATGGCAAGCCGTTAGAGCAACCAGCGACAATGCAGCACTTCAGGATGATCGTGACAGGGTCTACGAATGGTCAACTCAGCACCGGCTTTAGTTCAATGCTACAAAGTACAAGGTGTTAAGCATACGCAATAAAGCCACTTTCAAATGCAGCCCGGCTGATTACATCTTGCAGCACACTCTAACTGAAGGTGGTCTAGGCGTGATAGTGCAGGAAGAGCTGGAATGTTCTCGTTGGGCCGAGAAAGCCACCAAAATGCTAACCAACAACTTGGCCTTTTGCGGAGGGCGTTGGGCGCTTCGATCCTTCCATCTATTCGCAGATGCTCAATGCCTACATTTGGCCTCATTCGGAGTACGCCGTCCACGCCTGGCGGCCGTGGCAAAAACAAGAACTTACCGCTCTTGTACTGCCACAACGAAGGACGGCCAAGAACGCAAAGAGCTGGTTTCACCTCCCTTACCGATTGAAGTTGAAAACAATCGTGGCCTAGATTGGACAAAATGGATGCCTGCGCGGCTGCTTGATAATGACTTATATGATCCTGAGGAATCCAAACCATGCTTGTCGTCAATTACTAAAGCTGAACAGCAACAGCGGACACCAACGAAAGCTGGCCAAACCATTCAGCCGGTTGTAATGTCGCTGGAATTTCTTTTCCCTTCCTGTGTGCCAACAAGGGAACTCTCTTCCCCAAGCTAACGGTATTCAGGCGTCTGGATGATTCCCTTATCCATGTACGTTACGCTAGATAATCAGAGATTTCTACGTTAACCAAAGGCGACAAACAAAGCTCATTCACAGCTTTTGTGCTTCACTACTTACACACTGCTGCTATGGGATATGGTTTCAAGTATACTACAACTGTATTCATCAATTACGTCAGTGCAAGGAAGCGCCGCACAAGTAAGCATTGTCGTCTCACTTGTTCTCAAGACCTAACTTTCCCATATTACTTCCCATAATACTCTACAATAACAATTCAGTACACATGCTAAAATGTTTACATGAAGAAGGGGCATCTAAATCGTTAGACGCTTAAATGGACCATGTGCACTTAGGTGTACATTTACTACCATTATCCTACGGGACTCCTTAAGCAATCGCCATTTTACCTGTAATATATCCTTTTTTCATTGTTCATTGTACTGGTGTAGAAGCTAATTACATTGGGAGGGCGCAATTCCCATAGTGAACCAGCTGACCTGGGTATTGAAGATAGCGTTCACGAGATATGACATGCAAGGTGTGTATGTGTTTTAAGACGCTGCAATGCTTTACTTGGTGCACGCCGGCCACACGACAATCATCTGTGACATCTCTTGAAAGTGCCATGTAGCACCGGACATATTAACATTAGATTCCAGGTTGATTGGTAGCTGCCAGAAATCCCTCGATCACTAAAGTCTATGTGGATCCGGTTTAGGGTCGTTGGAACGCTAGGTGTATTCACTGCAGCCCGGCACCTTAAGTCGTTCCGAAAATTAGGGATTGCACTCCCAGTGTAGTACTGTCAATCAACTATGTTTTTGAGCACCGACTTGCGACGTCGCGCTTGGCATGACTCAAATCGCAAAAGATAACAAAAATGTACAAAGTCAAACCAGTGGGCTTAAACGAAAATGTAGTTAAAAAGAAAAAGGATGCAAGATGTGCTTAAAATTTTTCAGAATTAATCAAAATAAGTAACCGGATGGATAAAATGGAATACAGCGATGCCACTGCCTGTGTCACATCTAAAGCGGTCGCGCACGCACCAGGCTTATTGTCCCTCAGCCAAACTTTTCATTTCTCCGTGACCAACTATGGGCTGCCCACCTCTTGTTTTCTTCCAAACTGAAGCAACCATGAAGTATAATGCACGCTGGGGCAGCCGTGCAACAGCCATCCTTCGGAAATCGCCTGGAAAACGTCAGTGCATCAGTAACGGTAAACACTCCAGCGTGGAACAAGTAAGGTCTTGGCGAAAATACAACTGGTGGGTCTCAGCTGAGAATATAACAGCTGTCCAGCATCTTCAGCTATTATTTCCAAAACGGCTGGCTTTCTTGGACCACACTACCACCCGGTGGTTGCGGACATTTTTACTTGGCATCAGACGTGGTAATCCAGCGCTAGTCTACCGCTTAATAGGCGGGGAAGTGGTGGAGGAAGGGAAAATAAGAAGTAGCTGGAGTGTTGTCGAAATGCTTAAGGCAACTGCTAATCACCGGCTGCCTTGTTCGAAACAGTTGTTCTACTCCAGTTGCCTTTGGCACAACAGTCTGTATCACAAGGCAGTAGGGGTTAGCGTGGTTCCTTGGGGTAATCCGCCCCGACCTATGACTTAATAGTCTGACCAATTCGATCAATAATTTCGGCTTGCGGCGGATGGTAACAAACACTGAACAGCCCAAAGTGCAGCACACCGACAAAAACAATGCCTGGCGCCGGTTCACTACGCCAGACCAGCTGTGAGCTTATACCCCATGGACCTGCTGTTTCAAAGGAAGAGGCCACGTAGCTCGCGTAGAACTCTGAAGGGTACAGGGTTGCAACTGAGTTAGTTCAACCCCTAACAATTAAAACCATTGTTATGAGTACTTCTAAAGACACTTAGAAAATGCCGCCCAGCCTATCTGCTCTTTGGGTTCAGAAAAGTGATCAAGCTTAACAGACCGGTGCACTCCGTTGCAACCCACCGCAAGATATTGAGGAGCACTGCACGTGCAGGCAAAGGACTAGGATTTATTCCAGGCGGAAATTCTGTGGTCTTCCTCAGCACACTATGAAGGCTCACATCGCCACTCTGCTTTTGGATTTATTAAACCGCCGCATGAAAGTCCCAGAAGAGTCTAGTCAGAATGAACTGCTTTGCTCCAACAAAGCTTACGCAGTAACCGTAAAGCCTGGTGGACCCCGGGTGATTCGAAAATGCACGCCGCTGTCTTCTCTTGAAATCCTCGAAGAATACGCTAGCTCATTTAATCCACTGACGACGGCATGCCTAGTGTCAGTGAGATTAAATGCGAAGCAAATGGTTCACCGAGTGCCAACCTAAGGAGAAGCTTGGATCAATGGGCCGAACCTTTTCCCTCCCTGTTCAATTACCCAAAACCCTCCAAGTATAAGCCTTACGAACATAACTGAATGCCCTGGGTATTTACACATAATACACCCGGCGAAGCGGAAGTGTTCGGTGGAACCCGGAATATTAGTCCGTAAGCAAAGACACGTAAGAGGTGTCAAATATGAGACCGTATAGAAGTCCGAGGCGACTGAACCCAACGTATATCGTACAAACTACAAAAATAGGAAGCGCATCAGCCAGCGAGAGAAACAGCGCAGAAGGTTACTCACCAAAACGCATTGTGTAAACGTATGTGCGGTCAGTAAAACAAAGGGACGTTCCGAAGGTTAAAACAACCGTAAAATCCAATGTTGTAAAATACTAAAAGTGCTTGTTTCCGGAACACTACAAGGGCCTTCCCTAGAAGACGGAAGCATGGAAGCCTTCGTTGGAGCTGATAGTGGGGAAAACGGAAGCTGAGGATGTGTGCGAATATTTGCATGGGCTTAAGTAATGGCTTTCAAGGAGGGATGTGTAGCGGAATTCGCTGGATCCAGGCTTTGGTTAGTTATTATTTATGAGGATCGTGTGGACCCGAGTGCATCTTCGGTGGGCCGTCGGGGCTGATTGGTGGAATTGCAATAGGTATGGATAGTACAGAAAAGAGGCCGACAGGACCTTCCGTTTGCTGCCGATCCGACGGTGCGCTTGGGAGGTGTCAATCCACCCACCGCACTTTTGTCCACCGTCCTCGTCCCACGAATTTATCCAGAATTCTTCGTCGGTAACGTTTAGCTAGGAACAAACCCGTTCCTGGCTCTCTGCGGCCGAAGGCGACTGACTTCTTTGGGTCAGGAAAAGGGGCCTTGAGTCGGCTGTCGAGTCAAGCGGGGGTTGCCTGGGCAGTTCCGGTGGTTGAGTTTCTGGAGTGTAGAACGCAAAGGGTTTGGGTAAGGGTCAAGGAAGTAGTTTGACGACGGCGAAATAACTTGGCATGCATGCTAAAGGCAAATACGTCTTTTACGCTTTCAAAATGTTTTGGGTTTTTCTGTCAATGGTGCAAAACGTTTGTGAACAAGATGCACGATAACCACTAAAGACGAAAATGGCGCGTTAATGGAAATAGCAAAGGTTTACAAAATCTGAAAACTGACCGTAGTTTTGAGCTGTCTAGGCGCCAGTCGGTTGCCTGGGGTCGAGGCAGGATAGGTTGATGGTCAAGGGTTACGGAGGATTTCGGGCTATCCAGTGCTTAAATAGTCAACGCAGGCGCGGGTGCTTGTGTAAAAGCATCAGGATGGTTCGCAAGTGGCTCGTCAACGAAAGTCACTTTGAAGCGGTTGATGGATACGTTCGTTCCGTGATCACGCTGACCTTAAGTAGAATGTTTCGGAGTTTGCTTCAGAACTCTTGAAGGGCCAGTGTAGGAAGGCTGGTGTGTGCACCGCATTGCGTCGGTGGGGAGGAAGACGTGAGTGCAGTTAGAGAGCCCGCCGCGTATTTGCACACCTAGTCTGTTCACGGGGCGGAGTCTGGCTATTGAAGGCATGCGCTGCGTTAGTGAGGATGCAAGGCTAAGCTGAGGCATACCCGGCGATGCGAGAGGTGAAACGAATTCTCCTGGTAACTTGAGCGCTATGGCGTAAACCAGCTTTGCTGGAGCACGTTGCAAGTCAGCTTTGATGCTGCTGCAAAGGCCCAAGGGCAAGAGCGAAACGTTTTCGCTCCAGCTAGGGTCGGGGAAACGCAAGGCGCCGCTTTAAGCTGTTTATGGAAGCGTTCAACTAACACGTTAGCTGCTGGGTGATATGCTGTGGTAGGATTGCGACGAAAAGCTAAAATGTTGCAGGATGTATCGAATTGTGAAAATTTGAAAGGCGTACCTAGGACAGTTGGAAGGTTGGATGGGCATCCGTAGTACAAGACACAACTGTCTAAGGAGGCCCGGATAACAGCCTCAGCTGTGCAGTCTGTTCCGGTAATAGATTCTGGCAATCTGGTGATGCGTTTGACACGTGTGAGAATATATACAAATCCGCTTGGCGAAGGCAATGGACCTACCAGGTATACGTGTACATGCGGGAGCCAAGCGTACTGGACAGGAAATGAGCCCAGTGAACTGCGTGTGTGATGGTGTATTTTGAAGCGCTGCCATTGAAGGCGGGAGCGAGACAAGGTAGGAACGTCTTTGTTTAGGCGTGGCCAAACTAAAAGTTCCGTGACAAGTCTCGAAAATGCACGGATACCGGGATATGATAGACAGTGCAGTGCGTCCGACTGTGCGCCTGAAGAAGGTGGGCACGAGGCGCCTAGATTAACCTTTAGAAGTGTCACAGAGAGTGGTACCTTCCGTGGTTTGGAGAGGACCAGGATACACGTGCAGCGAAGTGGACTGCAGTGTGCGCTGTTTGGCTTCGTCATGTACCTGAGCCATTGCCATAGCGGCCAGATCGACGGAGGGCAAATACAAGTGAGTGCGGTGGACGCTTGCGAGAGCGTCAGCGACGGGATTGTCGACACCTGAGACATGACGTATGTCAGCAGTGAACTGCGTGACACAGCCTAGGTGGCTTACTTACCGTGGTGAACAGTTGTCTCGGGCAAAGTTGAAGGCGAAGATGAGGAGCTTGTGGTCAGTGTAGACCGTGAAAGCGCTGCCTTCAAGTGTGCCGGAATTGACAAATGGCTGAGTAAATGGCAAGCAGTTCTTAGCCAAACTTGCTGTAGTGGGATTCTGCGGGCTTCCGGCGCTTGGAGAAGCACCCAACAGATTGCCAGTGCTCACCAACGTGTTGCTGGAGAACGACTCCTATCGCGACATCTGAGGCATCAGTCGTAATAGAAAGGGGCGCAGTCGATTCGGAATGAGCGAGAACCGTTATGTTGGACATAATATCCTTGAACTCGGCGAAGGCTGCCTGTGCTGTGTCAGGGAAAGCAAATCTAGGTTCATTCCCTCTGAGTAGGTCGGTCAGAGGCTTCCTGAGCTGAGCGCAGCGCGGAACGAAGCGTCGATAGTAGTTGACCCAAGCACAACTTCGACGGAAGTGCTTGAACGAAGTCGGAATTTAAAGGTTTTGATTGCCTGGATCTTATCAGGAAGGACTTCGATACGAGATAGGGAAAAGATGTGGCCTAGGAATACTACCGTTTATTTGCCGAGTTCACACTTAGTCGGGTTGACTGTGACACCGTGCTGGGTCAAGCGCTGGAAGAGTTAGAAGATGCTCGAGGTGCTCTTGTTCCGATGAACTGGCGACTAAAATACCATCGAGGTAAAATTAAGCTAAGTTTAGGCCACTGTGACATAGTGGATGAGGCGTCGGTAGGCTTGTGTAGCGCAGCACAGTCTAAATGGCATTCTTAAAATGCAAACAAGCCGAAAAGTGATGACGGCTGTTTTAGGAATCTCATTGTCTTCCACAGGTAGTTGGTGCTAGGTATGAACCAGTTCGAGCTTGCTAAAGCTTCGCTTACCTGTGAGGCATGCGGTGGGGTCCTATATGTATGAAATGGGATACCTGTCTGTGACGGTTAGCCAATTATGTGTGCGGTAACCACCGCAAGGGCGCCAAGCACCAGATTCCTTGGAAACCATCTGCAAGGGCGAGGACCAAGGGCTGTCGGAAGGGCAGCGTATTCCAAGTTCAAGCATGTGCTCAAACTTGGCCCTAGCTACCTTTAATTTCTCGGGCGATAGTCGGCGTGGACGGCATGACACAGGTGGGTCATTCGTCCGTATATGGTGCGTGATTTAGGCTGCAACGGGAAAAGCTGCGTTCATTGGCTGGACGAGCTTTGAATACTGAGCAAGAGGTTGGCGTATTCTGAGGTTGTCTGGGGAATAGCATATACCGGAGATATAGATGCGATATCGACAGTGATGCTACGTACACTGAGTTTCGTTGCAGTGTTGTCTATTATCTGGCGTTTCGCATTGATCAAGTTGTCGAACTGCCTGAGCAACTCAACGCCAATTATTTCAAAGGGGATTGCAGCTACGGTGAATACCCAGATGAACGTGCGCCAAAGACCTAGGCGCAGGGTAAGCAACCGATGACCGTAGGTGGCTATAGGCGTGCCATAGGCGGCACTGAGGCTTGTCGACAACGAAGCGAGAGGCTTATCTGGCATAGGGGAATAACCCTGACATCCGCCCGGGTAGCAACTAAGAACTGAAGTTTGGCATCATAATCCTTAATGTAGATGAGACGACTTTAGGCTTTGCCGAAGTTCGTGACCATTACAGCCCGGCGTGTCGCATCATCTATGGCCGGAGTAGCTACACAGCTGTAGCCAGTAACTGGTTTTATTACAGAAACGAGAGTGGTTAACGCGGAAACCTATGGCAGCAGGTTTTGTTCGACGGAGCGATGACCCAGAGCAGTTGCGGTGCTTACGGTTTAATGTGAGTTCCTCGATCTGGCGCTGAAGCGACGCTATCTGCGATGATAATTCGTCTATTGCCGACGTCTGGCTAGTCGCGTGTGTCGGTGTAGTTGCGCCAGCACAAAGCTGCTTAGGTGCTTTGGTTTCAGTTTCTGGCTGATGCCGTTCGATGACGTGGTCTGTTAGATCTGCAATTGTTTTGACTGGCAGGTCACTTGCTACTGCAAGGCTAACCTGTGTGCTTTTAGGAAGTGGTTGCATCTACATCTCGTGGCAAATCCATACGTCCAGGTGGGACGTGCCGATGCGCAGTTGCATTTTGCGCAACAAGGCTGAGGGCATCATACCTCCTAGTTGCGGATCCCTAAACAGTTGCTGCAGTTGGACCTTGTCAGAGGGTGTGGTTCGCTGGATAACAACCTGTTTAAGAGCCTCGTGTTTCATTACTAGAGGGGCAAAATGTAATGTCTCTCACCTGCGAGGATATACGCTGGGGAAGACGAGGTTTATTAGCTGATTGTACATGGAGAAATCAGAGGAAATCCTAGGAATATAAAAAAAGATTCTAAGTGCAAACCCTTAATGAAGGATCGTTCGCTCAAAAAAGGAGGGACTAAGGCAACAGGATCGACTATGACAGGCTCAAAGACGTTAACCGCGCATAGAGACCGCTTATTCTCTGGATAATTTATTTCAACATGCAGATAAAAATTGCGGTAGGTAGGAAAACAACATGATCTCACGTACTGAATCACAAAATCACTGGAACGAGCTCACCAGGATAAAAACACCAAATGGAGGAAACGTGTTGCTGACAGGGGTCACCAATTGTTGAGCGGAGCCTGGGATACTAGTCTGTAAGCAAGGACAAGTAAGACGTGTCAAATAGGAGACAGCATAAAAGTCGGAAGCGACTGAACCCGACGTATATGGTGCAGGCTACAAAAATAGGAAGCGAATCGGCCAGAGCGAAAAGCAGTGCGGTTAGGTACTCACGAAAAAGCATTGTTTCAACTAATGTGCAGTCAGTAAAACAAAGGGACGTTCTGAAGGTTAAACAGCCGTAAAATCTAAGGTTGAAAATTAATGAAAGCGTGTTTTCCGGAACACTACAGAAGTTTGTCTTGCAACTGTACAACTAATACTACACAAGGCTGCTGATTAAGAGAGACTTCCACCGGAGCTTTTCAAATATGAAGGCTCGGTTATAATTATAAATAACTAACTAACTAGATTGGTATATTTCTAGACTGACTAGAGGCTGCAACCTTGTGTTCAGAGCAATCTTTACATTAATTCTATGCTCTTGCGTAGAAGTGGGTCAAATAGGAGTATGTGTTCCTTGATGGCAATTACAAATGCATTGGCATTGTTTGATGTACAGCAGCTGGGGTCGTAGGCGCCCACTTTAAACTTCTTCTGGTTCCTTCGGGTTATATGGAACTCCTTGTTCTTTTGTTGTGAAATTTGGGCAGAGCCGTAGTTGTGCCGGTTTTCGTTGGTACAGGACCAATTCACCACAACTTCAATTTAAATATATTGGGCACTTCTGGCCCGCTCAATCACCACAATTATTGATGCGCACCTGAAAGAGATGAGTGCCAAACTTATAAGGGATACGAAAAGTTAAAAAATATTTTCGAAAAATGTAGATAAAAATGGATTTGTTAAATGACATTTTAAAACGTCGTGCTTCACCAGAAAAATACAGCTTAACAAAAATACAGCCAAAATATTCTTGCGCTGTTATTGATTTCTGGCGTTGAATTTTGATATGAGTACATCCCAGAAAAAGGGTAGGCCTTTTCTAAGGCTAGAATATTGCTTAACGAAGCACAAGCATAAGCTGCTGGTGACAGGTTTTAACCGCTGTTTACGGTAAAAGTAAAAACAATGCAATAAGTACGGTGCGTTGCGAGTTAATTGCAATTGGGTGGTGGT
>OX104069.1:68909585-68979804 GCA_944474145.2 Dicrocoelium dendriticum | reverse complement strand
CTGTAGCCAGTAACTGGTTTTATTACAGAAACGAGAGTGGTTAACGCGGAAACCTATGGCAGCAGGTTTTGTTCGACGGAGCGATGACCCAGAGCAGTTGCGGTGCTTAGGGTTTAATGTGAGTTCCTCGATCTGGCACTGAAGCGACGCTATCTGCGATGATAATTCGTCTGTTGCCGACGTCTGGCTAGTCGCGTGTGTCGGTGTAGTTGCGCCAGCACAAAGCTGCTTAGGTGCTTTGGTTTCAGTTTCTGGCTGATGCCGTTCGATGACGTGGTCTGTTAGATCTGCAATTGTTTTGACTGGCAGGTCACTTGCGACTGCAAGGATAACCTGAGTGCTTTTAGGAAGTTGTTGCATCCACATCTCGTGGCAAATCCATACGTCCAGGTGGGACGTGCCGATGCGCAGTTGCATTTTGCGCAACAAGGCTGAGGGCATCATACCTCCTAGTTGCGGATCCCTAAACAGTTGCTGCAGTTGGACCTTGTCATAGGGTGTGGTTCGCTGGATAACAACCTGTTTAAGAGCCTCGTGTTTCATTACTAGAGGGGCAAAATGTAATGTCTCTCACCTGCGAGGATATACGCTGGGGAAGACGAGGTTTATTAGCTGATTGTACATGGAGAAATCATAGGAAATCCTAGGAATATAAAAAAGGGATTCTAAGTACAAACCCTTAATGAAGAATCATTCGCTCAAAAAAGGAGGGGCTAAGGCAACAGGATCGACTATGACAGGCTCAAAGACGTTAACCGCGCATAGAGACCGCTTATTCTCTGGATAATTTATTTCAACATGCAGATAAAAATTGCGGTAGGTAGGAAAACAACATGATCTCACGTACTGAATCACAAAATCACTGGAACGAGCTCACCAGGATAAAAACACCAAATGGAGGAAACGTGTTGCTGACAGGGGTCACCAATTGTTGAGCGGAGCCTGGGATACTAGTCTGTAAGCAAGGACAAGTAAGACGTGTCAAATAGGAGACAGCATAAAAGTCGGAAGCGACTGAACCCGACATATATGGCGCAGGCTACAAAAATAGGAAGCGAATCGGCCAGAGCGAAAAGCAGTGCGGTTAGGTACTCACGAAAAAGCATTGTTTCAACTAATGTGCAGTCAGTAAAATAAAGGGACGTTCTGAAGGTTAAACAGAAGTAAAATCCAAGGTTGAAAATTAATGAAAGCGCGTTTTCCGGGACACTATAGAAGTTTGTCCTGCAACTGTACAACTAATATTACACAAAGCTGCTGTTTAAGAGAGACTTCCACCGGAGCTTTTCAAATATGAAGGCTCGGTTATAATTATAAATAACTAACTAACTAGATTGGTATATTTCTAGACTGACTAGAGGCTGCAACCTTAAGTGTTTAGAGCAATCTTTACATTAATTCTATTCTCCTGCGTAGAAGTAGGTCAAATAGGAGTATGTGTTCCTTGATGGCAATTACAAATGCATTGGCATTGTTTGATGTACAGCAGCTGGGGTCGTAGGCGCCCACTTTAAACTTCTTCTGGTTCCTTCGGGTTATATGGAACTCCTTGTTCTTTTGTTGTGAAATTTGGGCAGAGCCGTAGTTGTGCCGGTTTTCGTTGGTACAGGACCAATTCACCACAACTTCACTTTAAATATATTGGGCACTTCTGGCCCGCTCAGTCACCACAATTATTGATGCGCACCTAAAAGAGATGAGTGCCAAACTTATAAGGGATACGAAAAGTTAAAAAATATTTTCGAAAAATGTAGATAAAAATGGATTTGTTAAATGACATTTTAAGGCGTCGTGCTTCACCAGAAAAATACAACTTAACAAAAATATAGCCAAAATATTCTTGCGCTGTTATTGATTTCTGGCGTTGAATTTTAATATGAGTACATCCCAGAAAAAGGATATGCCTTTTCTAAGGCTAGAATATTGCTTGACGAAGCACAAGCATAAGCTGCTAGTGACAGGTTTTAACCGCTGTTTACGGTAAAAGTAAAAACAATGCAATAAGTACGGTGCGTTGCGAGTTAATTGCAATTGGGTGGTGGTCTTGTAGCGATTGTAAATAATTTGCTTATTTTGCATTTTTACGTTTACCTATTTCGCTGCAGTTGTTGTACAGCTTTGTTTTAATTAACTGTATATACACACACTTGGTTACAAGCTCGTCTTCCGTGGTTCTTCCTTGGTTGCCGCTGGATTGTTGTGATTGTGCGCATCGCTGCCTGCTTGGTTCACGATCGGACTCTACGTACACGTACATTTCGGCATACCTCGGGATTTACGGCCGTCCGACGCTAAGGTGCATCAGGATAATTTATATGTGAGGTAAACCTGACTGACTTGGTATTCCCTTTACCGGTTCCTCCATATAATTGGTGACCCCGCATTTTTATCTATTTTTTGTGTATATTTTTCCTTTTTTCTACACAATGTCTGATCACGCGCCCGCTATTAATGCGTCGGAACATTCTCTTGGACTCGTTTTGCCTTCGTTTGACGTTTCTAACCCACGTGTTTGGTTTGTTCAAGTGGAAGCAGTTTTCCGTTTTCGTAAGATTACATCCCAATCCACAATGTTGTCCTATGTGACTGTTCATTTACCGTCCAACCTCGCCTCTGAGGTCATCGACATTCTTGACCCTATGCCCCTAGAGTCCCCCTATGATAAACTTAAGGCAGCTATATTAAAGCGCACTACAGCCTCAGACGAATCACGCCTTCAGCAGTTACTCTCTGGTGTTGAACTTGGAGATAGAACGCCATCTCAGTTACTCCGACACATGCGTTCCCTCGTCGGTTCTTCCGCACTGGATGATTCCGTTCTCCGCCAATTGTGGAGTAATTGTCTTCCTGCGAATACCACGGCTATTTTAGCTGTACTTGCCGACGATCTTCTGCTAGACAAACTGGCAGAAACTGCCGATAAGGTTCACGAACGCTTCATTAGAACGTCGGTATCACACGTCACAGAGACTAGCTCCGGCAGCCCCTCCAGAACCACGCTACTTGATACAATCAGCGAGAGGCTTTCTAACTTAGAGCTCACCTTGTCCCATCTCAGACGCGACCGCGTTCCTTGGCGACGATCCGTTTCTCGATCTAAACGGTCTAGCAGCTCTCGTACACGGAAGTCTCACTGCTATTGTTATTATCACCACCGCTTCGGAGGTGCAGCGCGTAAGTGCCGTTCAGGGTGTAAACACCCCAAAGCCTTTTCAACTCCTACGTCGGGAAATCACATGGCCAGCCAGTAATGGCGGCGACTGTCGCTGGCCAGGTTATTAGTCGCCTGTTGTATGTATTTGACTCCACAACCAAACTTCACTTCTTGGTTGATACTGGTGCAGAAGTCAGCGTTCTACCCCGTTCTCTGGAAAAACGCCCCATGCAACCAGCGGGTCCAATGCTTACGGCAGCTAATCAGACTAAAATCGCAACCTACGGCCAGAAATTACTTACTTTGAGTCTCGGATTACGGCGTAACTTCCCTTTCCTTTTTACCATAGCCGATGTGCAAAAGCCCATCATCGGAATCGACTTCCTCAGCAAGTTCGGTCTTGTGGTCGACCTACGTTGTGGAAAATTGCGAGACGATACTACGTCTTTAAGCATACCCTACAAACTTGCCTCAGTCAATTCTCTCGGGCTTCGCATCCTCATCCCTGACGACTCACAGTAATCTTCATTGCTCCGACAATTTCCGTCCCTAATTCGAGCAAGTAACGACACTTCCGATCCTAAACACTATGTACGCCATCACATCGTTACAACCGGTCCGCCTGTAACTGCTAAAGCTCGACGTTTGCGTTTTGACAAACTCCAGGCAGCTAAAAAGAAATTCCAACACATGCTTGATCTCGGCATTATTCGTCCTTCAAACAGCTGCTGGGCATCACCTCTCCATCTGGTGTCTAAAAAGTCGGGCGATTGGCGACCATGCGGTGACTACCGTGCTCTTAACAACGTCACTGTTCCGGATAGGTATCCTATCCCACATATCCACGATTTCTCCCTTGGATTAGCTGGAAAGTCAATCTTTACCAAACTCGATCTTGTTAGAGCTTACCATCAAATTCTAATGGCGGAGCAAGACATCGCAAAAACTGCCGTGATCACTCCATTCGGCCTTTACGAAATTCTCCGTATGCCTTTCGGCCTCCGGAATGCAGCACAGTCTTTCCAACGCCTTATGGGTCAGGTCCTCCGTGGCCTTGATTTCGTCTACGTTTACATTGACGATGTCTTGATCGCAAGCGCCACACCCGACGAGCATTTATCACACCTCCGAATGGTTTTCGAACGCTTTGAAAACCACGGGATAAACATCAACCCGGATAAATGCAAATTTGGTCAGCCAACCGTCGAATTTCTCGGTCACAAGATCGATGGTGAAGGTATTACGCCCCTTCCGGAGAAATCTCAAGCAATCCTCGACTACCCGATGCCACAATCTGTCCGAAGCCTTCGCCGATTCCTCGGTATGATCAACTACTACGGCAGATTCATTCCCAACTGTACTGATTTACTTCACCCGCTTACCGACTTATTCAAAGGAAACTCAAAGACGTTTACGATAACCCCAGAAGTTGAAGCCGCTTTCACGGCCGTCAAGCAGAAGTTCAGTGAGGTCACCTCTCTCCATCACTTGAACACCACGGAGAACGCTACACTTGTCCTTAAGACGGATGCTTCAAGTTCCGCTGTCGGTGCAGCTTTGTAACAGTTACTTGATAAGGAATTTCAACCACTGTCTCTTGTCTCACTAAAGCTACAACCTGCTCAAATCAGGTACAGCACCTTTGGTTGTGAACTGCTCGCCATGCACTTGGCTATGAAACAATTCTGTCACCTTTTAGAAGGACGACGTTTCATACTCTTGAAAGCTCACAAGCCACTGGTGTAGGCTTTCCGTTCTTCCTCAGACCGTTACTCACCCCGAGAAACGCGTCCTCTGGACTATCTTTCACAGTTTTGTGTTGATGTTCGTTATATCGACGGTCCTAACAACGTTGTTGCCGATGCATTGTCCCGCGCTCATGTGAATCAACTGTCATCGACACCCATAGACTTGGAGAGGATAGCGGCCTCCCAAAACGATGATCCTGAGCTCGTTCAACTCCGTTCAAACTCCTCATTGAAAGTTTCCCAACTGCCCGTACTTAACTCTGACATAAGAGTTTACTGTGGTCTTTCAACCGTTAAGCCTAGACCCTTTGTCCCACAATCATTTCACCGTACCATTTTTGATCATTTTCACGGTTTTTCACACCCAAGTATCCGCTCCACCGTAAAACTCATTACCGACCGCTTCCTCTGGCCCAATATGCGTTCAGACATCAGACAGTGGGCTAAACATTGCCTTAGTTGCCAAACTAGTAAAGTGCATCGTCACACAGTCACCACCCCAGGTACATTTTCACTCCCTGACGCTCGTTTTAGACACGTGCACGTAGATATTGTTGGCCCTTTACCTCCTTCCAACGGTTTTACTCATCTTCTAACATGTGTTGACCGTTTTACCCGTTGGCCACAAGCTGTTCCCTTACGTGATACCTCTACCGAATCTGTATCTCGTGCTTTTGTCGAATCTTGGATTTCTCTGTTTGGTGTTCCATCCACCATCACTACCGACAGAGGGGCTCAGTTCAGTTCCACACTGTTCCGCGATCTGAGTCGTTTATTAGGCTGTACTCACATGAGAACAACCGCGTACCACCCCGCTGCCAATGGCCTCGCCGAGCGCTTTCATCGACAATTAAAAGCTGCCATCATGGCTACTTCGTCCGGCTCACGCTGGTCTGAGCGTCTACCTGCGATCCACCTTGGTATACGTAATACAATCAAAGAGGACATTGGGTGCTACCCTGCAGAACTCGTGTTCGGGACGACCCTCAGACTACCTGGGGAGATGGTACTGGACTCTCGCACAACCGGCGAACTAGACCCCTTCTCGTACGCTGAACGCCTCAAACAGCATTTTCGGTCCATTCGACCAACGTCTACGCGGCCTAACCTACGTAAACAGCAAGTCCACCCCGATTTGCACAAGTGTCCGTTTGTTTTCATCCGCCTCGACGCCGTCCGAAGACCTTTAACTCCGCCCTACGACGGCCCGTACCAGGTTTTGTCACGGAAACCGAAGTATTTTGTGTTGAATAAGAATGGATCAAAAGAATCCGCGAGCATTGACCGACTCAAACCCGCTTACGTCGAACCTACAGTTGATAGTGCAGACCCCGTTTCTTCCTCTCAGAATACTCCCGCCCCTGACTCATTACCCCTACCCAACAGCACACTGACGCCAGTACACCGAGTCCTCTGTGCCCTACGACTACACGCAGCTGCAAACACACACGTTCTGGTCGTGTTGTTTCTTTTCCACATAAGCTTGCTCAATACGTTCCGTAGGCACTTGTCGAGCGTTTTCTTAGTGCACGCTCTAGGGGGGAGTATTGTAGCGATTGTAAATAATTTGCTTATTTTGCATTTTTACGTTTACCTATTTTGCTGCAGTTGTTGTACAGCCTTGTTTTAATTAACTGTATATACACACACTTGGTTACAAGCTCGTCTTCCGTGGTTCTTCCTTGGTTGCCGCTGGATTGTTGTGATTGTGCGCATCGCTGCCTGCTTGGTTCACGATCGGACTCTACGTACACGTACATTTCAGCATACCTCGGGATTTACGGCCGTCCGACGCTAAGGTGCATCAGGATAATTTATATGTGAGGTAAACCTGACTGACTTGGTATTCCCTTTACCGGTTCCTCCATAGTCTACGAAAAACGCCACTATTCTTTTCCGCTAAAATTGGCTTTCTGCTTTGCAAGCAGATAGCAGGAAAAGACAAGGAAGTGTAATATGTAGCGAAACGATGTACGTTTTAAATCGACATAGCTATTTAGAAATGCTCTATATATCCCTAATAATCTGAAACAAATAGGGACGTGGTATGTGTCCGGAAAGCACACTTTGCATGCATACATAGCTAATTTAAGCAAATAAGCTATAATTTTGCGCTAAAGCACTAAAAA
Organism: Dicrocoelium dendriticum; assembly: GCA_944474145.2. Classification (NCBI taxonomy): domain Eukaryota; kingdom Metazoa; phylum Platyhelminthes; class Trematoda; order Plagiorchiida; family Dicrocoeliidae; genus Dicrocoelium; species Dicrocoelium dendriticum. Next base: position 68,972,773 of record OX104069.1, on the reverse strand, counting down.
TTTAGTGAGGAATATTATGTGTGCTTTGGAATTTAGGTGAACCTAATAATAACCCACGGTCAAGAAGCATCCGTGTACCATTTTCAGTGGCTACTGAGCCACGTATTTCACTAGGAATGTAGAGTCCAGGATCTTTAAGACTCTAAGTGGTTGTAAAGTTTATACCAAGGCTGCAAGAACTAGGTTTAACTGTATAACCTAGGATACCTTTCCGATCAGGTGACACATTTTGGCCTGAAAATACACACATTTCTTAGCTATACATCGCAAGTTTTAACCTTTAGAGCCGATTTTCTGTATTCATGAGGGTATTTATCCAAAACCACTGAGCTAGAGAAGCCTTTTACTAATAATGAAGAACGCAGTATAGGAAAGTTTAGCAAATTTTAGCAAAATGCTGAGGCGTGAAAACCATTTGGGTCTGCGTTGCTGAGGCATTACTTACTCTGCTTCTGGGGATTGAGCTTGCTCGAACACGAAGGCTTATTACGCCTCATGTGTTGATGCACACTATTGTGCAGCTCTTTGGTTAATTTCGAGCTGCTTCTCTCCAATTTTAAGATCTGAAGCGAGTGCCAGCGGTATGCATCCATATGGCAATGTTAACTAGTGCAGTACTGTAGCCCCGGCTAGTTCCATTTTGCTTTTCCTCGCAAGAGTTGTTCTAGTTCCTTAAGCAAAGAGTGATAAGAAAACTCAAGAGTAGGATGGTAACAAAAAGTAGTTGGAGTTGGTTGTTCAGCCACGATTACGCATAACTCATGGTAGGCTTTGGAGCCAGCTAAATGATAAATAACGCACGGGTGGCCAAGGTAACACAAGTGGCGGTCTAAATTTTATCGTGTTCCAACTAGCCCGTTTGACGAGGGCCTCTCGGTCGTTGGTTAGCATTTGTGCCCGTGAAATGGAATCTGGAAGTGTTAGTGTTTTACTAGTAAAAGCAGTTAAAGAGGAGGATCTGGTTTTCATTATACCTGTCTACTAGTGTTACCAATAGCGTTAGGCTTATGTATACCAGATAAAGCTAAGTATATCGGGCCAAGAGAGAAGAAGTAGAGGGCAAAATGTCTGATTCATGAGTCTAGGAGTTTTAAAGTGCTTTTCTGTTGGCAGTGTGCACGGTATATATATTATTTTACTGTTTACATACTGAAAGTATTTGGAAACGGCGGAGTAAGTTAGCTAGTGCTCAGGCCTAATTAAAGCGCATCAATTAATGCCAGCTAGCAACCGACATCTACGAAGGCACAGAAAATTTTATCTAAAGCCGGTATTTAGACGGTTTTGGACAAATCTAATGCTGATCTCAGGTGTATCAGCAGCAACAAGCGCTTTCAACATCTTATACAAGGCTTAGGTCTGATAGGGTACCTTTACTATGATTAGCTCAAAGGTCATAAGCCTAATATCTTTTCCACGGACTCAGTGATCTAAGAGCTTGTGAAGTGATAAATGTGAAGCTAAGGAGAAGGAATAAAGATGTAGATAAGATATAAGGATTGCAGTGCGCCTGCTCGGGTGCTTTCGTCATTGCCCTGCCACATCCTATATGGGGAATAACTACGGGTTTACGAACCTCCCAGTCCGCAGCCCAGGCTGTACTGTGTGTTGAAATTTTTGAACGTTGACGAAGTGGCCATTGAAAAGGAGAAGCTGGAGGGTTGTGGATACTACCTGGTCCATGCAGCGTTTGGACCAACCTGTCAGTACGGGAACCGAAGCACGTCAGGAACTAATCAGTAACGGCTAAATACCATTTGCATTCAGAAATCTAATGTTAGAACGTGTATCATGCGTTCGACTGGTCCGACTGAGACCTCCAAGGTGTTTCGATTGCGGTAATGGATAAGTTAAAAACAAGGGGTCATTGACGGCGACAGTTCATGGGGTTAACCCTTATTATCCCTTACAGGATGCTGTTGTGGTGGCGTCTACTCTTTCCACAGTGCAATCATAAGGCGGAATTGTCTGTAAGAGTACTCGAGTAGGTCAAGAAGAGGTCTTCGAAGACTAAGGTCATCTTGGAATCCGAGAGCTATTCATAAAACCAGGAAAACGGGTGCAACGGATACCCTTAAAGTCTATTAGGTGATAAGACGGTAACGACAATGAAGGTGGGTGAGTTGTGAGCTTGTGCTTAGATGTCATGCACTACATCGTGGGCGTCCACTAGCTACATCAGGGTCAGTTTCGAAGAAGTGGCCTTTCAAATGGCAGATATGGAAGATTCCTTGTATTTTTCCAAAACATAGGAAGCTTTGTATCTCCCTCCTGAATGCCTGCGAGTGTTGGATTGCTCTTATGCTGGAAGGCAACCTGGTCCATATGTTCACGTACACAACTGAGAAGAAACGACGTCGCGGTTTCCTTTGCCCTTAGCCTATAGCCTTTGTCCTTGATTCGGCGTTTAGATTCCGGTGCGCTCTTTAGTTTAAGCTTGGATATTACTGTGTAGCGTTCCATGAATTAGGTTAGGTAAAAAGCACAGCTTAAGGATTATGCCCCTTTGCCATAGGTGCTAAATTTTAAGGTGTTCCAACCCTTGTAGATAACTCAGCGCTTGCTGTGATGGCGGCAGGATGTTCTCAAAACGCAGCTAAGCATTTTAAAGCAACAGACAGTCCGACTTCCGTAGGTTGCTGCATATAAAAGAGCAACAATCCAGCTGTGGCCGAGCTTGGCTCTAATAAAGTTCTAGCCTTGCATCTGCCGTTTTTATGTAATGGCGCATGTGGAAACATAATCTTCTTACCCTTGCCACTTGATAATAAACCTGCTCTGCAAAGTTGAGGCTCATGGAGTAACGCAACTCCAGGTCTGTCGCTACGACATTCTATTTGACAGGGATGCCGTTTATTGTTAGGGACTCAACAGGTATAGAAAATTGGTGAGTCATGACATTAGGTTTTTGAGCGGAGCACGTCAATTGCCAGCGTTCGCATATTTTCCAGGTGTTTATTCTCCTCACAGATACTATTAATTGCGGATAATTTCGTACCAGGAGATAGGTGTAGACAAGTTTTACGTCGTCAGCGAAGGTGAAGGAGCGACCTTGCTTCAACCTCCTGCAGAGGTTATAGATATAAAGCAAAAAGAGAGTAGGACCATGAACGCTCCCCTGCACCACGCCAATGGGGACGGAGTTCGGAGTGGCTACAGTTTGTCCAATCTTACCAGACTGCCTTGTCCTATTAGATAGGAACCCAGCCAGTCTACTACAGGATTGTCAACCCCGTAAGCCTTTGTCTTATGTATCAGGCGCATGTGTGGTTCCCTAGCAAACGCCTTTGACATGTCAAGGTAAATAATGAAAACTGAAAGCTTCGAGTCATTGATCTCTGTGACTACATTAAGGAATACTCGCTGACAGGTTGCGCAAGACCGAGAACTTAGAAATCCGCGCTGTGATTCACTTACGTGCTTGCCTGTTTAAAGGTGAGTCATGAGGGCTTGATTAATCAACATCTCCAGCACTCGCGAAATAATACAAGTGTGGTTAATGGGGCTATAGTTACCAACTTCCTGTAGGCTTCCGCCCTTATGCCTTGGCATTAAGATTGAATGTTTCCAAGCGGTCAGGCCTTGACCTTCCTGCATTGATAAAGTAAAGTTTCAAAGAAGAATGGGGATATCTGCATCAAAAACCTTAATTAGACCGGGCAGCATTCCGTCTGGACAACGGTACCAGGATGACTTCGTAGTTGAAATCGCAGAACGGACGGTACGTATGGCAAACTGTACGGGGGACAGGGACGGGCTATTGGGTACCTGCAGGGCCTGAAAAATCAAACCTATTTCTAAACAGTGCGATTCTTTAAAATGTGAGCTGAAGACTTCACATAAAATTCTTGCGTCACTAGAAGTGTCTTTGTGACTAATCTTTAGGGTAGAGATTTGTCCCCCATAGTTTGTTGTCCGAGAGCGCAGCAGACGGCTGAGATTCTTAGCTTTGTACGCAATATTTAGTACGGCTATTTCTTGATTCGTCTGCTGCTGCATGGAGTTGGCAGAAAGCTGATGTGCCATCTCATTCCCTCCTGATGTAGGCAAAATTAAAGTTTTTGTTGTAAGCTTGTCTAAGCTGAGGCATTATGTTGTTCATTCTGGTTTGAATCACACATTTAGATTATTGTCTTATTAAATGTGACATGGGAGCTAGAGAGTCAAGACGGTGAATTATTTCCTTATAAAACAGCTCAGCCGTGCGGTCCCCAAAATCAGACATAAAGCATTCCTCCCAATTTATGCACTGTACGGGTACAGCAAAGGTTTCCAGTTAACCTGTTGCAACGGGCGGTCTGCTACGACTGCGTCCGTTCCTGTTAGGTAGGAATTATGTTGCTTTGAACAAACCAAGCAATTCACTACCCTGTAACTACCACCTGGCAAATCTCGGCCGACCGACAATCGGGTGGATGGAATGCCGAGAGTAAATATTAGGTCAAGCATATGTTTCGCACTCGTTGGAGTAGGTACAGCCGCGTAAACTGATAATGCTAGTAGGCCTGCACACTTCGTTGCTGCAGCAGGTGGGAACAGTTTAACAGGCAGGTTGAAATCTGCAATAAGATCACATTCGCAGGAATAATTTAATGTTTGCGCAAACGTAACCATAATTGCGTCGTCATCCTTAACTTAGGTAGCGGGTGTTTTAAAAACACACCCAAATAATACAGTCGATCCCCGGATATCAGCCGTTATCCATACCGAATCCATCGCCTCAGCCGCATTCACCGTTTCGGACATTTTGCTGGGTAAGAAGCTTTAAGATAAATGGCGCACCCGCCCCCTCGTTTATGCACACGAAATTGCACAAACAGCTGATAGCCGGGAAGTGAGTAATCCTCCTCTGAAGTATAAAGGTAAAACCATGTTTCCTTGACATTTATTGCATCAGAGTCGGCGATAACAGGCACAGGGTGCAGGATATGCATTTTATTGGTTAGGGACCTAGCATTTATAACTATGAGTTTACGAGAACACCTGGGGTCTACTAGCCATAGGGATGACGAGTTGTACCCTGTGATAATTACTTCTTTATCTGCAGTAGTTGTAGTAAGTGAGTGAGAAGGCATTGCGGTTGGTAGTTGGGCGACGAGGTGTTTGGGGCCGGGATGAAACGGTTCCCGCACATCCACACCTAGTCCAAAAAATGCGCAGGTTGCCGGTTAGGGAGCAGTGGACTATTTAGATTATGTAACTGGACGGGCGGCATACGTCCGAGGGATGTAGCAGATGCACGACATACTGGATGCGCACGAACTTGAGCGGAGATGTGTAGATTTCCAAAAGTAGTGCTCGTCGTAGGTGAATTACTTGCGGTGGTGGTAGGCGGTGCCGTCTCAAAAGTTCCTGAGGTACGGTTCGGTAGGGTCCGTCTTGGTAGGCCGAAATAGCGTTACCTTAACTTAGTATCATTGCGGAGTTGTTCACAATTCAATATTATAGTGCGCAAGAATCTACTATCGCCTGTTCTCTGTTTGATTGGTGCTGGGAATTCGCTGAAATGTTTGGCCACCTTCTCATCGTGCACCGCGTTTTCCGCAATACCGTTAACTTTAACGACTGTGCTCTTATACTCGCACGTCGACATACCCCCTGGAACATTAACTTCAAGTACGCTGAACTCCACATTGTCAAAACCAGGCTGCGGCGACTGCACGTCCACGGATCTTGATATATTTGGGGCGTGTAGGTGATAACTACCGTAGGTGATGGACTAGGTGTGTTCCCTCTTCAAGCCCGTTTGGCACTAGGAGCCTTCGTAGTTTTAGGCACGAGGCTTTCTAAGCAGGCCGAGGTCGCTCGATGTTTCTTCATGGATGCGTTAGGCTCTCGTTGACTGAAGCCTGTTTTGATGTTAGGATTCGTCGCAGCCCAACTTATGCTTCGTTTCAGCGGCCCGTACGCAACGTAGCTTAGCATTGTTGCACTGCAAAGTTGTTCTCGGTTAGCCATGAGAGTACGCAATACTGCCTGCTCCTTTGCGTTCAGTTTGATGGAAGCCGCAACTTTGGTTACCTGCTTAGTCTGTCTTTAAACCTGCAGTATTTTCACTGCGATCCCATTAACCGCAATGATTGCATGCCTAGATGCGTCCACCCTGCACGCCAGTGCGCTGCACAATCCATTCCCGCATGCAGCATTATTTACTGCTCGGGTCTCCGCTTTTCGTATTTTCTAAGTTAGTGTCCTTTGGCCCTGCGGCTCAGGTGAACCCGGTGGTGTGGTCCATACGGGGGGATTTGGCGCTAGGCGCCAGCGCCTCTGTTCTCCGAGTGTAGGTTATGCTTGGCTCGCTTCCATCGTCGTAGAATTTTCTTAACATGTACGATTTAACTGAGCTAGTTATAGGTTGCCTTAGAGTTTCGTCAACCATTGACCCTTCCGGTATAGCTGATCGTGTTCCATCAGTAGCTGAGTACTTAGCATTAACTGAGGGTTCCCGTATATTGTTCTCGGGCTGGCTGGTTCGATCTATGTATGATGTAGCTTTAGGGATAGTACCAGTCCCAGTGTTTGCAGGTTCTTCCAAGGAATCAAGAGAACCAGGGTCCATATCTGACAAAATGTCGATCCACAGTACGTGCGCCACTTAGATTCACAGGCGTCGGACAGTTGGCAAAATTTGCCTGAACACATCTGCTCTGTGAGGAACTCTCTCTTAGACTATTGTAATCGCGTTGCCATGCCGTTATGGCTGGTACTAACTTTAAGTCAACGAACGTCGTGCGGGTTCTAAATTCCCTTTGGTAGTAGAGAAACGTGAGAGCCGAGCCATCGTTATTGAACTTGACTAAGCAGGGCATTGGTTTCCCAGACAATTTTTCAGCCTTGTACAGCGCAGAAGATGGTGCCCCAAGCCACCCACTTGTATCAGTATTTTACGAATGGTGTGAAGTGTCAGGCGGTCTGGAACCTTGTACAGCACTAACTCATTAAGACATTTTAGTTCAGTCATCACTTCGGTGCAAATCGTGTTAAGGAACCTTCCAGCCAACTCCGCTTGCTTAACCGCTATACAGTCCTTGGGGTGCATCTTAGTCGCTGTGGCTGCCAGGCTAACAGTGAAATGTATTTTGTGTTGAGGACCATTTTGAGCTTTACCACGTCATTTTGAAGCTCGGACATTTTGGAACTCAGAGAAAAGATGTCCGTTAAGTTAACGGTGCATGGTATAGTTGTGCCAGATACGTTCCTGCTGATAGTTTTAGATTTGGCCGAAGTGCGCCCTACTGTTCTCCCCTTGATAGAGACATTAAGACGTCATTGATCTTGTGCAAAGTAAGAAGTGATAGAAAAAATGTTAAGGACAAAAAAGCTGTAAGTTTAACGAAAAGAATAAGTGAAATGCCATAAAACATACTCTAGAGACACCAAACGCCTTTAAAATCCCGAACAAATTGAGAGCAAAACTAAACGGAGCTCTTTCCCGGGTACAGCTTCTTTGTTATCCAGCTAACCTCATCATTTTCCAATAGCTGGCATGAAGAATAAGTTGCGTCTGCTTTGGCGCCAGTCGGTTATTAACCCGGATTTTAAGCAGCATGCTCACATTTTGTGTACTAAGCAACGGGGGCTTGGTCTCATTTCGGTTGCGTCCAAGCTGTTGGCTTTCATTCTACTAGGTAAACTATCTCTCATTCGAAAATCAAAGTACTGGAAAGAACAAGCTAACTTTCGCCCTGGCTGGGAGTGTGTGGATCATATAATCCCACTTCGTCAAACCCTGGAACCCAATCATTATTTTCTGAGACCTACCACCGCTGTATATCTGGACATTGGCGCTGCATTTGACTTGGTTGATAAACTTGCGCGGCTTAGTTAGCATTAGTTAACGGTCCGCAAGCCATAGCTTTGTAAATTGCTCTGCGATGCCCTGGTGACGCACGAACGAAGTACAGCCAAAGAATAACGGCGCGTCATTTTCGGCACCTAAGGGAGAGCATACGTCACCTTAAACAAGAAGTTCACCGACTTGGCAAATACAAGTTCCAAAATAGAAGGCTCATGGGCGTCAAATAACCAATGCAACGTCACTTGTGGCGTACGATCAAAAGGAAATGCACCGAAAGAGCCTCGCACAGGGTCATAAAAACTGCTGAGGGAAATTCAAGTTGCTTTAACTCACACGTTATCAAAAGACTACGATCGGATTGGGAGCAAATAACCACCAGCAACTTTCGGACCCACTCCCAGGGCTACTATACACACTTACAAATGAAAGGTAAGCCGACAATGTTCGACCGTTCTGTCTGCTGGCTGAACCGTGTAGGTACGCAGTACGTCAATACCACAGCTAATCTAAAACGCAGCGCTCGCGACTTGTCGGCCATCGAAGTGTTCACATTTAAATAGTCTAGCAAGACAGGCGTACGCCACCGTTTATTAACACTGTGACCTGGCGGTCGTGACTCGCCCCCAACCAAAGTCACCCATTGCTTATCAAGACAATCGTATAAATTCCACAGCCATCAAGCATCCTTTTAACAGTGGCGACACGTTCAAGCATGATCAAAAGGCAGAAAAATATTTACAAGTTACATATACTGAGCTAACCACGTCCATAAGCAACCTTACATATATTCATGTATCAACAAACCCGACAATCTCATTGTTCCATTGTACATTAACTGATTACATTTTTTACTCTAAACATGATCATGCCTGTACGGGCTTGCCTCGCTTTGTCGAGAATAAACATTTTTGTTAGGGCCCGGGTTTAACTCCCCGTCGAGGTACACTATTGTGTGTGAGTTTTAGTCTTGACTTCTACTTTCTACGAAATAAATATTTTATTTATTTATTTAGTTATTAATGTCCTGAGGCAGCCACGTTTCAGTGAATGCTGCTATATTGGGGAAGCATATACAAGCAGACTTATCACCTACCTTCCACTCCTTAGGCTACATACGTTGCTGAGCACTAAGTAACCGCTTTCGCAGGGAACAAACCGGTACTGTGCGGAACCACAGTAGGCACTGGCGCGGCGGAAAAGTATCGCCGGCTGACTACCTAAAAACCAACCGACCGGACATCCTGTTCATCAAACGCCCGCCGGCGTTTAAAGTGGGTCTGCTCCACATTCAACAACAACCTCTCCACCAGCAGTTCCGGCTGTACACCAATACTATGGACATTCAGTTCGAAATCAAACTGCAGCAGCGGCTTGCGGAAGTCCAAAGTGTACAGCGCTACACGACGCAAGCGCGGTCCCAGGTTTTGTGCGTATTCCGGGATGTTACACAGGGTAGTCAGATTGCCGACAATAACAATGGGAAGCGCGGGCGAAAGAGCCTCCTTGAGGTACCTTTTAAACCACACCTAGTTGCCTAACAGGCTTGCAGCAACAAGTGCGGCAGTAGTTGACACTGTGCTACGGAACTTTACGCCGCTGTCCAATCACCAGCAAGCGCTTTTGAAACTAGAATGGGCACCACCGGCTGACTAACAAATTTCAGCTGTTCGTTTGGCCTTATCGAACGAACAACGCTAGACGCCACAGGTGTCACTCTTAGCCAGTTGAGCTTACGATCGAGGGGGCTTATACAGTGGCGACAACCCCGGCTGAATTCACAAAACTTTGCCGTCTCAACCGAGGAAACCCGACCGACGTTGTCGGCGTCCACGAAAACTGACGCAGCAAAAAAGGATTGTCGCTGGTAATCGTCAAGACCTACGGTTTAGCAGTAAGAGTGGTGCAACGATTAACAAACCTCGGCTTGCGGTCGGTCGGCTGCATGTCGCCAGAATCGTCAGTCAACAGAAAAGCACAGCTTGCACTCCCACAAGCAGCATAAGCCACTGCGCTTGCGTGGATGCACAAGGAGACGGACAGCATAATATGAAAATTGCACGTTTGTAACACCTATACGCAGTAAAACTACTAACAGCTAAAAGGTATAAACAAGTACAATTCGTTAGTGGACATAAAAACAGGAAACTGCAACAGCTGGCGTTCCTTGGTTCATTAGTTGGTAGAGAGCCGAATAAAGTTCCTTGGCCAGTTCCGACACCTTCCGCTCGTTGCGAATTTTGCTGGGCTCATTGGAGAACACGGTTCCGTAGTGGACCGCTGTGGTTGTATTGAGGACAAAAGATCTCTGCGCACGCAGCGAGTGGGAATCCAACCCTTATTTGAAATCTTTCTCTGTCCCCGCGTGGACGACGTCCTCCGGCAACTGCTCCAGCCATTCGCTATTCTGGTGGATAAAGCCAGGTCAGACTGCACTTGGATTTGCCGCGGTTTGAAAAATTTTCACCGGTGGCCAAGAGTGGCACACACTGCGTTGAGACAAAAGGACGGTTGCAGCTCACCTCCTAGAATTCGTTGAGTGAATATGGTATCATCGCGGAGACGACGATAATCCAAACGAAACAGGTTCAACCGTCGTAGCCGGAGGGGATAAGTCCCGCAAACCTGGAACGGATAAACGTCAAGTAACACTTTGGATGCACTCCCAGGTTATTGTACACAATTACGCCTGGAAGTTAAGCCGACAGAGCTTCGACCGTTTTGTTAGCCGACTGAAACCTATAGATATGCAGGACCTCAGCAGCAAATGTAACATGAACGGCGGCGCTCCTGCCTGGTCAGCCAAAATAGCTCACATCTAAATAGTGCGTAGCCAGAGAGGTGGATTCCACCATCCGTGTTGTTCTAAGACAGCCGGGTTTAGTAAATGCAAGTATATCGGAGAAAGTATCTATAAGCGAGTGTTACATGATCGTTCGCGCTAAGACCCAACACCATCAGCCAGGTTTGCCTTGGCGCACCTAGAATTAGATAATAGAAATGGTTGATTTTCGTGTTTAACCACCGACTGCTTTTCGCAATATTGCCGCTAAAAGTCCATTTGTACGACACGCTGGAATTTATAGTAACTGTTTCGAGGCAAGCGAGGAAGCTCATTGCCACGGATTCTATTATCAAAAATGGTCTACGCATGCCACATAACCTGCCGCTTTTCATGGGAGATAACAAGCTTGGTATGCACGCAGCGTAACTTTTCATACTAGTACGGCAACCCCTCAGGCTGCGAAATCAACAATGGATACTAGAAAAATAGCGTGACTTTGCAAAACCTTACTATGCACCGCACCCTCCACTACCTCAGCACTGCTGTAGCAAGCACAAACCAATCGACAAAACCCAGCAGCTTCATCCAAACTGGCAAGCGGTAACCAAACACGCCTCATCGTTTTAACGCCATTTCAAGCAAGGCACAATATGGGCAAAATACATGCAAATGCTATACAATTGCAATTGCTTTCTTTTAAATTTAGCATTCTGCATCAACGTATGTTATCCTTATGCACGCGATGACCAAACTTTTGGCTGCGAAACCCAAACACAACGCCCCCGCATGGCTACTTATCCTTGCAACAATTAGCTAAATCATTTATCAGCAGCTTCATTCCGGTGGAACTAGAACGATAGGGAAGCCCCTTGAGAGTCTCTTTTTGAACGGTTCGTTGGGCCGGGAATTGTTAAGGTGCTAGGATGTGTATTTTTATCTACAACAACACACCAGAACTACCCCTGGCCAATAGTTACCTCGCTTGCCTCACATTCCCTGCACGAGCCGCCCCCGCCGTGCAAGTTACGTGGAGAGGAAGATGTAGAAAGAAAATGGGAGCTAAAGAGTAAGGAAAAGCATTTAAATAAAGGAAAACACCAAAGAGTGAGGCGACTGACAACATGTGAAAAAAAGTATGGAAAATTGCTATGGTCAGGAGAAGGTAAATGTTTCGTGTTGCCACTCAAGTGCGTCTAACTAAAGCTCAAAACACCTAACCCTATTTTCACTGACCTCACTTTAGCATAGCGATAACGCTACGCGATAACCAACCGCTGACTTTTGCGTTTTTTAAATCAATACGTGTGCATCAGACTTTTGGTTGCAAGATTGTGTCATGAGCAAAAGAACTCCATGCAGCTTAAAAATGCACTGTAAAACGATTAGTTTAAGGTACAGTTGGGTAACTAAATTCCAAAACTTCCATTTAACGGCTAGGGTAAAGTTGCAAGAAGCTGTGCAGGAACTAGAAGCCTGCTCTGAAGCACGAGAAAAGGGCCTCCGCTTGTTGGGTTTTTGGGTGGTAAGTCGGCGGTCCAATTTCGTCCCGCCAAACTAGCTTCCGATGGCGAGTGATCCCGGCCTCACAATACTAAATCCCTTCAGGTGAATTTAGCCAATGTGCTTAGCCTGCGAAACAAGCTTGCGAAGTCCGCGCCCATGTCCAGGACGGTCGTCCAGATGTTCTTGCATTTACTGAAAAGTGGTTGTCCACCGATGCCAAGGACAATGAAGCGTGCCTGTCAGTCTACGCACTGCTAAAGTGGGACCGCACCTCTAATCGGCGCGGAGGCGACGTTGCTTTGAACGGTAATTCCACACTTAATGTCTTGAAAACCTGTATCTTTCGAGCACCAGACTGTGTTGTTGAGTCACTTGTAGTTGACCTGTTTATTGCCGCTGCGCAACTTAACATTGTGCTAGTCCATAAGAGCCCCGACAGCGTCGCTAATGGTCGCGTTGCTTCCATCCGTGAACGTTCGGCAAATAGGTGTGTAGTGATCAGGGACTTTAATCTCCCCGAATTAGACTGACAGAGAATTTTCTTCGGCACTGTTAAAGGTGTTTAGCTATCGAGCTTCAGGAGCTTGCTTTACAAGCTCCCCTGCACCCGTTTGTCGGTCTGCCCGTTAGAATCATGTTGGTGCAAAACCCGACCCTACAGGACCTGCTCTCCGCTTCATCCATTAACTTTGTCACAGATATTGTGTACACCCCACCTCTCGGTGCGAGCCATCAAGCGTGTCTCAAAGTCACTTGGCAACCCGTAATTAACCGATTGGCTGGGAACGTGTTGCAGTAGGAGCTTTTCGAATTAAATGAACTTTCAATGATAACTATCTTTCAGGAACGCAGTTAATAAGAAAATAAGAGAAGTATTATTTAAAATAAGGAAAACAGTACGGAAATAATAGATCTGAAATAACACAGAGCTGATCGTGCCTACATGGGCGGGCCTCGCTTAGTCAAGAATAAAATATTTATTTATTTATTTAAATTTAAGGTAATTTTATAGGGTCGTTAAAGTGAAAAATTTATAAACATACGCATTTGCTTTTAGTGGCAAGCATTTGTCCCTTTTTGTATAGATAAATGTATGTGCAAATAAAAACGAAAAAACGGAACTACTTCACTGTAGTAAAAGAAGCCAAGATAAGCTCCAAATAAATAAAATTAAACACGGAGGGAACCTTGTGCTAAAAATCTATGATTATATCCATACCCGAGTTTAGATGCCTTTATTATTTATTATTTACTTTACAGCACTGAATGGTTGGCAGTAGCTGCCGTACCAAATCTCTGAGCTTATTTTCGGCTTACTTTGTGTCGGTTATTTACAGAGTTTGCATCCATGTCCGCCCTTAGCCGTAAGCCAAATGGTCGTTCTGATCGAGGTGCAAACATAAGGCGTGCGGACGTTCAGACCAGGAAAGTCAAGGTTGTAAACTCGCCTTGCGTCATTTTGGAGAGTGAAGACAACCAAACCGCCTAGGACAGATTTAAAGCACACTCGAGTGAGCTCGCTCCTCATATAACACTGTCCGGCAAGAATAAAGCTAGGGTAAAACCACCCTGGTGTGGTGCTGCTATTTGCGAGCAACTTAACAGGTGTGCCAGTTGTTGGTATACCTACTTATCTGATTCAGCTGAGACTGAAACGATAGGAAAATCCCTTGAGTGCACATTCTTGAGGGGATCCTTGCGCCAGGAATGGTTAAGGTGCTAGGATTAATTGTTGAATCTAAACGAAACACCAGAACTACCCGCTGGTCAACAAATTACTGCTCAGGTTCCCTGCGCTAGCAGTTCCCGCTGTGTAATTCAATTGAAGTGAGGAAGACGTAAAAAAATAGACGACGGAGGAAGGAGTTATTTAAACGAAGGTTAACGACAAAGAATAAGGAGGCTGACAGTATATTACTAACAATTGCAAGGTGGATATGGTCAGGAGAAAGGAAAGTTTTCGTTTTGCCACGCAAGAGCGTCTAGCGCTCGAAACCCTTAACCGTAGCTTCCCAGACTATACTATCTCAAAGCGGATTCCAGCGATCAATAACCATGCGTTTACCAAGGTTACACCCTGATCCGGTCGGAAAACGGCTTGTATAGCTTCTTGGGATGACCGCGACGTCAAGGCAACCTAGCCGGGCTAAATATCCAGCTCATGTTTGGTCCAACCTTCCCTATTAAAATGCGGTAATTAAGGATCACATCTTCTGGAAGCCGTCGGTCGTGCATAAAACACCTACCCAAGCTAAGTTGACGCTCGGTGTACGATTGCCACCGTACCTTCTCGACCAATTTCGCAATTACCCACAAAACCCTCTCGAGCTCCATTTTGTCCCGAACAAGGCAGGGCGGACAAGCCCGGACGCAGTATTTCAGGTGACGCCGAACGAAAGCTAAGAACAATTGCACAAATACGTCGGCAGTTGGACCCTCAAAGAACGTCGTATAAACGGCAGCATGCTGACAACGCTACTTGCGTCCTTTCCTCAGTTTTCAGAAGAATGCAAAGACGAGACATGCACGACGCCAAGAGACAAGGGGAGTTCGTCCCCACCGAGCATTATTTCCATGGGTGGTGCTCTATACGAATAACTGAACACGTGGACTGAGTACTGGGCAATAGCCAAAAAGTAGAGCAGTCCTGGAGTCTGTCCAAGGCATGGTGCATGGCCTCAGAACCCTCAGAGACATTTACAACATTCCGTAGCTTAAGGTCATCAGCAAACACTAAGGATGATACCCCAAGCCTTTCAGTGAGGTCGTTTACTTCCATAGAGAACAGCATCGGTGTAAGGACCGAGGCCAGTGGCACACGGCTAAGGACCGCCTGCCTAAAGGATAAACTGCGCCCCACCCGCACACGCTGCTCGCTTCCCTGTAAGGAGGAAGATACCCTGTGAATGGCGCAGCCAGATATGCAGTAGGGGCTTAGCGTTTGTGATAGCCTCAAGCGGGGTACCTTATCAGATGCTTTCGTGAAGTTGACGTTATACACATCCACTACATTGTCATTGTCTAGTTCCTAGGCTCAAGCTTCATCTGAAACCAACAAATTCTTCAGACACGGAAACTCCTTCCGGAATCCGTGTTGTGTACTACTGTTTCGCCTTATTGTAGTCGTGTTACAGTTGTATATTTGCTTTTGAATTCTGCTCCGTTTTCCATTTTACACATGGTCGTCTTGCTAAATGCCGAGGCGGATGACATCATCGGGGCCTCGTTTGATGAGCCCAATGCAGCTGGCGGCAATTCTGCCTGTTCAGCATCTGCAGCTGGTGGTATGCGGTGTGATGTTTTCTTCCGTTGGTATCACAACAGTTATACCGGCATCCGAGCGAACCAGTACAACATTCTAGCAGTCAGCGAAAGCTTTTTTTAGGTGTGCTGAATGCTGTTTTCAGCAAGCGTAGCGCCCGGCTATCAGCTGTGCAGAATTCAAAGCACTAACATCCAGGCGCACTGTCGTTGAGAAGCCGTTAGCCAAGCTTGTCTCTCCTGCTTTGCCTAAACCTAAACTAGATTTGATTAATTAATACCTGATTATTGCGCATGGGGACGCTGTAGCGGACTGTCCTCTACACCATGCATCTTCAAGCGCTACCGAGAAACTTGAAATGCTTGCAGGCAGCACCTACAAAGTGCTTGACTACAGCATGAAGTAGAGCTTGCTGGTTGGCCTCATCAAAATCGAAACGCTTTTTGCGTATATCAAAATTGAAAGCAACACGAACCCGTGCATTTCAGTATCCTTTGGCCCTGACGGCTCTCTTACTCTTACGGATCAAGAAAAAGCTTGTTTGCCCAGGGGACAGTATGCTGGGGTTTAGGCTCAAGAGTCGCAACTGCCGCATCTCAGCCTGGAGGGAAAAGTTCCTGAAGCCTTTTTTGAGGACACCACAACGGAGAATCAAGTACTCCGGCTTCGGAAAGAATTTAATCCCAATAAAGCAACCGGTGTGTATTCTATTCCACCCATACTCGTGTACGAGTTGGCATAATAACTTGCCCTCCTATTACCCAGCCGTTTGCGAGATCCCTAGACAGCTGCTCTCTGCTCACTGACTGGAAGGAATCTATTGTTTGTCCCATTGTGAAGAATGGTACCAAACAACTCCTGCATAACTATAGACTGGTCAGTTTGACGAGCGTGCCTGTCAACTTAGAACAACTCGTGAAGGACCTTCTCAAAGGATACTTGAGAGCGGTTGAGTTGCTTAATCCCACTCAGCAGGGCACTCGTAAAGGCCTCTCTTGCCTTACTAGTTTGTTAGATGCTCGCCAACACTGGGCCGGATCCGTAGATTACGGGAAAGCAGTTGATGTGCTGTCCATTGACTTTTTAAAACGTTTTACCCCGTTCTACAATTTCGCTTTTTGTACTAGCTGGCGTCCTACGGTATTTCTGGATCTGTCTTATGACGGGGTTTCGTCTTTCCTAACCGGAAACGACATGTGTGTGCGGGTTGGGTTCAAGCCTCTCCTTCCGCCAAGGTGTTCCCAGCGGCACCCCTCAAGGTTTAGTCCTTGATCCACTCCTCTTCACTTTATGCGTTAGTTACCTGCCCGGTGAATTGGGGGTCCCATCCCCAAGATTTGAAGATAAGTTGCAACTATGGTTCACAATTGACGATCCGATTGCTCCACTGAGCCTACAGAGGGCTCTGGACAGATTTTGTGACCGGTCCCTTTTATGGAAGTTGCCCGTTAATTTAGCGAAATGTTAAGTTTTACGAATTGGTCCGAATGAAGCGCCGCCGCGTTAGTTGCTTTGCGGCAAAGAAGTACCGCAAGTTCAGCTCTAATCTGACCTCGTTTTTTGTTGTCAATAGGCTCTAAGTCCAGTGAACCCTGGACGGCAGCTGCTCGCAAAGGTTTCAACACCTGGCTCGGTCACGTGTTACGCATTATAGCTCAACGACTTCCGAGACGCGCGTTGTTTGCGCGCCGGAGGTGTGGTTGGTGGAAGCAGAGGAGTGGCCATGCTACGACATTGTCAAGGAGAATGAAGGATTTTTATTTGGAGCTTGCCTTGGTTGGAGTGTCTCGGTTCCCTAGTTAAGGGCCGAAAGACGGTGAACACTTTTGGCTGGATACATTTGCTGATATGGCAAGGAGCCAAACTTAGAAGCGTTCGTGCTGTGAATTTCTTTGACCCACCCAATCCTTCTTATTCTCCCTCTCTAACCACGATCGCTTTGTTTAGCCTTATATACATTTAAAGCAAATATTTGTTTTGCTGCGTAGTAGCCTGCTGGCGGCTTACTGGCACAATGCACATCCGTTAACGGTAGCACAGCTGTTGTGTACCGGTTTCATTTTCCCTTTATTCTTTTATGTATTGCGGCGCAGTAGCTGAGGTGGTTCCCACCTCTAGCGAACGTGTGTAGTGGATGAATGAATGCAAGTTTGTGGATGAGCAGCAGGTAATTCGGGCACATGACCGTTTTTGGCTATTGCAATGCCGCACCTGGAATACTGCTTTCAGGCTTGTCCTCCATGCCTGGTTCGTTGTAAGGTAACAGTTAAACGAGTCCTATTGAACGGGACGAAAATGCTACACGGCTTAAGAAGCTAACGTACCCGGAGAGGCTACGTAACTCGGATAAGTTTTCCATGTATTGCAGACGGCTTCGTGGCGAATTAGTCCTTACAAAGCGTATACTGATGGTTCAGATTGGTCTAAAGTTCACTGGACTATGTGGCACAACTAAAGCGCCAACTCGTCTTGGCCCCCAAGTAAAGCTGCACAAACCTGGTCTGACCGGGTTCGGGCAGCTTTCCGGGTTTCGCGTTGGGTCCTAGCTTATTGGAATGCACGACCTGCAGGCGTCGTGATGACACTGATAGTGAAAGCGTTCGAGTATCAACTTGATGCCCTCGGCATGCAGTTAAACTATTTTGCCTTCTTGCCTGAAGTTTTACCCGTCTACTAAGCCTAGGCAATTTTAACTTTTTCAACTTACCTCTTAAGATATCCAGCAAAATTCGGTAAACATTTCTGCTCCTTTGTTTCTTTTCGTGTTATTCTTCGCGTAGCCGGCGCAGCAGGGTCTGCCAGTGCAGGGTAGGTAGGCATTGGTTAGTTGACTATGTGAATCGTGTCTTGTGATTTGTCTCTCCTTTGACACCTTAATGCACAGGATGCTTTGTCGGCTCAACGATGTCTGCGAAGGTGGAAAGTTCCTGGAATTTGCCTAATGTTCCAGCTCCACTTTAACACGAACATGCTTTTTGACACATAGCAATTGGTTAAAAATGAAGTGAATGTGAAAAAGCACGTAGCAACCCCATTACTGCGGACTCGTATAATGAGGTATGTCCTAGCGTAGGTTCTTACTATTCCAAACTGTGTTTTTACGCATGTGGCTTTTATGAAGTAGTTATGTTGCAGAGCAGAGTACCTTTAAAATGACGGGAGAGGATCCAGGGACGAAATAAAGTTCCGCATAACAACCATCCCGTTTCATGTGCCAGTAAGCAAAAACGGACCCCAGCACTGCGACTTGATAGTATATGTTTGATTCTATAAGGGTGAAAAACAGAAGCAAGTGCAAGCCGAAAAACACGGTGTCATAAATGCATGAGTTAAGTAGCAATCACTGAAGCTTAAGGAAATTCCGGCAACAGGGCCAAACATTGTTTGGTTTGGCTAAGTTTTACTTAGTCCACAGTTGCGCATGCTAATAGATCAGAAGGAAGATTTTTCCAAACAGGCACAACCCGGTTTGCAAAGCACCTGGCGCTTAACTCCAGCCTAAATTTATGCTAATTCAAGTTCATGCAATGCGCAGTAAGTTGTCGGACGTAGCTGTTTCAAAGTGATCGGTGGGCCTAAGACCACTGAGACTTTCCAGGATTTTGTACTTCTCTATTCAGTCCGCTCACATTCGGCGTCCTTTCATTAAGAACAGACCTAAGTTAGCTAACCGAGCTTCATACGGTAGCCCGCGCTGACCCTAAATCATTCGTGTGGCTACTCTTTGCATATTCTCAATACAACTAATGGCTTCCTGCAGGTAAGTTTCCCGGATTTTAGATATAGTTTGAGCACAGATTTGGACAAGGGAAGAAAGCGCCCTAACTTCGTAAAACTCAGAACTCTCCTGAGAAGAAATAACTACTCGCGCTTTATTAACCGCATGCTTGCACGACTTCGAGTGCCTAATGTCGATTGTCACGATGACGCCTAGATAACATGCCCCGTTGACATGCTGCAGTGTTAGGGACCCATTAGATATATGCACTTTAAACTTTTCATCACGCGGGTTCAGGATATGACCTTTGTTGGTGTTCATTGGTAAGTCTCACAAATGTGCCCAATTATGAACAATAGCAAACCAACTGGATAACGAATCCCTGTCTCCCCGGTTGACAAGCTTCAAGTCGCCAGCAAACCTGTAGGATGGGTTTTCAACCAGAGTGACCAAGTCATTTATACACATGAAAAATTCCAGCAACCGAGTGCTGAACCCCAGGGGAACTCCACTGTGAATAGTGCCTGCCGTCGAAAGTAACTTACTAACCCTAACACGGCATGTCCTAACATAAAAGAATGCGGAAGCCAAGAAAGCACTTGAGGAGGGATTCCAAACCACAAGCAACGGTGTTTCACCGGATTAAAGGCTTTACTGAATTCAAGGTAACGTACTTCCACTGGTATGTTATCGTCGTGACCTCGAGTTAATTCATCAAGTAGACACAGCAAGTTGATAAGGCGTGACGTTTTTTGACGAAGCCATACCGTTCTTCTCCGATCAAGTTATTAGCAGCAAGCTGTTCCCAGGTTCGATTTCTAATGAGCTTTTCTCTACGCTGGAGGAGAACGGTAGTCAGGCTAACAAGCCTGTAGTTATTGGGTAAAAATAAGCTACCATCCTAATGAACCGCAAATACAAAAGCTTCCTTTCAATCCTGTGGTATCTTCCCCTCTCGAAGAGACCAGTTGTACAACTAAGAATAGGAAGATGCGGTATGTCGTCAATTGGCGTTACGATAATGTGATGCACACCAACGGTTCCAGGTGATTTGTATGGGTTTATGTAATCCAGTAAAGAAGGACAGCTGAAGCAGCCATGAGGATTTCGTCCATTTTGAGCTCGGTTACGTGATGACACCATAACAAATTTGAAAAAACCTCCACCGCTCGATAGACTCGCAGAAAAACACACAGGAAATCCTGTGCCTTATTGGGTTGCTCTGTAGCCAGTTGCCCATCTTCTGTGAGTATGTTGCCAAATACTTAACATAAGTAGGCTATTAATTGAAGGTAGCAGTAACAGCCTTCGTGGTTCTTCTTTGTGATTGCGCCAGCCTACGCTCGTCCGGGAGAAAATAAGAAGTGCCAAAAAGCCACCATTTAAACGATAAATAGAGTATTTACGATTATCGCACTGATTTCGAATTTCTGGAAGGTACCAGTTTTTGCACCGGCCTAAAAACCACATGACTCCTCGGAAAAAGCTATGAAGTGTCTCTAACCTCCGTAGCTGTCCTTCAAATCCTGAAAGTAGAAGATCAGCAATAGACCTATAAAGAGATCCAAGGTCCGCGGTAATTGTACTGTGTTTGCTGACGGCGATTAATACGTTATTTTGCTAAGGTCATGTAGGTTCTGTCTTTTCATCCGATTGAGCTGGAAGTTTCGTGGAGCAGTAAAGTGTCAAGGTTGGAATCGCGCCTAGTAAGAAGACTATAACAAACGGCGATAGAGAACAGTTGAAATGGATGAATTCTTCTGCTGAATAAGTTTAAACGTTGCTTTTCCAACAGCAACCTGAAACAACTCAAAACGCCGAAGTAGCTGACGTTTGAGAAAGTAGTGTCTCAACTGAAGTAAAATTTGGTAAGTCAGTATCTTTCTTTAGTGTTTACCATCAATGCCCGAAAATTGTCAAACAGGAACCTTTACGAACGTGGGGCCGTAGCAGACATGATTAACCGTGCTTGTGCGCATTTCAAACTATGCGCTTTAACCGACGATCACTTTGTGCCTTATTATCGTCAGTGCTCCACAACCCCAAAATGATGCTGATCCGTCCGCGGCTTTGGCTAACCTGGATCAGGGTCTAAATCTTACACTGAAGGCCCTCTTTAGCGAATGCAACCAAATGCTCACTCTAAAACACAACACTGCCCTGATCGAACGGAATGGCCTCGCACCACCAGATACCGTGCACTTCATGCAAAAGGCCAGGACTGTTAACCCAAGCAAACCCTTCAAGAAGTCTACGAACAAACCGCTTACAGCTTGCTGGCCATGCGGTGAATAGCAGTTTGCACGCTTTGCTCCGTTCAACCAGAATAAGTGTCAAACGTGCCACAAGAGTGGGCATAAGGATAAATTCTGCAGTCAGGTCCGGTCGAAGAAGGTGCAGAAGTCTAAACAAACGGGGAATACTAGGAAGGATGGCGTAGCGACTCTGCTATGTTTGCCGAATTCCAAACTGTGTAAACCGAGCCGACGGGATGGTAAGGTGTTGACCAATGGGATCGCAACGAAATGCAATTTGACACGGCCTCGGACACTACGATTATTTCCAGGAGCACATGGAACCACCTAAAGAGGCCAAAGACTGTCCAGCCTAAAAATGTTGCAAAACTGTATCCAACGGTCTGATAAATTTAGTAAGCGAACTAACATGCGCGATTGCTTTCAAAGGTGTGTAGAAGTCGCGAAAGTGCTACATTTCAGACGGTCCGAATTTCAACCTGCTGGGTCTTGAATGGATTAAAAGTTACAACTTTTCGATGTTCCCTTGAGTCAGATCTGCAACCAAGTTCGAGCAAGGCCGGACCCATCATCACAGTCTGTCAACGACGTGGTACGTACCCTAAAACAAAATTTTGCCTCTGTCCTTCAGTATGTTATAGGCCATTACACGAAACTCAAGGCAAATCTGAGCTTGCGCCTTGGTGCTAACCTTGTGTTTAATGCTAAAAGACAGGTGCGATATGCAGCCATGTCAACCGTTGATCATGAACTCGATTGACTGGAACGTGACGGAGTCATCACCGCTGTCAAGTACGCATTATGTGCCGCACCAATTAGTTGCAGTGAAGAAGGTACGCGTTTGCGCTGACTTCTAGCTGACCTTAACGTCACGCTGGATACTCACCAGCAATTATTACCCGTATTTGAAAATATATTGCAAAACTAAATAATGGTAGATGCATCGCTAAGCTTGCTCTATCCGATGCCTACGTTCAAGTGGGTGTTGATGAAGTCTCGCGGGAGCTGTTAACGATCAACACTCATCGTGGGATACTCCAATACAACCGCTTGCCATTTGGTGCAAAAACGGCGCCAGCCATTTTCCAAAAGTGGACGGATATCATGCTAGCCGGCGTTTCTGGATTCGTTCAATATCTGGATGGTATCATATTGCTAAGTTGATCCATGAAAGCGGTATTTAACCGCCTAGATGAAGTTCGTAGTTATATACCGTCGTACATTTTCCCTATCCGTGATGATAAAGGCACATTTTCACATCGATCAAATAATATCTCAAATTTATGCTAGAAAAGGATGGTCCACTGCATCCAGAAAAAGTAAAAGCAATTAGATAAATGCCTCTACCAGCAGACCTACAGTCCTTGCGTTGCTTTTTTGAATTCAGTTAGTTAATATTTACTGCAACGCTTTCTTGCTTGCGATGTCTTGCCTGCGTGCCCCGGTAAAAAATTTACTAGCCAAAGGCGAAGCTTGGAACTGGACATTAGAATGCCAGAATGCCTTCGGACCGGTCAAGACCTTGTTGTCCTTAAACTTGCTCCTAAGGCACTTTGATCCCTTTAATGAGATTGTCCCAAACACAGATGTATCTAGGCGTGGGATTATCGCAGTAATTTTACACGCTTACACCGATGGATCGCAGAAAGCAATCACCCATTCCACCAGAACAGTTATGAAAGCCGAGAGGTATTACATACAGGTTGAGAAGGGAGCGTTGACCTTAAGTACGCCGTTAAGAATTATCATAAAATGCTATACTGCCGCCGATTCAAACTTCTGACAGATCACAAACCCTTGCTGGCTACCTTTGGTTCGAAAAAAGCATCGTGGCCTACAGAGTCAACCGGCTACAACCTTGGGCTCTTACGTTATTGGGGCATGTTTTCAAGGTCCTTTACTGGTCGACAATTTCCCTTGGCCATGCAGGTACACTGTCACGCCTGCTTGATGCCAACCCGCCAGAACATGAGCACACAATCATTGCCTCGGTCGGGGTTGAACCTGACGTCAAGCACGTGGTAAGTGGTGCATTGCTCGGTCTATCGGTTACCGCAGAAGCGGTACGAACGGAAACGCTACGGGGCCGATTACACTAGAAAGGTACACCATTTAAGAAAACAAGTTGATCACCTTCACATCCATCTGCCGATTTGTAGCAGTACTTCCAGAAGAGAAACTCGCTTGCTATTTTGAACTACTGCATACTATTTTCGAAAAGAGTAGTCCTCACCAAGGCACATCTGGAGCGCTTCTTCGGCAGTACTACGCGGTCATTCCGGGATCCATCTGAGAAAGACGTTCGCCCGCAAATATGTACACCGGCGGTTTATGGACACGGCAAAAATAAACAGCTATACACTGCCAAAATGGCGCCAATGACTTGCATGCGCCACGAAATTCAGCACGCAATGCTTAACCAAAAGCTACTAAGTCATGGTGTCACATCCACGTCGACTTTGCAGGATCGATCGACTACAAAGCTTTCGTATTATTGTCCACTCAAACAGCAAGTAGCCTTAAGTATTCTTCTGAATAGCACCACCACAAATGCCGCTGTATCAAAACTGCGCCGAACGTTTAGCTGATTCGGCTGTCCTGAGAAAATTGTAACTGACAATGGCAGATACTTCACTTGTACAAATCTTGCGGAGTTCTGCAAGCAATGCTTTGTCCCGCACATTCGCTTGCCGCCGTTACACCCACAGTGGGATGGCCAGGCCGTAAAGTTTCTTGATAAGTGCATGCGAGCCCTCCTTATACCAAACGTGGAAGGGGTAAAGAGGCGGTGGTTGACCGGTTCCTTTTTTCTACCGATCCACCTCCAATCCACAAGATCCCAAATATTTTCCTGCACAGGCTCCGCATTCCGTTCGACAACATCCGACCGCGCTCGGAATCATCTGTTGGTAAAAGAAACCACAGAATGGAACAGAATTTTAACTGGCGGCAGGGAGCAAATAAGCCATGGTTTGCACCTGGAGGGTAAGTTATATACTTGACTAGCGGGAAGACCACGTGAAAAAGACGCCAGGGACGGTCAAAAGTAAAAGCTTGGGTATTTCAGTTATAACTAGATCGTGGGCGCACAGATCCGTGCCTGACATGCAAACCAGTTACGGCCAACATCCTACCAACCAGAACAGGCAAGATCAACCGAAGTCCCGTTCGACTTATTGGTAGAAAGCTTTAACTCGCCGAGAGAAGCAGCAAACCACTGCACACAGACAGGCAAATAATTCAGAACGCCGATGTCGGAACTTCGTTCTGGCAGAAGCTCGCCACGAAGAGGAATCGACAGGCAGAAAACACCGTCTTTAAGACTGCAAGTTAACCCTAGGCTTTCCTGGCATGAATTTGACAATAACTCAAGTGGGGAGAGATCCGGGAGAACGTTTGATCACCTGCTTCCTCTGTAGCAGCGCTGCCTCCCCTTGTTCAGGTACCCAAATATTGAGCGCCGCCCTATCCGTCAGAAGCGTTGTATTAACCTGGCTTGGTTGCCGCGTCAATCAGGGTTCTGCTATGAGCCTCGGTAACCAAATGGTGACGGAAAGGACCATATGATCGCTTTTACGTGTAGGAAGCTCAACATTTAGGGCTGACAAGCAACCATTCTTGATGATAACCACACCTAAGGAAGATTGATGCTCGAGCCACGAATTTTTGGAAAATTGGCTTGCTGCGCAAAGACGCTTTTCTGTACGTTGTATGCTATGTTATCCTTTAAAGCGTTCGCCTTATTGGGAGCACGTTCTCAGCCGGCAGGTGGTAACTTCAGGTCGTTTACAATTCGAAAACTTGGCATAGGAGGCACAGCTTGTTTTAGCAGATCACTAAGCTTCTTTTTTACTCCTCGCGTTGAGGTAGGGCTGCGATAAGCACAAAATTTAAACCAGGTTACCTTGCACCCTCAGAACGGAAGACATAACATGTACACTTCGAGCACGTGGCCAGCGGAGCTTCCAGTGACTGTAGTGACATCTTATAAACAAAAGCACTCAAGCCCTATTTAAATACATAGGACGGTCTGTACTATACTCAAAGAAATCGGCAAACGGGCAAACAATTTTAAGTCATCTGGTGGGAGTTAGGTCTTTGTGATCGCAATAACGTCTGCAGATCTACGACCCATCGCCAGCTCCCACAGTTGTTCCACACGCTACAAGCATTTGTGTACAAAAAATTGAGCAGCGTTTTCCGCAATTATTCTTCGCTCTCAGCCAAGCTATTATTGCTCCTCTCGGGAGTAGAACCTGCAGGGGTCCCCGATTTTGCCACAATTTACGTCGGTTTGAATGGGAATCCTACCTGAACCCCCGGAGACAAACTAGCGCTAACGTTACCTGATATACTCGCTTTGGCGACCCCGGTCACGAATTGTTTTTCCTTCCACGTCGAACCAACCCGGCCTTTTTGTACATAGATCCCGCACTTGCAGCTGGAGGGTGAGTTTGCGCACCTGGAAAAGTTGTCAGTAAGTATTCCTTTAACTTTGACTTCTGGACTAATGACGGCTGATGGAGAACTAATTTCCATTGCCACTAAAACTGCAGCTTTAGTCGTGGTCGATCGCTCACTTGCAACCTGAAATTCTGCAAGGACCAAATTCAGCAATGTCACAACATTGCCTTCAAGCAAGGGCGGTTTTTGTGGCTGCCACACGTATATTAAACTGTGATCCAGTTATACTCTGTGGAGAAGCTATATGGCAGCAGGTGAGAACATTCGTCGGGGGAAGTTGACAATGAGCCTCTTTTATGATAAGCCCGTTTAGAGAAGATTTAACCGAATTTCTTTGACCCAGGCCACTGTTAGCTAACAAATTAGAACCAAATTTGGTATTACTTAAAGTTAATAATTAGCCGATTTTGTCCTAGGAGCGAACCTATAGTGGCCTACCTGATATTAGCCATTTGTTGGGTTAACTAATATGCCCGCTCGGTTGGTACGTAGGTCACGATAACTCAGAATTTTAAACCCTACAAACCGCAGCCTTGTAAGGCTCGCTTAAGCAGCCCACTTACACTCCTTTAACTACCAACCTGAGGAAACTTGTTGATGCCAGCCAGTTGTTTTAGACCAAAAATACGAAGTAGGTCCTAAACACGCCTTCTATTTAAGTCACGTCTGGTCTCAGCGTCTTGTATTACTGTTCTTCCCTGTAGTAAATGCGGACCTTTCACTGCCTACCCCTAGCAAGTTCAGTGAAACGCGCATGATGCTCAAAATATTCATGCAACACGTCAAATTCCGCTCGAAATATATTTTTACAATTAGAGCCCTATTCCTTAACCAGCCTCAGTTGCATTAAGCCTCCGCAGGATGTCGTCGTCAGAAGCAGGTTCTTCAGCAGCAATATGCTGAGACTGCATTAGGCGCCCATCAGGTAAACGCAAGCAGGTTTTCGCCAAACCTAGACAATGAAAGCAAATCGCTTTCAAGTTAGTATGAAGAGATTATACTCCAATGGACTTTTGGCCCAACTGCGAACAAACATTATGGTACCATTGTAAGCACCTACTGCACTGACTTCTTTTCTCTAATACTCTAGCACCGCTACGCTCTACACAACAAGAAGTGTTTTTAGCGACATAACCAAACAAGTAACAACAGTGATATATGAACGTAATGGGCAATGAAAAAAGGATGGGAGAACCTGTATATATAAACAGATATACCAACAATTATTGACAATCGGACGCAGGGATAAACAGGAACAATGGAGTGGAGAAAACGAACCCAATAAGAAAACCAAAATTACAGCAAACACACAGGAAAAGTAACATAACTTACTCGCGGGGCAACGAGCGTGACTAAAGAAATTCAATCCGTTGACAAATAAATGTCGTTGGGAATCCTGAAAGCACATCTAACTCGAAACGGAAGCTGTGCACCGAAATGAAGCAAACCAGACGACTAGGTGCTCAGAACTGCGTTTTCTTCAAAGAGCATCCTCTCCTGGCAAAGGATTACCGCAACAACAAGGTTACTTGGACTCTGGGACCTGGCATTCGTCGAACCGAAAGTGTCACGTACGACGTTTCTATTAGTTCTGTGCTTTGAATCCGAAATGTTAATCCTTTACAAGTTCGTTCCTTTCCGGATGCATCAGCAACACGAAGTATGTGGCCATTAGAACTGCTCTTCGACACATTCGGTATCAATCCCGAAGGCACCAAACTGAAACAGGAGACTCCAATTCCTGCATCTATAACGTACTTGACATTAAAATGATGGACAGATTGACGCCGGAATTCTGTGATGCAAATGCAGGTAAACCTTTAGCTAAAACTGTGTGCCATTTATTCAAAAGGGAGATGTTAGGAGATGCAGACTCTAACAAAAATGCTCAGTTAGCTTGTTTAGCATTCCGTCTCGATAATATTCCGCTTGTCTCATGGTCGTGACCTTGTTTCAACCAATGACAGTTTATACCTTTACAGTTTTAACGTCATTGTGTTGGAAGAATATAAACTACTGACATCGTCTGCTATGTACCCGTTTGTCCTGCAAGAAGGTGTTCTTCGTTGACTTCTTTCGACTTCAGCTTTAGGTTAATGTTTGGGCTTGAGGTCGTCAAATCTCGCGATACAAAGAAGACCACAACACCTGCCTCTGATAAGCAGCAGACATCGAGTGACATGGTCGCCAAGGTTCGGAAAGTAATGCCTGCCGGCCAATCTGCAACAAAGAGCGCACATTGAGACACGCCAATCTTAACGATGGTTGATGGCACCAAAACGAAAAAGATTAACTGACTTTGTCCGTTTAGCTAGACAGGAACTTGTTAGCTGGACTTAAACGACACTTTGGGACTATATGTGAGTCGGAATTAGCAGCTGAAGGATTACTGAACCGAGGGGACGACCAAGAATTTGGTTTGAAAACAGTGGGGTAAGGTTAAAGTTGGAACGGGAAGATAAGGAAAAAGCGCGAAAGGGATACTAAGAAGGGAAGGCTTTAGCATTAGCAACCAAATCACTATCCACCCTACTCAATGTAGCAGTTAGGGCGCCATGTAGAATCGTTTGTGACGGCCAGAGCACTAAAAATTTGTTTGAAATACGATTCAGTGTACTGCGTGAGCATAATACCGTCCGGTTTCTCAGGCCTAGACAGGAGATCGGTCAGGGTTCTCAAGAAAAAGTAACCGCCAGGCAGCGGAGGTTTGGCTCTGGGCTACCGATAGCTCGTTTTACGGAGGGAAGCACCTCACTTCAACGCGAAATGTGGGGGGCCGGGTAAACGGTTTTATCAGGACCCTAAACATTAGCCAATCTGTTATGAGTGGCTATGAAGGTGCAAACGCACCATCTATCATAGCCTAACGGAACGCTGAGACACGCCAATCATCGCACTATGTTAAGGTACAGACTTACTGCGATGGAAGTCCAGCCTTGTCGCTGTCTTCGTTACCGACTCCTGCTCCGTAATCGGAGTCCCTCAAGTAACCCTCCGAAGTACAACCTCCACTACGCGTGCTATTGATTACCAATGCAGTTGCATGCCTGCGCGCAAAGCACTCAACACCGCGTGCTGAAACGTTCACCCCGGACCGGAACACGAGTAAGCGCCCCGAGCGACGCACTGCACTGGTCCTGATGGAACTGGCCAGGTACAACGCCGGTATTGCGGCGTTCAGTGAGATGCATATCGCTTAGCAAGGTAAGTTGCATGAAGCTTGAGTTACCTATACGTTCTGGTGGGCATGAAACGCCACCACCTGACCACGTAAACATGCGGCCGGATTTGCACTATCCGAACGCCTACTTGGCCAGCTGGTAGTTAAGCCGACTGGCATCAGCGCCTGAATGATAACTGCTGGCCAACGATTCTGAAGTGGCAAGTTTTCCAGGAGTATCAGCACTTACCGTCCGACCATGTGTTTTCCTGGAGACGCGCGTGATCACTTCTACACTGTTCTTCACCGTAATACGTTCTGTGCAGTGAAGCAGTCATGTATTTCTACTGGGTAAATTGAACGGGCGAGGTGAGCATGATTCCTCGTTGTGGACAAATATCATCGGTCCGCATGGCATTGATTCAGCGAATGCGAACGGTGACAGGCTGTGCGCACTGTGTGCCACTCACGGCCTGACCTTCAGGAGCACAATTATTGTACAGTGTGTGAGTTAACTAGCTGCTTGGATGAACCAACTAGTTGCCACACTCACCTGATCGCACGCCAGCGTCGCATGCGGGAATTGCGCTTAGCGCTGCACTGCGTGGAGCTGTGGCACTGATCACAACTTGATGCGGATCAACCTGTACATGTATTTTCATAAATCTATGTGTTGCACTCCGGCCGTGAATTGGCGTAAATTTAAAAACCACTCTCTCGGTATTGTGAAGAAAAGTATTGGGCCGGAGTAGAGGTTGGCTGTACGCCTCTGTGATGTCGAAGGCCTAGCCACAGTGGCACTAGATTCGCGGCCAGATGACAGCTGCTGCCTGGGAGACTAGCCGGCGCGTAAACTGGTACCGGCCTGCTTGGTTTGCTGGGAGCAAGCGACGATTGGCGCATTGGCGTGTGAGAAAAATGCAGCATTTGCTGCACATGTGGACGACTCCAGTGACTTTGGGAAGGATAGTCAGCTTCGCAAACTGCGCGATGGCTGACTCGAGAGCTCCGTCGTATTAAACTGCATTGTGGATGGAGAAGGTAAAACATATGGAAGGCCACGCCGAACGCTGCCAACACAAGGAATTTTTCTACTTGAAGACAATGTATTGACCGGGGTTGGAGCCGCTGAGGACGCTAATCTATGGTAGTTCGGGCGCTACCTGCTCGCAGACTGCAGACATAACGCAGATCTGGCGAACTCGCTGGCTGTCTCTAAAGCAGCCGTTCAGAGTTTGACTGGTCTACACTGAACGGTCTGAAACAGCACCAGGTGTAGATAAGTCAGGCAAACACGCCGACGGTAGATGAGACAAAATGAGCATCTGCTCAGTTGCAGAAGAGCAAGTGTGTTGGTGCCGACGGGGTCCCGCCTGAAGTATTTAAACCCGACAAATACGCATTTATGACTGCGCTGCTTTACTTTGTGCAATGCGTGTGGATTAAGCAAGGAGTGCCTCCCAAACTGTAAATAAATAATTAAATGAATAGTTTATTCTCGTTATTGCGAGGCACACCATCAAGGGCGAAATCAAGGTATTACAGACATGTATGGTCGGCAATTGCACCAATTAGTACATGTTGACAAATAGCATAGGAATTGATGTGTGTTGATATGTAAAAGTATACTTATGCCTGTAGTTGGAACTAGCCATGTTATGTGATTAGATAAATGTCTCTGTGTGTGTTTTTGTTCGTTTGGTTCGCCACCAAAGTGGGAAACCAATGGAACGCTTCGAATCGGATGGTGTTCGTAATGTATGAATGATCCGCTGGAAAAGGGAATAGGCAGTGACTTTATTTAGTGGCGGGTCACGTCCGCCACGTCACCGTGTTGTTAAACGGATATCTGTGGTTTTTCACAGGAAGAACGCTTGCCAGGCGAAATCCCACTACATCCTGGAACACTGCCGCCGAACCATTTGCTGGAACGGGATTTACCAGAACCACCCAGCTGGCACCACGGGGAGGCTTTTGGCTAGCCTGCCCCTGGGCTACCACTGCATAAGTGCAAAGGAAGCAAGCGATATCGCACGTGTTACCGTGGCAGCAAATTGCTGCATTGTGCAGTCAAGTTGATTGTCTGAATCCTGCTCAATAACCTCGTCAGTCATATTGTGGAACCTAAAGTGTCGGAAGGGCAATGTGAATTCTGTTCTGGTCGCAGCACTACAGATGTGGTGTTCGCGGCTAGTCAGTTGCAGGAGAAGTGCGGCAAACAACACCAGCCGTTGTATTTGCTTTTTGTCGTTTTCACCAAAGCATTTGATACGTTGTGTTTTCGACTGACTAGCAGGTACGCAGGGAGCTTCTTACCTGAATATCAAAGGCAGCGGTGGCATTCAGGAACCAAGAATACCGAGTATGGAACAACCGTCGGCTTACCGTCTGCACAATGCTGACGGTGTACAAATGCATGGTACTGTTTATGCTTATATACAGCAGCGGAACGTGGTCGATGTACCGTTTACTTTGCGAGGTCTCGGGCAGTTGCGCAGACAATGTTTGCGTCGAATGCAGAGCAACGGTTGGTGCGACCGAGTTGCCGACAAGGAGGTGTAATGCCGAAGTGGAATATATACAGTGGACGGCATACTTTTACTGCGACGCTTGTGGTGACTCAGTGGTGTGGGGCGTATGGATTCTACGCAGATAACAAAGCAGCTAGTATATAGTCAGCTGTGTCTCGGGAAGCGGCATGTGGGAAATCAAAGCTTGGTTACTAGGACATGAGCAAAGTGATCAAATAAACTCCTTATGTTGCTTACAGGTCATGGGAGTTGGTAGCGGTTCAGCGGCGTGCGCCGCGCGAGTTGAGCACAAAGGTTGCCGTCGAAGGGCAAGAGAAAGCCCTTGTGCATGCATAGGAGAAGCGGTAAGTGCGGATACGACAGTTGCGAATGAGGTGTATGCTGGCGACGTAAAGCGCGTTTTGCTGTAGCATATATGGTCGAAGTCTAAAGGCATGGCACGTCAAAGCAAACGTCTCTCGGAATGGGCATCTGGGGTTATCATCAGTGCTCCTGACCAGGTCGACAAGGCTCCCACTTCCTTTTCTTCCTAAGCCCCTTTCTTCTACGTCAATTAAGCGAGAGACTACCACTGACCTCACAGCTGCCGCCACGGATGCGTGCAGCTGTTCCATCAAACGTGGAGTTTCATTTCACATTGGTTCCTTTAACATCCGCATTCCAGGTCAGGTCGGCCAAAAACAAGCCCTGACGTTTGCCGTTCACTCTTTTTGTAATGATGCGTGTGGTTTCTTCGAAATACGCTTAAAGCTAACAGCGTTTCGACTCCTTGGTTCTGAATCGAACGGCCACGAGTACACTCCGCTTTTCTGACGATACAGCGTAAATGGCTCAAGGTAATCAAGAGGTTGGTATCGCCCTTAGCAAACATGCTGGATGCAATCTACTCGCCTGTTGGCTAGCAGCATTGAGGTGACGAGTGTGTCTCATAATCTTGAGGCGCGGGTTCGGGTTCGCGTATGAGTGGGCGTCCTTTCGGTTTACTCAGCCCGTTTGCGACAGGTGATGGTCGCACGGCAGCTAACCGCCGTTACGGGGTACAGCTGATATTAATATTATTATTGTTAATATTATTATTATCTACTCGGCTGGATATCGGGAAACAGCCACATATGTGTGATTCGGCTTGGGACCTCTATTGGAGTTGCTGAACGGTGTCTGAAGCCAAGGAGCTTTTCATGGCCTCAGATTATGCCGCTAATGAATGCAGTTCAGGGGGTATCAAAGACCATTTCTACCGACAGCTCTCATCTCTTCTTTTCGTGGCGAAGTATACCGACATTGTGAAAAACACGTAGTCGGTCGCTTCGTAGTCGTTTTAAGCTGAACTGACTATGATGCTAGATTCCAGTAACTGTGCGACGACCACAGCATCCTGCAGTACTGCTTTCCAGCATAAATGTTCACACCGAGTTAGCTGGCGCCCACCGTATTCCTCAATTATCTGAACCTGAATTGGCCATGTTACCATCAGCTACAGATAAAGCACCTCAGTCTATTACTGTCAGCCAATTAAAAGCACTAGCCTGAATACCGACCTTGCCCTATTGCGCTCAACCTTATCGCTTCAAAAAGGCGTCTATGTCCTAACCTTACCTTTAACTTGAACGCGGGATATGCATTTCAACAATATCAGGTAAACTAACCCACCAGTTGTCAATGCTGAATGAGGTTGGTCAGCCGACAGCTAAATGGAATCGTCCCAAATATGCACTGAAGAATGACGTTGACGCATACGGTTCTCCCAACTTAACGCGCCGTAACTGCTAATAGATCGCCGCGGTTTCGAGCAGCTTGATGGAAGCACTGGAACAAGTACCAGTGCCCCTGCGTTTCAGCTAGTCCTTAACGTTGAACTGACACATCGCAAGGATTTATCCAAATGACCGGAAGTTTGGTTGATCATACGGGCCTGTGCGATGGTGAAAGTCAGTGCTATTGAGAACAGTGGAGTTCTTTTCCAGCTCATCCAGAATGCTAATCCAAGAAAGCCATCCGTTATCAATACAGTGGCTGAGAAAATGAGGTAGCTTATCCAAAGAGCTAGTCGTTGACTAGCTCCTTGGACGGCGCATATTAAAGTGCATCCCAGCTGGCTTGCTTCGACAGCACCGCTAGCCTGCTCGCCGGAGACGTCGTGAAAGCAGATGTTACCTCCCACCTTTATGATATCCGGGATAAACTTTACTTGTCGAAACGAAACAAGACTCCTGGTCTCAAGGCCTTTCATCCGAGAGTGCTTGTGACACTTTGTTGACTAGATTCGCTACTCTATTTAACACGATTTGGAACACTGAAGTGGTTCATTCAGGCTGGCGGCTGAGAAGTAACACGACCATCTTCAAGAAGTGTCGGCGTACGTTGTGCGGAAATCCTCAAATGTATCAGCCTCGTTTCCTTTTCATCTTAACGCTTCCCGGGCATTATTCCCAAGCAACTTAGGCATAAGGTCAAGCACTTAAATTTCCTCTTAACTAACACTTTGATGTGTTGCGTACCTAAAACTGTACGCCATCACAAATTTTTTGCCTGTTCGCATTCATCAGTTAGAGACAGCAGAAATACAATTCGAATCCGTAGTGTCTAGAAAAGTAGGGTTGAGCAGGAGAAGCGCATGACATTCTTTTGCACTGTCTTTGGATAAACTGCAATCATTCGTCTAGGATTTACCGGTTCCCGGGTGAACCGAATCACTGAAAGCCAGGCTGGGTTCCGCCCAGATCATGGTTGTAGCGACTACAAGATTAGTCTTCGCAAATTTCTTTAACAGTGACACAAACAGATAATGGTGGTTTTCCTTGCCTTGACAGCAGCCTTTGATTGCCTTGCTATAGCCAGTCGTTGGCATTGCTTAGAAATGAAGGGCATGCCGACCAAATTTACTTCCAATCTTTAGTCTATTTTGTCTTCCGAGGCTATGTAAAGGGCTAAAGGAAGCTGTCTCCTGAGTTTCGCACGACAAGTGGGGTTTGCCAGGGTTGTTCTCTATCTCTTATCCCCTTCAACTGTGTTATCGAAATGCTCATGTGTGACCCATTTTTCAGATTCTACCGGAGTGGGAGCTCTACCGGATAACCGGCTAACAACCCTGATGTATGCGAGCGACCTTGCTCTTCTTGGTTCCAACGCAATGGCTACGCAGGCACTATTGGATAGACTAACGCATAACACTGCACGCTTCGGCATGTGTTTTTCACCCTTAAAATGCAAAGTACTGTTGCAGGACTGGACCGACTCACTTCCGGTTCTAGCTAGCAAGCCACGTCAAGTCAACATAAGTTTTAGGTGAATTTTGATGGGTTTATTTTCAGCACTCACACAACCACTGCGGCTATCTGGACGAAAATAGCAGTATACATGCTTAGGTAAAATAGTGGGAAAAAGCAGCACTGTTACTACAATAAGCACTTGCGCAAAATCTTAGTGATTTTTGATGGGTCAACAAGCAAACGTGACAGATAAGGCAGAACCATATTAAGATACGATGACGCGCGGGATAATAAAATACTGAATTTTGAACGAGTAGAAGAGGGAGAGTGTGCAGGTAAGCTCATGGTGAAGTGGATGAAATCGGTCAGTTAGTAACTTAGAGGCAGACTCATTGCAGGCACCAAGCCGTCTAGAAATAATCAAACCAACTAATGAATCTCTAGACAAGCTCCTGCATCTGAACACGTAAGTTAACCAACGCACCAGTAAGATGTAGTCTTTATGAAGCAGTCCAGGGAAAATGTGAGGAGCAGTATAGCCAACGTGGAATAACACAAGAAGTCACAAAACTGAATATCAAAGTACAGGGTGCTAAAAGCACCTATGTCTAATGGCATAAAAAGCAAGTTTTCTGAATTTCGTAGTTTTACAGACGTGCGTTGACCGGGCAAGCTTCTGGGGCAAAATGTCCGCGGGATACTTGGTTGTAAAAGAGCATGTTATTGGATTTTCATTCACCTTAATCATGGGGAAAGCTATGAGGAACCGCAACTTATCGTCACCTAGAAACTAAAACATTACATCCCTGCATATAGCAGCAGTAAACGTAAGAGATCTGGATGAAGACGATTTTAACAGGTCTTCCAACCCACGTTGAGGTGATGAGGAATCTTTTTTAATAAGAGACACACATCCCAGCACAGCATCATCTGCATATTTACACCCTATAAACGTGGTTTGTTGCATGAGTGGTCTAACATTCAAGGAAAATATAAAAGGTGATATGAGCGCTCCCTGTCGAACAACACAGCCGGCATGGAGGACAGAGGATTACTTACCGTGCAAATTGATGAAGTAAACAGGATCTGTAGAATAGTCAGGTAACAGATTACACGCATAGAGGTGTACGTTATTTTCGGATAGCTGGTTTAGCTAACTTGCCCTCTCCAGATTTCCGAAGGCATTTGAATACTCCAGGAAGGGAAGTCGTACGGATTTTTATTTCCAATCTAATGCATATGCTATAGAATGAACAGGATATGCCACTACATCCAATGTGAAGCGCTGTGGTCTATAAGCAAACTGGTAGGTATGTACTTCAGCAGCAGCTGAAAATGCCCACGTTATTAAAAGTCTTTTGAACACCGTTAATCGCACAGTGTTACATGCCCTTGTGCGATAATATGGGATCCAGGTTTTGGTATTGGAGTGATACGGGCTGTTCTCCGAATGTCCGGGATCACACCCGTAGTGAGGCACTTGTTAAAGAGGTCTGTTAGAGGCAGTGTAAGACAAGCAGTAACCACCTTTAGAGCTAATAAGGAGAGAACATCCGGACCACAAGCTTTGGTTGCCTTTAATCTTTGAAGCTCCTCGTGGACGTTGCCATGATCGAAGGGCGCGGCTGAAGTTAAGCCAATGAAAGCGTGCAAGGAAGATGAGGTTTGTGAGGCGGAGCTGAACTCCGAATTGAGTTTATCCACATTTGCTTCACCTCTGGCTGCAACCGCCCTTATCACAGAGCTGCTTCAGAAGCCTCCATAGGTCGCGACAGCCATGAATGCGGAGGACTGCTACCAAGGATAATTGGTTTTGTCTATTTTATCCAGGATTCCATTGCCGTGGTTGGGATTTTGGCTCGGGTCGCATCCTCGCACTTGTAGGTTCATACTTTCAGCATTCGCAGTTGCTTAAGTGGCAGTTATAAAAGGCTACCTGCGCTTAGGTGGATCGTTTCAACGGAGCAATACCTAACAAAGCAATACTTGTTGTAGTCCTAAGATGGTCACACTTACGCAATAGGTCCCCGTCGTTGAAGACCAAAACAGCGGTTAAAGAAACCATCGCCTGGAGAGTCGTGCTGTTTTCCAAGGAGCTATTTCGACGTTTTATGCGCTTGTAAGGACGTCTGATCAGCGTTAAAAGATAGACCTGCTGTATATGACTGAACATTTTAATAATACTATGGTCTGAACCGCTCAAAGGAACACGCTTGTGTATGGGAACCAACTGCCGTTTAGTCGTGAACTCAGCGTCCAACTGGGCACCTTGTCTGATCGAAACAGTCACTAAGTCTATCAGGCGAAGCGTCTTTAAGTAGGTTGCAACCTTTCTATTAAAGTCGCTAGCGCCAATACAGGTATAACAATCTAAAGTAAGTAGTAGCGTTGAAGAAAGTTGGTCTGCAAATAGCTTTAACTCTAATGCAAGTGTGTCAGGAGCATATCTTTCCAACGATGACTGATTGAATGCCCCTAAGGAACTACGGTTTGCACTCAGCTAAATAACAGCTTATATAAATCGTTGTGTACTTAAATATTATTAATAAATAAATATATTTCTTGATTGCTTAGAGGCAGTACCATTAAGGCTTCAGCTAAACCTTTACATTAATCCTATCATCTTGCTTGGAAGTAGGTAAACGGTGAGTAACTGTTCCTTGTTGGCAGCTACAAATGCATTGACAGTGTTTGGTGTACAGCTGATGGGGTCGAAGGTGCTCCATTGAAACTCTTCTGGTTCATTTGGGCGATGTTGTACTTCTTTATTTCTTTTGTGTGATAGTTGCGCAGAGCCGTAGTTGTGCAGGTTTTGTTGGAACAGGATCTAATACACCACAACTTTACTTTAAAATCAGTGCACTATTTTGGACGGCTCAGACGAAAAATTAATGGTGCACTCACAAAAGAATAAGAGCGACGGACTCACAAACAATACGAAAGGGTTAAACATAACTTCAAGAAAGGCAGATAAAAATAAAAAAGAACCTCTTAAGAGATTTACTACTTTAGCGCTCTTTACCGGAAAAATACAAGTTAACAAAATAAAAAGCCAAACTTTTCTTGCACTGATATTGATTGCGTTAGTTAACTTCCAACCTGAGTAAATTTCAGTAAAAAGAAATACCTTTTTAAAGGCTAGAATATTACGTAACGTAGCACAAAATTAAGCTGCGCAGGACAAGTTTTATCCGCTGGTCACGTTAAAAGTAGACAATGCAATACATGAGGTAGTTCGCGACTTATTCCTAATTGATTGGCGTTTCATGAATAAAGCCATTTTTCTTTTCCGCTAAAAATGGCTTTCTGCTTTGTAAGTGGATGACAGAAAAAAGAAGATTAAATAGATAAATAAATATTTTACTTTCGATAAAGCGAGGCACGCATTTTGGGCATGATCAGCATATATGCAAGATTGGACATGATAGCATGATTATAAGCACCTAGAGCGTGAGTAGTACACATGGAGTCAGTGGTGTGGGCCCATACGGCCCAAAGGTAGTATGAAGTTCATGTCCACAGAATGCGAGATATAGTGATAAGAATACAGATCACGAATGTGGAGTATGTTTATGAAGAACTAGTCAGAAGAGGTTGTGTACACACTGCGGGTCTAGTGAGTGAAGCATGAGGAAAGAGCTGCAGGAATATTTAAGGATGGTGGCATGCAACTGAGCAACTGTGTAGGCGTGTTCGTACGGGAGCAAATTTATGCACAGAATTTGTAAATATGATATCTGTCAACTTGCTAGCGTGAGATTGGAGCGGTGACCTTATTGAGTGACGAGTCACATCCGCCACTTCGCAGTGTTGTTAAACGGACATTTGGGGCTTTTTGTAGGGAAACAGCTTGCCAGACGATGACCCACATCGTCCTGGAACACTGCCGATTGCTGCACTGCCCAACGTAGGTTAACGTGTTTTAACGCCACTACCACGAAACGGTGGTATTGGCGTCAGTCAGACCTGATGGAAAAATGACAAACGACCCATCCAGACCCACTTCACGATTTTATAATGATTAACGTCAATTTTATTACAATAAACCGCTGTTAGATAATCCTTCAAAAATCATGCTTTTGTCATCAAGAGTTATGCGATAAGCTTATAAATTTTCGGAATATAAGCACTCTGGAATGGTTCCGGAAACCTCCGCAAATCGCTCAGAAATCCTCCAGAACCCAACCAGAAAGACTACGGAAATCGTAAATGAATGCTTATTATATCCCTCCAAAAACCTTAAGAAATCCTTAGGTAAACCTGTGCTGGCCAGGAAACCCAATCACTTGTACGCAAAATCCATAATCAAAGCACGCTCTACTTTCAAATATATACTAATCCTACACTTGCTGTTTCCACGAAACTTATTGCTTCGCGCTAAGCTAGCTTTAAGATGTTGCTAGCCCGCTTGCTAAAGACATACCTGCGTAGTCCTAGCGGTATTTGTTCCACGTAAGCGAAAGCGAGAAAATCCCACATTGGCACACGGTGTAGACAGCTTGCAATGTACATTGCATACAGACCGCGCAAAATAAAAAACGCAAAGGTTTATCACATCCAGTAAATGTGTTACAAAGCTGAAAAGAAGGAAATATATCTTAAATAATCTATACAACTATAACAGTGTTACGAGAACATCAGTCTTCCATGCTTCTGTTTAGGTCCACCATTTCTACTGCTTGAAATGGAGGTATGAGTACAAAGTATATATAACTGATTACATCGCACGGATCACTGAGGCTTTGGTAGGATGTTAATGGTGAGACGTGGTGCCGTACAGTGTGCTACCAGATTTTGACAGTTTGCTTGACATCCGAGGCGGTCACACCGACAGATCCAAATCGCCCATGCAGCACAACTGTAATAGCTATATACAGATAACCAATACAGCTTACAGTGAATAAAGCATTAAGAGTGGTGTTCCGGAAAGCGAAGACCCTTTGCGCCCCGGAATGACTCATGCATGATGCGACCCAGAGAGCCATCAGCCCAGACATCATGATCCTGGTGGCCTCGTTCCTATCGTCTCCCTGAATGGTTTTCAACTACTGCAGCTAATGCACGGATACATATATTGCGGTAATGATACCAGTTTATCTTTGCGATGCTTTTCTCCCAGAGCAGCATCAACTATCTGTAGCGTCGAGAGAGAAGCAATTGGTACAGGGTAACCTATTGTAAATTTCGCAAGTGACTGCCGTAAAGCTTCCAGTATGCCTTTCATTCTTTCGGACATGCTTTTGAACAGGTTGTCCTAGCGCCAGTTCATTTATACACGAGAGGATGCACGCGTTTAGGAGAGCTTCAAACATTACCTAGAATGCACCTGGGGATCTTTCTGACGTCTACCACCTTAGCGTTCTGACTTTGTTGAATGCGCACAATTTTACTTTTGGGAGAGCATAAATTAATATATATATATATAACTGCCAAAGATTGGCTCTTGCGTTGATCTCGAAGTGAGTGGTGAATGGACAACCTTTCCTGGAAATGACGGCATTGAGTAATAACTTTAAGAGCTAACATAGCTTGACAAGGAAGATTACCCCCAGGTTGGGGTATATGATGCATCCAATTCGCAGCCAATTCCATTCATCTACGCAAGGGTGGCGCCGTAGGGTTAACGACATTATGTAGCATACTTTTCAGCAGATGTACGTTTGACACAAAAGGAAATGCGGAGAAATGATCCAACGGTCCGTGTTGTTTAACATCCCGCACTGAAGGCACTAAAGAATGTACGTTGTACGTCAGATTCTCTGCGCCCTCTAGATGATAATAACTGCGCACAAACTTTCATTGCATATCTGCGATATCTGTGTGGGTTTTGACAAGCACAAAGTAGAATGGGAGGGAAATAGCTGTAGTAAAGCAATGAAGTCCTCATAGTATAACGGTGTTATTACGTGTTAAAGCAGTGCAGGCTTTGCGTAAAAGCAAACCTGTCGAGCCTCCGTAGCTTTCCAGCGGGATGAATATCCACGCTTAGACAACGCCCAATGAAATCGCTTGTCCAGCAAGGACGAATCCCACGCATAAGCTCCTTCAAGCTTTCGATTCCCTCGCCTTCGATAAAGCATAGCCGTCTTACGTTAGGCGTTTTCCATAAGGAAATCATGCGACGCAGAAGACCTAAATACACAGCGTCAATGTAATCAGTTGGATAGTTAGCAATCATATCCACTGAAAGCGACTTAAATGGTGATATTTCCTATCGTCTAGACAACCGAAACGATACAGTAGCGTGTGGACGACAATCGGTTTGTGGTAACGTCACTTTTCGTTAAAGCTACGTGCCCCGTTGCACACACTTGTCACAACTACCATAGCTGGAGTGGACTTGGGTTCTTTTAACAAAAGCACGCACATGCAAGTCACCTATGACAGCTGCTAAGTGTACCATGGCGTGCGCTGTGTGGCAACGTAAGAGCACACCTATGGACAAAACATCCAACAATTCATGTATAATGGCAGCCAGGAATTCATGTGGAGTTTGCGGCTTTGCTGTGCTCCTTTGCAGACCAACAACAAAGGAGGCTGATGCAGTTGGGGTTATCACCCTGCACAAAATCTACCATATCTCTACAGTTGAAGGGCTGATGGCGCTAAAGCCATCCACCTGTAATCGCATGCAAAGAAATACTGTCGGGGGAGTAAACCTTTGCGCAGTATAGTACAATTCCACTACATAGTCTCACTTGTCCGTACCTCCCAGGAGGAGTAGAGACTGTTTGGGTATCACTTTAGTTTGCATCAGCTTTCTGTAGTATTTCGGCAACACAAGCAGTAATGGCCTAACCAAACTAATATGCTATTTACTGAAGCGACAGATGGTTGCCTTCTCCAAACCCATTCACCTAATGATCGCCAAACATCCTTCTCGTGTGTTTCGTACGACGGAACAGTAACCATGGGAAACGCAATCTCCACTGTTAATGCATTCTCTAAACATAAACTTGTGTACAGTAATATGTAAACAGCTCACCTCTGGTCAAAATCGCGTTATCATTAGATGCTACTGAGGCAGCTGATAGCAAATCAGAGTCAAAAGCTACAGGAAGTACGTTACCTACCTCTAAAATGCATAAATAACGGTCCTTACCTTCAGATGTAGGTAAAAGAGCAGTGGTATTTGTGACAGCATCCACAAAATCCTGACTCCCAAGCAATTCTTGACCATGGCACAACTGCCGTTAACATAATCTGTTACAACGGCTTTGATGGTAACATATACAAACAAGTAAATAAATAAATGGTATATTCTTGGTAAAACAATACACACCTGTGAAGGCGCTATCAAATATGCACACAGGCATAGGTTATTTGGAAAAGTAAAACGGTTCGTTTTAATGAAAGGTATAAACAAGATGATGTAGGCCATACGAATGGGCATTTTGTCAGGTGCTAGTCAAACCAAGGAACATGCTGGCGCTGGAACGCGTCAAAAGCAATCATAACTGTTGTGTCAAGAAACAAGTTGGTCGTGATTTCGCCATGTAGTAGTCCATGAGCACAGGAGCCCAAACAAGGTTTTGGTGCAAGCAATGAGCATTACAAAAACGGAATGATCTGTGCTCTATCAAAGCAATCTTCATAGTAAAATCAGTTGCACAAGTTGTATGCAGATGTTTAAGGACTGCGTCAGTATGAAATGTTCAGCTGTGACTTTATTCGGTGGCTTGTCACATCCGCCAAGTTGAAGTGTTGGGAAGCAGACATTTCTGATTTTTTATAGGGAGAACGCCTGCCAGGCGAAAACCCACCACGTCCTGGAACACTGCCGTAGCTTCCATTGAACAGTAGTGCTAGCGAACGATGCATCGTACACACCGAATTTGCACTCTATTATTCGCAATCGGTTGACAGCCAAAATTCTTCCTTGGTTGACCGCGTGGCTTTTTAACGTACCGGCGTAAGTCGTGGAAACCGGTCAATGATGCATAAGAGTCGCAGCGTCGAATGATAAATGGTGCAGGTGTGTAAAACATTGTAAATAAAGTCTGGCTTTTTCTGTTATATACTTGTCCGACTTGCAAACCGTGTCCATCTATCCTCGCTGGACTTGTCATGGGATAGTGAGTGCAGTTGTT
Organism: Dicrocoelium dendriticum; assembly: GCA_944474145.2. NCBI lineage: Eukaryota > Metazoa > Platyhelminthes > Trematoda > Plagiorchiida > Dicrocoeliidae > Dicrocoelium > Dicrocoelium dendriticum. The sequence goes on along the minus strand of OX104069.1, from coordinate 68,930,001 downwards.
CCTTGTGGCCGCTTACGTCCATAACAGGCGAAAATGCCATTGCTTTGTCCAATGCGGGATGGCTAAGAGTTGAATACTCCGCAAAATGGAAGCCGAATGCCTTCAAACGTCAGTACGTGAGTGTAATTTTCTCCATGGTCAAGTGAAAACTCCTTAGATGGCCATCAGAAAAGCCACTTATACGAGAACAAAGCTGTTTGAGAAAGGACATCGGAAAACCTCCAGGTGAATGGAGAATCAGAACGTTCTTTCGAAAATGTAAGGCATCAAAACCAATTTTTTGAACGCCTGTGAGAATAAGCAAAGCTAACCGAGGCAGTAAAAATAATCATGTCAGAATTGTTTGTCTTCCGTTGTGGATCAGGGGATCAGTGTAAATATGTTATTTCAGGTGAGTAACTAATGATACTGTGAGTGCGACGCTAGCTAACCCTATTTATTTATGCCCCGTAAAATTGGCGTCTCCAGAATGGCGGAACTAGCTCCATATGGAACGATGAGTGGGTTCTTCTTCACCCGGAGAAGGGGCAAGATTTTAAGCCACCTGGCTGCTGAAAATGGGTCGGCCATTTCCGGTGAGTAACTTTTGTTTTTGTCGATGTATCTGGAAATATCGGGAGAAAACGGTTAACGGACAAGCGGCAGCCAAACAGACGGACATCTATGAATCAAGTAGCACTACCGAAAGACTTGTGGCGCGCAACGGTGCTTATGATGCATTAAAACCTATGTAATTTTGCTTAGTATACAAGATTTGAAAGCGCGTTTGTTACACCACGTCGCTGGTGTGGTTCAGGCTACAACTAGTGCATAGGAGGAAGATACTGCACGGGCAGGGTCATGGGACCGATATATCAAAGCGGGTTTACAACATTGCGCGATTAATACGATGGTTGGAGAGAAACAGATAAACCAATGATGCTTACATCAGTACGGATGCTTGAGGCATCTTAGATGCAACTAAGACCAACTAGCTTGAAACCGAATGCGGGAGGAACGGTACGTAAAGCAACTTTCCAGGAGGAAAAGGAAAAGCAAAGAATAGGCGAGGAGAGGATGAATTCGGGCGGCAGTGCGAAGAGTAAGACGTGAGTGAAGTACGCTAAGGCGCTCATAATTCCACGGACCAAAAGCCGTCGGAAGCTAGAGAAAATAGCCACAGGGGGCCAAAACTGCCGTGCATTGGGAGTCCTTATCCCACGTACGGTCCCACTAACAGGCACATGCGAACATAAGGTAAAGAGCAGTGGCATATGAAGGAAGGGAAGATGAGCATGCTAGTGGAGGCCATAGTCAAGAAGCCCTTAGCAAAGTTCTGAGTGCCGCCAGTAATCAGGAGCAAGGTCGGAGCGGAGGAGACCATACACACGAGGATAACTTGGTTCGGAGCAATGAGTGTAAGCCGTAGGAATAAACATACAGCGCAGTAACAGAGAAGGAACTTGATAAGAGGAAAATAAGATGAAAATGAAAGCAGCAAGGATCTAGACGTGTGGAAGAGAGCGAAGTCGCTGTCAGACCCTGGTCGGAAATAGCCCGGACATCTGGGAGTAGTAGCACGGCAGAAGACCGTTCAGATAAGAATAGTTTAAGCGGCGCACTGAGGTTGGGTCTTACAACTGTGGGGAAGGTCATCGTTAATAGACAGGTTAAATACCAAACAGGCTATAATATACAGGGGTGATTAGGTCCGGCAAGTCTCTAGAAGTGAGGGAGACCGCGCAGACGGCACTTGATTAGTCGGTGCCTTGAGGTTGAGTCGTACAGATGAAATGATAAGAAGGTAGAGCTTACAAGCAGTAAAGCGTAGGAAAGCGAGGAAAGTATCTGTTTTGATATTGGATGGGCAAGTTCAGCAGATTCATGAGGTAATAAAAACAGCGTTGATTCTGCCGAGTCCAGGCCGTTAACATCCCGGTGCACTGGAAGGGGTAACAGAGAAGCAGACTAGTCAGATTAGGCTAGGTTAAGGAAGCGCGCTGAGCTTCGGCTGCCCGGTTGCAGAAATTGAAACAAAGAGCGCAGCAGGGAGATGACAGTCAGGAAGAAAAGCTTTACTGCTAAAGAGTAGAGAAGCCAACGATGCTCTCGTGCAAAGGAGTGTGAATCGTTCATTTCTGAACAGTAGCCGGTAATACCACAGTAGTTTGAGAAAATTTGGTGAGAAGGAGAACGATCAGCCGAGATTGGATTCGCAGGCACATTGAGGTTAATTTGTACAGTTGCTGTGGGAAAACAAACCAAAATGTTAGCAGAGATGGACAGGTTTAGGATGGAAGAGGCTACATGTATACGGGGTTTTCCACTTCAAGTCAGGCAGGCGCCCAGTGTGAGAGAAATTGTGAGTTGGTTATGCAAAGCCTAAAACTGTATTTCGATAGTCAGGAAGCAGTCAAATGGGAAAATAGTTCAGGGCACTGTGAGCTCGATCTCCGGTTGAAGAAGAAATAAAGCCAGAGAGCGCGGCAAGGAGAGAACAAGTCGAGAGTAAACGGTTACAGATAAATACTGCAACAGTTAACGTGGCTCTCGAGATGATGGTGACAGAGCTTTCAGTCTTCTGAGCGATGGCTGGTAACGTCCCAAGAGCCGGAGAGAAAGAGACCGATCGGACGAGACTAGCTTAGTCGGCACATTGTGCTTGAGTCGCACAGTTAAATAGGGAAGGTAAATTAAGTCATTAGTATTGAATAGGTCAGCGATAGAGGTGGCTATATTGACATAGGTCTAACAAGTCCAGCAGGCTATCGAGATGAGGGGACACTACTTTGAATCGACTGAGCATAGACCGTTAACATCCAGGTAGCCTGGCAGTAGTCCCAGAGAACTTGCCTGATCAGATGAGGCTAAATTAGGGCAGGGCAATGAGAGTTGGCCGTCCAATTGTAATAGGATTGAATACAGACAGCGATCGCTAATCTGAACGATGGCCAGTAATGTCACAGCAGCCTGAGAGAAGTCGGAGAGCAGGAGACCGATTAGACGAGACTGAATTAGTCGGCGCATTGTGACCGAGTCTATAGTTCATTTGGGAAGACAATTGGGGTGCGTCGAGAGGTGGACAGGTTAGAGATGTATGTGGCTATAGTAATAAAGGGTGAACAAGTCCAGCAGGCTGTCGAGGTGAGGGAGACATTACCTTGAGTCTACATAGCCTAGAACGTTAACATCCCGATTTTATGGAAGAGGTCAGAGGGAAGCAGGCCAGTCAGATGAGACTATGTTAGGGCAGGGCACTGAGAGTTGGCTGTTCGATTGAAGAAGGATTCAAAACAGAGAACGCAGCAGCAAAGTACAGGATACCGATGGAAAAGGTTTACTGCTGAGGTTTGGAGAAGTCATCGGTGCTCGCGTGTTAAGAGCAAAGGAAGCGATTAGAAGAGGAAAAATGTTGGGATAGGAGGAATGTTACTGACAAGGCGTGGGAAGCGATTGAGGCACTCGTGTTAAGGGGTATAGAGTGCTCGGTGTCCCGAGTATTGGCCTATAAAGTCACGGTAGTAGTAGAGCAGGAGACCGATCAGATAAGACTGAGTTAGACGGCGCGTTGAGGTTGAAGAGTATAGTTAGGTTGGGAAGAAAAATAGAGAGAGGAGGCAGACATGGACAGGAAAAAACTACATTAATTAAGTGTAAGCAATTCCAGCAGGCTGTCAAGGTGTAGTAGACTTGACGTTGACTGCAGAGCCCAGAAGGTTTGCAACTCGGTAGTCATGGATACAGTCAGAGCCTGGTCGAATGAGACTAGATAATGCAGTACATTGAGTTTGCCGTCCGATTGCCAAAGAAATGAAAGCAAAGCGAGCGATAAGGAGAGGGCAGATTCGGGATGAAGAGTGCTTTATTGTTGCTGGTTGAAGAATCTGACTAGGCTATACGCACACTGAGATTATTCCGCACAATTAATTGGATTTGTATGGAAGTTTATATATGATCGAGGCCGCTCTCCCAGAGCTCGTCCTCGGGAATACAGATGCCTAATATCTGCTACTTTGGGAACACTTATTAGTCTATTTATGACCTTGGAAAATTGCTTGCTACTGTCAGATGCTCTGACGGCTTCCGGCAGCTTTTTCCATAAGTGCGCATATCTACAGAGGAAGAAATTAGAACGTATGGAGCAACGTGTGCTGGGTAGTGAGAATGACTGTGACTTTTGGCTTAGAAGATAACATGTATCGCCAAACAGCTGAAAAAACTAGCAACCTTTGCGTCCGAGGCTTTCCTTAGCTTATAGAGGAAAACAAGATTGGTTTTAAGTTGTCGCATCCAAAGTGGTTCCAGGCCAAGCTGTTTGCAGCGGCCTTGCTACTTGAGTGCAGATGATCTTAGAAGACGCTTAGCGAACGAACGCTGAACTTTTCATAACAATCCTGTCACTTTCACGTGAGTTGGTAACAACTATTGAGCAGTACTCTACTATAGGTCGGGCACCCCACTTATAATGCATGAGTCGAGACCCTAGCAAACACATTGACTTTAGTATATAGCCAATTATAGACCTAGATTTCGCAGAGCTATAGCTTGCCTGTTCCGCAAAATTCAATGAACTGGAATAGTGTACACCGAGGTCGCGCACAGCGAAGCTGTTATCTCGTAGTGCACAGTTAAGAGTTAATATGTTGGGGGTATGGCGCCCCGGTAGTATAGGACGTTGCATTTCGTTAGTGAGAACTCTAGTTTCCGTACATCACACCAGGTTCCAAGAGCACCGAGGTGGGATTGAATGCTAGAGAGGCTATTATGTTGACAGCTAGGATCAAATGAAAAAATAACCTTTAGGTCATCGGCAAAATGGTACGGCGTGCCGTGTTTGAAGACTTGGAATTCATCATTAATGCACAGCAAAAGCAGCAGAGGACCCAGGACGCTGCCTTGGAATACTCCGCTGGTTACGGATGGCTTTTTGGATGAGATGACACTCCGTTGCACTGACTGCATTCGGTTGAAAAGGTGGAAGAAAACCATGAAAGTAGGTGACTGAAAACACCGAATGCTGCTAGTTTAGTCCCTAAACCATTGTGTGGAACCAGGTAAAACGCTTTTCCATGTCCAGAAAGATAATGCTCGGTGCCTGACCTAGGTCGATGGAGTGTGTCACGTTGTTTAAGAATTCAAACTGGCAGGTTTGACAGAATTTAGTCGGAAGGAACCTGTGTTGGGACCTATTGATAAGGTTGCGTTGCAATAAATAGCGAAGCATCTCGTCCTTTATTATTCTTTCCATGAGTTGAGACGCAATACGTGTGTGACTAATAGGACAATAATTGTCAATATTTTGGCGAAAGCTTTGTTTGTGTCGTGGTATGACGTTTGCGTGCTTCCAATTGGACAGGTGGTGACCACTCTTCATTGAAATGGTGAAGACATTGAGGAGAAGGACTGTAAGGTCCGGGTCTCCGTGTACTAAAATGGAAGAAGGTGCACCGTCAGGACCTGAGTAGTGTGACCGTTTCAACGAGCAAATTGCTCGCTTGATATTGCATAAGTCAAAGTCAATTCTGTGTATTTAACCTTCATGAAACTTGGGGATCGTATTTGGCATTGCCAAGTCATTGCTAGTGAAGGAGTTACAGAAATGTGTGTTAATGAACCCGCAGAGATCAACGGCTTTAGTGACTATACTTTTATCAGGAAGCACGTGGGTAGTATTCGGGATTTCTTTGCTACCACTCCGCTGTTGCATTATTCGAATAAGAGACTGCCTTGTTTTTAGTACAATGGCTGCATGCTCCACTAATGTACGCGCATTACTTAGTGAATTTCGTCAATCGGCTATTACTTCGTTCCTGCGGATGCTTAGGTCAAAGCTTTTGGTATTGATGTAGCTAGAACGCATTTTCTTAAGCCTGCTGGTCAATTTGCTCATAAAGTCTTCAAGAGTTTGACGCTTTCTGAGCTTTCTCTCTTTTGAAGTGAGGATATCTATTCAGTTGGTGAAATTGTTGTAAGGCACGTTCGTTGCAGTATCTATGTTGCCGGAGAGGAAGAAGTCGTTCCAGTGTGATGCTCGGAGAAGCGAGGAGAGGATTTCCCAGTTGCTGCGCTGGAGGGGCCGGAATACTTCATATTTTGTGACTGTAGGTTGAGGGGATATGCGGAGCGTAAAGGACAGCTTCAATACCTTGTGGTCGTTGACCGGTATGTTATCTAACACGCTGGAGCATGCGAGCGAGATACTGCTAATGAATATAAGGTGCCGTGTGTTCGATTGTCTAGTCGGTACATTCACCTGCTGCGTCCATTTATGAGTGGAAATAGTGTCAACAAGGGCCCTGCACTTGGGTGGAGCTGACTTTCTGAGCCACAAAACAGGAGGCATACTGAAGTCTCCAGCAATGGTTTTGTATTGTGCACGGAGGAATGAGACTACCTGAAAAAGTCTGACCAATTTGTTAAAGCTAGAACAAGAGGAGTGCGGGGTTGTATAAACTGCCTATCAAGAGGTCAAGATGACCTCCAACGGCCTGAATACAGACTGAGTCTTCAGAGTTGCCATGAGATATAGTGTGAAAATATGATGCGTAAAACTCGTTTTTACCTATATGAGGCATCCGCCATCAGGTTACTGGTACGTCCATTACAGAAAGTGGTGTAGCCTGGAATGTGGAGCGGTGCTTTGGAAGCGTCGACCGAGTGCCATGTTTCTGTTATCAACACCATATGCTGGTTTGACAGAAGAATGTAGGTGCACAGAAGGTGCATTTTATTTTTTGCTTGATCGTACATTGAAGAGGAGGCAAGCATACGATTGGTATTCGCATCTTCCCGTTATCGGGTCGCCAGATTGTGTAGTAGGGTCGGAACAAGACAGTGGTGGAGACGCTTCCGCTGCACTAGTATCTACAGTTCCCGGGTTGCGTACATCAGGCGATGTGGCAGCAAGTACTGGTGCTACTCGTATGCAGACAACTCCAACAGATGTAGGAATCAACAACCGTTAGTGAGGGCGGGGTGTGTGCTTGACGAATATGACGTGGCTGGACGCGTCCCGACAAGTCCGATAAGAAAGGGGTTGAAACAAGCTAGAGATTTGCGCGGCTCTAGCTGCATTAGAAAACATTGACATTGTGCCCAGGATGTGGGGTACTAAAGGCGCGTAATGGTGTGGATATGGGCTGGCCCTTTAGTATGTTTAAGACAGAAGCTTTAGCAGGAGTGAAATTGGAGTGTGAATCCACGGCATCAGAGCACGAAGAAGGTGGGTAGGTGTTGGTTACTTCGCTAGAGATTTAATAAAGAAATGGGTAGTGTGGGAAGTGGTAACTGGCAAGGCACTCTGCCTGAGTTAGCATGGGGTTGGATTGTTCGGGAGAACGTTCGCAGGTAGAACGTGTAAAGGTTACCAACTGTGGGTCGGTAGAAGGCAGCCATGAAGTTAAGACTGGCTGTAGACTGTGGTTTGCAGGTGCAAAAGTTGTGCTAGATGAAACAGCATAGGTTGATAATATAAGGCGGGCCGTGTCCCGCATTGCACCATGAAAAAGGAGTAGAGTTCGTGGGGACCGAGGTAAAGTGCCTTGGATGAGGTGCGCATTTGGTCTAGTTTGTACGGTCATCTTGCGTAGACGACAGTGGTGCAGGTAGGTAACTCACATTATTAAGCAAACCATTCGGCTGCGTCCGACTACGTTTTGTCTGCGATATATGAAGCTCATGTGATCCCAAGTAGGCAGTGTTGTGACTAGAAATGGCTTTTTTAGCAAGTTGCTTTGCCAGCGCGATTTGGGAATATAAAACTATAGAAATATGGCGAAGAGGCGCTGCTTACCCTGGTGCTGTTGCGGCCGCGATTTAGCTCTGTAATGTGTGCTTTTTCAAGTAGCTTAGGCCTGTGGGGTTGGAGGATGCGTTGAGACATAACCACCTTCATAGATGAAGGTGATTTCTGCGGCGATCTGCGCTCCTGTTCATTTGTACTGTAAGTATTGGATTTGGCGGTGTGATGATACCTCATTGGGTTTGATAGCCGTGCTATGTGGCTTCTTCTGTTGTTAGATTGGCGTGAGTTTTGCAGGATTCTCTGAGTTGGAAGCCAAGCACAACTATTGGATCCGTAGTTGTCATTAACCAACAAAGCAGCAGAATCGGGCTTTCCCAGTAGATAAAGTTTTCTGTGTGGGATGCTTTGGGGCGTTACTACGTTCATAAATGAAGGTGATGGCTGCGGGGATCTGCGCTCCAATGCTTCTGCGTTGTAAATATTGGAATCGGCGTTGTTTCTGTACCACGCTGGCGTTGAAAGCCATGCTTTAGGGCGTATCCTGTTGTTGGGTTGACGAGAGTTGTTCGAGGCCATTGGGGTTTGAAGCCGATTGCGACTATTAATCAGATTGTTGTCAGTAGGCAAGCAAACAACAGAATCAGGCCTACAAGGCCAGTAGTAGACTCAACACTCATGTCCGAGTTGCTGTGCGACATCTCCCTTGTAGTAGCAACGGGAATGGCGGTGAATGAGGGTGAAAAAGACCTGTTCAGTGCAGTCTGCTGGAAACGTCCTGTTATCGTAGGTTTTGCGGTGAGAGGGCGTTTCTTCTTGGGGTCGGTGACAACAGGCAGTGAAGTAGCCAAGTTGGATACCCAGTTACGAATGCGATTAGATGGTGGACCAGGCACGGCGTCAGTGTCATGCGTGTCTAAGTAGCTAAAGTCACATTGCTAGTAGCAGCGATGGTTATAGCAGCCATCGCAGACGAAGATCCTTCATTAATCTCAGTCCAAAGCGAGCTCCGCGCTGTTGCAGATTGCGCATTCGAAGTGAGATTTCGTTTTGGAGACAAGTCTAGGTCTATCTTTGGCACGATGGGCATTTGGACCAGTGAGTTTGCAGTTTAGTCGAGAAGAGCATTGCGCTTGCCCTCTGGCTTGATTGACGACATTAATAACCTTGGAAGAGGGGCTTTTTCAGGCTTAAGAATAAGCGGCCATAGGTTTGCCCCCCGTAGACACAGTCAGTCTACGACCTATAAATGCTTTAGCAAGTTGTAGAGTAGGGAAGTCAAAACTATGGGGCAAGTGCGCGTTTTACCGGACTTGCGTAGCCGCTTGCACGCACAGCAAGCTGGTGGTGTGTTGCATACCCTAAGAAGAGAACGCTTCACTTTTTCAAGTGACAAGCGATTAGGTACGTCGAATATGACGGCGTTCTGGGAACGAAGTACAAGTTCCGTTACTGCATCGCTAAGTACTGCTAATATTTCGCCAGCCGCGTTCGGCGCATTTATATTATCAGTGTTTATTAATCCCTACAGCACCGACAACGGTTTAGTGTTCTCCAAGGTTGCATTCATCGTACGCAGCTCATTGTTAAGCATGCTAAGCTCATTTTCTAATCGGAGGATTTTGAGTTGGGCTGCACTAGGTAGCTCATAAAGCATGACCCCGCAATCCTTCACCACAGATGAATATGCTGTGGGTGCTGTCGGTGCTGCTCTTTGCACTGCTTCCTTTGCAAAACGTGAGGGACAACAACGCTTAGCACGCATTGCCCAGGAGTAAACAAATGATGACAAAACACTAGACAGCGTGAAAACCGTAAAACTTGGTACGACACGAGGAAGGATCGACAGTTGCAAAAACAATGATGGAGATAGTATAGAATATATTGTGCTACTGATTAGTAAAACAAAATGACTGGTAAAGTAGTTATTTGCAATTTTCGAAACTGAACATCAACGCGGAAAATACTCGCCGTTTCAAATTCGCCCCACGGTAAGTTTGTCGAGCACTCCTAATGCTGAATACTATGAACATGTAAATCTACCACCGACGGAGCGAAGTATTCCGGAAAAATGCCTCTAAAACAAGCTTGCGACCGTGTAGTCAAATGTTCGCACAATTCAAAATGAGGGGTTCAGATGCATTAAAACCATCTGTTCAAATTGTAAAGATAAGCAAGGAGTAAAGAAAGTAACATTCATTTTTAATTAAATGTATATATAGTATATATATATTTATTAATTTATTTATGTAAACAATGGTCATAATTTGGACATAAACTGCAAACCTTAGTGTAACTTCGAATCCTGCGGCCCCTATGATTTCCTTAGGGTTTACTACGATTTTTTTCGGCTGTGTGCTGGTTGGGTGTTGCTCAGGAAAGTGAACTCCGGATAATTGTGTCTCCTTACCTTACAACAACTGAGAACACCTGGATAAGGGTCGTCGCTGCTTACAGGATGTTTAATGCCCTACGAAGAGCATTCTCCCTTCTTACTCCAGAACTCTTCAGACTCCTGTTTGCGTCACATGTGCGCCCTATGCTTGAGTACGGCTTACTAGTTGCCCAACCCCTCAGGGGACGGAATGCGATATGACTGAGCAAGTCCAACGCCGTGGATCTAAATGTGTGCCAGAGCTGCGGTGCCTATATTATCCTCTCAGTCTCCAGCGACTAAACCTTTTCCCTCTGGATTGCCGTCGTCGTTGCGGCGCTTTGATCTACACTCGAATCCTAAGATAGCAGCCAGGAAGCGGGTTACAGCCAACTTTAATCTGAACAATGAAAATTCGACACTTGGTCACAGATGGAAACGGTACAAATCGAGGTAACTCCATTTATCGTCAGCTGTAGCGCTATCTACGCCCTTGGTTAATGACTAGAATCGCCTTCCGGTGATCGTTGTTGATGCCTAGTCCGAGGAAAGTTACACGAAAAGGTTGGATTCCCACTTGATAACTGTGCCCGGACATTGATTCGAAACATAGCATTAAGGTCTATTGTGGAACCCTATTTTAGCTATGATCTCAGCAATGTCCGCAATGACTGGGAAGCGACGGAGCTGATAAAGGATCCTCCTTCTGCTCTCTACCTTACAATGATACAATGATGTCTGCAAACAGGTTGTTCCAAATATTTACGACCCTCCACTCGAAGCCGAGTTGTTAAGCGAATCGCTTCAAATCCGGTACGATATACTTGTACCGGTGTCGTCGTGTGTTGCTTGCCCTGTCAGCACCATAGTTCACTCAAGCACTAGATACAGGACACTCGTCGGGCTTTCGTAGAACCTGGCACTTGAAAGCTGCTTGTAGCTACATCAACTGTCCACCTGCAACTGCACACCTTGATAGTGCTCCGATTAACTTCTTGGAATAAGTAAACTACTCACTAAAAGATGGTAGATGTGCACTTCGTGAACTCGGTATGCACACCCACATTACGCATAACTGCTGATACATGTACGTTGCTCATTTCGGTTATGCGACAGCTACAGGTACCGCACATACAAGTGAGATAAGGGTACGTGATTGCATTCCCAGTACTTGAAACGTCGCGCCACCAGCAGATTCATCCCAAGAAATGCTATCAGTGAGCGAGTAATGCTCGCTTACCGGAAGGTACAGATGCCATACAGAGAAAACCAGCCCTAGATTCAACGGAGGCGCTGCTAAGTCATGTCTGCTCGTAGATTCCGACGTTAGTTGCAACATGTAACAGCAATGGCTTGGATATCTGACAAAAGCGGACAGTCGTGCTGGTAGGAATATGAGCAGGGGAACCCATCAACTTAGTTCCGTAGTCTAATTGTAGGGCGCTGGTCTCGCGTGTAGATTGCCGGTCTTCGGACCGTGGCAGCGCTGGGATAGATTGCCTGGCGTCTATGGGTCGCGGGGTTGCGCGATAGGTCGTTGTGGTTAAGGCTTTTTCCTACTTCCGCAAGATTTCAGTGAGCGTTATCAGGAATGTAAACAGTGTTCATTTTCACACTTCATGAGGAAGCAGTTGTGTTAACGGGCTAGGTTGGGGCAAGGACCATAGGTAATGTAACGCCATGCGGTGAAGAAAACACAATGGAGTGTAAAAAGGGAGTGCTGCTGAACATTTCCCCGACAGTCCGAAACGTTCCGTTTGGACTTATTTTGAAATCACAGCGGTCTGTCTGCGGACTTTCATGATGGTAGGGTCCCCAGATGTGTGGAATTGTAATAACGCACAATCAGTGGCGTAGACTGGGGAGGTACTGTGGCTACATTATTTCTACGGAGAGCCAAATCTGGGGAAAACCGCGCGTTTAAAGGAGGAAGCGCACAATTTTCCTCGGCGAGCGCCCGAAAAGTAACACAACGTTTGCCTCTCGGACGCAAATCGGGCGCCCATCCTTCTTCCAACTGGCGTTCATCGGACACTGTTGTTGAATGGTTGGTGTGCGCATAGGCGATAATGGCCACAACATGTGTTATTTGCCTAGTTGTACTATCCGGTGAGTCATCATAAGCTCAACCCGCATTCTAAGATAAGACAGGCTGTACAACCCGCTTCTTACGGTACAACCCATAAAGCGGTGGGTAGCCTGCTTTTCCAGGCGTTACTGTCAGGAAGCTGCTTAGACTGGGGAACAGCGAGACGGCGGTGAACAAGGTCTCCGGTTAGTGGGCTTACGGGTGGTCAGCCCGTGGCACGTTTCCGCACTACTAATGCGCATGCTGGTAGCGCACGACCCAGGGCTGGATCTAACGAATACCTTCAGATAGTGCTAATGTGCAAAGCCTAAGGGATAGGGAGTACGAGCTGTCTGCTTGTAGACCGGTCCCATCCCGATATACTCGCATTCACTGAAACCAGTCTATTTTGGGACGCCACGGATGGTGAAGTACACCTGTCTGGCTACGCACTATTTAGATGCCGTCACCCAAATGGCCAGCAGGGAGGGAGCTTCGCTCATTATGCGCGCTTTAAACGACGTGTTGAAGACTTGCTTATTTCAGTCGGCAGACAAAACCCTTGATGCTCTATCGGCTGTTGTTAGCAACTCATTGACTCAGGTTAAAGTTGTAATTGTTGATAGAAGCGCTGGGAGCGTATTCAAAAAGGTAGGTGAGTTCATTCGCTCCCAGTCCGCAAACGAATGGTTGGTGATGAGCGACTTCAACCTCCCAGAGGTCTGCTGGTCAGATGGTGCTTGCGACTCAGCGTCAGGCACATTCGCCGCTGATCAGCTTGAGCATACGCTCCAAGTACCTTTGCATCATTTCATTGACCTCCTCAATAGGGACATGGACGCCAAAATACCGTCTATCTTACACCTTGTATTTGCTAAGTCACTTGAGTTTGTTAGTGACATGACTTACGGACCTCCACTGGGTTCCAGTGATCATGTTTGTTTGCGATTTAGTTGCGCGCTGCCTGGACGCTACCAGAGTAATTTTGAGTCTCGCCCGAACATATGGCACGCAGACTATCAATCACTGAGAGCCAAGGTTTCGGGTTCCGAGTGTGAGATCTCAAACGACGATACTGTCCAGGTTGCTGCGATAAATTTAAGTGCTACCTCACATAGATCTCTGATCTCTTCATTCCAGTCGGGAGGAGAAAGTAGGAACAAGCACAGCCGCCTTGCGTAGATTCCACTGGAAGGCATCCGCTCACAAAAATGTCTGCATGTTGGCGGACTTACCGGGATGCTCCTTCCACCGATATTTATGACAGGTACGGCAAGGCAAGAAATAGCTGCAAGCAACACCTAAGCGATGCTCGGCTCAATTTCGAGAAAGGTTAGCGGACGAAACTTCAGATAATCCAAGAAGATTCTTCGCTTATGTCAAAAGTCTCTGCGGTTCGAACATGTCAACTCCAGTATCGATGCTTGTTGACGATACGAATGCGCATACGGATCATGACAAGGCCGCGTACTTAGTGGCCAAATGCGGCAGGGTTTGTAATGGAAATCTCTTTGACAGGCGTTGACCTTGTTTGCGGGATCCCAGAGTGTTTAGGACTATGTGAATTTATTCTAGCGGAGACGAAATTTCGTAGGCTGCTTCAAGGGCTGAACCACTCTAAGGCCTCTGGGCCTGGTTCAATTTCCCCAAAACTGTTGCATGAGTCGGTTGTGGAACTAAGCGGACCGCTCGCTATGGTGTTTCAGAAATCGCTTGACAGCTGTGCATTGCCTTCCGAATGAAGGGAAGCTGTCATCTGTCCCATCTTCAATAATGGGGACAGGAGTCTGCCTGCGAATTACAGGCCAGTTAGTCTGACGAGTGTAGTAGTCAAACTCCCCGAGAAACTGGTGAGAAATTAATTGGAGGAGCATCAGAGTAGAGACTCTACTTAGCCATCTACAACACGGATCCCGGAAGGGCTTTTCTTGTCTGACTAATCTATTGGTGACTCCTAAGGTTGGGCGGATGAAGTTCATAGCGGCCAAGCACTGGACGTGCTTTTCGTTGACTTTTCGAAGGCACTTGAAAAGGTACCCATACTTGAGGCTCGCGCAGAAGCTGACCTCCTACGGTATCTAGTAGCGCCCTTCATTGGGTGACCGCCTTCTTGGAGGGTTGGAAACAGTGCGTTCGGGTAGACCGTGGCCTGTCGTTTAGGCAGTCTGTCCTCAGTGGCATGCCGCAGGGCTCAGTTCTTCTACGGCTACTGTTGTCTGTCTATGTGAATGACCTATCCGCCGAGCTTGAGGTACCATCGCTGCTATTTGCTGGTGACCCTAGGTTGTGAAAACTTGTCGCTGTCCCTGGGGTTTCCGAAGCTATTTAGCGAGCATTGGATAAGCTTTGGGACTGGTCTAGTTTATGAGTACTGCCCATAAATCAGGCAAAGTGCTCCGTTCTTCGAAGTGGAGGAGGTTGTCCTACTACGAAGTACTGTGTCGGTGGGGTCAAACTCCTCCGTGGATCTAGCCAGGCTGACTTAGGCGTCGTATACTCTTCGGCTTTACACTCCTGCAAAAACTGGAAGAAGGCCGCAAGCAGAGGATTCCGCATGTTGTGGATAATACGACGTCCTTTCGCTGTCTTGACGGGCGGCATCTTTACGGGACTGTTCTCAGCTTCCGCTCCGCCTCACCTGGAATATTGCGTCCAGGCTTGTCCGCCCTGCCCCGTCTGGACAAATTGGAGCTAGAGAGGGGTTTACGAGTAGGTGCTAGGTTAGTCGATTAATAACGGGGACGGACTACCCCGTGCGTCAACTTAGTTTTGGGAATGCATTCAATGCACGAACGTATCTTAATTAGGTAGGTTAGTCCAGACATTTCTGGCCTATTCAGACCCGCTAGTTTCCGTTCTACGCTGTCATTACTTGAAGCTGGACACACCGCGGTCTGATTGGATTAGGGCGGACAGCCGGCTGTTACGCAGAAACAGCGAGCGCTGGAACATGCCTTCGGAAAGTGTTAGCATGGAATCTACACAAAGGGGCTTGAGCAGCAACTTGACGCTCTTGGGTTGCAACACGAAACCTTTCACTTTTCCAAATTAGCTCGCATGTTCTTACTTCGGTTATTTTTTCTCTACTTTCCTTCACACATTGGTATTATTTTCTTATTTCAAGTAAACTTCCTTATAGTGTATCTTCGATTTCTCTACTTATTCTTTGCTTGCTTTACATGACTGTCACAGCAGGGACTGCTAGGGCAGGAAATGTGTGCGCTTACATGCTGGCTTAGGTCGCGATACGGGTGTTTAGATTCAGCCATAGCTCAGCAGTTCATCATTTCCTGGCTCAACGATCTACTCAAGATGGAACCCGCACGGGATTCTCGTATCGTGCCAGTCCCGCCCGAGCTTGAACTTGCACATGCGGTACCCGCTCAATCCTTTGCACCTCGCCCCTGGTGAGCGGACAGAAGGGGGGCGAACTGTACCCTAAATTTGGTCATATAATAGAAGAGTAGGGGCGAGGGGCAACTTCTTCAGACCAGGCGTTGAAGCTGCGTTTTAGCGCCCAGAGCATGTGCAGTACGTTTTGGTAAAGCCTGTTAGTGTTTTCTGCGGAGTTCAAACCGCAGCGTTAGAGTACCACGAGGTCTTGCACAAATGGCGATGTGTGTAGCCGTTGGCCGGTAAGGTTGTGGGCTCAGCCATTACCATCCTTGCCCAGGCTCATGTGTGGCGACTTGACCGGATTGTTCGGAAGGCTGACCTTTGCGGACCACATGGAGAGACGGTCAAGGTCAGGCTGCAGCAGGTAGCAGCCGCCGAGTGCCTCAGTTACCGTGCTGACTAGCCGAACAACCTCCACGTGGTGCCAGCTGGGTGGTTCGGGTAAATGCCGTTCCAGCAAATGATTTGGTGGCAGTGCTCCAGGATGTGGTGGGATTTCGCCTGGCAAGCGCTCACCCTAAAATACCCACATATATCCGTTTAACAACCTTGTGACGCGGCGGATGTGAATTCCCACCAAATAAACTCACCGTCTCTTCCCTTTTCCGGAGGATCATAACACATCACGAAGGTCATCCGATTCAGAGCGTTCCATTGATTTCCCCCTTTGATGGCGAACCCAACGAACAAAAACACACAGAGTCACATTTACCTAACCACACAACATGGATACTTCCAAATACAAACATAAACATACTTTTACTTGTCAACACACACATACATTCCAACGCTATTTGACAACATGTATTAATTTGTGCAATCGCCGATCATGCATGTCTGTATTACCATGATCACGCCCTTGATGGTGTGCCTCGCAATAACGAGAATAAACTACTTATTTCTTACAAGGGTGTTGTTAAATCTAATGTCATGTAATTGAGTTGATGAGAGTCTGCAAATGTAAAAGGAAGGCGAATATCTAATATGAATCAATAAGTATATATGTATACAGATTAATGTATGCATAAATAGGTGTACGCGTAGCAATATCTGAACATTTGCCGAAATGGTTTGGTTGCTGTAATGGTTTGTATTTACATATAAATAAATAAATAAATAAATAGTATATTCTCGAATTTCCGAGACACACCTGACCAGGCATGATCAACGTTTACAAGCAATTTATGTTTCGCAACAAACACGTTGCTATGTACGTAATCGGCAATAAGCCGAAAGTTGTCCAAGCTTTGTAAATTGTAAAATTAATCTTGAGGTATAAATTCGTCAAAACATGACGACAAGTTGGGTTATAGTGGGCGTAGTGTAAACAGGCTGGGCATTCCGTTTGTAGAGAAAACTTGTCAGGAAAATATTACATTAGGATTCAGGTCCGCTTGCCAGTATGTAGTTGTGGGCAGTGACTTTATTCAGTGGCGAGTCACATCCGCCACGTCGCAGTGTTGTTAAGCGGACACTTGTGGCTTTTTATAGGGAGAACGCTTGCCAGGCGAAAACCCACCACGTCCTGAAACACTGTCAGAAATCCGTTTGTACACTAATGTAAAACTGGCAGAGCAGCTCGTCGACTGATTTAACACTCGGTTAACCGCCGTCAATTGCCTTCTAATTTCCTCTGTTAGCTGAACAGGTTATTTTTGCTCGCGGCGGCCATAATGGCTGAGGCCTATGGAGGGTTAGACCTTCGTCACCTTCGTGTCCAGGTGAGCAAAACTTCCGTTTCATGCTTCTAGAATTTACAGGATTATGTATACTTCGCAGGAGTATAAAGGCGTCATGTCCAGCTACCATTACTGGACGACGGTCATGGTAGTGAGTGCATTTTTATCCACTTGTTGTACAGCCGTGTTCTATGTAGGTCCTTGGGGGTTTCTATGTCCTGTCCCAGGAGCAAGCTCTTTCACATTCCGATCCCAGATCTCCAAGAAGTTCCAGACCTCGGAGAAAGGGAAGGTGAGAGACAAACAGGGCCGCAAAGAACAGACATGGAAACAAGCATTATTTACGTACTATGGTCTAACATTTAGAGGAAACATATGATGTACAATGTGTAACAATGATTATGCTAAAAGTGTCTTTTGAATATTCATCGGAAGCAAAGACCTATAGGTTGGTTGCTACCGTATACCTTGGATGCAGAGCGTTGCGCCGTTAAGCAAAGAAAACACAGGATCCGTTTGCTATGATGCAACTGTTGCGTGGGAAGTTTCGCTGGGGAGCGTAGAATATGCTGACCCAGGGAAAGCCAGTGAGTCTTTTGGACTCATACATGGGTAAGTTTCGCAAAAATAGCAGCGAAGAATTGAGGAATGAAGACCTGTAGATGAGAAGCTAAGGGGCGTCTCTGTACTGACCAGGTGAGAGAGAGTGCCGAATTAAAAAGCTAAGAAGGGCTAATTGACGGAAGGACCGCGAATAGCCAGAATATATGCGTACATTAAGGTTGCTGTGGACATCAGAACCTGAGACCTAACCGCAGCAGCCAGAGTGCTAGGGTAATAGTGCCTAGCTGGATAGAGGCATGGACTGCTAGCCCGAGACTTGGAGTATTGCAGGTAAAAAATGCCTAAGACAATACAGCAAGTAGTGGGTAGATAAAGGTCTAGAAATGTGTGGCAGAAGAGCGGCTTATGCTGAATACCTGGATATGTTTGCACGACAGAAGAAAACTAAGAGTGGTATCGTGGTAGAATGGCAGCGGACAAGTAAAGCGCAAGCATACAAAGAGGTTGTTAGATAGTTAGAGAATAATAGACTACGACGCGTCGACGTGCAGCTAATCAAATCATGTGGTGTTGTTAATGGAGTATAATTAAGGAGGCCTGAGTCGGGAGAAGCCCGTGAGAGAGCTGTACTACGGCCAACTAGGTGTCGCGGATGAGCAATGGCATTTAGGTGTGGCCTTATAATTGCTAGTGGACACCTAATTAGGGCAGCAGACAGCAAGTGTATGTGATGCACGCAGTCCCAGGGATTAAAGCTTGGAGGGAAAAAGTGTGGACCTTGGCAGCTCAGGATAAGCACAAAGATGATAGTAGCTTATGAAGAAGGACTGCTGCTAAACACGGGAGCCAGAGGTAAGACGAGGAACAGTTAGGGTCGCTGTAAGTGTGAGTATCAGTGATCAGCAATGGAATTTGCATGAAGCCTCTTAGTTGCTAGTGTATGCCCTTAATTACCCATAGTAAATCAGCAAAAGCGGATGTATGTGACGCAGACAGCCACAAAGTATGTTCGAGATAGAAGAGAGCAGCTCTTAGCAAGCTCCAGAAATGCGTGGAGCCTACGATTACTAGTTGCTGCTAAGCAGAAGTGCTTAGGTTTAAGAGGATGGACAGAACATGGCGCTGCGAGAAACTTTCGGTGCCCTGATGTAGCCAGTCCATTAGGCTATTTGGTTACAAGTGGATTGCTACAGTGTCACAGAACACATCAACAAGCCAGCGATGGTAAGTGATACAGACAATCTGGATTACAGGATGGAGAAACGAGGAATGTCTCCTAGTATCTCCAGATAAGCTCGAAGATGTGTGGAGCCTACAATGAATATCTGCAATAAACGTAACGAAGATAAGAAGAACGAAGGGTAATTGTGCTAAGGGAGAGAACCGGCGGACAGCATCTGAATTCCGTTGAACCTTCTAGTTATTTATTAGATACAGTGACAGAAGAAGTCAGCAAACCAGTGAAGGTATGTGATGCTAACAATTCAAGAGAGTAAGTGGGAGAGATACAGAGTGGCTACTAGCGTAGATATGTATGCTAACTACTATGACTGGCTGCAGCTGAAAAGTGGTGACATAAGTAATACGAGGAAATGATAATGATACAAGGTGAGATAGCGAGTATCCGCAACTAGCAGTGGCATTGGGGTGTAGGCTTCTAGTGGCTAGTGGATACCTAAAGTGTCCCAGAATAAGTCAACGGTCAGCAAATGAATGTGACACAGACGGCCATAAAGAATGAATGTTGGGGATGCAAGAGGGTTACACTTGGCAGGCTCCGGATATGTGCAGAGATACATAGAACCTACGACCACTAGTTGCTACTAAGTAGAAGTGCTGAGGTAAAGAGGATCGACAGAAACTGGTACTACGAGAAACATTCGGTGGCCAGAAGTAGGCATTCCATTAGACACTTTGGTCACAAGTGGGTTCCTACAGTGTCACAGAACACATCAACAAGCCAGCGAAGGTAAGTGATACAGACATTCTGTGAGATTACAGGATGAAGAAACGAGGAATGTCTCCTAGTATCTCCAGATAAGCTCAAAGATATATGGAGCCTACAATGAGTCACTGCAGTAAACGTAATGGAGATAAGAAGAACGAAGGATAATTGTGCTAAGTGAGAGAACCAGTGGGCAGCAACGGAATTCCATTGAACCATTTCATTTTTATTAGATACTTACAGTGACAGAAGAAGTCAGCAAACCAGTGAAGGTATGTTATGCTAACCGTTCAAGAGAGTAAGTTGGAGAGATGCAGAGTGGCTTCTAGCGTAGATATGTATGCTACCTGCAATGAGTAGCTGCAGCTGGAAATTGGTGACGTAAGTAACGCGAAGAACTGATAATGATACAAGGTGAGATAGGGAGTATCCGCACCTAGCAATGGCATTTGGGTGAAGCCTTCTAGTGGCTAGTGGATATCTTAAGTGTCCCAGGGTCAGTCAACGGACTGCAAATGAATTTGAGCCGACAGTCAAGAAGAATGAAGGTTGGGGATGAAAGAGGGTGGCACTTAGCAAGCTCCGAATATGCAGAGCTACGTGGAGCCCTTGTATGTGAATATATAAAAGCCCAGTATGTTATATATATATATAGGTATGTATATATATT